>JAWUZG010000013.1:0-600000 GCA_036785705.1 Acanthornis magna
CAAGGTGCCAACCTTGCTACTCCCACACCTTTCTGATCTGGACCCCCCTACAGGGGTGGGCGCCTCGGCCCCGGCCACAAGCTGCCATTTGGCCTAGAGTTAGGGTTGAGAGAGGAAAAGAGCCTCGAGCTCCGGGAACACTGGGGCTGGAAAGGGCCTGCCAAGGCCATCGCGGCAGTGCCCCAACATTGCTGCTCCTGCATCTTTTTGATTGGGAAAAGACAGGTAGTGGGTTCAGGTAATTAACTACGGCTAGGGTTAGGGTTACACCTAGGCTTAGGGTTGAGAGATCTAAAGGGCCTTGAGCTCCGGGAACACCAGGCCTGAAAAGGGCCTGCCAAGGCAAACGCGGCAAGGTGCCAACCTTGCTACTCCCACACCTTTCTGATCTGGACCCCCCACAGGGGTGGGCACCTCGGCCCCGGCCACAAGCTGCCATTTGGCCTAGAGTTAGGGTTGAGAGAGGAAAAGAGCCTCGAGCTCCGGGAACACTGGGGCTGGAAAGGGCCTGCCAAGGCCATCGCGGCAGTGCCCCAACATTGCTGCTCCTGCATCTTTTTGATTGGGAAAAGACAGGTAGCAGGTTCGGGTAATTAACTACGGCTAGGGTTAGGGTTACACCTAGGCTTAGGGTTACACCTAGGCTTAGGGTTGAGAGATCTAAAGGGCCTTGAGCTCTGGGAACACCAGGCCTGAAAAGGGCCTGCCAAGGCAAACGCGGCAAGGTGCCAACCTTGCTACTCCCACACCTTTCTGATCTGGACCCCCCTACAGGGGTGGGCGCCTCGGCCCCGGCCACAAGCTGCCATTTGGCCTAGAGTTAGGGTTGAGAGAGGAAAAGAGCCTCGAGCTCCGGAACACTGGGGCTGGAAAGGGCCTGCCAAGGCCATCGCGGCAGTGCCCCAACATTGCTGCTCCTGCATCTTTTTGATTGGGAAAAGACAGGTAGTGGGTTCAGGTAATTAACTACGGCTAGGGTTAGGGTTACACCTAGGCTTAGGGTTGAGAGATCTAAAGGGCCTTGAGCTCCGGGAACACCAGGCCTGAAAAGGGCCTGCCAAGGCAAACGCGGCAAGGTGCCAACCTTGCTACTCCCACACCTTTCTGATCTGGACCCCCACAGGGGTGGGCACCTCGGCCCCGGCCACAAGCTGCCATTTGGCCTAGAGTTAGGGTTGAGAGAGGAAAAGAGCCTCGAGCTCCGGGAACACTGGGGCTGGAAAGGGCCTGCCAAGGCCATCGCGGCAGTGCCCCAACATTGCTGCTCCTGCATCTTTTTGATTGGGAAAAGACAGGTAGCAGGTTCGGGTAATTAACTATGGCTAGGGTTAGGGTTACACCTAGGCTTAGGGTTACACCTAGGCTTAGGGTTGAGAGATCTAAAGGGCCTTGAGCTCCGGGAACACCAGGCCTGAAAAGGGCCTGCCAAGGCAAACGCGGCAAGGCGCCAACCTTGCTACTCCCACACCTTTCTGATCTGGACCCACTACAGGGGTGGGCACCTCGGCCCCGGCCACAAGCTGCCATTTGGCCTAGAGTTAGGGTTGAGAGAGGAAAAGAGCCTCGAGCTCCGGGAACACTGGGGCTGGAAAGGGCCTGCCAAGGCCATCGCGGCAGTGCCCCAACATTGCTGCTCCTGCATCTTTTTGATTGGGAAAAGACAGGTAGTGGGTTCGGGTAATTAACTACGGCTAGGGTTAGGGTTACAGCTAGGGTTAGGGTTGAGAGATCTAAAGGGCCTTGAGCTCCGGGAGCACCAGGCCTGGAAAGGGCCAGCCAAGGCAAACGCGGCAAGGTGCCAACCTTGCTACTCCCACACCTTTCTGATCTGGACCCCCCACAGGGGTGGGCACCTCGGCCCCGGCCACAAGCTGCCATTTGGCCTAGAGTTAGGGTTGAGAGAGGAAAAGAGCCTCGAGCTCCGGGAACACTGGGGCTGGAAAGGGCCTGCCAAGGCCATCGTGGCAGTGCCCCAACATTGCTGCTCCTGCATCTTTTTGATTGGGAAAAGACAGGTAGTGGGTTTGGGTAATTAACTATGGCTAGGGTTAGGGTTACAGCTAGGGTTAGGGTTGAGAGATCTAAAGGGCCTTGAGCTCTGGGAACACCAGGCCTGGAAAGGGCCCGCCAAGGCAAACGCGGCGAGGCGCCAACCTTGCTGCTCCCACACCTTTCTGATCTGGACCCCCCTACAGGGGTGAGCACCTCGGCCCCGGCCACAAGCTGCCATTTGGCCTAGAGTTAGGGTTGAGAGAGGAAAAGAGCCTCGAGCTCCGGGAACACTGGGGCTGGAAAGGGCCTGCCAAGGCCATCGTGGCAGTGCCCCAACATTGCTGCTCCTGCATCTTTTTGATTGGGAAAAGACAGGTAGTGGGTTTGGGTAATTAACTACGGCTAGGGTTAGGGTTACAGCTAGGGTTAGGGTTGAGAGATCTAAAGGGCCTTGAGCTCTGGGAACACCAGGCCTGGATAGGGCCCGCCAAGGCAAACGCGGCGAGGCGCCAACCTTGCTGCTCCCACACCTTTCTGATCTGGACCCCCCACAAGGGTGGGCACCTCGGCCCCGGCCACAAGCTGCCATTTGGCCTAGAGTTAGGGTTGAGAGAGGAAAAGAGCCTCGAGCTCCGGGAACACTGGGGCTGGAAAGGGCCTGCCAAGGCCATCGCGGCAGTGCCCCAACATTGCTGCTCCTGCATCTTTTTGATTGGGAAAAGACAGGTAGTGGGTTTGGGTAATTAACTACGGCTAGGGTTAGGGTTACAGCTAGGGTTAGGGTTGAGAGATCTAAAGGGCCTTGAGCTCTGGGAACACCAGGCCTGGAAAGGGCCTGCCAAGGCAAACACGGCAAGGCGCCAACCTTGCTGCTCCCACACCTTTCTGATCTGGACCCCCCTACAGGGGTGGGCACCTTGGCCCCGGCCACAAGCTGCCATTTGGCCTAGAGTTAGGGTTGAGAGAGGAAAAGAGCCTCGAGCTCCGGGAACACTGGGGCTGGAAAGGGCCTGCCAAGGCCATCGTGGCAGTGCCCCAACATTGCTGCTCCTGCATCTTTTTGATTGGGAAAAGACAGGTAGCAGGTTCGGGTAATTAACTACGGCTAGGGTTAGGGTTACACCTAGGCTTAGGGTTACACCTAGGCTTAGGGTTGAGAGATCTAAATGGCCTTGAGCTCTGGGAACACCAGGCCTGAAAAGGGCCTGCCAAGGCAAACGCGGCAAGGCGCCAACCTTGCTGCTCCCACACCTTTCTGATCTGGACCCCCCTACAGGGGTGGGCACCTCGGCCCCGGCCACAAGCTGCCATTTGGCCTAGAGTTAGGGTTGAGAGAGGAAAAGAGCCTCGAGCTCCGGGAACACTGGGGCTGGAAAGGGCCTGCCAAGGCCATCGCGGCAGTGCCCCAACATTGCTGCTCCTGCATCTTTTTGATTGGGAAAAGACAGGTAGTGTGTTCGGGTAATTAACTATGGCTAGGGTTAGGGTTACACCTAGGGTTAGGGTTGAGAGATCTAAAGGGCCTTGAGCTCTGGAAACACCAGGCCTGGAAAGGGCCTGCCAAGGCAAACGCGGCAAGGCGCCAACCTTGCTGCTCCCACACCTTTCTGATCTGGACCCCCCACAGGGGTGGGCACCTCGGCCCCGGCCACAAGCTGCCATTTGGCCTAGAGTTAGGGTTGAGAGAGGAAAAGAGCCTCGAGCTCCGGGAACACTGGGGCTGGAAAGGGCCTGCCAAGGCCATCGCGGCAGTGCCCCAACATTGCTGCTCCTGCATCTTTTTGATTGGGAAAAGACAGGTAGTGGGTTTGGGTAATTAACTACGGCTAGGGTTAGGTTACACATAGGCTTAGGGTTGAGAGATCTAAAGGGCCTTGAGCTCCGGGAACACCAGGCCTGGAAAGGGCCTGCCAAGGCAAACGCGGCAAGGCGCCAACCTTGCTGCTCCCACACCTTTCTGATCTGGACCCCCCTACAGGGGTGGGCGCCTCGGCCCCGGCCACAAGCTGCCATTTGGCCTAGAGTTAGGGTTGAGAGAGGAAAAGAGCCTCGAGCTCCGGGAACACTGGGGCTGGAAAGGGCCTGCCAAGGCCATCGCGGCAGTGCCCCAACATTGCTGCTCCTGCATCTTTTTGATTGGGAAAAGACAGGTAGCGGGTTCGGGTAATTAACTATGGCTAGGGTTAGGGTTACACCTAGGCTTAGGGTTACACCTAGGCTTAGGGTTGAGAGATCTAAAGGGCCTTGAGCTCTGGGAACACCAGGCCTGAAAAGGGCCTGCCAAGGCAAATGCGGCAAGGTGCCAACCTTGCTGCTCCCACACCTTTCTGATCTGGACCCCCCTACAGGGGTGGGCGCCTCGGCCCCGGCCACAAGCTGCCATTTGGCCTAGAGTTAGGGTTGAGAGAGGAAAAGAGCCTCGAGCTCCGGGAACACTGGGGCTGGAAAGGGCCTGCCAAGGCCATCGCGGCAGTGCCCCAACATTGCTGCTCCTGCATCTTTTTGATTGGGAAAAGACAGGTAGTGGGTTTGGGTAATTAACTACGGCTGGGGTTAGGGTTACACCTAGGGTTAGGGTTGAGAGATCTAAAGGGCCTTGAGCTCTGGGAACACCAGGCCTGGAAAGGGCCAGCCAAGGCAAACGCGGCAAGGCGCCAACCTTGCTGCTCCCACACCTTTCTGATCTGGACCCCCCACAGGGGTGGGCACCTTGGCCCCGGCCACAAGCTGCCATTTGGCCTAGAGTTAGGGTTGAGAGAGGAAAAGAGCCTCGAGCTCCGGGAACACTGGGGCTGGAAAGGGCCTGCCAAGGCCATCGTGGCAGTGCCCCAACATTGCTGCTCCTGCATCTTTTTGATTGGGAAAAGACAGGTAGCAGGTTCGGGTAATTAACTATGGCTAGGGTTAGGGTTACACCTAGGCTTAGGGTTACACCTAGGCTTAGGGTTGAGAGATCTAAAGGGCCTTGAGCTCTGGGAACACCAGGCCTGAAAAGGGCCTGCCAAGGCAAACGCGGCAAGGTGCCAACCTTGCTACTCCCACACCTTTCTGATCTGGACCCCCCTACAGGGGTGGGCGCCTCGGCCCCGGCCACAAGCTGCCATTTGGCCTAGAGTTAGGGTTGAGAGAGGAAAAGAGCCTCGAGCTCCGGGAACACTGGGGCTGGAAAGGGCCTGCCAAGGCCATCGCGGCAGTGCCCCAACATTGCTGCTCCTGCATCTTTTTGATTGGGAAAAGACAGGTAGTGGGTTCAGGTAATTAACTACGGCTAGGCTTAGGGTTACACCTAGGCTTAGGGTTGAGAGATCTAAAGGGCCTTGAGCTCCGGGAACACCAGGCCTGAAAAGGGCCTGCCAAGGCAAACGCGGCAAGGTGCCAACCTTGCTACTCCCACACCTTTCTGATCTGGACCCCCCACAGGGGTGGGCACCTCGGCCCCGGCCACAAGCTGCCATTTGGCCTAGAGTTAGGGTTGAGAGAGGAAAAGAGCCTCGAGCTCCGGGAACACTGGGGCTGGAAAGGGCCTGCCAAGGCCATCGCGGCAGTGCCCCAACATTGCTGCTCCTGCATCTTTTTGATTGGGAAAAGACAGGTAGTGTGTTCGGGTAATTAACTATGGCTAGGGTTAGGGTTACACCTAGGGTTAGGGTTGAGAGATCTAAAGGGCCTTGAGCTCTGGAAACACCAGGCCTGGAAAGGGCCTGCCAAGGCAAACGCGGCAAGGTGCCAACCTTGCTACTCCCACACCTTTCTGATCTGGACCCCCCTACAGGGGTGGGCACCTCGGCCCCGGCCACAAGCTGCCATTTGGCCTAGAGTTAGGGTTGAGAGAGGAAAAGAGCCTCGAGCTCCGGGAACACTGGGGCTGGAAAGGGCCTGCCAAGGCCATCGCGGCAGTGCCCCAACATTGCTGCTCCTGCATCTTTTTGATTGGGAAAAGACAGGTAGTGGGTTCGGGTAATTAACTACGGCTAGGGTTAGGGTTACACCTAGGCATAGGGTTGAGAGATCTAAAGGGCCTTGAGCTCTGGAAACACCAGTCCTGGAAAGGGCCTGCCAAGGCAAACGCGGCAAGGCGCCAACCTTGCTGCTCCCACACCTTTCTGATCTGGACCCCCCACAGGGGTGGGCACCTCGGCCCCGGCCACAAGCTGCCATTTGGCCTAGAGTTAGGGTTGAGAGAGGAAAAGAGCCTCGAGCTCTGGGAACACTGGGGCTGGAAAGGGCCTGCCAAGGCCATCGCGGCAGTGCCCCAAAATTGCTGCTCCTGCATCTTTTTGATTGGGAAAAGACAGGTAGTGGGTTTGGGTAATTAACTACGGCTAGGGTTAGGGTTACAGCTCGGGTTAGGGTTGAGAGATCTAAAGGGCCTTGAGCTCTGGAAACACCAGGCCTGGAAAGGGCCTGCCAAGGCAAACGCGGCAAGGCGCCAACCTTGCTGCTCCCACACCTTTCTGATCTGGACCCCCCTACAGGGGTGGGCGCCTCGGCCCCGGCCACAAGCTGCCATTTGGCCTAGAGTTAGGGTTGAGAGAGGAAAAGAGCCTCGAGCTCCGGGAACACTGGGGCTGGAAAGGGCCTGCCAAGGCCATCGCGGCAGTGCCCCAACATTGCTGCTCCTGCATCTTTTTGATTGGGAAAAGACAGGTAGTGGGTTCGGGTAATTAACTACGGCTAGGGTTAGGGTTACACCTAGGCTTAGGGTTGAGAGATCTAAAGGGCCTTGAGCTCTGGGAACACCAGGCCTGAAAAGGGCCTGCCAAGGCAAACGCGGCAAGGTGCCAACCTTGCTACTCCCACACCTTTCTGATCTGGACCCCCCTACAGGGGTGGGCGCCTCGGCCCCGGCCACAAGCTGCCATTTGGCCTAGAGTTAGGGTTGAGAGAGGAAAAGAGCCTCGAGCTCCGGGAACACTGGGGCTGGAAAGGGCCTGCCAAGGCCATCGCGGCAGTGCCCCAACATTGCTGCTCCTGCATCTTTTTGATTGGGAAAAGACAGGTAGCAGGTTCGGGTAATTAACTACGGCTAGGGTTAGGGTTACACCTAGGCTTAGGGTTACAGCTAGGGTTAGGGTTGAGAGATCTAAATGGCCTTGAGCTCTGGGAACACCAGGCCTGAAAAGGGCCTGCCAAGGCAAACGCGGCAAGGCGCCAACCTTGCTGCTCCCACACCTTTCTGATCTGGACCCCCCTACAGGGGTGGGCACCTCGGCCCCGGCCACAAGCTGCCATTTGGCCTAGAGTTAGGGTTGAGAGAGGAAAAGAGCCTCGAGCTCCGGGAACACTGGGGCTGGAAAGGGCCTGCCAAGGCCATCGCGGCAGTGCCCCAACATTGCTGCTCCTGCATCTTTTTGATTGGGAAAAGACAGGTAGTGTGTTCGGGTAATTAACTATGGCTAGGGTTAGGGTTACACCTAGGGTTAGGGTTGAGAGATCTAAAGGGCCTTGAGCTCTGGAAACACCAGGCCTGGAAAGGGCCTGCCAAGGCAAACGCGGCAAGGCGCCAACCTTGCTGCTCCCACACCTTTCTGATCTGGACCCCCCACAGGGGTGGGCACCTCGGCCCCGGCCACAAGCTGCCATTTGGCCTAGAGTTAGGGTTGAGAGAGGAAAAGAGCCTCGAGCTCCGGGAACACTGGGGCTGGAAAGGGCCTGCCAAGGCCATCGCGGCAGTGCCCCAACATTGCTGCTCCTGCATCTTTTTGATTGGGAAAAGACAGGTAGTGGGTTTGGGTAATTAACTACGGCTAGGGTTAGGTTACACATAGGCTTAGGGTTGAGAGATCTAAAGGGCCTTGAGCTCCGGGAACACCAGGCCTGGAAAGGGCCTGCCAAGGCAAACGCGGCAAGGCGCCAACCTTGCTGCTCCCACACCTTTCTGATCTGGACCCCCCTACAGGGGTGGGCGCCTCGGCCCCGGCCACAAGCTGCCATTTGGCCTAGAGTTAGGGTTGAGAGAGGAAAAGAGCCTCGAGCTCCGGGAACACTGGGGCTGGAAAGGGCCTGCCAAGGCCATCGCGGCAGTGCCCCAACATTGCTGCTCCTGCATCTTTTTGATTGGGAAAAGACAGGTAGCGGGTTCGGGTAATTAACTACGGCTAGGGTTAGGGTTACACCTAGGCTTAGGGTTACACCTAGGCTTAGGGTTGAGAGATCTAAAGGGCCTTGAGCTCTGGGAACACCAGGCCTGTAAAGGGCCTGCCAAGGCAAACGCGGCAAGGCGCCAACCTTGCTGCTCCCACACCTTTCTGATCTGGACCCCCCTACAGGGGTGGGCGCCTCGGCCCCGGCCACAAGCTGCCATTTGGCCTAGAGTTAGGGTTGAGAGAGGAAAAGAGCCTCGAGCTCCGGGAACACTGGGGCTGGAAAGGGCCTGCCAAGGCCATCGTGGCAGTGCCCCAACATTGCTGCTCCTGCATCTTTTTGATTGGGAAAAGACAGGTAGTGGGTTTGGGTAATTAACTACGGCTAGGGTTAGGGTTACACCTAGGGTTAGGGTTGAGAGATCTAAAGGGCCTTGAGCTCTGGGAACACCAGGCCTGGAAAGGGCCTGCCAAGGCAAACGCGGCAAGGCGCCAACCTTGCTGCTCCCACACCTTTCTGATCTGGACCCCCCACAGGGGTGGGCACCTTGGCCCCGGCCACAAGCTGCCATTTGGCCTAGAGTTAGGGTTGAGAGAGGAAAAGAGCCTCGAGCTCCGGGAACACTGGGGCTGGAAAGGGCCTGCCAAGGCCATCGCGGCAGTGCCCCAACATTGCTGCTCCTGCATCTTTTTGATTGGGAAAAGACAGGTAGCAGGTTCGGGTAATTAACTACGGCTAGGGTTAGGGTTACACCTAGGCTTAGGGTTACACCTAGGCTTAGGGTTGAGAGATCTAAAGGGCCTTGAGCTCTGGGAACACCAGGCCTGAAAAGGGCCTGCCAAGGCAAACGCGGCAAGGTGCCAACCTTGCTACTCCCACACCTTTCTGATCTGGACCCCCCTACAGGGGTGGGCGCCTCGGCCCCGGCCACAAGCTGCCATTTGGCCTAGAGTTAGGGTTGAGAGAGGAAAAGAGCCTCGAGCTCCGGGAACACTGGGGCTGGAAAGGGCCTGCCAAGGCCATCGCGGCAGTGCCCCAACATTGCTGCTCCTGCATCTTTTTGATTGGGAAAAGACAGGTAGTGTGTTCAGGTAATTAACTACGGCTAGGGTTAGGGTTACACCTAGGCTTAGGGTTGAGAGATCTAAAGGGCCTTGAGCTCCGGGAACACCAGGCCTGAAAAGGGCCTGCCAAGGCAAACGCGGCAAGGTGCCAACCTTGCTGCTCCCACACCTTTCTGATCTGGACCCCCCACAGGGGTGGGCACCTCGGCCCCGGCCACAAGCTGCCATTTGGCCTAGAGTTAGGGTTGAGAGAGGAAAAGAGCCTCGAGCTCCGGGAACACTGGGGCTGGAAAGGGCCTGCCAAGGCCATCGCGGCAGTGCCCCAACATTGCTGCTCCTGCATCTTTTTGATTGGGAAAAGACAGGTAGTGTGTTCGGGTAATTAACTATGGCTAGGGTTAGGGTTACACCTAGGGTTAGGGTTGAGAGATCTAAAGGGCCTTGAGCTCTGGAAACACCAGGCCTGGAAAGGGCCTGCCAAGGCAAACGCGGCAAGGTGCCAACCTTGCTACTCCCACACCTTTCTGATCTGGACCCCCCTACAGGGGTGGGCACCTCGGCCCCGGCCACAAGCTGCCATTTGGCCTAGAGTTAGGGTTGAGAGAGGAAAAGAGCCTCGAGCTCCGGGAACACTGGGGCTGGAAAGGGCCTGCCAAGGCCATCGCGGCAGTGCCCCAACATTGCTGCTCCTGCATCTTTTTGATTGGGAAAAGACAGGTAGTGGGTTTGGGTAATTAACTACGGCTAGGGTTAGGGTTACACCTAGGCATAGGGTTGAGAGATCTAAAGGGCCTTGAGCTCTGGAAACACCAGTCCTGGAAAGGGCCTGCCAAGGCAAACGCGGCAAGGCGCCAACCTTGCTGCTCCCACACCTTTCTGATCTGGACCCCCCACAGGGGTGGGCACCTCGGCCCCGGCCACAAGCTGCCATTTGGCCTAGAGTTAGGGTTGAGAGAGGAAAAGAGCCTCGAGCTCTGGGAACACTGGGGCTGGAAAGGGCCTGCCAAGGCCATCGCGGCAGTGCCCCAACATTGCTGCTCCTGCATCTTTTTGATTGGGAAAAGACAGGTAGTGGGTTTGGGTAATTAACTACGGCTAGGGTTAGGGTTACAGCTCGGGTTAGGGTTGAGAGATCTAAAGGGCCTTGAGCTCTGGAAACACCAGGCCTGGAAAGGGCCTGCCAAGGCAAACGCGGCAAGGCGCCAACCTTGCTGCTCCCACACCTTTCTGATCTGGACCCCCCTACAGGGGTGGGCACCTCGGCCCCGGCCACAAGCTGCCATTTGGCCTAGAGTTAGGGTTGAGAGAGGAAAAGAGCCTCGAGCTCCGGGAACACTGGGGCTGGAAAGGGCCTGCCAAGGCCATCGCGGCAGTGCCCCAACATTGCTGCTCCTGCATCTTTTTGATTGGGAAAAGACAGGTAGTGGGTTCGGGTAATTAACTACGGCTAGGGTTAGGGTTACACCTAGGCTTAGGGTTGAGAGATCTAAAGGGCCTTGAGCTCTGGGAACACCAGGCCTGGAAAGGGCCTGCCAAGGCAAACGCGGCAAGGCGCCAACCTTGCTGCTCCCACACCTTTCTGATCTGGACCCCCCTACAGGGGTGGGCGCCTCAGCCCCGGCCACAAGCTGCCATTTGGCCTAGAGTTAGGGTTGAGAGAGGAAAAGAGCCTCGAGCTCCGGGAACACTGGGGCTGGAAAGGGCCTGCCAAGGCCATCGCGGCAGTGCCCCAACATTGCTGCTCCTGCATCTTTTTGATTGGGAAAAGACAGGTAGCAGGTTTGGGTAATTAACTACGGCTGGGGTTAGGGTTACAGCTAGGGTTAGGGTTGAGAGATCTAAAGGGCCTTGAGCTCTGGGAACACCAGGCCTGGAAAGGGCCTGCCAAGGCAAACGCGGCAAGGTGCCAACCTTGCTACTCCCACACCTTTCTGATCTGGACCCCCCTACAGGGGTGGGCGCCTCGGCACCGGCCACAAGCTGCCATTTGGCCTAGAGTTAGGGTTGAGAGAGGAAAAGAGCCTCGAGCTCCGGGAACACTGGGGCTGGAAAGGGCCTGCCAAGGCCATCGCGGCAGTGCCCCAACATTGCTGCTCCTGCATCTTTTTGATTGGGAAAAGACAGGTAGTGGGTTCAGGTAATTAACTATGGCCAGAGTTAGGGTTACACCTAGGCTTAGGGTTACACCTAGGCTTAGGGTTGAGAGATCTAAAGGGCCTTGAGCTCCGGGAACACTGGGGCTGGAAAGGGCCTGCCAAGGCCATCGCGGCAGTGCCCCAACATTGCTGCTCCTGCATCTTTTTGATTGGGAAAAGACAGGTAGTGGGTTTGGGTAATTAACTACGGCTGGGGTTAGGGTTACACCTAGGGTTAGGGTTGAGAGATCTAAAGGGCCTTGAGCTCTGGGAACACCAGGCCTGGAAAGGGCCAGCCAAGGCAAACGCGGCAAGGCGCCAACCTTGCTGCTCCCACACCTTTCTGATCTGGACCCCCCACAGGGGTGGGCACCTTGGCCCCGGCCACAAGCTGCCATTTGGCCTAGAGTTAGGGTTGAGAGAGGAAAAGAGCCTCGAGCTCCGGGAACACTGGGGCTGGAAAGGGCCTGCCAAGGCCATCGTGGCAGTGCCCCAACATTGCTGCTCCTGCATCTTTTTGATTGGGAAAAGACAGGTAGCAGGTTCGGGTAATTAACTACGGCTAGGGTTAGGGTTACACCTAGGCTTAGGGTTACACCTAGGCTTAGGGTTGAGAGATCTAAAGGGCCTTGAGCTCTGGGAACACCAGGCCTGAAAAGGGCCTGCCAAGGCAAACGCGGCAAGGTGCCAACCTTGCTACTCCCACACCTTTCTGATCTGGACCCCCCTACAGGGGTGGGCGCCTCGGCCCCGGCCACAAGCTGCCATTTGGCCTAGAGTTAGGGTTGAGAGAGGAAAAGAGCCTCGAGCTCCGGGAACACTGGGGCTGGAAAGGGCCTGCCAAGGCCATCGCGGCAGTGCCCCAACATTGCTGCTCCTGCATCTTTTTGATTGGGAAAAGACAGGTAGTGGGTTCAGGTAATTAACTACGGCTAGGCTTAGGGTTACACCTAGGGTTAGGGTTGAGAGATCTAAAGGGCCTTGAGCTCCGGGAACACCAGGCCTGAAAAGGGCCTGCCAAGGCAAACGCAGCAAGGTGCCAACCTTGCTACTCCCACACCTTTCTGATCTGGACCCCCCACAGGGGTGGGCACCTCGGCCCCGGCCACAAGCTGCCATTTGGCCTAGAGTTAGGGTTGAGAGAGGAAAAGAGCCTCGAGCTCCGGGAACACTGGGGCTGGAAAGGGCCTGCCAAGGCCATCGCGGCAGTGCCCCAACATTGCTGCTCCTGCATCTTTTTGATTGGGAAAAGACAGGTAGTGTGTTCGGGTAATTAACTATGGCTAGGGTTAGGGTTACACCTAGGGTTAGGGTTGAGAGATCTAAAGGGCCTTGAGCTCTGGAAACACCAGGCCTGGAAAGGGCCTGCCAAGGCAAACGCGGCAAGGTGCCAACCTTGCTACTCCCACACCTTTCTGATCTGGACCCCCCTACAGGGGTGGGCACCTCGGCCCCGGCCACAAGCTGCCATTTGGCCTAGAGTTAGGGTTGAGAGAGGAAAAGAGCCTCGAGCTCCGGGAACACTGGGGCTGGAAAGGGCCTGCCAAGGCCATCGCGGCAGTGCCCCAACATTGCTGCTCCTGCATCTTTTTGATTGGGAAAAGACAGGTAGTGGGTTTGGGTAATTAACTACGGCTAGGGTTAGGGTTACACCTAGGCATAGGGTTGAGAGATCTAAAGGGCCTTGAGCTCTGGAAACACCAGTCCTGGAAAGGGCCTGCCAAGGCAAACGCGGCAAGGCGCCAACCTTGCTGCTCCCACACCTTTCTGATCTGGACCCCCCACAGGGGTGGGCACCTCGGCCCCGGCCACAAGCTGCCATTTGGCCTAGAGTTAGGGTTGAGAGAGGAAAAGAGCCTCGAGCTCTGGGAACACTGGGGCTGGAAAGGGCCTGCCAAGGCCATCGCGGCAGTGCCCCAACATTGCTGCTCCTGCATCTTTTTGATTGGGAAAAGACAGGTAGTGGGTTTGGGTAATTAACTACGGCTAGGGTTAGGGTTACAGCTAGGGTTAGGGTTGAGAGATCTAAAGGGCCTTGAGCTCTGGAAACACCAGGCCTGGAAAGGGCCTGCCAAGGCAAACGCGGCAAGGCGCCAACCTTGCTGCTCCCACACCTTTCTGATCTGGACCCCCCTACAGGGGTGGGCGCCTCGGCCCCGGCCACAAGCTGCCATTTGGCCTAGAGTTAGGGTTGAGAGAGGAAAAGAGCCTCGAGCTCCGGGAACACTGGGGCTGGAAAGGGCCTGCCAAGGCCATCGCGGCAGTGCCCCAACATTGCTGCTCCTGCATCTTTTTGATTGGGAAAAGACAGGTAGTGGGTTCGGGTAATTAACTACGGCTAGGGTTAGGGTTACACCTAGGCTTAGGGTTGAGAGATCTAAAGGGCCTTGAGCTCTGGGAACACCAGGCCTGGAAAGGGCCTGCCAAGGCAAACACGGCAAGGCGCCAACCTTGCTGCTCCCACACCTTTCTGATCTGGACCCCCCTACAGGGGTGGGCACCTTGGCCCCGGCCACAAGCTGCCATTTGGCCTAGAGTTAGGGTTGAGAGAGGAAAAGAGCCTCGAGCTCCGGGAACACTGGGGCTGGAAAGGGCCTGCCAAGGCCATCGTGGCAGTGCCCCAACATTGCTGCTCCTGCATCTTTTTGATTGGGAAAAGACAGGTAGCAGGTTCGGGTAATTAACTACGGCTAGGGTTAGGGTTACACCTAGGCTTAGGGTTACAGCTAGGGTTAGGGTTGAGAGATCTAAATGGCCTTGAGCTCTGGGAACACCAGGCCTGAAAAGGGCCTGCCAAGGCAAACGCGGCAAGGCGCCAACCTTGCTGCTCCCACACCTTTCTGATCTGGACCCCCCTACAGGGGTGGGCACCTCGGCCCCGGCCACAAGCTGCCATTTGGCCTAGAGTTAGGGTTGAGAGAGGAAAAGAGCCTCGAGCTCCGGGAACACTGGGGCTGGAAAGGGCCTGCCAAGGCCATCGCGGCAGTGCCCCAACATTGCTGCTCCTGCATCTTTTTGATTGGGAAAAGACAGGTAGTGTGTTCGGGTAATTAACTATGGCTAGGGTTAGGGTTACACCTAGGGTTAGGGTTGAGAGATCTAAAGGGCCTTGAGCTCTGGAAACACCAGGCCTGGAAAGGGCCTGCCAAGGCAAACGCGGCAAGGCGCCAACCTTGCTGCTCCCACACCTTTCTGATCTGGACCCCCCACAGGGGTGGGCACCTCGGCCCCGGCCACAAGCTGCCATTTGGCCTAGAGTTAGGGTTGAGAGAGGAAAAGAGCCTCGAGCTCCGGGAACACTGGGGCTGGAAAGGGCCTGCCAAGGCCATCGCGGCAGTGCCCCAACATTGCTGCTCCTGCATCTTTTTGATTGGGAAAAGACAGGTAGTGGGTTTGGGTAATTAACTACGGCTAGGGTTAGGTTACACATAGGCTTAGGGTTGAGAGATCTAAAGGGCCTTGAGCTCCGGGAACACCAGGCCTGGAAAGGGCCTGCCAAGGCAAACGCGGCAAGGCGCCAACCTTGCTGCTCCCACACCTTTCTGATCTGGACCCCCCTACAGGGGTGGGCGCCTCGGCCCCGGCCACAAGCTGCCATTTGGCCTAGAGTTAGGGTTGAGAGAGGAAAAGAGCCTCGAGCTCCGGGAACACTGGGGCTGGAAAGGGCCTGCCAAGGCCATCGCGGCAGTGCCCCAACATTGCTGCTCCTGCATCTTTTTGATTGGGAAAAGACAGGTAGCGGGTTCGGGTAATTAACTATGGCTAGGGTTAGGGTTACACCTAGGCTTAGGGTTACACCTAGGCTTAGGGTTGAGAGATCTAAAGGGCCTTGAGCTCTGGGAACACCAGGCCTGTAAAGGGCCTGCCAAGGCAAACGCGGCAAGGCGCCAACCTTGCTGCTCCCACACCTTTCTGATCTGGACCCCCCTACAGGGGTGGGCGCCTCGGCCCCGGCCACAAGCTGCCATTTGGCCTAGAGTTAGGGTTGAGAGAGGAAAAGAGCCTCGAGCTCCGGGAACACTGGGGCTGGAAAGGGCCTGCCAAGGCCATCGTGGCAGTGCCCCAACATTGCTGCTCCTGCATCTTTTTGATTGGGAAAAGACAGGTAGTGGGTTTGGGTAATTAACTACGGCTAGGGTTAGGGTTACACCTAGGCTTAGGGTTACACCTAGGCTTAGGGTTGAGAGATCTAAAGGGCCTTGAGCTCTGGGAACACCAGGCCTGAAAAGGGCCTGCCAAGGCAAATGCGGCAAGGTGCCAACCTTGCTGCTCCCACACCTTTCTGATCTGGACCCCCCTACAGGGGTGGGCGCCTCGGCCCCGGCCACAAGCTGCCATTTGGCCTAGAGTTAGGGTTGAGAGAGGAAAAGAGCCTCGAGCTCCGGGAACACTGGGGCTGGAAAGGGCCTGCCAAGGCCATCGCGGCAGTGCCCCAACATTGCTGCTCCTGCATCTTTTTGATTGGGAAAAGACAGGTAGTGGGTTTGGGTAATTAACTACGGCTGGGGTTAGGGTTACACCTAGGGTTAGGGTTGAGAGATCTAAAGGGCCTTGAGCTCTGGGAACACCAGGCCTGGAAAGGGCCTGCCAAGGCAAACGCGGCAAGGCGCCAACCTTGCTGCTCCCACACCTTTCTGATCTGGACCCCCCACAGGGGTGGGCACCTTGGCCCCGGCCACAAGCTGCCATTTGGCCTAGAGTTAGGGTTGAGAGAGGAAAAGAGCCTCGAGCTCCGGGAACACTGGGGCTGGAAAGGGCCTGCCAAGGCCATCGTGGCAGTGCCCCAACATTGCTGCTCCTGCATCTTTTTGATTGGGAAAAGACAGGTAGCAGGTTCGGGTAATTAACTACGGCTAGGGTTAGGGTTACACCTAGGCTTAGGGTTACACCTAGGCTTAGGGTTGAGAGATCTAAAGGGCCTTGAGCTCTGGGAACACCAGGCCTGAAAAGGGCCTGCCAAGGCAAACGCGGCAAGGTGCCAACCTTGCTACTCCCACACCTTTCTGATCTGGACCCCCCTACAGGGGTGGGCGCCTCAGCCCCGGCCACAAGCTGCCATTTGGCCTAGAGTTAGGGTTGAGAGAGGAAAAGAGCCTCGAGCTCCGGGAACACTGGGGCTGGAAAGGGCCTGCCAAGGCCATCGCGGCAGTGCCCCAACATTGCTGCTCCTGCATCTTTTTGATTGGGAAAAGACAGGTAGTGGGTTCAGGTAATTAACTACGGCTAGGGTTAGGGTTACACCTAGGCTTAGGGTTGAGAGATCTAAAGGGCCTTGAGCTCCGGGAACACCAGGCCTGAAAAGGGCCTGCCAAGGCAAACGCGGCAAGGTGCCAACCTTGCTGCTCCCACACCTTTCTGATCTGGACCCCCCACAGGGGTGGGCACCTCGGCCCCGGCCACAAGCTGCCATTTGGCCTAGAGTTAGGGTTGAGAGAGGAAAAGAGCCTCGAGCTCCGGGAACACTGGGGCTGGAAAGGGCCTGCCAAGGCCATCGCGGCAGTGCCCCAACATTGCTGCTCCTGCATCTTTTTGATTGGGAAAAGACAGGTAGTGTGTTCGGGTAATTAACTATGGCTAGGGTTAGGGTTACACCTAGGGTTAGGGTTGAGAGATCTAAAGGGCCTTGAGCTCTGGAAACACCAGGCCTGGAAAGGGCCTGCCAAGGCAAACGCGGCAAGGTGCCAACCTTGCTACTCCCACACCTTTCTGATCTGGACCCCCCTACAGGGGTGGGCACCTCGGCCCCGGCCACAAGCTGCCATTTGGCCTAGAGTTAGGGTTGAGAGAGGAAAAGAGCCTCGAGCTCCGGGAACACTGGGGCTGGAAAGGGCCTGCCAAGGCCATCGCGGCAGTGCCCCAACATTGCTGCTCCTGCATCTTTTTGATTGGGAAAAGACAGGTAGTGGGTTTGGGTAATTAACTACGGCTAGGGTTAGGGTTACACCTAGGCATAGGGTTGAGAGATCTAAAGGGCCTTGAGCTCTGGAAACACCAGTCCTGGAAAGGGCCTGCCAAAGCAAACGCGGCAAGGCGCCAACCTTGCTGCTCCCACACCTTTCTGATCTGGACCCCCCACAGGGGTGGGCACCTCGGCCCCGGCCACAAGCTGCCATTTGGCCTAGAGTTAGGGTTGAGAGAGGAAAAGAGCCTCGAGCTCTGGGAACACTGGGGCTGGAAAGGGCCTGCCAAGGCCATCGCGGCAGTGCCCCAACATTGCTGCTCCTGCATCTTTTTGATTGGGAAAAGACAGGTAGTGGGTTTGGGTAATTAACTACGGCTAGGGTTAGGGTTACAGCTCGGGTTAGGGTTGAGAGATCTAAAGGGCCTTGAGCTCTGGAAACACCAGGCCTGGAAAGGGCCTGCCAAGGCAAACGCGGCAAGGCGCCAACCTTGCTGCTCCCACACCTTTCTGATCTGGACCCCCCTACAGGGGTGGGCGCCTCGGCCCCGGCCACAAGCTGCCATTTGGCCTAGAGTTAGGGTTGAGAGAGGAAAAGAGCCTCGAGCTCCGGGAACACTGGGGCTGGAAAGGGCCTGCCAAGGCCATCGCGGCAGTGCCCCAACATTGCTGCTCCTGCATCTTTTTGATTGGGAAAAGACAGGTAGTGGGTTCGGGTAATTAACTACGGCTAGGGTTAGGGTTACACCTAGGCTTAGGGTTGAGAGATCTAAAGGGCCTTGAGCTCTGGGAACACCAGGCCTGGAAAGGGCCTGCCAAGGCAAACGCGGCAAGGCGCCAACCTTGCTGCTCCCACACCTTTCTGATCTGGACCCCCCTACAGGGGTGGGCGCCTCAGCCCCGGCCACAAGCTGCCATTTGGCCTAGAGTTAGGGTTGAGAGAGGAAAAGAGCCTCGAGCTCCGGGAACACTGGGGCTGGAAAGGGCCTGCCAAGGCCATCGCGGCAGTGCCCCAACATTGCTGCTCCTGCATCTTTTTGATTGGGAAAAGACAGGTAGCAGGTTTGGGTAATTAACTACGGCTGGGGTTAGGGTTACACCTAGGGTTAGGGTTGAGAGATCTAAAGGGCCTTGAGCTCTGGGAACACCAGGCCTGGAAAGGGCCTGCCAAGGCAAACGCGGCAAGGTGCCAACCTTGCTACTCCCACACCTTTCTGATCTGGACCCCCCTACAGGGGTGGGCGCCTCGGCCCCGGCCACAAGCTGCCATTTGGCCTAGAGTTAGGGTTGAGAGAGGAAAAGAGCCTCGAGCTCCGGGAACACTGGGGCTGGAAAGGGCCTGCCAAGGCCATCGTGGCAGTGCCCCAACATTGCTGCTCCTGCATCTTTTTGATTGGGAAAAGACAGGTAGCGGGTTCGGGTAATTAACTATGGCTAGGGTTAGGGTTACACCTAGGCTTAGGGTTACACCTAGGCTTAGGGTTGAGAGATCTAAAGGGCCTTGAGCTCTGGGAACACCAGGCCTGTAAAGGGCCTGCCAAGGCAAACGCGGCAAGGCGCCAACCTTGCTGCTCCCACACCTTTCTGATCTGGACCCCCCTACAGGGGTGGGCGCCTCGGCCCCGGCCACAAGCTGCCATTTGGCCTAGAGTTAGGGTTGAGAGAGGAAAAGAGCCTCGAGCTCCGGGAACACTGGGGCTGGAAAGGGCCTGCCAAGGCCATCGTGGCAGTGCCCCAACATTGCTGCTCCTGCATCTTTTTGATTGGGAAAAGACAGGTAGTGGGTTCGGGTAATTAACTACGACTAGGGTTAGGGTTACACCTAGGCTTAGGGTTACACCTAGGCTTAGGGTTGAGAGATCTAAAGGGCCTTGAGCTCTGGGAACACCAGGCCTGAAAAGGGCCTGCCAAGGCAAATGCGGCAAGGTGCCAACCTTGCTGCTCCCACACCTTTCTGATCTGGACCCCCCTACAGGGGTGGGGCCTCGGCCCCGGCCACAAGCTGCCATTTGGCCTAGAGTTAGGGTTGAGAGAGGAAAAGAGCCTCGAGCTCCGGGAACACTGGGGCTGGAAAGGGCCTGCCAAGGCCATCGCGGCAGTGCCCCAACATTGCTGCTCCTGCATCTTTTTGATTGGGAAAAGACAGGTAGTGGGTTTGGGTAATTAACTACGGCTGGGGTTAGGGTTACACCTAGGGTTAGGGTTGAGAGATCTAAAGGGCCTTGAGCTCTGGGAACACCAGGCCTGAAAAGGGCCTGCCAAGGCAAACGCGGCAAGGTGCCAACCTTGCTACTCCCACACCTTTCTGATCTGGACCCCCCTACAGGGGTGGGCGCCTCGGCCCCGGCCACAAGCTGCCATTTGGCCTAGAGTTAGGGTTGAGAGAGGAAAAGAGCCTCGAGCTCCGGGAACACTGGGGCTGGAAAGGGCCTGCCAAGGCCATCGCGGCAGTGCCCCAACATTGCTGCTCCTGCATCTTTTTGATTGGGAAAAGACAGGTAGTGGGTTCAGGTAATTAACTACGGCTAGGGTTAGGGTTACACCTAGGCTTAGGGTTGAGAGATCTAAAGGGCCTTGAGCTCCGGGAACACCAGGCCTGAAAAGGGCCTGCCAAGGCAAACGCGGCAAGGTGCCAACCTTGCTGCTCCCACACCTTTCTGATCTGGACCCCCCACAGGGGTGGGCACCTCGGCCCCGGCCACAAGCTGCCATTTGGCCTAGAGTTAGGGTTGAGAGAGGAAAAGAGCCTCGAGCTCCGGGAACACTGGGGCTGGAAAGGGCCTGCCAAGGCCATCGCGGCAGTGCCCCAACATTGCTGCTCCTGCATCTTTTTGATTGGGAAAAGACAGGTAGTGTGTTCGGGTAATTAACTATGGCTAGGGTTAGGGTTACACCTAGGGTTAGGGTTGAGAGATCTAAAGGGCCTTGAGCTCTGGAAACACCAGGCCTGGAAAGGGCCTGCCAAGGCAAACGCGGCAAGGTGCCAACCTTGCTACTCCCACACCTTTCTGATCTGGACCCCCCTACAGGGGTGGGCACCTCGGCCCCGGCCACAAGCTGCCATTTGGCCTAGAGTTAGGGTTGAGAGAGGAAAAGAGCCTCGAGCTCCGGGAACACTGGGGCTGGAAAGGGCCTGCCAAGGCCATCGCGGCAGTGCCCCAACATTGCTGCTCCTGCATCTTTTTGATTGGGAAAAGACAGGTAGTGGGTTTGGGTAATTAACTACGGCTAGGGTTAGGGTTACACCTAGGCATAGGGTTGAGAGATCTAAAGGGCCTTGAGCTCTGGAAACACCAGTCCTGGAAAGGGCCTGCCAAGGCAAACGCGGCAAGGCGCCAACCTTGCTGCTCCCACACCTTTCTGATCTGGACCCCCCACAGGGGTGGGCACCTCGGCCCCGGCCACAAGCTGCCATTTGGCCTAGAGTTAGGGTTGAGAGAGGAAAAGAGCCTCGAGCTCTGGGAACACTGGGGCTGGAAAGGGCCTGCCAAGGCCATCGCGGCAGTGCCCCAACATTGCTGCTCCTGCATCTTTTTGATTGGGAAAAGACAGGTAGTGGGTTTGGGTAATTAACTACGGCTAGGGTTAGGGTTACAGCTCGGGTTAGGGTTGAGAGATCTAAAGGGCCTTGAGCTCTGGAAACACCAGGCCTGGAAAGGGCCTGCCAAGGCAAACGCGGCAAGGCGCCAACCTTGCTGCTCCCACACCTTTCTGATCTGGACCCCCCTACAGGGGTGGGCGCCTCGGCCCCGGCCACAAGCTGCCATTTGGCCTAGAGTTAGGGTTGAGAGAGGAAAAGAGCCTCGAGCTCCGGGAACACTGGGGCTGGAAAGGGCCTGCCAAGGCCATCGCGGCAGTGCCCCAACATTGCTGCTCCTGCATCTTTTTGATTGGGAAAAGACAGGTAGTGGGTTCGGGTAATTAACTACGGCTAGGGTTAGGGTTACACCTAGGCTTAGGGTTGAGAGATCTAAAGGGCCTTGAGCTCTGGGAACACCAGGCCTGGAAAGGGCCTGCCAAGGCAAACGCGGCAAGGCGCCAACCTTGCTGCTCCCACACCTTTCTGATCTGGACCCCCCTACAGGGGTGGGCGCCTCAGCCCCGGCCACAAGCTGCCATTTGGCCTAGAGTTAGGGTTGAGAGAGGAAAAGAGCCTCGAGCTCCGGGAACACTGGGGCTGGAAAGGGCCTGCCAAGGCCATCGCGGCAGTGCCCCAACATTGCTGCTCCTGCATCTTTTTGATTGGGAAAAGACAGGTAGCAGGTTTGGGTAATTAACTACGGCTGGGGTTAGGGTTACACCTCGGGTTAGGGTTGAGAGATCTAAAGGGCCTTGAGCTCTGGGAACACCAGCCTGGAAAGGGCCTGCCAAGGCAAACGCGGCAAGGTGCCAACCTTGCTACTCCCACACCTTTCTGATCTGGACCCCCTACAGGGGTGGGCGCCTCGGCACCGGCCACAAGCTGCCATTTGGCCTAGAGTTAGGGTTGAGAGAGGAAAAGAGCCTCGAGCTCCGGGAACACTGGGGCTGGAAAGGGCCTGCCAAGGCCATCGCGGCAGTGCCCCAACATTGCTGCTCCTGCATCTTTTTGATTGGGAAAAGACAGGTAGTGGGTTCGGGTAATTAACTACGGCTAGGGTTAGGGTTACACCTAGGCTTAGGGTTACACCTAGGCTTAGGGTTGAGAGATCTAAAGGGCCTTGAGCTCTGGGAACACCAGGCCTGAAAAGGGCCTGCCAAGGCAAATGCGGCAAGGTGCCAACCTTGCTGCTCCCACACCTTTCTGATCTGGACCCCCCCTACAGGGGTGGGCGCCTCGGCCCCGGCCACAAGCTGCCATTTGGCCTAGAGTTAGGGTTGAGAGAGGAAAAGAGCCTCGAGCTCCGGGAACACTGGGGCTGGAAAGGGCCTGCCAAGGCCATCGCGGCAGTGCCCCAACATTGCTGCTCCTGCATCTTTTTGATTGGGAAAAGACAGGTAGTGGGTTTGGGTAATTAACTACGGCTGGGGTTAGGGTTACACCTAGGGTTAGGGTTGAGAGATCTAAAGGGCCTTGAGCTCTGGGAACACCAGGCCTGGAAAGGGCCTGCCAAGGCAAACGCGGCAAGGCGCCAACCTTGCTGCTCCCACACCTTCTGATCTGGACCCCCCACAGGGGTGGGCACCTTGGCCCCGGCCACAAGCTGCCATTTGGCCTAGAGTTAGGGTTGAGAGAGGAAAAGAGCCTCGAGCTCCGGGAACACTGGGGCTGGAAAGGGCCTGCCAAGGCCATCGTGGCAGTGCCCCAACATTGCTGCTCCTGCATCTTTTTGATTGGGAAAAGACAGGTAGCAGGTTCGGGTAATTAACTACGGCTAGGGTTAGGGTTACACCTAGGCTTAGGGTTACACCTAGGGTTAGGGTTGAGAGATCTAAAGGGCCTTGAGCTCTGGGAACACCAGGCCTGAAAAGGGCCTGCCAAGGCAAACGCGGCAAGGTGCCAACCTTGCTACTCCCACACCTTTCTGATCTGGACCCCCCTACAGGGGTGGGCGCCTCGGCCCCGGCCACAAGCTGCCATTTGGCCTAGAGTTAGGGTTGAGAGAGGAAAAGAGCCTCGAGCTCCGGGAACACTGGGGCTGGAAAGGGCCTGCCAAGGCCATCGCGGCAGTGCCCCAACATTGCTGCTCCTGCATCTTTTTGATTGGGAAAAGACAGGTAGTGGGTTCAGGTAATTAACTACGGCTAGGGTTAGGGTTACACCTAGGCTTAGGGTTGAGAGATCTAAAGGGCCTTGAGCTCCGGGAACACCAGGCCTGAAAAGGCCTGCCAAGGCAAACGCGGCAAGGTGCCAACCTTGCTGCTCCCACACCTTTCTGATCTGGACCCCCCACAGGGGTGGGCACCTCGGCCCCGGCCACAAGCTGCCATTTGGCCTAGAGTTAGGGTTGAGAGAGGAAAAGAGCTCGAGCTCCGGGAACACTGGGGCTGGAAAGGGCCTGCCAAGGCCATCGCGGCAGTGCCCCAACATTGCTGCTCCTGCATCTTTTTGATTGGGAAAAGACAGGTAGTGTGTTCGGGTAATTAACTATGGCTAGGGTTAGGGTTACACCTAGGGTTAGGGTTGAGAGATCTAAAGGGCCTTGAGCTCTGGAAACACCAGGCCTGGAAAGGGCCTGCCAAGGCAAACGCGGCAAGGTGCCAACCTTGCTACTCCCACACCTTTCTGATCTGGACCCCCCTACAGGGGTGGGCACCTCGGCCCCGGCCACAAGCTGCCATTTGGCCTAGAGTTAGGGTTGAGAGAGGAAAAGAGCCTCGAGCTCCGGGAACACTGGGGCTGGAAAGGGCCTGCCAAGGCCATCGCGGCAGTGCCCCAACATTGCTGCTCCTGCATCTTTTTGATTGGGAAAAGACAGGTAGTGGGTTCGGGTAATTAACTACGGCTAGGGTTAGGGTTACACCTAGGCTTAGGGTTACACCTAGGCTTAGGGTTGAGAGATCTAAAGGGCCTTGAGCTCTGGGAACACCAGGCCTGAAAAGGGCCTGCCAAGGCAAATGCGGCAAGGTGCCAACCTTGCTGCTCCCACACCTTTCTGATCTGGACCCCCCTACAGGGGTGGGCGCCTCGGCCCCGGCCACAAGCTGCCATTTGGCCTAGAGTTAGGGTTGAGAGAGGAAAAGAGCCTCGAGCTCCGGGAACACTGGGGCTGGAAAGGGCCTGCCAAGGCCATCGCGGCAGTGCCCCAACATTGCTGCTCCTGCATCTTTTTGATTGGGAAAAGACAGGTAGTGGGTTTGGGTAATTAACTACGGCTGGGGTTAGGGTTACACCTAGGGTTAGGGTTGAGAGATCTAAAGGGCCTTGAGCTCTGGGAACACCAGGCCTGGAAAGGGCCTGCCAAGGCAAACGCGGCAAGGCGCCAACCTTGCTGCTCCCACACCTTTCTGATCTGGACCCCCCACAGGGGTGGGCACCTTGGCCCCGGCCACAAGCTGCCATTTGGCCTAGAGTTAGGGTTGAGAGAGGAAAAGAGCCTCGAGCTCCGGGAACACTGGGGCTGGAAAGGGCCTGCCAAGGCCATCGTGGCAGTGCCCCAACATTGCTGCTCCTGCATCTTTTTGATTGGGAAAAGACAGGTAGCAGGTTCGGGTAATTAACTACGGCTAGGGTTAGGGTTACACCTAGGCTTAGGGTTACACCTAGGGTTAGGGTTGAGAGATCTAAAGGGCCTTGAGCTCTGGGAACACCAGGCCTGAAAAGGGCCTGCCAAGGCAAACGCGGCAAGGTGCCAACCTTGCTACTCCCACACCTTTCTGATCTGGACCCCCCTACAGGGGTGGGCGCCTCGGCCCCGGCCACAAGCTGCCATTTGGCCTAGAGTTAGGGTTGAGAGAGGAAAAGAGCCTCGAGCTCCGGGAACACTGGGGCTGGAAAGGGCCTGCCAAGGCCATCGCGGCAGTGCCCCAACATTGCTGCTCCTGCATCTTTTTGATTGGGAAAAGACAGGTAGTGGGTTCAGGTAATTAACTACGGCTAGGGTTAGGGTTACACCTAGGCTTAGGGTTGAGAGATCTAAAGGGCCTTGAGCTCCGGGAACACCAGGCCTGAAAAGGGCCTGCCAAGGCAAACGCGGCAAGGTGCCAACCTTGCTGCTCCCACACCTTTCTGATCTGGACCCCCCACAGGGGTGGGCACCTCGGCCCCGGCCACAAGCTGCCATTTGGCCTAGAGTTAGGGTTGAGAGAGGAAAAGAGCCTCGAGCTCCGGGAACACTGGGGCTGGAAAGGGCCTGCCAAGGCCATCGCGGCAGTGCCCCAACATTGCTGCTCCTGCATCTTTTTGATTGGGAAAAGACAGGTAGTGTGTTCGGGTAATTAACTATGGCTAGGGTTAGGGTTACACCTAGGGTTAGGGTTGAGAGATCTAAAGGGCCTTGAGCTCTGGAAACACCAGGCCTGGAAAGGGCCTGCCAAGGCAAACGCGGCAAGGTGCCAACCTTGCTACTCCCACACCTTTCTGATCTGGACCCCCCTACAGGGGTGGGCACCTCGGCCCCGGCCACAAGCTGCCATTTGGCCTAGAGTTAGGGTTGAGAGAGGAAAAGAGCCTCGAGCTCCGGGAACACTGGGGCTGGAAAGGGCCTGCCAAGGCCATCGCGGCAGTGCCCCAACATTGCTGCTCCTGCATCTTTTTGATTGGGAAAAGACAGGTAGTGGGTTCAGGTAATTAACTACGGCTAGGGTTAGGGTTACACCTAGGCATAGGGTTGAGAGATCTAAAGGGCCTTGAGCTCTGGAAACACCAGTCCTGGAAAGGGCCTGCCAAGGCAAACGCGGCAAGGCGCCAACCTTGCTGCTCCCACACCTTTCTGATCTGGACCCCCCACAGGGGTGGGCACCTCGGCCCCGGCCACAAGCTGCCATTTGGCCTAGAGTTAGGGTTGAGAGAGGAAAAGAGCCTCGAGCTCTGGGAACACTGGGGCTGGAAAGGGCCTGCCAAGGCCATCGCGGCAGTGCCCCAACATTGCTGCTCCTGCATCTTTTTGATTGGGAAAAGACAGGTAGTGGGTTCGGGTAATTAACTACGGCTAGGGTTAGGGTTACACCTAGGCTTAGGGTTGAGAGATCTAAAGGGCCTTGAGCTCTGGGAACACCAGGCCTGGAAAGGGCCTGCCAAGGCAAACGCGGCAAGGCGCCAACCTTGCTGCTCCCACACCTTTCTGATCTGGACCCCCCTACAGGGGTGGGCGCCTCAGCCCCGGCCACAAGCTGCCATTTGGCCTAGAGTTAGGGTTGAGAGAGGAAAAGAGCCTCGAGCTCCGGGAACACTGGGGCTGGAAAGGGCCTGCCAAGGCCATCGCGGCAGTGCCCCAACATTGCTGCTCCTGCATCTTTTTGATTGGGAAAAGACAGGTAGCAGGTTTGGGTAATTAACTACGGCTGGGGTTAGGGTTACAGCTAGGGTTAGGGTTGAGAGATCTAAAGGGCCTTGAGCTCTGGGAACACCAGGCCTGGAAAGGGCCTGCCAAGGCAAACGCGGCAAGGTGCCAACCTTGCTACTCCCACACCTTTCTGATCTGGACCCCCCTACAGGGGTGGGCGCCTCGGCACCGGCCACAAGCTGCCATTTGGCCTAGAGTTAGGGTTGAGAGAGGAAAAGAGCCTCGAGCTCCGGGAACACTGGGGCTGGAAAGGGCCTGCCAAGGCCATCGCGGCAGTGCCCCAACATTGCTGCTCCTGCATCTTTTTGATTGGGAAAAGACAGGTAGTGGGTTCAGGTAATTAACTATGGCCAGAGTTAGGGTTACACCTAGGCTTAGGGTTACACCTAGGCTTAGGGTTGAGAGATCTAAAGGGCCTTGAGCTCCGGGAACACTGGGGCTGGAAAGGGCCTGCCACGGCCATCGCGGCAGTGCCCCAACCTTGCTGCTCCTGCATCTTTTTGATTGGGAAAAGACAGGTAGTGGGTTCGGGTAATTAACTACGGCTAGGGTTAGGGTTACACCTAGGCTTAGGGTTGAGAGATCTAAAGGGCCTTGAGCTCTGGGAACACCAGACCTGGAAAGGGCCTGCCAAGGCAAACACGGCAAGGCGCCAACCTTGCTGCTCCCACACCTTTCTGATCTGGACCCCCCACAGGGGTGGGCACCTCGGCCCCGGCCACAAGCTGCCATTTGGCCTAGAGTTAGGGTTGAGAGAGGAAAAGAGCCTCGAGCTCCAGGAACACTGGGGCTGGAAAGGGCCTGCCAAGGCCATCGCGGCAGTGCCCCAACATTGCTGCTCCTGCATCTTTTTGATTGGGAAAAGACAGGTAGTGGGTTCGGGTAATTAACTATGGCTAGGGTTAGGGTTACACCTAGGCTTAGGGTTACAGCTAGGGTTAGGGTTGAGAGATCTAAAGGGCCTTGAGCTCTGGGAACACCAGGCCTGGAAAGGGCCTGCCAAGGCAAACGCGGCAAGGTGCCAACCTTGCTACTCCCACACCTTTCTGATCTGGACCCCCCTACAGGGGTGGGCGCCTCGGCACCGGCCACAAGCTGCCATTTGGCCTAGAGTTAGGGTTGAGAGAGGAAAAGAGCCTCGAGCTCCGGGAACACTGGGGCTGGAAAGGGCCTGCCAAGGCCATCGCGGCAGTGCCCCAACATTGCTGCTCCTGCATCTTTTTGATTGGGAAAAGACAGGTAGTGGGTTCAGGTAATTAACTACGGCTAGGGTTAGGGTTACACCTAGGGTTAGGGTTGAGAGATCTAAAGGGCCTTGAGCTCTGGGAACACCAGGCCTGGAAAGGGCCTGCCAAGGCAAACGCGGCAAGGCGCCAACCTTGCTGCTCCCACACCTTTCTGATCTGGACCCCCCTACAGGGGTGGGTGCCTCGGCCCCGGCCACAAGCTGCCATTTGGCTAGAGTTAGGGTTGAGAGAGGAAAAGAGCCTCGAGCTCCGGGAACACTGGGGCTGGAAAGGGCCTGCCAAGGCCATCGTGGCAGTGCCCCAACATTGCTGCTCCTGCATCTTTTTGATTGGGAAAAGACAGGTAGCAGGTTTGGGTAATTAACTACGGCTAGGGTTAGGGTTACACCTAGGCTTAGGGTTACACCTAGGCTTAGGGTTGAGAGATCTAAAGGGCCTTGAGCTCTGGGAACACCAGGCCTGAAAAGGGCCTGCCAAGGCAAACGCGGCAAGGTGCCAACCTTGCTGCTCCCACACCTTTCTGATCTGGACCCCCCTACAGGGGTGGGCGCCTCGGCCCCGGCCACAAGCTGCCATTTGGCCTAGAGTTAGGGTTGAGAGAGGAAAAGAGCCTCGAGCTCCGGGAACACTGGGGCTGGAAAGGGCCTGCCAAGGCCATCGCGGCAGTGCCCCAACATTGCTGCTCCTGCATCTTTTTGATTGGGAAAAGACAGGTAGTGGGTTCAGGTAATTAACTACGGCTAGGGTTAGGGTTACACCTAGGGTTAGGGTTGAGAGATCTAAAGGGCCTTGAGCTCTGGGAACACCAGGCCTGGAAAGGGCCTGCCAAGGCAAACGCGGCAAGGCGCCAACCTTGCTGCTCCCACACCTTTCTGATCTGGACCCCCCTACAGGGGTGGGCGCCTCGGCCCCGGCCACAAGCTGCCATTTGGCCTAGAGTTAGGGTTGAGAGAGGAAAAGAGCCTCGAGCTCCGGGAACACTGGGGCTGGAAAGGGCCTGCCAAGGCCATCGTGGCAGTGCCCCAACATTGCTGCTCCTGCATCTTTTTGATTGGGAAAAGACAGGTAGCAGGTTCGGGTAATTAACTACGGCTAGGGTTAGGGTTACACCTAGGCTTAGGGTTGAGAGATGTAAAGGGCCTTGAGCTCTGGGAACACCAGGCCTGAAAAGGGCCTGCCAAGGCAAACGCGGCAAGGCGCCAACCTTGCTGCTCCCACACCTTTCTGATCTGGACCCCCCTACAGGGGTGGGCGCCTCAGCCCCGGCCACAAGCTGCCATTTGGCCTAGAGTTAGGGTTGAGAGAGGAAAAGAGCCTCGAGCTCCGGGAACACTGGGGCTGGAAAGGGCCTGCCAAGGCCATCGCGGCAGTGCCCCAACATTGCTGCTCCTGCATCTTTTTGATTGGGAAAAGACAGGTAGTGGGTTTGGGTAATTAACTACGGCTGGGGTTAGGGTTACACCTAGGGTTAGGGTTGAGAGATCTAAAGGGCCTTGAGCTCTGGGAACACCAGGCCTGAAAAGGGCCTGCCAAGGCAAACGCGGCAAGGTGCCAACCTTGCTACTCCCACACCTTTCTGATCTGGACCCCCCTACAGGGGTGGGCGCCTCGGCCCCGGCCACAAGCTGCCATTTGGCCTAGAGTTAGGGTTGAGAGAGGAAAAGAGCCTCGAGCTCCGGGAACACTGGGGCTGGAAAGGGCCTGCCAAGGCCATCGCGGCAGTGCCCCAACATTGCTGCTCCTGCATCTTTTTGATTGGGAAAAGACAGGTAGTGGGTTCAGGTAATTAACTATGGCCAGAGTTAGGGTTACACCTAGGCTTAGGGTTACACCTAGGCTTAGGGTTGAGAGATCTAAAGGGCCTTGAGCTCCGGGAACACTGGGGCTGGAAAGGGCCTGCCACGGCCATCGCGGCAGTGCCCCAACCTTGCTGCTCCTGCATCTTTTTGATTGGGAAAAGACAGGTAGTGGGTTCGGGTAATTAACTACGGCTAGGGTTAGGGTTACACCTAGGCTTAGGGTTGAGAGATCTAAAGGGCCTTGAGCTCTGGGAACACCAGACCTGGAAAGGGCCTGCCAAGGCAAACACGGCAAGGCGCCAACCTTGCTGCTCCCACACCTTTCTGATCTGGACCCCCCACAGGGGTGGGCACCTCGGCCCCGGCCACAAGCTGCCATTTGGCCTAGAGTTAGGGTTGAGAGAGGAAAAGAGCCTCGAGCTCCAGGAACACTGGGGCTGGAAAGGGCCTGCCAAGGCCATCGCGGCAGTGCCCCAACATTGCTGCTCCTGCATCTTTTTGATTGGGAAAAGACAGGTAGCAGGTTCGGGTAATTAACTACGGCTAGGGTTAGGGTTACACCTAGGCTTAGGGTTACACCTAGGCTTAGGGTTGAGAGATCTAAAGGGCCTTGAGCTCTGGGAACACCAGGCCTGAAAAGGGCCTGCCAAGGCAAACGCGGCAAGGTGCCAACCTTGCTGCTCCCACACCTTTCTGATCTGGACCCCCCTACAGGGGTGGGCGCCTCGGCCCCGGCCACAAGCTGCCATTTGGCCTAGAGTTAGGGTTGAGAGAGGAAAAGAGCCTCGAGCTCCGGGAACACTGGGGCTGGAAAGGGCCTGCCAAGGCCATCGCGCCAGTGCCCCAACATTGCTGCTCCTGCATCTTTTTGATTGGGAAAAGACAGGTAGTGGGTTCAGGTAATTAACTACGGCTAGGGTTAGGGTTACACCTAGGGTTAGGGTTGAGAGATCTAAAGGGCCTTGAGCTCTGGGAACACCAGGCCTGGAAAGGGCCTGCCAAGGCAAACGCGGCAAGGCGCCAACCTTGCTGCTCCCACACCTTTCTGATCTGGACCCCCCTACAGGGGTGGGCGCCTCGGCCCCGGCCACAAGCTGCCATTTGGCCTAGAGTTAGGGTTGAGAGAGGAAAAGAGCCTCGAGCTCCGGGAACACTGGGGCTGGAAAGGGCCTGCCAAGGCCATCGTGGCAGTGCCCCAACATTGCTGCTCCTGCATCTTTTTGATTGGGAAAAGACAGGTAGCAGGTTCGGGTAATTAACTACGGCTAGGGTTAGGGTTACACCTAGGCTTAGGGTTACACCTAGGCTTAGGGTTGAGAGATGTAAAGGGCCTTGAGCTCTGGGAACACCAGGCCTGAAAAGGGCCTGCCAAGGCAAACGCGGCAAGGCGCCAACCTTGCTGCTCCCACACCTTTCTGATCTGGACCCCCCTACAGGGGTGGGCGCCTCAGCCCCGGCCACAAGCTGCCATTTGGCCTAGAGTTAGGGTTGAGAGAGGAAAAGAGCCTCGAGCTCCGGGAACACTGGGGCTGGAAAGGGCCTGCCAAGGCCATCGCGGCAGTGCCCCAACATTGCTGCTCCTGCATCTTTTTGATTGGGAAAAGACAGGTAGTGGGTTTGGGTAATTAACTACGGCTGGGGTTAGGGTTACACCTAGGGTTAGGGTTGAGAGATCTAAAGGGCCTTGAGCTCTGGGAACACCAGGCCTGAAAAGGGCCTGCCAAGGCAAACGCGGCAAGGTGCCAACCTTGCTACTCCCACACCTTTCTGATCTGGACCCCCCTACAGGGGTGGGCGCCTCGGCCCCGGCCACAAGCTGCCATTTGGCCTAGAGTTAGGGTTGAGAGAGGAAAAGAGCCTCGAGCTCCGGGAACACTGGGGCTGGAAAGGGCCTGCCAAGGCCATCGCGCCAGTGCCCCAACATTGCTGCTCCTGCATCTTTTTGATTGGGAAAAGACAGGTAGTGGGTTCAGGTAATTAACTACGGCTAGGCTTAGGGTTACACCTAGGGTTAGGGTTGAGAGATCTAAAGGGCCTTGAGCTCCGGGAACACCAGGCCTGAAAAGGGCCTGCCAAGGCAAACGCGGCAAGGTGCCAACCTTGCTACTCCCACACCTTTCTGATCTGGACCCCCCACAGGGGTGGGCACCTCGGCCCCGGCCACAAGCTGCCATTTGGCCTAGAGTTAGGGTTGAGAGAGGAAAAGAGCCTCGAGCTCCGGGAACACTGGGGCTGGAAAGGGCCTGCCAAGGCCATCGCGGCAGTGCCCCAACATTGCTGCTCCTGCATCTTTTTGATTGGGAAAAGACAGGTAGTGTGTTCGGGTAATTAACTATGGCTAGGGTTAGGGTTACACCTAGGGTTAGGGTTGAGAGATCTAAAGGGCCTTGAGCTCTGGAAACACCAGGCCTGGAAAGGGCCTGCCAAGGCAAACGCGGCAAGGTGCCAACCTTGCTACTCCCACACCTTTCTGATCTGGACCCCCCTACAGGGGTGGGCACCTCGGCCCCGGCCACAAGCTGCCATTTGGCCTAGAGTTAGGGTTGAGAGAGGAAAAGAGCCTCGAGCTCCGGGAACACTGGGGCTGGAAAGGGCCTGCCAAGGCCATCGCGGCAGTGCCCCAACATTGCTGCTCCTGCATCTTTTTGATTGGGAAAAGACAGGTAGTGGGTTCAGGTAATTAACTATGGCCAGGGTTAGGGTTACACCTAGGCTTAGGGTTACACCTAGGCTTAGGGTTGAGAGATCTAAAGGGCCTTGAGCTCCGGGAACACTGGGGCTGGAAAGGGCCTGCCACGGCCATCGCGGCAGTGCCCCAACCTTGCTGCTCCTGCATCTTTTTGATTGGGAAAAGACAGGTAGTGGGTTCGGGTAATTAACTACGGCTAGGGTTAGGGTTACACCTAGGCTTAGGGTTGAGAGATCTAAAGGGCCTTGAGCTCTGGGAACACCAGGCCTGGAAAGGGCCTGCCAAGGCAAACACGGCAAGGCGCCAACCTTGCTACTCCCACACCTTTCTGATCTGGACCCCCCACAGGGGTGGGCACCTCGGCCCCGGCCACAAGCTGCCATTTGGCCTAGAGTTAGGGTTGAGAGAGGAAAAGAGCCTCGAGCTCCGGGAACACTGGGGCTGGAAAGGGCCTGCCAAGGCCATCGCGGCAGTGCCCCAACATTGCTGCTCCTGCATCTTTTTGATTGGGAAAAGACAGGTAGTGGGTTTGGGTAATTAACTATGGCTAGGGTTAGGGTTACACCTAGGCTTAGGGTTACACCTAGGCTTAGGGTTGAGAGATCTAAAGGGCCTTGAGCTCTGGGAACACCAGGCCTGGAAAGGGCCTGCCAAGGCAAACGCGGCAAGGTGCCAACCTTGCTACTCCCACACCTTTCTGATCTGGACCCCCCTACAGGGGTGGGCGCCTCGGCCCCGGCCACAAGCTGCCATTTGGCCTAGAGTTAGGGTTGAGAGAGGAAAAGAGCCTCGAGCTCCGGGAACACTGGGGCTGGAAAGGGCCTGCCAAGGCCATCGCGGCAGTGCCCCAACATTGCTGCTCCTGCATCTTTTTGATTGGGAAAAGACAGGTAGTGGGTTCAGGTAATTAACTACGGCTAGGGTTAGGGTTACACCTAGGGTTAGGGTTGAGAGATCTAAAGGGCCTTGAGCTCTGGGAACACCAGGCCTGGAAAGGGCCTGCCAAGGCAAACGCGGCAAGGCGCCAACCTTGCTGCTCCCACACCTTTCTGATCTGGACCCCCCTACAGGGGTGGGCGCCTCGGCCCCGGCCACAAGCTGCCATTTGGCCTAGAGTTAGGGTTGAGAGAGGAAAAGAGCCTCGAGCTCCGGGAACACTGGGGCTGGAAAGGGCCTGCCAAGGCCATCGTGGCAGTGCCCCAACATTGCTGCTCCTGCATCTTTTTGATTGGGAAAAGACAGGTAGCGGGTTCGGGTAATTAACTACGGCTAGGGTTAGGGTTACACCTAGGCTTAGGGTTACACCTAGGGTTAGGGTTGAGAGATCTAAAGGGCCTTGAGCTCTGGGAACACCAGGCCTGAAAAGGGCCTGCCAAGGCAAACGCGGCAAGGTGCCAACCTTGCTGCTCCCACACCTTTCTGATCTGGACCCCCCTACAGGGGTGGGCGCCTCGGCCCCGGCCACAAGCTGCCATTTGGCCTAGAGTTAGGGTTGAGAGAGGAAAAGAGCCTCGAGCTCCGGGAACACTGGGGCTGGAAAGGGCCTGCCAAGGCCATCGCGCCAGTGCCCCAACATTGCTGCTCCTGCATCTTTTTGATTGGGAAAAGACAGGTAGTGGGTTCAGGTAATTAACTACGGCTAGGGTTAGGGTTACACCTAGGGTTAGGGTTGAGAGATCTAAAGGGCCTTGAGCTCTGGGAACACCAGGCCTGGAAAGGGCCTGCCAAGGCAAACGCGGCAAGGCGCCAACCTTGCTGCTCCCACACCTTTCTGATCTGGACCCCCCTACAGGGGTGGGCGCCTCGGCCCCGGCCACAAGCTGCCATTTGGCCTAGAGTTAGGGTTGAGAGAGGAAAAGAGCCTCGAGCTCCGGGAACACTGGGGCTGGAAAGGGCCTGCCAAGGCCATCGTGGCAGTGCCCCAACATTGCTGCTCCTGCATCTTTTTGATTGGGAAAAGACAGGTAGCAGGTTCGGGTAATTAACTACGGCTAGGGTTAGGGTTACACCTAGGCTTAGGGTTACACCTAGGCTTAGGGTTGAGAGATCTAAAGGGCCTTGAGCTCTGGGAACACCAGGCCTGAAAAGGGCCTGCCAAGGCAAACGCGGCAAGGTGCCAACCTTGCTGCTCCCACACCTTTCTGATCTGGACCCCCCACAGGGGTGGGCACCTCGGCCCCGGCCACAAGCTGCCATTTGGCCTAGAGTTAGGGTTGAGAGAGGAAAAGAGCCTCGAGCTCCGGGAACACTGGGGCTGGAAAGGGCCTGCCAAGGCCATCGCGGCAGTGCCCCAACATTGCTGCTCCTGCATCTTTTTGATTGGGAAAAGACAGGTAGCGTGTTCGGGTAATTAACTACGGCTAGGGTTAGGGTTACAGCTAGGGTTAGGGTTGAGAGATCTAAAGGGCCTTGAGCTCCGGGAACACCAGGCCTGGAAAGGGCCTGCCAAGGCAAACGCGGCAAGGCGCCAACCTTGCTGCTCCCACACCTTTCTGATCTGGACCCCCCACAGGGGTGGGCACCTCGGCCCCGGCCACAAGCTGCCATTTGGCCTAGAGTTAGGGTTGAGAGAGGAAAAGAGCCTCGAGCTCCGGGAACACTGGGGCTGGAAAGGGCCTGCCAAGGCCATCGCGGCAGTGCCCCAACATTGCTGCTCCTGCATCTTTTTGATTGGGAAAAGACAGGTAGTGGGTTTGGGTAATTAACTACGGCTAGGGTTAGGGTTACACCTAGGCATAGGGTTGAGAGATCTAAAGGGCCTTGAGCTCTGGAAACACCAGGCCTGGAAAGGGCCTGCCAAGGCAAACGCGGCAAGGCGCCAACCTTGCTGCTCCCACACCTTTCTGATCTGGACCCCCCACAGGGGTGGGCACCTCGGCCCCGGCCACAAGCTGCCATTTGGCCTAGAGTTAGGGTTGAGAGAGGAAAAGAGCCTCGAGCTCTGGGAACACTGGGGCTGGAAAGGGCCTGCCAAGGCCATCGCGGCAGTGCCCCAACATTTCTGCTCCTGCATCTTTTTGATTGGGAAAAGACAGGTAGTGGGTTCGGGTAATTAACTACGGCTAGGGTTAGGGTTACACCTAGGCTTAGGGTTGAGAGATCTAAAGGGCCTTGAGCTCTGGGAACACCAGGCCTGGAAAGGGCCTGCCAAGGCAAACGCGGCAAGGCGCCAACCTTGCTGCTCCCACACCTTTCTGATCTGGACCCCCCTACAGGGGTGGGCGCCTCAGCCCCGGCCACAGGCTGCCATTTGGCCTGGAGTTAGGGTTGAGAGAGGAAAAGAGCCTCGAGCTCCGGGAACACTGGGGCTGGAAAGGGCCTGCCAAGGCCATCGCGGCAGTGCCCCAACATTGCTGCTCCTGCATCTTTTTGATTGGGAAAAGACAGGTAGTGGGTTCAGGTAATTAACTATGGCTAGGGTTAGGGTTACACCTAGGCTTAGGGTTACACCTAGGCTTAGGGTTGAGAGATCTAAAGGGCCTTGAGCTCCGGGAACACTGGGGCTGGAAAGGGCCAGCCACGGCCATCGCGGCAGTGCCCCAACCTTGCTGCTCCTGCATCTTTTTGATTGGGAAAAGACAGGTAGTGGGTTCGGGTAATTAACTACGGCTAGGGTTAGGGTTACACCTAGGGTTAGGGTTGAGAGATCTAAAGGGCCTTGAGCTCTGGGAACACCAGGCCTGGAAAGGGCCTGCCAAGGCAAACACGGCAAGGCGCCAACCTTGCTGCTCCCACACCTTTCTGATCTGGACCCCCCTACAGGGGTGGGCGCCTCGGCCCCGGCCACAAGCTGCCATTTGGCCTAGAGTTAGGGTTGAGAGAGGAAAAGAGCCTCGAGCTCCGGGAACACTGGGGCTGGAAAGGGCCTGCCAAGGCCATCGTGGCAGTGCCCCAACATTGCTGCTCCTGCATCTTTTTGATTGGGAAAAGACAGGTAGCAGGTTCGGGTAATTAACTACGGCTAGGGTTAGGGTTACACCTAGGCTTAGGGTTACACCTAGGCTTAGGGTTGAGAGATCTAAAGGGCCTTGAGCTCTGGGAACACCAGGCCTGAAAAGGGCCTGCCAAGGCAAACGCGGCAAGGTGCCAACCTTGCTGCTCCCACACCTTTCTGATCTGGACCCCCCTACAGGGGTGGGCGCCTCGGCCCCGGCCACAAGCTGCCATTTGGCCTAGAGTTAGGGTTGAGAGAGGAAAAGAGCCTCGAGCTCCGGGAACACTGGGGCTGGAAAGGGCCTGCCAAGGCCATCGCGGCAGTGCCCCAACATTGCTGCTCCTGCATCTTTTTGATTGGGAAAAGACAGGTAGTGGGTTCAGGTAATTAACTACGGCTAGGGTTAGGGTTACACCTAGGGTTAGGGTTGAGAGATCTAAAGGGCCTTGAGCTCTGGGAACACCAGGCCTGGAAAGGGCCTGCCAAGGCAAACGCGGCAAGGCGCCAACCTTGCTGCTCCCACACCTTTCTGATCTGGACCCCCCTACAGGGGTGGGCGCCTCGGCCCCGGCCACAAGCTGCCATTTGGCCTAGAGTTAGGGTTGAGAGAGGAAAAGAGCCTCGAGCTCCGGGAACACTGGGGCTGGAAAGGGCCTGCCAAGGCCATCGTGGCAGTGCCCCAACATTGCTGCTCCTGCATCTTTTTGATTGGGAAAAGACAGGTAGCAGGTTCGGGTAATTAACTACGGCTAGGGTTAGGGTTACACCTAGGGGTAGGGTTACACCTAGGCTTAGGGTTGAGAGATGTAAAGGGCCTTGAGCTCTGGGAACACCAGGCCTGAAAAGGGCCTGCCAAGGCAAACGCGGCAAGGTGCCAACCTTGCTGCTCCCACACCTTTCTGATCTGGACCCCCCACAGGGGTGGGCACCTCGGCCCCGGCCACAAGCTGCCATTTGGCCTAGAGTTAGGGTTGAGAGAGGAAAAGAGCCTCGAGCTCCGGGAACACTGGGGCTGGAAAGGGCCTGCCAAGGCCATCGCGGCAGTGCCCCAACATTGCTGCTCCTGCATCTTTTTGATTGGGAAAAGACAGGTAGCGGGTTCAGGTAATTAACTACGGCTAGGGTTAGGGTTACAGCTAGGGTTAGGGTTGAGAGATCTAAAGGGCCTTGAGCTCCGGGAACACCAGGCCTGGAAAGGGCCTGCCAAGGCAAACGCGGCAAGGCGCCAACCTTGCTGCTCCCACACCTTTCTGATCTGGACCCCCCTACAGGGGTGGGCGCCTCGGCCCCGGCCACAAGCTGCCATTTGGCCTAGAGTTAGGGTTGAGAGAGGAAAAGAGCCTCGAGCTCCGGGAACACTGGGGCTGGAAAGGGCCTGCCAAGGCCATCGTGGCAGTGCCCCAACATTGCTGCTCCTGCATCTTTTTGATTGGGAAAAGACAGGTAGCAGGTTCGGGTAATTAACTACGGCTAGGGTTAGGGTTACACCTAGGCTTAGGGTTACACCTAGGCTTAGGGTTGAGAGATGTAAAGGGCCTTGAGCTCTGGGAACACCAGGCCTGAAAAGGGCCTGCCAAGGCAAACGCGGCAAGGCGCCAACCTTGCTGCTCCCACACCTTTCTGATCTGGACCCCCCTACAGGGGTGGGCGCCTCGGCCCCGGCCACAAGCTGCCATTTGGCCTAGAGTTAGGGTTGAGAGAGGAAAAGAGCCTCGAGCTCCGGGAACACTGGGGCTGGAAAGGGCCTGCCAAGGCCATCGCGGCAGTGCCCCAACATTGCTGCTCCTGCATCTTTTTGATTGGGAAAAGACAGGTAGTGGGTTTGGGTAATTAACTACGGCTGGGGTTAGGGTTACACCTAGGGTTAGGGTTGAGAGATCTAAAGGGCCTTGAGCTCTGGAAACACCAGGCCTGAAAAGGGCCTGCCAAGGCAAACGCGGCAAGGTGCCAACCTTGCTACTCCCACACCTTTCTGATCTGGACCCCCCTACAGGGGTGGGCGCCTCGGCCCCGGCCACAAGCTGCCATTTGGCCTAGAGTTAGGGTTGAGAGAGGAAAAGAGCCTCGAGCTCCGGGAACACTGGGGCTGGAAAGGGCCTGCCAAGGCCATCGCGCCAGTGCCCCAACATTGCTGCTCCTGCATCTTTTTGATTGGGAAAAGACAGGTAGTGGGTTCAGGTAATTAACTACGGCTAGGGTTAGGGTTACAGCTAGGGTTAGGGTTGAGAGATCTAAAGGGCCTTGAGCTCCGGGAACACCAGGCCTGAAAAGGGCCTGCCAAGGCAAACGCGGCAAGGTGCCAACCTTGCTACTCCCACACCTTTCTGATCTGGACCCCCCACAGGGGTGGGCACCTCGGCCCCGGCCACAAGCTGCCATTTGGCCTAGAGTTAGGGTTGAGAGAGGAAAAGAGCCTCGAGCTCCGGGAACACTGGGGCTGGAAAGGGCCTGCCAAGGCCATCGCGGCAGTGCCCCAACATTGCTGCTCCTGCATCTTTTTGATTGGGAAAAGACAGGTAGTGTGTTCGGGTAATTAACTATGGCTAGGGTTAGGGTTACACCTAGGGTTAGGGTTGAGAGATCTAAAGGGCCTTGAGCTCTGGAAACACCAGGCCTGGAAAGGGCCTGCCAAGGCAAACGCGGCAAGGTGCCAACCTTGCTACTCCCACACCTTTCTGATCTGGACCCCCCTACAGGGGTGGGCACCTCGGCCCCGGCCACAAGCTGCCATTTGGCCTAGAGTTAGGGTTGAGAGAGGAAAAGAGCCTCGAGCTCCGGGAACACTGGGGCTGGAAAGGGCCTGCCAAGGCCATCGCGGCAGTGCCCCAACATTGCTGCTCCTGCATCTTTTTGATTGGGAAAAGACAGGTAGTGGGTTCAGGAAATTAACTATGGCCAGGGTTAGGGTTACACCTAGGCTTAGGGTTACACCTAGGCTTAGGGTTGAGAGATCTAAAGGGCCTTGAGCTCCGGGAACACTGGGGCTGGAAAGGGCCTGCCACGGCCATCGCGGCAGTGCCCCAACCTTGCTGCTCCTGCATCTTTTTGATTGGGAAAAGACAGGTAGTGGGTTCGGGTAATTAACTACGGCTAGGGTTAGGGTTACACCTAGGCTTAGGGTTGAGAGATCTAAAGGGCCTTGAGCTCTGGGAACACCAGGCCTGGAAAGGGCCTGCCAAGGCAAACACGGCAAGGCGCCAACCTTGCTGCTCCCACACCTTTCTGATCTGGACCCCCCACAGGGGTGGGCACCTCGGCCCCGGCCACAAGCTGCCATTTGGCCTAGAGTTAGGGTTGAGAGAGGAAAAGAGCCTCGAGCTCCGGGAACACTGGGGCTGGAAAGGGCCTGCCAAGGCCATCGCGGCAGTGCCCCAACATTGCTGCTCCTGCATCTTTTTGATTGGGAAAAGACAGGTAGTGGGTTTGGGTAATTAACTATGGCTAGGGTTAGGGTTACACCTAGGCTTAGGGTTACACCTAGGCTTAGGGTTGAGAGATCTAAAGGGCCTTGAGCTCTGGGAACACCAGGCCTGGAAAGGGCCTGCCAAGGCAAACGCGGCAAGGTGCCAACCTTGCTACTCCCACACCTTTCTGATCTGGACCCCCCTACAGGGGTGGGCGCCTCGGCCCCGGCCACAAGCTGCCATTTGGCCTAGAGTTAGGGTTGAGAGAGGAAAAGAGCCTCGAGCTCCGGGAACACTGGGGCTGGAAAGGGCCTGCCAAGGCCATCGCGGCAGTGCCCCAACATTGCTGCTCCTGCATCTTTTTGATTGGGAAAAGACAGGTAGTGGGTTCAGGTAATTAACTACGGCTAGGGTTAGGGTTACACCTAGGGTTAGGGTTGAGAGATCTAAAGGGCCTTGAGCTCTGGGAACACCAGGCCTGGAAAGGGCCTGCCAAGGCAAACGCGGCAAGGCGCCAACCTTGCTGCTCCCACACCTTTCTGATCTGGACCCCCCTACAGGGGTGGGCGCCTCGGCCCCGGCCACAAGCTGCCATTTGGCCTAGAGTTAGGGTTGAGAGAGGAAAAGAGCCTCGAGCTCCGGGAACACTGGGGCTGGAAAGGGCCTGCCAAGGCCATCGTGGCAGTGCCCCAACATTGCTGCTCCTGCATCTTTTTGATTGGGAAAAGACAGGTAGCAGGTTCGGGTAATTAACTACGGCTAGGGTTAGGGTTACACCTAGGCTTAGGGTTACACCTAGGCTTAGGGTTGAGAGATCTAAAGGGCCTTGAGCTCTGGGAACACCAGGCCTGAAAAGGGCCTGCCAAGGCAAACGCGGCAAGGTGCCAACCTTGCTGCTCCCACACCTTTCTGATCTGGACCCCCCTACAGGGGTGGGCGCCTCGGCCCCGGCCACAAGCTGCCATTTGGGCTAGAGTTAGGGTTGAGAGAGGAAAAGAGCCTCGAGCTCCGGGAACACTGGGGCTGGAAAGGGCCTGCCAAGGCCATCGCGCCAGTGCCCCAACATTGCTGCTCCTGCATCTTTTTGATTGGGAAAAGACAGGTAGTGGGTTCAGGTAATTAACTACGGCTAGGGTTAGGGTTACACCTAGGGTTAGGGTTGAGAGATCTAAAGGGCCTTGAGCTCTGGGAACACCAGGCCTGGAAAGGGCCTGCCAAGGCAAACGCGGCAAGGCGCCAACCTTGCTGCTCCCACACCTTTCTGATCTGGACCCCCTACAGGGGTGGGCGCCTCGGCCCCGGCCACAAGCTGCCATTTGGCCTAGAGTTAGGGTTGAGAGAGGAAAAGAGCCTCGAGCTCCGAGAACACTGGGGCTGGAAAGGGCCTGCCAAGGCCATCGTGGCAGTGCCCCAACATTGCTGCTCCTGCATCTTTTTGATTGGGAAAAGACAGGTAGCAGGTTCGGGTAATTAACTACGGCTAGGGTTAGGGTTACACCTAGGCTTAGGGTTACACCTAGGCTTAGGGTTGAGAGATGTAAAGGGCCTTGAGCTCTGGGAACACCAGGCCTGAAAAGGGCCTGCCAAGGCAAACGCGGCAAGGTGCCAACCTTGCTGCTCCCACACCTTTCTGATCTGGACCCCCCACAGGGGTGGGCACCTCGGCCCCGGCCACAAGCTGCCATTTGGCCTAGAGTTAGGGTTGAGAGAGGAAAATAGCCTCGAGCTCCGGGAGCACTGGGGCTGGAAAGGGCCTGCCAAGGCCATCGCGGCAGTGCCCCAACATTGCTGCTCCTGCATCTTTTTGATTGGGAAAAGACAGGTAGTGGGTTCAGGTAATTAACTACGGCTAGGGTTAGGGTTACACCTAGGCATAGGGTTGAGAGATCTAAAGGGCCTTGAGCTCTGGGAACACCAGACCTGGAAAGGGCCTGCCAAGGCAAACGCGGCAAGGCGCCAACCTTGCTGCTCCCACACCTTTCTGATCTGGACCCCCCTACAGGGGTAGGCGCCTCAGCCCCGGCCACAGGCTGCCATTTGGCCTAGAGTTAGGGTTGAGAGAGGAAAAGAGCCTCGAGCTCCGGGAACACTGGGGCTGGAAAGGGCCTGCCAAGGCCATCGCGGCAGTGCCCCAACATTGCTGCTCCTGCATCTTTTTGATTGGGAAAAGACAGGTAGCGGGTTCGGGTAATTAACTACGGCTAGGGTTAGGGTTACAGCTAGGGTTAGGGTTGAGAGATCTAAAGGGCCTTGAGCTCTGGGAACACCAGGCCTGGAAAGGGCCTGCCAAGGCAAACGCGGCAAGGTGCCAACCTTGCTGCTCCCACACCTTTCTGATCTGGACCCCCCTACAGGGGTGGGCACCTCGGCCCCGGCCACAAGCTGCCATTTGGCCTAGAGTTAGGGTTGAGAGAGGAAAAGAGCCTCGAGCTCCGGGAACACTGGGGCTGGAAAGGGCCTGCCAAGGCCATCGCGGCAGTGCCCCAACATTGCTGCTCCTGCATCTTTTTGATTGGGAAAAGACAGGTAGTGGGTTCAGGTAATTAACTATGGCTAGGGTTAGGGTTACACCTAGGCTTAGGGTTACACCTAGGCTTAGGGTTGAGAGATCTAAAGGGCCTTGAGCTCCGGGAACACTGGGGCTGGAAAGGGCCTGCCACGGCCATCGCGGCAGTGCCCCAACCTTGCTGCTCCTGCATCTTTTTGATTGGGAAAAGACAGGTAGTGGGTTCGGGTAATTAACTACGGCTAGGGTTAGGGTTACACCTAGGCTTAGGGTTGAGAGATCTAAAGGGCCTTGAGCTCTGGGAACACCAGGCCTGGAAAGGGCCTGCCAAGGCAAACACGGCAAGGCGCCAACCTTGCTGCTCCCACACCTTTCTGATCTGGACCCCCCACAGGGGTGGGCACCTCGGCCCCGGCCACAAGCTGCCATTTGGCCTAGAGTTAGGGTTGAGAGAGGAAAAGAGCCTCGAGCTCCGGGAACACTGGGGCTGGAAAGGGCCTGCCAAGGCCATCGCGGCAGTGCCCCAACATTGCTGCTCCTGCATCTTTTTGATTGGGAAAAGACAGGTAGTGGGTTTGGGTAATTAACTACGGCTAGGGTTAGGGTTACACCTAGGGTTAGGGTTGAGAGATCTAAAGGGCCTTGAGCTCTGGGAACATCAGGCCTGGAAAGGGCCTGCCAAGGCAAACGCGGCAAGGCGCCAACCTTGCTGCTCCCACACCTGTCTGATCTGGACCCCCACAGGGGTGGGCACCTCGGCCCCGGCCACAAGCTGCCATTTGGCCTAGAGTTAGGGTTGAGAGAGGAAAAGAGCCTCGAGCTCCGGGAACACTGGGGCTGGAAAGGGCCTGCCAAGGCCATCGCGGCAGTGCCCCAACATTGCTGCTCCTGCATCTTTTTGATTGGGAAAAGACAGGTAGTGGGTTCAGGTAATTAACTACGGCTAGGGTTAGGGTTACAGCTAGGGTTAGGGTTGAGAGATCTAAAGGGCCTTGAGCTCTGGGAACACCAGGCCTGGAAAGGGCCTGCCAAGGCAAACGCGGCAAGGCGCCAACCTTGCTGCTCCCACACCTTTCTGATCTGGACCCCCCTACAGGGGTGGGCGCCTCGGCCCCGGCCACAAGCTGCCATTTGGCCTAGAGTTAGGGTTGAGAGAGGAAAAGAGCCTCGAGCTCCGGGAACACTGGGGCTGGAAAGGGCCTGCCAAGGCCATCGTGGCAGTGCCCCAACATTGCTGCTCCTGCATCTTTTTGATTGGGAAAAGACAGGTAGCAGGTTCGGGTAATTAACTACGGCTAGGGTTAGGGTTACACCTAGGCTTAGGGTTACACCTAGGCTTAGGGTTGAGAGATCTAAAGGGCCTTGAGCTCTGGGAACACCAGGCCTGGAAAGGGCCTGCCAAGGCAAACGCGGCAAGGTGCCAACCTTGCTGCTCCCACACCTTTCTGATCTGGACCCCCCTACAGGGGTGGGCGCCTCGGCCCCGGCCACAAGCTGCCATTTGGCCTAGAGTTAGGGTTGAGAGAGGAAAAGAGCCTCGAGCTCCGGGAACACTGGGGCTGGAAAGGGCCTGCCAAGGCCATCGTGGCAGTGCCCCAACATTGCTGCTCCTGCATCTTTTTGATTGGGAAAAGACAGGTAGTGGGTTCAGGTAATTAACTACGGCTAGGGTTAGGGTTACACCTAGGGTTAGGGTTGAGAGATCTAAAGGGCCTTGAGCTCCGGGAACACCAGGCCTGGAAAGGGCCTGCCAAGGCAAACGCGGCAAGGCGCCAACCTTGCTGCTCCCACACCTTTCTGATCTGGACCCCCCACAGGGGTGGGCACCTCGGCCCCGGCCACAAGCTGCCATTTGGCCTAGAGTTAGGGTTGAGAGAGGAAAAGAGCCTCGAGCTCCGGGAACACTGGGGCTGGAAAGGGCCTGCCAAGGCCATCGCGGCAGTGCCCCAACATTGCTGCTCCTGCATCTTTTTGATTGGGAAAAGACAGGTAGTGGGATCAGGTAATTAACTATGGCTAGGGTTAGGGTTACACCTAGGCTTAGGGTTACACCTAGGCTTAGGGTTGAGAGATCTAAAGGGCCTTGAGCTCCGGGAACACTGGGGCTGGAAAGGGCCTGCCACGGCCATCGCGGCAGTGCCCCAACCTTGCTGCTCCTGCATCTTTTTGATTGGGAAAAGACAGGTAGTGGGTTCGGGTAATTAACTACGGCTAGGGTTAGGGTTACACCTAGGCTTAGGGTTGAGAGATCTAAAGGGCCTTGAGCTCTGGGAACACCAGGCCTGGAAAGGGCCTGCCAAGGCAAACACGGCAAGGCGCCAACCTTGCTGCTCCCACACCTTTCTGATCTGGACCCCCCACAGGGGTGGGCACCTCGGCCCCGGCCACAAGCTGCCATTTGGCCTAGAGTTAGGGTTGAGAGAGGAAAAGAGCCTCGAGCTCCGGGAACACTGGGGCTGGAAAGGGCCTGCCAAGGCCATCGCGGCAGTGCCCCAACATTGCTGCTCCTGCATCTTTTTGATTGGGAAAAGACAGGTAGTGGGTTTGGGTAATTAACTACGGCTAGGGTTAGGGTTACAGCTAGGGTTAGGGTTGAGAGATCTAAAGGGCCTTGAGCTCTGGGAACATCAGGCCTGGAAAGGGCCTGCCAAGGCAAACGCGGCAAGGCGCCAACCTTGCTGCTCCCACACCTTTCTGATCTGGACCCCCACAGGGGTGGGCACCTCGGCCCCGGCCACAAGCTGCCATTTGGCCTAGAGTTAGGGTTGAGAGAGGAAAAGAGCCTCGAGCTCCGGGAACACTGGGGCTGGAAAGGGCCTGCCAAGGCCATCGCGGCAGTGCCCCAACATTGCTGCTCCTGCATCTTTTTGATTGGGAAAAGACAGGTAGTGGGTTCAGGTAATTAACTACGGCTAGGGTTAGGGTTACAGCTAGGGTTAGGGTTGAGAGATCTAAAGGGCCTTGAGCTCTGGGAACACCAGGCCTGTAAAGGGCCTGCCAAGGCAAACGCGGCAAGGCGCCAACCTTGCTGCTCCCACACCTTTCTGATCTGGACCCCCCTACAGGGGTGGGCGCCTCGGCCCCGGCCACAAGCTGCCTTTTGGCCTAGAGTTAGGGTTGAGAGAGGAAAAGAGCCTCGAGCTCCGGGAACACTGGGGCTGGAAAGGGCCTGCCAAGGCCATCGTGGCAGTGCCCCAACATTGCTGCTCCTGCATCTTTTTGATTGGGAAAAGACAGGTAGCAGGTTCGGGTAATTAACTACGGCTAGGGTTAGGGTTACACCTAGGCTTAGGGTTACACCTAGGCTTAGGGTTGAGAGATGTAAAGGGCCTTGAGCTCTGGGAACACCAGGCCTGAAAAGGGCCTGCCAAGGCAAACGCGGCAAGGTGCCAACCTTGCTGCTCCCACACCTTTCTGATCTGGACCCCCCTACAGGGGTGGGCGCCTCGGCCCCGGCCACAAGCTGCCATTTGGCCTAGAGTTAGGGTTGAGAGAGGAAAAGAGCCTCGAGCTCCGGGAACACTGGGGCTGGAAAGGGCCTGCCAAGGCCATCGCGGCAGTGCCCCAACATTGCTGCTCCTGCATCTTTTTGATTGGGAAAAGACAGGTAGCGGGTTCGGGTAATTAACTACGGCTAGGGTTAGGGTTACACCTAGGGTTAGGGTTGAGAGATCTAAAGGGCCTTGAGCTCTGGGAACACCAGGCCTGGAAAGGGCCTGCCAAGGCAAACGCGGCAAGGTGCCAACCTTGCTGCTCCCACACCTTTCTGATCTGGACCCCCCTACAGGGGTGGGCACCTCGGCCCCGGCCACAAGCTGCCATTTGGCCTAGAGTTAGGGTTGAGAGAGGAAAAGAGCCTCGAGCTCCGGGAACACTGGGGCTGGAAAGGGCCTGCCAAGGCCATCGCGGCAGTGCCCCAACATTGCTGCTCCTGCATCTTTTTGATTGGGAAAAGACAGGTAGTGGGTTCAGGTAATTAACTATGGCTAGGGTTAGGGTTACACCTAGGCTTAGGGTTACACCTAGGCTTAGGGTTGAGAGATCTAAAGGGCCTTGAGCTCCGGGAACACTGGGGCTGGAAAGGGCCTGCCACGGCCATCGCGGCAGTGCCCCAACCTTGCTGCTCCTGCATCTTTTTGATTGGGAAAAGACAGGTAGTGGGTTCGGGTAATTAACTACGGCTAGGGTTAGGGTTACACCTAGGCTTAGGGTTGAGAGATCTAAAGGGCCTTGAGCTCTGGGAACACCAGGCCTGGAAAGGGCCTGCCAAGGCAAACACGGCAAGGCGCCAACCTTGCTGCTCCCACACCTTTCTGATCTGGACCCCCCACAGGGGTGGGCACCTCGGCCCCGGCCACAAGCTGCCATTTGGCCTAGAGTTAGGGTTGAGAGAGGAAAAGAGCCTCGAGCTCCGGGAACACTGGGGCTGGAAAGGGCCTGCCAAGGCCATCGCGGCAGTGCCCCAACATTGCTGCTCCTGCATCTTTTTGATTGGGAAAAGACAGGTAGTGGGTTTGGGTAATTAACTACGGCTAGGGTTAGGGTTACACCTAGGGTTAGGGTTGAGAGATCTAAAGGGCCTTGAGCTCTGGGAACATCAGGCCTGGAAAGGGCCTGCCAAGGCAAACGCGGCAAGGCGCCAACCTTGCTGCTCCCACACCTTTCTGATCTGGACCCCCACAGGGGTGGGCACCTCGGCCCCGGCCACAAGCTGCCATTTGGCCTAGAGTTAGGGTTGAGAGAGGAAAAGAGCCTCGAGCTCCGGGAACACTGGGGCTGGAAAGGGCCTGCCAAGGCCATCGCGGCAGTGCCCCAACATTGCTGCTCCTGCATCTTTTTGATTGGGAAAAGACAGGTAGTGGGTTCAGGTAATTAACTACGGCTAGGGTTAGGGTTACAGCTAGGGTTAGGGTTGAGAGATCTAAAGGGCCTTGAGCTCTGGGAACACCAGGCCTGGAAAGGGCCTGCCAAGGCAAACGCGGCAAGGCGCCAACCTTGCTGCTCCCACACCTTTCTGATCTGGACCCCCCTACAGGGGGGCGCCTCGGCCCCGGCCACAAGCTGCCATTTGGCCTAGAGTTAGGGTTGAGAGAGGAAAAGAGCCTCGAGCTCCGGGAACACTGGGGCTGGAAAGGGCCTGCCAAGGCCATCGTGGCAGTGCCCCAACATTGCTGCTCCTGTGCATCTTTTTGATTGGGAAAAGACAGGTAGCAGGTTCGGGTAATTAACTACGGCTAGGGTTAGGGTTACACCTAGGCTTAGGGTTACACCTAGGCTTAGGGTTGAGAGATCTAAAGGGCCTTGAGCTCTGGGAACACCAGGCCTGGAAAGGGCCTGCCAAGGCAAACGCGGCAAGGTGCCAACCTTGCTGCTCCCACACCTTTCTGATCTGGACCCCCCTACAGGGGTGGGCGCCTCGGCCCCGGCCACAAGCTGCCATTTGGCCTAGAGTTAGGGTTGAGAGAGGAAAAGAGCCTCGAGCTCCGGGAACACTGGGGCTGGAAAGGGCCTGCCAAGGCCATCGCGGCAGTGCCCCAACATTGCTGCTCCTGCATCTTTTTGATTGGGAAAAGACAGGTAGTGGGTTTGGGTAATTAACTACGGCTAGGGTTAGGGTTACAGCTAGGGTTAGGGTTGAGAGATCTAAAGGGCCTTGAGCTCTGGGAACATCAGGCCTGGAAAGGGCCTGCCAAGGCAAACGCGGCAAGGCGCCAACCTTGCTGCTCCCACACCTTTCTGATCTGGACCCCCACAGGGGTGGGCACCTCGGCCCCGGCCACAAGCTGCCATTTGGCCTAGAGTTAGGGTTGAGAGAGGAAAAGAGCCTCGAGCTCCGGGAACACTGGGGCTGGAAAGGGCCTGCCAAGGCCATCGCGGCAGTGCCCCAACATTGCTGCTCCTGCATCTTTTTGATTGGGAAAAGACAGGTAGTGGGTTCAGGAAATTAACTATGGCCAGGGTTAGGGTTACACCTAGGCTTAGGGTTACACCTAGGCTTAGGGTTGAGAGATCTAAAGGGCCTTGAGCTCCGGGAACACTGGGGCTGGAAAGGGCCTGCCACGGCCATCGCGGCAGTGCCCCAACCTTGCTGCTCCTGCATCTTTTTGATTGGGAAAAGACAGGTAGTGGGTTCAGGTAATTAACTACGGCTAGGGTTAGGGTTACAGCTAGGGTTAGGGTTGAGAGATCTAAAGGGCCTTGAGCTCTGGGAACACCAGGCCTGGAAAGGGCCTGCCAAGGCAAACGCGGCAAGGCGCCAACCTTGCTGCTCCCACACCTTTCTGATCTGGACCCCCCTACAGGGGTGGGCGCCTCGGCCCGGCCACAAGCTGCCATTTGGCCTAGAGTTAGGGTTGAGAGAGGAAAAGAGCCTCGAGCTCCGGGAACACTGGGGCTGGAAAGGGCCTGCCAAGGCCATCGTGGCAGTGCCCCAACATTGCTGCTCCTGCATCTTTTTGATTGGGAAAAGACAGGTAGCAGGTTCGGGTAATTAACTACGGCTAGGGTTAGGGTTACACCTAGGCTTAGGGTTACACCTAGGCTTAGGGTTGAGAGATCTAAAGGGCCTTGAGCTCTGGGAACACCAGGCCTGGAAAGGGCCTGCCAAGGCAAACGCGCAAGGTGCCAACCTTGCTGCTCCCACACCTTTCTGATCTGGACCCCCCTACAGGGGTGGGCGCCTCGGCCCCGGCCACAAGCTGCCATTTGGCCTAGAGTTAGGGTTGAGAGAGGAAAAGAGCCTCGAGCTCCGGGAACACTGGGGCTGGAAAGGGCCTGCCAAGGCCATCGCGGCAGTGCCCCAACATTGCTGCTCCTGCATCTTTTTGATTGGGAAAAGACAGGTAGTGGGTTCAGGTAATTAACTACGGCTAGGGTTAGGGTTACACCTAGGGTTAGGGTTGAGAGATCTAAAGGGCCTTGAGCTCCGGAACACCAGGCCTGGAAAGGGCCTGCCAAGGCAAACGCGGCAAGGCGCCAACCTTGCTGCTCCCACACCTTTCTGATCTGGACCCCCCACAGGGGTGGGCACCTCGGCCCCGGCCACAAGCTGCCATTTGGCCTAGAGTTAGGGTTGAGAGAGGAAAAGAGCCTCGAGCTCCGGGAACACTGGGGCTGGAAAGGGCCTGCCAAGGCCATCGCGGCAGTGCCCCAACATTGCTGCTCCTGCATCTTTTTGATTGGGAAAAGACAGGTAGTGGGATCAGGTAATTAACTATGGCTAGGGTTAGGGTTACACCTAGGCTTAGGGTTACACCTAGGCTTAGGGTTGAGAGATCTAAAGGGCCTTGAGCTCCGGGAACACTGGGGCTGGAAAGGGCCTGCCACGGCCATCGCGGCAGTGCCCCAACCTTGCTGCTCCTGCATCTTTTTGATTGGGAAAAGACAGGTAGTGGGTTCGGGTAATTAACTACGGCTAGGGTTAGGGTTACACCTAGGCTTAGGGTTGAGAGATCTAAAGGGCCTTGAGCTCTGGGAACACCAGGCCTGGAAAGGGCCTGCCAAGGCAAACACGGCAAGGCGCCAACCTTGCTGCTCCCACACCTTTCTGATCTGGACCCCCACAGGGGTGGGCACCTCGGCCCCGGCCACAAGCTGCCATTTGGCCTAGAGTTAGGGTTGAGAGAGGAAAAGAGCCTCGAGCTCCGGGAACACTGGGGCTGGAAAGGGCCTGCCAAGGCCATCGCGGCAGTGCCCCAACATTGCTGCTCCTGCATCTTTTTGATTGGGAAAAGACAGGTAGTGGGTTTGGGTAATTAACTACGGCTAGGGTTAGGGTTACACCTAGGCTTAGGGTTGAGAGATCTAAAGGGCCTTGAGCTCTGGGAACATCAGGCCTGGAAAGGGCCTGCCAAGGCAAACGCGGCAAGGCGCCAACCTTGCTGCTCCCACACCTTTCTGATCTGGACCCCCACAGGGGTGGGCACCTCGGCCCCGGCCACAAGCTGCCATTTGGCCTAGAGTTAGGGTTGAGAGAGGAAAAGAGCCTCGAGCTCCGGAACACTGGGGCTGGAAAGGGCCTGCCAAGGCCATCGCGGCAGTGCCCCAACATTGCTGCTCCTGCATCTTTTTGATTGGGAAAAGACAGGTAGTGGGTTCAGGTAATTAACTACGGCTAGGGTTAGGGTTACAGCTAGGGTTAGGGTTGAGAGATCTAAAGGGCCTTGAGCTCTGGGAACACCAGGCCTGGAAAGGGCCTGCCAAGGCAAACGCGGCAAGGCGCCAACCTTGCTGCTCCCACACCTTTCTGATCTGGACCCCCCTACAGGGGTGGGCGCCTCGGCCCCGGCCACAAGCTGCCATTTGGCCTAGAGTTAGGGTTGAGAGAGGAAAAGAGCCTCGAGCTCCGGGAACACTGGGGCTGGAAAGGGCCTGCCAAGGCCATCGTGGCAGTGCCCCAACATTGCTGCTCCTGCATCTTTTTGATTGGGAAAAGACAGGTAGCAGGTTCGGGTAATTAACTACGGCTAGGGTTAGGGTTACACCTAGGCTTAGGGTTACACCTAGGCTTAGGGTTGAGAGATCTAAAGGGCCTTGAGCTCTGGGAACACCAGGCCTGGAAAGGGCCTGCCAAGGCAAACGCGGCAAGGTGCCAACCTTGCTGCTCCCACACCTTTCTGATCTGGACCCCCCTACAGGGGTGGGCGCCTCGGCCCCGGCCACAAGCTGCCATTTGGCCTAGAGTTAGGGTTGAGAGAGGAAAAGAGCCTCGAGCTCCGGGAACACTGGGGCTGGAAAGGGCCTGCCAAGGCCATCGCGGCAGTGCCCCAACATTGCTGCTCCTGCATCTTTTTGATTGGGAAAAGACAGGTAGTGGGTTTGGGTAATTAACTACGGCTAGGGTTAGGGTTACACCTAGGGTTAGGGTTGAGAGATCTAAAGGGCCTTGAGCTCTGGGAACATCAGGCCTGGAAAGGGCCTGCCAAGGCAAACGCGGCAAGGCGCCAACCTTGCTGCTCCCACACCTTTCTGATCTGGACCCCCACAGGGGTGGGCACCTCGGCCCCGGCCACAAGCTGCCATTTGGCCTAGAGTTAGGGTTGAGAGAGGAAAAGAGCCTCGAGCTCCGGGAACACTGGGGCTGGAAAGGGCCTGCCAAGGCCATCGCGGCAGTGCCCCAACATTGCTGCTCCTGCATCTTTTTGATTGGGAAAAGACAGGTAGTGGGTTCAGGTAATTAACTACGGCTAGGGTTAGGGTTACAGCTAGGGTTAGGGTTGAGAGATCTAAAGGGCCTTGAGCTCTGGGAACACCAGGCCTGGAAAGGGCCTGCCAAGGCAAACGCGGCAAGGCGCCAACCTTGCTGCTCCCACACCTTTCTGATCTGGACCCCCCTACAGGGGTGGGCGCCTCGGCCCCGGCCACAAGCTGCCATTTGGCCTAGAGTTAGGGTTGAGAGAGGAAAAGAGCCTCGAGCTCCGGGAACACTGGGGCTGGAAAGGGCCTGCCAAGGCCATCGTGGCAGTGCCCCAACATTGCTGCTCCTGCATCTTTTTGATTGGGAAAAGACAGGTAGCAGGTTCGGGTAATTAACTACGGCTAGGGTTAGGGTTACACCTAGGCTTAGGGTTACACCTAGGCTTAGGGTTGAGAGATCTAAAGGGCCTTGAGCTCTGGGAACACCAGGCCTGGAAAGGGCCTGCCAAGGCAAACGCGGCAAGGTGCCAACCTTGCTGCTCCCACACCTTTCTGATCTGGACCCCCCTACAGGGGTGGGCGCCTCGGCCCCGGCCACAAGCTGCCATTTGGCCTAGAGTTAGGGTTGAGAGAGGAAAAGAGCCTCGAGCTCCGGGAACACTGGGGCTGGAAAGGGCCTGCCAAGGCCATCGCGGCAGTGCCCCAACATTGCTGCTCCTGCATCTTTTTGATTGGGAAAAGACAGGTAGTGGGTTCAGGTAATTAACTACGGCTAGGGTTAGGGTTACACCTAGGGTTAGGGTTGAGAGATCTAAAGGGCCTTGAGCTCCGGGAACACCAGGCCTGGAAAGGGCCTGCCAAGGCAAACGCGGCAAGGCGCCAACCTTGCTGCTCCCACACCTTTCTGATCTGGACCCCCCACAGGGGTGGGCACCTCGGCCCCGGCCACAAGCTGCCATTTGGCCTAGAGTTAGGGTTGAGAGAGGAAAAGAGCCTCGAGCTCCGGGAACACTGGGGCTGGAAAGGGCCTGCCAAGGCCATCGCGGCAGTGCCCCAACATTGCTGCTCCTGCATCTTTTTGATTGGGAAAAGACAGGTAGTGGGATCAGGTAATTAACTATGGCTAGGGTTAGGGTTACACCTAGGCTTAGGGTTACACCTAGGCTTAGGGTTGAGAGATCTAAAGGGCCTTGAGCTCCGGGAACACTGGGGCTGGAAAGGGCCTGCCACGGCCATCGCGGCAGTGCCCCAACCTTGCTGCTCCTGCATCTTTTTGATTGGGAAAAGACAGTAGTGGGTTCGGGTAATTAACTACGGCTAGGGTTAGGGTTACACCTAGGCTTAGGGTTGAGAGATCTAAAGGGCCTTGAGCTCTGGGAACACCAGGCCTGGAAAGGGCCTGCCAAGGCAAACACGGCAAGGCGCCAACCTTGCTGCTCCCACACCTTTCTGATCTGGACCCCCCACAGGGGTGGGCACCTCGGCCCCGGCCACAAGCTGCCATTTGGCCTAGAGTTAGGGTTGAGAGAGGAAAAGAGCCTCGAGCTCCGGGAACACTGGGGCTGGAAAGGGCCTGCCAAGGCCATCGCGGCAGTGCCCCAACATTGCTGCTCCTGCATCTTTTTGATTGGGAAAAGACAGGTAGTGGGTTTGGGTAATTAACTACGGCTAGGGTTAGGGTTACACCTAGGGTTAGGGTTGAGAGATCTAAAGGGCCTTGAGCTCTGGGAACATCAGGCCTGGAAAGGGCCTGCCAAGGCAAACGCGGCAAGGCGCCAACCTTGCTGCTCCCACACCTTTCTGATCTGGACCCCCACAGGGGTGGGCACCTCGGCCCCGGCCACAAGCTGCCATTTGGCCTAGAGTTAGGGTTGAGAGAGGAAAAGAGCCTCGAGCTCCGGGAACACTGGGGCTGGAAAGGGCCTGCCAAGGCCATCGTGGCAGTGCCCCAACATTGCTGCTCCTGCATCTTTTTGATTGGGAAAAGACAGGTAGCAGGTTCGGGTAATTAACTACGGCTAGGGTTAGGGTTACACCTAGGCTTAGGGTTACACCTAGGCTTAGGGTTGAGAGATCTAAAGGGCCTTGAGCTCTGGGAACACCAGGCCTGGAAAGGGCCTGCCAAGGCAAACGCGGCAAGGTGCCAACCTTGCTGCTCCCACACCTTTCTGATCTGGACCCCCCTACAGGGGTGGGCGCCTCGGCCCCGGCCACAAGCTGCCATTTGGCCTAGAGTTAGGGTTGAGAGAGGAAAAGAGCCTCGAGCTCCGGGAACACTGGGCTGGAAAGGGCCTGCCAAGGCCATCGCGGCAGTGCCCCAACATTGCTGCTCCTGCATCTTTTTGATTGGGAAAAGACAGGTAGTGGGTTCAGGTAATTAACTACGGCTAGGGTTAGGGTTACACCTAGGGTTAGGGTTGAGAGATCTAAAGGGCCTTGAGCTCCGGGAACACCAGGCCTGGAAAGGGCCTGCCAAGGCAAACGCGGCAAGGCGCCAACCTTGCTGCTCCCACACCTTTCTGATCTGGACCCCCCACAGGGTGGGCACCTCGGCCCCGGCCACAAGCTGCCATTTGGCCTAGAGTTAGGGTTGAGAGAGGAAAAGAGCCTCGAGCTCCGGGAACACTGGGGCTGGAAAGGGCCTGCCAAGGCCATCGCGGCAGTGCCCCAACATTGCTGCTCCTGCATCTTTTTGATTGGGAAAAGACAGGTAGTGGGATCAGGTAATTAACTATGGCTAGGGTTAGGGTTACACCTAGGCTTAGGGTTACACCTAGGCTTAGGGTTGAGAGATCTAAAGGGCCTTGAGCTCCGGGAACACTGGGGCTGGAAAGGGCCTGCCACGGCCATCGCGGCAGTGCCCCAACCTTGCTGCTCCTGCATCTTTTTGATTGGGAAAAGACAGGTAGTGGTTCGGGTAATTAACTACGGCTAGGGTTAGGGTTACACCTAGGCTTAGGGTTGAGAGATCTAAAGGGCCTTGAGCTCTGGGAACACCAGGCCTGGAAAGGGCCTGCCAAGGCAAACACGGCAAGGCGCCAACCTTGCTGCTCCCACACCTTTCTGATCTGGACCCCCCACAGGGGTGGGCACCTCGGCCCCGGCCACAAGCTGCCATTTGGCCTAGAGTTAGGGTTGAGAGAGGAAAAGAGCCTCGAGCTCCGGGAACACTGGGGCTGGAAAGGGCCTGCCAAGGCCATCGCGGCAGTGCCCCAACATTGCTGCTCCTGCATCTTTTTGATTGGGAAAAGACAGGTAGTGGGTTTGGGTAATTAACTACGGCTAGGGTTAGGGTTACAGCTAGGGTTAGGGTTGAGAGATCTAAAGGGCCTTGAGCTCTGGGAACATCAGGCCTGGAAAGGGCCTGCCAAGGCAAACGCGGCAAGGCGCCAACCTTGCTGCTCCCACACCTTTCTGATCTGGACCCCCACAGGGGTGGGCACCTCGGCCCCGGCCACAAGCTGCCATTTGGCCTAGAGTTAGGGTTGAGAGAGGAAAAGAGCCTCGAGCTCCGGGAACACTGGGGCTGGAAAGGGCCTGCCAAGGCCATCGCGGCAGTGCCCCAACATTGCTGCTCCTGCATCTTTTTGATTGGGAAAAGACAGGTAGTGGGTTCAGGTAATTAACTACGGCTAGGGTTAGGGTTACAGCTAGGGTTAGGGTTGAGAGATCTAAAGGGCCTTGAGCTCTGGGAACACCAGGCCTGGAAAGGGCCTGCCAAGGCAAACGCGGCAAGGCGCCAACCTTGCTGCTCCCACACCTTTCTGATCTGGACCCCCTACAGGGGTGGGCGCCTCGGCCCCGGCCACAAGCTGCCATTTGGCCTAGAGTTAGGGTTGAGAGAGGAAAAGAGCCTCGAGCTCCGGGAACACTGGGGCTGGAAAGGGCCTGCCAAGGCCATCGTGGCAGTGCCCCAACATTGCTGCTCCTGCATCTTTTTGATTGGGAAAAGACAGGTAGCAGGTTCGGGTAATTAACTACGGCTAGGGTTAGGGTTACACCTAGGCTTAGGGTTACACCTAGGCTTAGGGTTGAGAGATCTAAAGGGCCTTGAGCTCTGGGAACACCAGGCCTGAAAAGGGCCTGCCAAGGCAAACGCGGCAAGGTGCCAACCTTGCTGCTCCCACACCTTTCTGATCTGGACCCCCCTACAGGGGTGGGCGCCTCGGCCCCGGCCACAAGCTGCCATTTGGCCTAGAGTTAGGGTTGAGAGAGGAAAAGAGCCTCGAGCTCCGGGAACACTGGGGCTGGAAAGGGCCTGCCAAGGCCATCGCGGCAGTGCCCCAACATTGCTGCTCCTGCATCTTTTTGATTGGGAAAAGACAGGTAGCGGGTTCGGGTAATTAACTACGGCTAGGGTTAGGGTTACACCTAGGGTTAGGGTTGAGAGATCTAAAGGGCCTTGAGCTCTGGGAACACCAGGCCTGGAAAGGGCCTGCCAAGGCAAACGCGGCAAGGTGCCAACCTTGCTGCTCCCACACCTTTCTGATCTGGACCCCCCTACAGGGGTGGGCACCTCGGCCCCGGCCACAAGCTGCCATTTGGCCTAGAGTTAGGGTTGAGAGAGGAAAAGAGCCTCGAGCTCCGGGAACACTGGGGCTGGAAAGGGCCTGCCAAGGCCATCGCGGCAGTGCCCCAACATTGCTGCTCCTGCATCTTTTTGATTGGGAAAAGACAGGTAGTGGGTTCAGGTAATTAACTATGGCTAGGGTTAGGGTTAAGCCTAGGCTTAGGGTTACACCTAGGCTTAGGGTTGAGAGATCTAAAGGGCCTTGAGCTCCGGGAACACTGGTGCTGGAAAGGGCCTGCCACGGCCATCGCGGCAGTGCCCCAACCTTGCTGCTCCTGCATCTTTTTGATTGGGAAAAGACAGGTAGTGGGTTCGGGTAATTAACTACGGCTAGGGTTAGGGTTACACCTAGGCTTAGGGTTGAGAGATCTAAAGGGCCTTGAGCTCTGGGAACACCAGGCCTGGAAAGGGCCTGCCAAGGCAAACACGGCAAGGCGCCAACCTTGCTGCTCCCACACCTTTCTGATCTGGACCCCCCACAGGGGTGGGCACCTCGGCCCCGGCCACAAGCTGCCATTTGGCCTAGAGTTAGGGTTGAGAGAGGAAAAGAGCCTCGAGCTCCGGGAACACTGGGGCTGGAAAGGGCCTGCCAAGGCCATCGCGGCAGTGCCCCAACATTGCTGCTCCTGCATCTTTTTGATTGGAAAAGACAGGTAGTGGGTTTGGGTAATTAACTACGGCTAGGGTTAGGGTTACAGCTAGGGTTAGGGTTGAGAGATCTAAAGGGCCTTGAGCTCTGGGAACATCAGGCCTGGAAAGGGCCTGCCAAGGCAAACGCGGCAAGGCGCCAACCTTGCTGCTCCCACACCTTTCTGATCTGGACCCCCACAGGGGTGGGCACCTCGGCCCCGGCCACAAGCTGCCATTTGGCCTAGAGTTAGGGTTGAGAGAGGAAAAGAGCCTCGAGCTCCGGGAACACTGGGGCTGGAAAGGGCCTGCCAAGGCCATCGCGCCAGTGCCCCAACATTGCTGCTCCTGCATCTTTTTGATTGGAAAAGACAGGTAGTGGGTTCAGGTAATTAACTACGGCTAGGGTTAGGGTTACAGCTAGGGTTAGGGTTGAGAGATCTAAAGGGCCTTGAGCTCTGGGAACACCAGGCCTGGAAAGGGCCTGCCAAGGCAAACGCGGCAAGGCGCCAACCTTGCTGCTCCCACACCTTTCTGATCTGGACCCCCCTACAGGGGTGGGCGCCTCGGCCCCGGCCACAAGCTGCCATTTGGCCTAGAGTTAGGGTTGAGAGAGGAAAAGAGCCTCGAGCTCCGGGAACACTGGGGCTGGAAAGGGCCTGCCAAGGCCATCGTGGCAGTGCCCCAACATTGCTGCTCCTGCATCTTTTTGATTGGGAAAAGACAGGTAGCAGGTTCGGGTAATTAACTACGGCTAGGGTTAGGGTTACACCTAGGCTTAGGGTTACACCTAGGCTTAGGGTTGAGAGATCTAAAGGGCCTTGAGCTCTGGGAACACCAGGCCTGGAAAGGGCCTGCCAAGGCAAACGCGGCAAGGTGCCAACCTTGCTGCTCCCACACCTTTCTGATCTGGACCCCCCTACAGGGGTGGGCGCCTCGGCCCCGGCCACAAGCTGCCATTTGGCCTAGAGTTAGGGTTGAGAGAGGAAAAGAGCCTCGAGCTCCGGGAACACTGGGGCTGGAAAGGGCCTGCCAAGGCCATCGCGGCAGTGCCCCAACATTGCTGCTCCTGCATCTTTTTGATTGGGAAAAGACAGGTAGTGGGTTTGGGTAATTAACTACGGCTAGGGTTAGGGTTACACCTAGGGTTAGGGTTGAGAGATCTGAAGGGCCTTGAGCTCCGGGAAAACCAGGCCTGGAAAGGGCCTGCCAAGGCAAACGCGGCAAGGCGCCAACCTTGCTGCTCCCACACCTTTCTGATCTGGACCCCCCACAGGGGTGGGCACCTCGGCCCCGGCCACAAGCTGCCATTTGGCCTAGAGTTAGGGTTGAGAGAGGAAAAGAGCCTCGAGCTCCGGGAACACTGGGGCTGGAAAGGGCCTGCCAAGGCCATCGCGGCAGTGCCCCAACCTTGCTGCTCCTGCATCTTTTTGATTGGGAAAAGACAGGTAGTGGGTTCGGGTAATTAACTACGGCTAGGGTTAGGGTTACACCTAGGCTTAGGGTTGAGAGATCTAAAGGGCCTTGAGCTCTGGGAACACCAGGCCTGGAAAGGGCCTGCCAAGGCAAACACGGCAAGGCGCCAACCTTGCTGCTCCCACACCTTTCTGATCTGGACCCCCCACAGGGGTGGGCACCTCGGCCCCGGCCACAAGCTGCCATTTGGCCTAGAGTTAGGGTTGAGAGAGGAAAAGAGCCTCGAGCTCCGGGAACACTGGGGCTGGAAAGGGCCTGCCAAGGCCATCGCGGCAGTGCCCCAACATTGCTGCTCCTGCATCTTTTTGATTGGGAAAAGACAGGTAGTGGGTTTGGGTAATTAACTACGGCTAGGGTTAGGGTTACAGCTAGGGTTAGGGTTGAGAGATCTAAAGGGCCTTGAGCTCTGGGAACATCAGGCCTGGAAAGGGCCTGCCAAGGCAAACGCGGCAAGGCGCCAACCTTGCTGCTCCCACACCTTTCTGATCTGGACCCCCACAGGGGTGGGCACCTCGGCCCCGGCCACAAGCTGCCATTTGGCCTAGAGTTAGGGTTGAGAGAGGAAAAGAGCCTCGAGCTCCGGGAACACTGGGGCTGGAAAGGGCCTGCCAAGGCCATCGCGGCAGTGCCCCAACATTGCTGCTCCTGCATCTTTTTGATTGGGAAAAGACAGGTAGTGGGTTCAGGTAATTAACTACGGCTAGGGTTAGGGTTACACCTAGGGTTAGGGTTGAGAGATCTAAAGGGCCTTGAGCTCTGGGAACACCAGGCCTGGAAAGGGCCTGCCAAGGCAAACGCGGCAAGGCGCCAACCTTGCTGCTCCCACACCTTTCTGATCTGGACCCCCCTACAGGGGTGGGCGCCTCGGCCCCGGCCACAAGCTGCCATTTGGCCTAGAGTTAGGGTTGAGAGAGGAAAAGAGCCTCGAGCTCCGGAACACTGGGGCTGGAAAGGGCCTGCCAAGGCCATCGTGGCAGTGCCCCAACATTGCTGCTCCTGCATCTTTTTGATTGGGAAAAGACAGGTAGCAGGTTCGGGTAATTAACTACGGCTAGGGTTAGGGTTACACCTAGGCTTAGGGTTACACCTAGGCTTAGGGTTGAGAGATCTAAAGGGCCTTGAGCTCTGGGAACACCAGGCCTGAAAAGGGCCTGCCAAGGCAAACGCGGCAAGGTGCCAACCTTGCTGCTCCCACACCTTTCTGATCTGGACCCCCCTACAGGGGTGGGCGCCTCGGCCCCGGCCACAAGCTGCCATTTGGCCTAGAGTTAGGGTTGAGAGAGGAAAAGAGCCTCGAGCTCCGGGAACACTGGGGCTGGAAAGGGCCTGCCAAGGCCATCGCGGCAGTGCCCCAACATTGCTGCTCCTGCATCTTTTTGATTGGGAAAAGACAGGTAGCGGGTTCGGGTAATTAACTACGGCTAGGGTTAGGGTTACACCTAGGGTTAGGGTTGAGAGATCTAAAGGGCCTTGAGCTCTGGGAACACCAGGCCTGGAAAGGGCCTGCCAAGGCAAACGCGGCAAGGTGCCAACCTTGCTGCTCCCACACCTTTCTGATCTGGACCCCCCTACAGGGGTGGGCACCTCGGCCCCGGCCACAAGCTGCCATTTGGCCTAGAGTTAGGGTTGAGAGAGGAAAAGAGCCTCGAGCTCCGGGAACACTGGGGCTGGAAAGGGCCTGCCAAGGCCATCGCGGCAGTGCCCCAACATTGCTGCTCCTGCATCTTTTTGATTGGGAAAAGACAGGTAGTGGGTTCAGGTAATTAACTATGGCTAGGGTTAGGGTTACACCTAGGCTTAGGGTTACACCTAGGCTTAGGGTTGAGAGATCTAAAGGGCCTTGAGCTCCGGGAACACTGGGGCTGGAAAGGGCCTGCCAAGGCCATCGCGGCAGTGCCCCAACATTGCTGCTCCTGCATCTTTTTGATTGGGAAAAGACAGGTAGTGGGTTTGGGTAATTAACTACGGCTAGGGTTAGGGTTACACCTAGGGTTAGGGTTGAGAGATCTAAAGGGCCTTGAGCTCTGGGAACATCAGGCCTGGAAAGGGCCTGCCAAGGCAAACGCGGCAAGGCGCCAACCTTGCTGCTCCCACACCTTTCTGATCTGGACCCCCACAGGGGTGGGCACCTCGGCCCCGGCCACAAGCTGCCATTTGGCCTAGAGTTAGGGTTGAGAGAGGAAAAGAGCCTCGAGCTCCGGGAACACTGGGGCTGGAAAGGGCCTGCCAAGGCCATCGCGGCAGTGCCCCAACATTGCTGCTCCTGCATCTTTTTGATTGGGAAAAGACAGGTAGTGGGTTCAGGTAATTAACTACGGCTAGGGTTAGGGTTACAGCTAGGGTTAGGGTTGAGAGATCTAAAGGGCCTTGAGCTCTGGGAACACCAGGCCTGGAAAGGGCCTGCCAAGGCAAACGCGGCAAGGCGCCAACCTTGCTGCTCCCACACCTTTCTGATCTGGACCCCCCTACAGGGGTGGGCGCCTCGGCCCCGGCCACAAGCTGCCATTTGGCCTAGAGTTAGGGTTGAGAGAGGAAAAGAGCCTCGAGCTCCGGGAACACTGGGGCTGGAAAGGGCCTGCCAAGGCCATCGTGGCAGTGCCCCAACATTGCTGCTCCTGCATCTTTTTGATTGGGAAAAGACAGGGAGCAGGTTCGGGTAATTAACTACGGCTAGGGTTAGGGTTACACCTAGGCTTAGGGTTACACCTAGGCTTAGGGTTGAGAGATCTAAAGGGCCTTGAGCTCTGGGAACACCAGGCCTGGAAAGGGCCTGCCAAGGCAAACGCGGCAAGGTGCCAACCTTGCTGCTCCCACACCTTTCTGATCTGGACCCCCCTACAGGGGTGGGCGCCTCGGCCCCGGCCACAAGCTGCCATTTGGCCTAGAGTTAGGGTTGAGAGAGGAAAAGAGCCTCGAGCTCCGGGAACACTGGGGCTGGAAAGGGCCTGCCAAGGCCATCGCGGCAGTGCCCCAACATTGCTGCTCCTGCATCTTTTTGATTGGGAAAAGACAGGTAGTGGGATCAGGTAATTAACTATGGCTAGGGTTAGGGTTACACCTAGGCTTAGGGTTACACCTAGGCTTAGGGTTGAGAGATCTAAAGGGCCTTGAGCTCCGGGAACACTGGGGCTGGAAAGGGCCTGCCACGGCCATCGCGGCAGTGCCCCAACCTTGCTGCTCCTGCATCTTTTTGATTGGGAAAAGACAGGTAGTGGGTTCGGGTAATTAACTACGGCTAGGGTTAGGGTTACACCTAGGCTTAGGGTTGAGAGATCTAAAGGGCCTTGAGCTCTGGGAACACCAGGCCTGGAAAGGGCCTGCCAAGGCAAACACGGCAAGGCGCCAACCTTGCTGCTCCCACACCTTTCTGATCTGGACCCCCCACAGGGGTGGGCACCTCGGCCCCGGCCACAAGCTGCCATTTGGCCTAGAGTTAGGGTTGAGAGAGGAAAAGAGCCTCGAGCTCCGGGAACACTGGGGCTGGAAAGGGCCTGCCAAGGCCATCGCGGCAGTGCCCCAACATTGCTGCTCCTGCATCTTTTTGATTGGGAAAAGACAGGTAGTGGGTTTGGGTAATTAACTACGGCTAGGGTTAGGGTTACAGCTAGGGTTAGGGTTGAGAGATCTAAAGGGCCTTGAGCTCTGGGAACATCAGGCCTGGAAAGGGCCTGCCAAGGCAAACGCGGCAAGGCGCCAACCTTGCTGCTCCCACACCTTTCTGATCTGGACCCCCACAGGGGTGGGCACCTCGGCCCCGGCCACAAGCTGCCATTTGGCCTAGAGTTAGGGTTGAGAGAGGAAAAGAGCCTCGAGCTCCGGGAACACTGGGGCTGGAAAGGGCCTGCCAAGGCCATCGCGGCAGTGCCCCAACATTGCTGCTCCTGCATCTTTTTGATTGGGAAAAGACAGGTAGTGGGTTCAGGTAATTAACTACGGCTAGGGTTAGGGTTACAGCTAGGGTTAGGGTTGAGAGATCTAAAGGGCCTTGAGCTCTGGGAACACCAGGCCTGGAAAGGGCCTGCCAAGGCAAACGCGGCAAGGCGCCAACCTTGCTGCTCCCACACCTTTCTGATCTGGACCCCCCTACAGGGGTGGGCGCCTCGGCCCCGGCCACAAGCTGCCATTTGGCCTAGAGTTAGGGTTGAGAGAGGAAAAGAGCCTCGAGCTCCGGGAACACTGGGGCTGGAAAGGGCCTGCCAAGGCCATCGTGGCAGTGCCCCAACATTGCTGCTCCTGCATCTTTTTGATTGGGAAAAGACAGGTAGCAGGTTCGGGTAATTAACTACGGCTAGGGTTAGGGTTACACCTAGGCTTAGGGTTACACCTAGGCTTAGGGTTGAGAGATCTAAAGGGCCTTGAGCTCTGGGAACACCAGGCCTGAAAAGGGCCTGCCAAGGCAAACGCGGCAAGGTGCCAACCTTGCTGCTCCCACACCTTTCTGATCTGGACCCCCCTACAGGGGTGGGCGCCTCGGCCCCGGCCACAAGCTGCCATTTGGCCTAGAGTTAGGGTTGAGAGAGGAAAAGAGCCTCGAGCTCCGGGAACACTGGGGCTGGAAAGGGCCTGCCAAGGCCATCGTGGCAGTGCCCCAACATTGCTGCTCCTGCATCTTTTTGATTGGGAAAAGACAGGTAGCAGGTTCGGGTAATTAACTACGGCTAGGGTTAGGGTTACACCTAGGGGTAGGGTTACACCTAGGCTTAGGGTTGAGAGATGTAAAGGGCCTTGAGCTCTGGGAACACCAGGCCTGAAAAGGGCCTGCCAAGGCAAACGCGGCAAGGTGCCAACCTTGCTACTCCCACACCTTTCTGATCTGGACCCCCCACAGGGGTGGGCACCTCGGCCCCGGCCACAAGCTGCCATTTGGCCTAGAGTTAGGGTTGAGAGAGGAAAAGAGCCTCGAGCTCCGGGAACACTGGGGCTGGAAAGGGCCTGCCAAGGCCATCGCGGCAGTGCCCCAACATTGCTGCTCCTGCATCTTTTTGATTGGGAAAAGACAGGTAGCGGGTTCGGGTAATTAACTACGGCTAGGGTTAGGGTTACAGCTAGGGTTAGGGTTGAGAGATCTAAAGGGCCTTGAGCTCCGGGAACACCAGGCCTGGAAAGGGCCTGCCAAGGCAAACGCGGCAAGGCGCCAACCTTGCTGCTCCCACACCTTTCTGATCTGGACCCCCCACAGGGGTGGGCACCTCGGCCCCGGCCACAAGCTGCCATTTGGCCTAGAGTTAGGGTTGAGAGAGGAAAAGAGCCTCGAGCTCCGGGAACACTGGGGCTGGAAAGGGCCTGCCAAGGCCATCGCGGCAGTGCCCCAACATTGCTGCTCCTGCATCTTTTTGATTGGGAAAAGACAGGTAGTGGGTTCGGATAATTAGCTACGGCTAGGGTTAGGGTTACACCTAGGGTTAGGGTTGAGAGATCTAAAGGGCCTTGAGCTCTGGGAACACCAGGCCTGAAAAGGGCCTGCCAAGGCAAACGCGGCAAGGTGCCAACCTTGCTGCTCCCACACCTTTCTGATCTGGACCCCCCTACAGGGGTGGGCACCTCGGCCCCGGCCACAAGCTGCCATTTGGCCTAGAGTTAGGGTTGAGAGAGGAAAAGAGCCTCGAGCTCCGGGAACACTGGGGCTGGAAAGGGCCTGCCAAGGCCATCGCGGCAGTGCCCCAACATTGCTGCTCCTGCATCTTTTTGATTGGGAAAAGACAGGTAGTGGGTTCGGATAATTAGCTACGGCTAGGGTTAGGGTTACACCTAGGGTTAGGGTTGAGAGATCTAAAGGGCCTTGAGCTCTGGGAACACCAGGCCTGTAAAGGGCCTGCCAAGGCAAACGCGGCAAGGCGCCAACCTTGCTGCTCCCACACCTTTCTGATCTGGCCCCCCCTACAGGGGTGGGCGCCTCGGCCCCGGCCACAAGCTGCCATTTGGCCTAGAGTTAGGGTTGAGAGAGGAAAAGAGCCTCGAGCTCCGGGAACACTGGGGCTGGAAAGGGCCTGCCAAGGCCATCGTGGCAGTGCCCCAACATTGCTGCTCCTGCATCTTTTTGATTGGGAAAAGACAGGTAGCAGGTTCGGGTAATTAACTACGGCTAGGGTTAGGGTTACACCTAGGCTTAGGGTTACACCTAGGCTTAGGGTTGAGAGATCTAAAGGGCCTTGAGCTCTGGGAACACCAGGCCTGAAAAGGGCCTGCCAAGGCAAACGTTGCAAGGCGCCAACCTTGCTGCTCCCACACCTTTCTGATCTGGACCCCCCTACAGGGGTGGGCGCCTCGGCCCCGGCCACAAGCTGCCATTTGGCCTAGAGTTAGGGTTGAGAGAGGAAAAGAGCCTCGAGCTCCGGGAACACTGGGGCTGGAAAGGGCCTGCCAAGGCCATCGCGGCAGTGCCCCAACATTGCTGCTCCTGCATCTTTTTGATTGGGAAAAGACAGGTAGTGGGTTCAGGTAATTAACTACGGCTAGGGTTAGGGTTACAGCTAGGGTTAGGGTTGAGAGATCTAAAGGGCCTTGAGCTCTGGGAACACCAGGCCTGGAAAGGGCCTGCCAAGGCAAACGCGGCAAGGCGCCAACCTTGCTGCTCCCACACCTTTCTGATCTGGACCCCCCTACAGGGGTGGGCGCCTCGGCCCCGGCCACAAGCTGCCATTTGGCCTAGAGTTAGGGTTGAGAGAGGAAAAGAGCCTCGAGCTCCGGGAACACTGGGGCTGGAAAGGGCCTGCCAAGGCCATCGTGGCAGTGCCCCAACATTGCTGCTCCTGCATCTTTTTGATTGGGAAAAGACAGGGAGCAGGTTCGGGTAATTAACTACGGCTAGGGTTAGGGTTACACCTAGGCTTAGGGTTACACCTAGGCTTAGGGTTGAGAGATCTAAAGGGCCTTGAGCTCTGGGAACACCAGGCCTGGAAAGGGCCTGCCAAGGCAAACGCGGCAAGGTGCCAACCTTGCTGCTCCCACACCTTTCTGATCTGGACCCCCCTACAGGGGTGGGCGCCTCGGCCCCGGCCACAAGCTGCCATTTGGCCTAGAGTTAGGGTTGAGAGAGGAAAAGAGCCTCGAGCTCCGGGAACACTGGGGCTGGAAAGGGCCTGCCAAGGCCATCGCGGCAGTGCCCCAACATTGCTGCTCCTGCATCTTTTTGATTGGGAAAAGACAGGTAGTGGGTTCAGGTAATTAACTACGGCTAGGGTTAGGGTTACACCTAGGGTTAGGGTTGAGAGATCTAAAGGGCCTTGAGCTCCGGGAACACCAGGCCTGGAAAGGGCCTGCCAAGGCAAACGCGGCAAGGCGCCAACCTTGCTGCTCCCACACCTTTCTGATCTGGACCCCCCACAGGGGTGGGCACCTCGGCCCCGGCCACAAGCTGCCATTTGGCCTAGAGTTAGGGTTGAGAGAGGAAAAGAGCCTCGAGCTCCGGGAACACTGGGGCTGGAAAGGGCCTGCCAAGGCCATCGCGGCAGTGCCCCAACATTGCTGCTCCTGCATCTTTTTGATTGGGAAAAGACAGGTAGTGGGATCAGGTAATTAACTATGGCTAGGGTTAGGGTTACACCTAGGCTTAGGGTTACACCTAGGCTTAGGGTTGAGAGATCTAAAGGGCCTTGAGCTCCGGGAACACTGGGGCTGGAAAGGGCCTGCCACGGCCATCGCGGCAGTGCCCCAACCTTGCTGCTCCTGCATCTTTTTGATTGGGAAAAGACAGGTAGTGGGTTCGGGTAATTAACTACGGCTAGGGTTAGGGTTACACCTAGGCTTAGGGTTGAGAGATCTAAAGGGCCTTGAGCTCTGGGAACACCAGGCCTGGAAAGGGCCTGCCAAGGCAAACACGGCAAGGCGCCAACCTTGCTGCTCCCACACCTTTCTGATCTGGACCCCCCACAGGGGTGGGCACCTCGGCCCCGGCCACAAGCTGCCATTTGGCCTAGAGTTAGGGTTGAGAGAGGAAAAGAGCCTCGAGCTCCGGGAACACTGGGGCTGGAAAGGGCCTGCCAAGGCCATCGCGGCAGTGCCCCAACATTGCTGCTCCTGCATCTTTTTGATTGGGAAAAGACAGGTAGTGGGTTTGGGTAATTAACTACGGCTAGGGTTAGGGTTACAGCTAGGGTTAGGGTTGAGAGATCTAAAGGGCCTTGAGCTCTGGGAACATCAGGCCTGGAAAGGGCCTGCCAAGGCAAACGCGGCAAGGCGCCAACCTTGCTGCTCCCACACCTTTCTGATCTGGACCCCCACAGGGGTGGGCACCTCGGCCCCGGCCACAAGCTGCCATTTGGCCTAGAGTTAGGGTTGAGAGAGGAAAAGAGCCTCGAGCTCCGGGAACACTGGGGCTGGAAAGGGCCTGCCAAGGCCATCGCGGCAGTGCCCCAACATTGCTGCTCCTGCATCTTTTTGATTGGGAAAAGACAGGTAGTGGGTTCAGGTAATTAACTACGGCTAGGGTTAGGGTTACAGCTAGGGTTAGGGTTGAGAGATCTAAAGGGCCTTGAGCTCTGGGAACACCAGGCCTGGAAAGGGCCTGCCAAGGCAAACGCGGCAAGGCGCCAACCTTGCTGCTCCCACACCTTTCTGATCTGGACCCCCCTACAGGGGTGGGCGCCTCGGCCCCGGCCACAAGCTGCCATTTGGCCTAGAGTTAGGGTTGAGAGAGGAAAAGAGCCTCGAGCTCCGGGAACACTGGGGCTGGAAAGGGCCTGCCAAGGCCATCGTGGCAGTGCCCCAACATTGCTGCTCCTGCATCTTTTTGATTGGGAAAAGACAGGTAGCAGGTTCGGGTAATTAACTACGGCTAGGGTTAGGGTTACACCTAGGCTTAGGGTTACACCTAGGCTTAGGGTTGAGAGATCTAAAGGGCCTTGAGCTCTGGGAACACCAGGCCTGAAAAGGGCCTGCCAAGGCAAACGCGGCAAGGTGCCAACCTTGCTGCTCCCACACCTTTCTGATCTGGACCCCCCTACAGGGGTGGGCGCCTCGGCCCCGGCCACAAGCTGCCATTTGGCCTAGAGTTAGGGTTGAGAGAGGAAAAGAGCCTCGAGCTCCGGGAACACTGGGGCTGGAAAGGGCCTGCCAAGGCCATCGTGGCAGTGCCCCAACATTGCTGCTCCTGCATCTTTTTGATTGGGAAAAGACAGGTAGCAGGTTCGGGTAATTAACTACGGCTAGGGTTAGGGTTACACCTAGGGGTAGGGTTACACCTAGGCTTAGGGTTGAGAGATGTAAAGGGCCTTGAGCTCTGGGAACACCAGGCCTGAAAAGGGCCTGCCAAGGCAAACGCGGCAAGGTGCCAACCTTGCTACTCCCACACCTTTCTGATCTGGACCCCCCACAGGGGTGGGCACCTCGGCCCCGGCCACAAGCTGCCATTTGGCCTAGAGTTAGGGTTGAGAGAGGAAAAGAGCCTCGAGCTCCGGGAACACTGGGGCTGGAAAGGGCCTGCCAAGGCCATCGCGGCAGTGCCCCAACATTGCTGCTCCTGCATCTTTTTGATTGGGAAAAGACAGGTAGCGGGTTCGGGTAATTAACTACGGCTAGGGTTAGGGTTACAGCTAGGGTTAGGGTTGAGAGATCTAAAGGGCCTTGAGCTCCGGGAACACCAGGCCTGGAAAGGGCCTGCCAAGGCAAACGCGGCAAGGCGCCAACCTTGCTGCTCCCACACCTTTCTGATCTGGACCCCCCACAGGGGTGGGCACCTCGGCCCCGGCCACAAGCTGCCATTTGGCCTAGAGTTAGGGTTGAGAGAGGAAAAGAGCCTCGAGCTCCGGGAACACTGGGGCTGGAAAGGGCCTGCCAAGGCCATCGCGGCAGTGCCCCAACATTGCTGCTCCTGCATCTTTTTGATTGGGAAAAGACAGGTAGTGGGTTCGGATAATTAGCTACGGCTAGGGTTAGGGTTACACCTAGGGTTAGGGTTGAGAGATCTAAAGGGCCTTGAGCTCTGGGAACACCAGGCCTGAAAAGGGCCTGCCAAGGCAAACGCGGCAAGGTGCCAACCTTGCTGCTCCCACACCTTTCTGATCTGGACCCCCCTACAGGGGTGGGCACCTCGGCCCCGGCCACAAGCTGCCATTTGGCCTAGAGTTAGGGTTGAGAGAGGAAAAGAGCCTCGAGCTCCGGGAACACTGGGGCTGGAAAGGGCCTGCCAAGGCCATCGCGGCAGTGCCCCAACATTGCTGCTCCTGCATCTTTTTGATTGGGAAAAGACAGGTAGTGGGTTCGGATAATTAGCTACGGCTAGGGTTAGGGTTACACCTAGGGTTAGGGTTGAGAGATCTAAAGGGCCTTGAGCTCTGGGAACACCAGGCCTGTAAAGGGCCTGCCAAGGCAAACGCGGCAAGGCGCCAACCTTGCTGCTCCCACACCTTTCTGATCTGGCCCCCCCTACAGGGGTGGGCGCCTCGGCCCCGGCCACAAGCTGCCATTTGGCCTAGAGTTAGGGTTGAGAGAGGAAAAGAGCCTCGAGCTCCGGGAACACTGGGGCTGGAAAGGGCCTGCCAAGGCCATCGTGGCAGTGCCCCAACATTGCTGCTCCTGCATCTTTTTGATTGGGAAAAGACAGGTAGCAGGTTCGGGTAATTAACTACGGCTAGGGTTAGGGTTACACCTAGGCTTAGGGTTACACCTAGGCTTAGGGTTGAGAGATCTAAAGGGCCTTGAGCTCTGGGAACACCAGGCCTGAAAAGGGCCTGCCAAGGCAAACGTTGCAAGGCGCCAACCTTGCTGCTCCCACACCTTTCTGATCTGGACCCCCCTACAGGGGTGGGCGCCTCAGCCCCGGCCACAAGCTGCCATTTGGCCTAGAGTTAGGGTTGAGAGAGGAAAAGAGCTTCGAGCTCCGGGAACACTGGGGCTGGAAAGGGCCTGCCAAGGCCATCGCGGCACTGCCCCAACATTGCTGCTCCTGCATCTTTTTGATTGGGAAAAGACAGGTAGCGGGTTCGGGTAATTAACTACGGCTAGGGTAAGGGTTACACCTAGGGTTAGGGTTGAGAGATCTAAAGGGCCTTGAGCTCTGGGAACACCAGGCCTGGAAAGTGCCTGCCAAGGCAAACGCGGCAAGGTGCCAACCTTGCTGCTCCCACACCTTTCTGATCTGGACCCCCCTACAGGGGTGGGCACCTCGGCCCCGGCCACAAGCTGCCATTTGGCCTAGAGTTAGGGTTGAGAGAGGAAAAGAGCCTCGAGCTCCGGGAACACTGGGGCTGGAAAGGGCCTGCCAAGGCCATCGCGGCAGTGCCCCAACATTGCTGCTCCTGCATCTTTTTGATTGGGAAAAGACAGGTAGTGGGTTTGGGTAATTAACTACGGCTAGGGTTAGGGTTACAGCTAGGCTTAGGGTTGAGAGATCTAAAGGGCCTTGAGCTCTGGAAACACCAGGCCTGGAAAGGGCCTGCCAAGGCAAACGCGGCAAGGCGCCAACCTTGCTGCTCCCACACCTTTCTGATCTGGACCCCCCACAGGGGTGGGCACCTCGGCCCCGGCCACAAGCTGCCATTTGGCCTAGAGTTAGGGTTGAGAGAGGAAAAGAGCCTCGAGCTCCGGGAACACTGGGGCTGGAAAGGGCCTGCCAAGGCCATCGCGGCAGTGCCCCAACATTGCTGCTCCTGCATCTTTTTGATTGGGAAAAGACAGGTAGTGGGTTCGGGTAATTAACTATGGCTAGGGTTAGGGTTACACCTAGGCTTAGGGTTACACCTAGGCTTAGGGTTGAGAGATCTAAAGGGCCTTGAGCTCCGGGAACACTGGGGCTGGAAAGGGCCTGCCAAGGCCATCGCGGCAGTGCCCCAACATTGCTGCTCCTGCATCTTTTTGATTGGGAAAAGACAGGTAGTGGGTTCGGGTAATTAACTACGGCTAGGGTTAGGGTTACACCTAGGCTTAGGGTTACACCTAGGCTTAGGGTTGAGAGATCTAAAGGGCCTTGAGCTCTGGGAACTCCAGGCCTGGAAAGGGCCTGCCAAGGCAAACACGGCAAGGCGCCAACCTTGCTGCTCCCACACCTTTCTGATCTGGACCCCCCACAGGGGTGGGCACCTCGGCCCCGGCCACAAGCTGCCATTTGGCCTAGAGTTAGGGTTGAGAGAGGAAAAGAGCCTCGAGCTCCGGGAACACTGGGGCTGGAAAGGGCCTGCCAAGGCCATCGCGGCAGTGCCCCAACATTGCTGCTCCTGCATCTTTTTGATTGGGAAAAGACAGGTAGTGGGTTTGGGTAATTAACTACGGCTAGGGTTAGGGTTACAGCTAGGGTTAGGGTTGAGAGATCTAAAGGGCCTTGAGCTCTGGGAACATCAGGCCTGGAAAGGGCCTGCCAAGGCAAACGCGGCAAGGCGCCAACCTTGCTGCTCCCACACCTTTCTGATCTGGACCCCCACAGGGGTGGGCACCTCGGCCCCGGCCACAAGCTGCCATTTGGCCTAGAGTTAGGGTTGAGAGAGGAAAAGAGCCTCGAGCTCCGGGAACACTGGGGCTGGAAAGGGCCTGCCAAGGCCATCGCGGCAGTGCCCCAACATTGCTGCTCCTGCATCTTTTTGATTGGGAAAAGACAGGTAGTGGGTTCAGGTAATTAACTACGGCTAGGGTTAGGGTTACACCTAGGGTTAGGGTTGAGAGATCTAAAGGGCCTTGAGCTCTGGGAACACCAGGCCTGGAAAGGGCCTGCCAAGGCAAACGCGGCAAGGCGCCAACCTTGCTGCTCCCACACCTTTCTGATCTGGACCCCCCTACAGGGGTGGGCGCCTCGGCCCCGGCCACAAGCTGCCATTTGGCCTAGAGTTAGGGTTGAGAGAGGAAAAGAGCCTCGAGCTCCGGGAACACTGGGGCTGGAAAGGGCCTGCCAAGGCCATCGCGGCAGTGCCCCAACATTGCTGCTCCTGCATCTTTTTGATTGGGAAAAGACAGGTAGTGGGTTCAGGTAATTAACTACGGCTAGGGTTAGGGTTACACCTAGGGTTAGGGTTGAGAGATCTAAAGGGCCTTGAGCTCTGGGAACACCAGGCCTGGAAAGGGCCTGCCAAGGCAAACGCGGCAAGACGCCAACCTTGCTGCTCCCACACCTTTCTGATCTGGACCCCCCTACAGGGGTGGGCGCCTCGGCCCCGGCCACAAGCTGCCATTTGGCCTAGAGTTAGGGTTGAGAGAGGAAAAGAGCCTCGAGCTCCGGGAACACTGGGGCTGGAAAGGGCCTGCCAAGGCCATCGTGGCAGTGCCCCAACATTGCTGCTCCTGCATCTTTTTGATTGGGAAAAGACAGGTAGCAGGTTCGGGTAATTAACTACGGCTAGGGTTAGGGTTACACCTAGGCTTAGGGTTACACCTAGGCTTAGGGTTGAGAGATCTAAAGGGCCTTGAGCTCTGGGAACACCAGGCCTGAAAAGGGCCTGCCAAGGCAAACGCGGCAAGGTGCCAACCTTGCTGCTCCCACACCTTTCTGATCTGGACCCCCCACAGGGGTGGGCACCTCGGCCCCGGCCACAAGCTGCCATTTGGCCTAGAGTTAGGGTTGAGAGAGGAAAAGAGCCTCGAGCTCCGGGAACACTGGGGCTGGAAAGGGCCTGCCAAGGCAAACGCGGCAAGGCGCCAACCTTGCTGCTCCCACACCTTTCTGATCTGGACCCCCCACAGGGGTGGGCACCTCGGCCCCGGCCACAAGCTGCCATTTGGCCTAGAGTTAGGGTTGAGAGAGGAAAAGAGCCTCGAGCTCCGGGAACACTGGGGCTGGAAAGGGCCTGCCAAGGCCATCGCGGCAGTGCCCCAACATTGCTGCTCCTGCATCTTTTTGATTGGGAAAAGACAGGTAGTGGGTTCGGATAATTAGCTACGGCTAGGGTAAGGGTTACACCTAGGGTTAGGGTTGAGAGATCTAAAGGGCCTTGAGCTCTGGGAACACCAGGCCTGAAAAGGGCCTGCCAAGGCAAACGCGGCAAGGTGCCAACCTTGCTGCTCCCACACCTTTCTGATCTGGACCCCCCTACAGGGGTGGGCGCCTCGGCCCCGGCCACAAGCTGCCATTTGGCCTAGAGTTAGGGTTGAGAGAGGAAAAGAGCCTCGAGCTCCGGGAACACTGGGGCTGGAAAGGGCCTGCCAAGGCCATCGCGCCAGTGCCCCAACATTGCTGCTCCTGCATCTTTTTGATTGGGAAAAGACAGGTAGTGGGTTTGGGTAATTAACTACGGCTAGGGTTAGGGTTACAGCTAGGGTTAGGGTTGAGAGATCTAAAGGGCCTTGAGCTCTGGGAACACCAGGCCTGGAAACGGCCTGCCAAGGCAAACACGGCAAGGCGCCAACCTTGCTGCTCCCACACCTTTCTGATCTGGACCCCCCTACAGGGGTGGGCGCCTCAGCCCCGGCCACAAGCTGCCATTTGGCCTAGAGTTAGGGTTGAGAGAGGAAAAGAGCCTCGAGCTCCGGGAACACTGGGGCTGGAAAGGGCCTGCCAAGGCCATCGCGGCAGTGCCCCAACATTGCTGCTCCTGCATCTTTTTGATTGGGAAAAGACAGGTAGTGGGTTCGGATAATTAACTACGGCTAGGGTTAGGGTTACACCTAGGGTTAGGGTTGAGAGATCTAAAGGGCCTTGAGCTCTGGGAACACCAGGCCTGGAAAGGGCCTGCCAAGGCAAACGCGGCAAGGCGCCAACCTTGCTGCTCCCACACCTTTCTGATCTGGACCCCCACAGGGGTGGGCACCTCAGCCCCGGCCACAAGCTGCCATTTGGCCTAGAGTTAGGGTTGAGAGAGGAAAAGAGCCTCGAGCTCCGGGAACACTGGGGCTGGAAAGGGCCTGCCAAGGCCATCGTGGCAGTGCCCCAACATTGCTGCTCCTGCATCTTTTTGATTGGGAAAAGACAGGTAGTGGGTTCAGGTAATTAACTACGGCTAGGGTTAGGGTTACACCTAGGCTTAGGGTTGAGAGATCTAAAGGGCCTTGAGCTCTGGGAACACCAGGCCTGGAAAGGGCCTGCCAAGGCAAACGCGGCAAGGTGCCAACCTTGCTGCTCCCACACCTTTCTGATCTGGACCCCCCACAGGGGTGGGCACCTCGGCCCCGGCCACAAGCTGCCATTTGGCCTAGAGTTAGGGTTGAGAGAGGAAAAGAGCCTCGAGCTCCGGGAACACTGGGGCTGGAAAGGGCCTGCCAAGGCCATCGCGGCAGTGCCCCAACATTGCTGCTCCTGCATCTTTTTGATTGGGAAAAGACAGGTAGTGGGTTCGGGTAATTAACTACGGCTAGGGTTAGGGTTACACCTAGGGGTAGGGTTACACCTAGGCTTAGGGTTGAGAGATCTAAAGGGCCTTGAGCTCCGGGAACACCAGGCCTGAAAAGGGCCTGCCAAGGCAAACGTGGCAAGGTGCCAACCTTGCTACTCCCACACCTTTCTGATCTGGACCCCCCTACTGGGGTGGGCGCCTCGGCCCCGGCCACAAGCTGCCATTTGGCCTAGAGTTAGGGTTGAGAGAGGAAAAGAGCCTCGAGCTCCGGGAACACTGGGGCTGGAAAGGGCCTGCCAAGGCCATCGCGGCAGTGCCCCAACATTGCTGCTCCTGCATCTTTTTGATTGGGAAAAGACAGGTAGTGGGTTCAGGTAATTAACTATGGCTAGGGTTAGGGTTACACCTAGGCTTAGGGTTACACCTAGGCTTAGGGTTGAGAGATCTAAAGGGCCTTGAGCTCCGGGAACACTGGGGCTGGAAAGGGCCTGCCACGGCCATCGCGGCAGTGCCCCAACCTTGCTGCTCCTGCATCTTTTTGATTGGGAAAAGACAGGTAGTGGGTTCGGGTAATTAACTACGGCTAGGGTTAGGGTTACACCTAGGCTTAGGGTTGAGAGATCTAAAGGGCCTTGAGCTCTGGGAACACCAGGCCTGGAAAGGGCCTGCCAAGGCAAACACGGCAAGGCGCCAACCTTGCTGCTCCCACACCTTTCTGATCTGGACCCCCCACAGGGGTGGGCACCTCGGCCCCGGCCACAAGCTGCCATTTGGCCTAGAGTTAGGGTTGAGAGAGGAAAAGAGCCTCGAGCTCCGGGAACACTGGGGCTGGAAAGGGCCTGCCAAGGCCATCGCGGCAGTGCCCCAACATTGCTGCTCCTGCATCTTTTTGATTGGGAAAAGACAGGTAGTGGGTTTGGGTAATTAACTACGGCTAGGGTTAGGGTTACACCTAGGGTTAGGGTTGAGAGATCTAAAGGGCCTTGAGCTCTGGGAACATCAGGCCTGGAAAGGGCCTGCCAAGGCAAACGCGGCAAGGCGCCAACCTTGCTGCTCCCACACCTTTCTGATCTGGACCCCCACAGGGGTGGGCACCTCGGCCCCGGCCACAAGCTGCCATTTGGCCTAGAGTTAGGGTTGAGAGAGGAAAAGAGCCTCGAGCTCCGGGAACACTGGGGCTGGAAAGGGCCTGCCAAGGCCATCGCGGCAGTGCCCCAACATTGCTGCTCCTGCATCTTTTTGATTGGGAAAAGACAGGTAGTGGGTTCAGGTAATTAACTACGGCTAGGGTTAGGGTTACAGCTAGGGTTAGGGTTGAGAGATCTAAAGGGCCTTGAGCTCTGGGAACACCAGGCCTGGAAAGGGCCTGCCAAGGCAAACGCGGCAAGGCGCCAACCTTGCTGCTCCCACACCTTTCTGATCTGGACCCCCCTACAGGGGTGGGCGCCTCGGCCCCGGCCACAAGCTGCCATTTGGCCTAGAGTTAGGGTTGAGAGAGGAAAAGAGCCTCGAGCTCCGGGAACACTGGGGCTGGAAAGGGCCTGCCAAGGCCATCGTGGCAGTGCCCCAACATTGCTGCTCCTGCATCTTTTTGATTGGGAAAAGACAGGGAGCAGGTTCGGGTAATTAACTACGGCTAGGGTTAGGGTTACACCTAGGCTTAGGGTTACACCTAGGCTTAGGGTTGAGAGATCTAAAGGGCCTTGAGCTCTGGGAACACCAGGCCTGGAAAGGGCCTGCCAAGGCAAACGCGGCAAGGTGCCAACCTTGCTGCTCCCACACCTTTCTGATCTGGACCCCCCTACAGGGGTGGGCGCCTCGGCCCCGGCCACAAGCTGCCATTTGGCCTAGAGTTAGGGTTGAGAGAGGAAAAGAGCCTCGAGCTCCGGGAACACTGGGGCTGGAAAGGGCCTGCCAAGGCCATCGCGGCAGTGCCCCAACATTGCTGCTCCTGCATCTTTTTGATTGGGAAAAGACAGGTAGTGGGTTCAGGTAATTAACTACGGCTAGGGTTAGGGTTACACCTAGGGTTAGGGTTGAGAGATCTAAAGGGCCTTGAGCTCCGGGAACACCAGGCCTGGAAAGGGCCTGCCAAGGCAAACGCGGCAAGGCGCCAACCTTGCTGCTCCCACACCTTTCTGATCTGGACCCCCCACAGGGGTGGGCACCTCGGCCCCGGCCACAAGCTGCCATTTGGCCTAGAGTTAGGGTTGAGAGAGGAAAAGAGCCTCGAGCTCCGGGAACACTGGGGCTGGAAAGGGCCTGCCAAGGCCATCGCGGCAGTGCCCCAACATTGCTGCTCCTGCATCTTTTTGATTGGGAAAAGACAGGTAGTGGGATCAGGTAATTAACTACGGCTAGGGTTAGGGTTACACCTAGGCTTAGGGTTACACCTAGGCTTAGGGTTGAGAGATCTAAAGGGCCTTGAGCTCCGGGAACACTGGGGCTGGAAAGGGCCTGCCACGGCCATCGCGGCAGTGCCCCAACCTTGCTGCTCCTGCATCTTTTTGATTGGGAAAAGACAGGTAGTGGGTTCGGGTAATTAACTACGGCTAGGGTTAGGGTTACACCTAGGCTTAGGGTTGAGAGATCTAAAGGGCCTTGAGCTCTGGGAACACCAGGCCTGGAAAGGGCCTGCCAAGGCAAACACGGCAAGGCGCCAACCTTGCTGCTCCCACACCTTTCTGATCTGGACCCCCCACAGGGGTGGGCACCTCGGCCCCGGCCACAAGCTGCCATTTGGCCTAGAGTTAGGGTTGAGAGAGGAAAAGAGCCTCGAGCTCCGGGAACACTGGGGCTGGAAAGGGCCTGCCAAGGCCATCGCGGCAGTGCCCCAACATTGCTGCTCCTGCATCTTTTTGATTGGGAAAAGACAGGTAGTGGGTTTGGGTAATTAACTACGGCTAGGGTTAGGGTTACAGCTAGGGTTAGGGTTGAGAGATCTAAAGGGCCTTGAGCTCTGGGAACATCAGGCCTGGAAAGGGCCTGCCAAGGCAAACGCGGCAAGGCGCCAACCTTGCTGCTCCCACACCTTTCTGATCTGGACCCCCACAGGGGTGGGCACCTCGGCCCCGGCCACAAGCTGCCATTTGGCCTAGAGTTAGGGTTGAGAGAGGAAAAGAGCCTCGAGCTCCGGGAACACTGGGGCTGGAAAGGGCCTGCCAAGGCCATCGTGGCAGTGCCCCAACATTGCTGCTCCTGCATCTTTTTGATTGGGAAAAGACAGGTAGTGGGTTCAGGTAATTAACTACGGCTAGGGTTAGGGTTACAGCTAGGGTTAGGGTTGAGAGATCTAAAGGGCCTTGAGCTCTGGGAACACCAGGCCTGGAAAGGGCCTGCCAAGGCAAACGCGGCAAGGCGCCAACCTTGCTGCTCCCACACCTTTCTGATCTGGACCCCCCTACAGGGGTGGGCGCCTCGGCCCCGGCCACAAGCTGCCATTTGGCCTAGAGTTAGGGTTGAGAGAGGAAAAGAGCCTCGAGCTCCGGGAACACTGGGGCTGGAAAGGGCCTGCCAAGGCCATCGTGGCAGTGCCCCAACATTGCTGCTCCTGCATCTTTTTGATTGGGAAAAGACAGGTAGCAGGTTCGGGTAATTAACTACGGCTAGGGTTAGGGTTACACCTAGGCTTAGGGTTACACCTAGGCTTAGGGTTGAGAGATCTAAAGGGCCTTGAGCTCTGGGAACACCAGGCCTGAAAAGGGCCTGCCAAGGCAAACGCGGCAAGGTGCCAACCTTGCTGCTCCCACACCTTTCTGATCTGGACCCCCCTACAGGGGTGGGCGCCTCGGCCCCGGCCACAAGCTGCCATTTGGCCTAGAGTTAGGGTTGAGAGAGGAAAAGAGCCTCGAGCTCCGGGAACACTGGGGCTGGAAAGGGCCTGCCAAGGCCATCGTGGCAGTGCCCCAACATTGCTGCTCCTGCATCTTTTTGATTGGGAAAAGACAGGTAGCAGGTTCGGGTAATTAACTACGGCTAGGGTTAGGGTTACACCTAGGGGTAGGGTTACACCTAGGCTTAGGGTTGAGAGATGTAAAGGGCCTTGAGCTCTGGGAACACCAGGCCTGAAAAGGGCCTGCCAAGGCAAACGCGGCAAGGTGCCAACCTTGCTACTCCCACACCTTTCTGATCTGGACCCCCCACAGGGGTGGGCACCTCGGCCCCGGCCACAAGCTGCCATTTGGCCTAGAGTTAGGGTTGAGAGAGGAAAAGAGCCTCGAGCTCCGGGAACACTGGGGCTGGAAAGGGCCTGCCAAGGCCATCGCGGCAGTGCCCCAACATTGCTGCTCCTGCATCTTTTTGATTGGGAAAAGACAGGTAGTGGGTTTGGGTAATTAACTACGGCTAGGGTTAGGGTTACAGCTAGGGTTAGGGTTGAGAGATCTAAAGGGCCTTGAGCTCCGGGAACACCAGGCCTGGAAAGGGCCTGCCAAGGCAAACGCGGCAAGGCGCCAACCTTGCTGCTCCCACACCTTTCTGATCTGGACCCCCACAGGGGTGGGCACCTCGGCCCCGGCCACAAGCTGCCATTTGGCCTAGAGTTAGGGTTGAGAGAGGAAAAGAGCCTCGAGCTCCGGGAACACTGGGGCTGGAAAGGGCCTGCCAAGGCCATCGCGGCAGTGCCCCAACATTGCTGCTCCTGCATCTTTTTGATTGGGAAAAGACAGGTAGCAGGTTCGGGTAATTAACTACGGCTAGGGTTAGGGTTACACCTAGGGGTAGGGTTACACCTAGGCTTAGGGTTGAGAGATGTAAAGGGCCTTGAGCTCTGGGAACACCAGGCCTGAAAAGGGCCTGCCAAGGCAAACGCGGCAAGGTGCCAACCTTGCTACTCCCACACCTTTCTGATCTGGACCCCCCACAGGGGTGGGCACCTCGGCCCCGGCCACAAGCTGCCATTTGGCCTAGAGTTAGGGTTGAGAGAGGAAAAGAGCCTCGAGCTCCGGGAACACTGGGGCTGGAAAGGGCCTGCCAAGGCCATCGCGGCAGTGCCCCAACATTGCTGCTCCTGCATCTTTTTGATTGGGAAAAGACAGGTAGTGGGTTCGGATAATTAGCTACGGCTAGGGTTAGGGTTACACCTAGGGTTAGGGTTGAGAGATCTAAAGGGCCTTGAGCTCTGGGAACACCAGGCCTGAAAAGGGCCTGCCAAGGCAAACGCGGCAAGGTGCCAACCTTGCTGCTCCCACACCTTTCTGATCTGGACCCCCCTACAGGGGTGGGCACCTCGGCCCCGGCCACAAGCTGCCATTTGGCCTAGAGTTAGGGTTGAGAGAGGAAAAGAGCCTCGAGCTCCGGGAACACTGGGGCTGGAAAGGGCCTGCCAAGGCCATCGCGGCAGTGCCCCAACATTGCTGCTCCTGCATCTTTTTGATTGGGAAAAGACAGGTAGTGGGTTCGGATAATTAGCTACGGCTAGGGTTAGGGTTACACCTAGGGTTAGGGTTGAGAGATCTAAAGGGCCTTGAGCTCTGGGAACACCAGGCCTGTAAAGGGCCTGCCAAGGCAAACGCGGCAAGGCGCCAACCTTGCTGCTCCCACACCTTTCTGATCTGGCCCCCCCTACAGGGGTGGGCGCCTCGGCCCCGGCCACAAGCTGCCATTTGGCCTAGAGTTAGGGTTGAGAGAGGAAAAGAGCCTCGAGCTCCGGGAACACTGGGGCTGGAAAGGGCCTGCCAAGGCCATCGTGGCAGTGCCCCAACATTGCTGCTCCTGCATCTTTTTGATTGGGAAAAGACAGGTAGCAGGTTCGGGTAATTAACTACGGCTAGGGTTAGGGTTACACCTAGGCTTAGGGTTACACCTAGGCTTAGGGTTGAGAGATCTAAAGGGCCTTGAGCTCTGGGAACACCAGGCCTGAAAAGGGCCTGCCAAGGCAAACGTTGCAAGGCGCCAACCTTGCTGCTCCCACACCTTTCTGATCTGGACCCCCCTACAGGGGTGGGCGCCTCAGCCCCGGCCACAAGCTGCCATTTGGCCTAGAGTTAGGGTTGAGAGAGGAAAAGAGCTTCGAGCTCCGGGAACACTGGGGCTGGAAAGGGCCTGCCAAGGCCATCGCGGCACTGCCCCAACATTGCTGCTCCTGCATCTTTTTGATTGGGAAAAGACAGGTAGCGGGTTCGGGTAATTAACTACGGCTAGGGTAAGGGTTACACCTAGGGTTAGGGTTGAGAGATCTAAAGGGCCTTGAGCTCTGGGAACACCAGGCCTGGAAAGTGCCTGCCAAGGCAAACGCGGCAAGGTGCCAACCTTGCTGCTCCCACACCTTTCTGATCTGGACCCCCCTACAGGGGTGGGCACCTCGGCCCCGGCCACAAGCTGCCATTTGGCCTAGAGTTAGGGTTGAGAGAGGAAAAGAGCCTCGAGCTCCGGGAACACTGGGGCTGGAAAGGGCCTGCCAAGGCCATCGCGGCAGTGCCCCAACATTGCTGCTCCTGCATCTTTTTGATTGGGAAAAGACAGGTAGTGGGTTCAGGTAATTAACTACGGCTAGGGTTAGGGTTACACCTAGGGTTAGGGTTGAGAGATCTAAAGGGCCTTGAGCTCTGGGAACACCAGGCCTGGAAAGGGCCTGCCAAGGCAAACGCGGCAAGACGCCAACCTTGCTGCTCCCACACCTTTCTGATCTGGACCCCCCTACAGGGGTGGGCGCCTCGGCCCCGGCCACAAGCTGCCATTTGGCCTAGAGTTAGGGTTGAGAGAGGAAAAGAGCCTCGAGCTCCGGGAACACTGGGGCTGGAAAGGGCCTGCCAAGGCCATCGCGGCAGTGCCCCAACATTGCTGCTCCTGCATCTTTTTGATTGGGAAAAGACAGGTAGCAGGTTCGGGTAATTAACTACGGCTAGGGTTAGGGTTACACCTAGGCTTAGGGTTACACCTAGGCTTAGGGTTGAGAGATCTAAAGGGCCTTGAGCTCTGGGAACACCAGGCCTGAAAAGGGCCTGCCAAGGCAAACGCGGCAAGGTGCCAACCTTGCTGCTCCCACACCTTTCTGATCTGGACCCCCCACAGGGGTGGGCACCTCGGCCCCGGCCACAAGCTGCCATTTGGCCTAGAGTTAGGGTTGAGAGAGGAAAAGAGCCTCGAGCTCCGGGAACACTGGGGCTGGAAAGGGCCTGCCAAGGCCATCGCGGCAGTGCCCCAACATTGCTGCTCCTGCATCTTTTTGATTGGGAAAAGACAGGTAGTGGGTTCAGGTAATAAACTACGGCTAGGGTTAGGGTTACACCTAGGCTTAGGGTTACACCTAGGCTTAGGGTTGAGAGATCTAAAGGGCCTTGAGCTCCGGGAACACCAGGCCTGAAAAGGGCCTGCCAAGGCAAACGCGGCAAGGCGCCAACCTTGCTGCTCCCACACCTTTCTGATCTGGACCCCCCACAGGGGTGGGCACCTCGGCCCCGGCCACAAGCTGCCATTTGGCCTAGAGTTAGGGTTGAGAGAGGAAAAGAGCCTCGAGCTCCGGGAACACTGGGGCTGGAAAGGGCCTGCCAAGGCCATCGCGGCAGTACCCCAACATTGCTGCTCCTGCATCTTTTTGATTGGGAAAAGACAGGTAGTGGGTTTGGGTAATTAACTATGGCTAGGGTTAGGGTTACACCTAGGGTTAGGGTTGAGAGATCTAAAGGGCCTTGAGCTCCGGGAACACCAGGCCTGGAAAGGGCCTGCCAAGGCAAACACGGCAAGGCACCAACCTTGCTACTCCCACACCTTTCTGATCTGGACCCCCCTACAGGGGTGGGCGCCTCGGCCCCGGCCACAAGCTGCCATTTGGCCTAGAGTTAGGGTTGAGAGAGGAAAAGAGCCTCGAGCTCCGGGAACACTGGGGCTGGAAAGGGCCTGCCAGGGCCATCGCGGCAGTGCCCCAACATTGCTGCTCCTGCATCTTTTTGATTGGGAAAAGACAGGTAGTGGGTTCAGGTAATTAACTACGGCTAGGGTTAGGGTTACAGCTAGGCTTAGGGTTGAGAGATCTAAAGGGCCTTGAGCTCCGGGAACACCAGGCCTGAAAAGGGCCTGCCAAGGCAAACGCGGCAAGGTGCCAACCTTGCTACTCCCACACCTTTCTGATCTGGACCCCACTACAGGGGTGGGCGCCTCGGCACCGGCCACAAGCTGCCATTTGGCCTAGAGTTAGGGTTGAGAGAGGAAAAGAGCCTCGAGCTCCGGGAACACTGGGGCTGGAAAGGGCCTGCCAAGGCCATCGCGGCAGTGCCCCAACATTGCTGCTCCTGCATCTTTTTGATTGGGAAAAGACAGGTAGTGGGTTCAGGTAATTAACTACGGCTAGAGTTTGGGTTACAGCTAGGGTTAGGGTTGAGAGATCTAAAGGGCCTTGAGCTCCGGGAACACCAGGCCTGAAAAGGGCCTGCCAAGGCAAACGCGGCAAGGCACCAACCTTGCTACTCCCACACCTTTCTGATCTGGACCCCACTACAGGGGTGGGCGCCTCGGCCCCGGCCACAAGCTGCCATTTGGGCTAGAGTTAGGGTTGAGAGAGGAAAAGAGCCTTGAGCTCCGGGAACACTGGGGCTGGAAAGGGCCTGCCAGGGCCATCGCGGCAGTGCCCCAACATTGCTGCTCCTGCATCTTTTTGATTGGGAAAAGACAGGTAGTGGGTTTGGGTAATTAACTACGGCTAGGGTTAGGGTTACAGCTAGGGTTAGGGTTGAGAGATCTAAAGGGCCTTGAGCTCTGGAAACACCAGGCCTGGAAAGGGCCTGCCAAGGCAAACGCGGCAAGGTGCCAACCTTGCTACTCCCACACCTTTCTGATCTGGACCCCACTACAGGGGTGGGCGCCTCGGCACCGGCCACAAGCTGCCATTTGGCCTAGAGTTAGGGTTGAGAGAGGAAAAGAGCCTCGAGCTCCAGGAACACTGGGGCTGGAAAGGGCCTGCCAAGGCCATCGCGGCAGTGCCCCAACATTGCTGCTCCTGCATCTTTTTGATTGGGAAAAGACAGGTAGTGGGTTCGGGTAATTAACTATGGCTAGGGTTAGGGTTACAGCTAGGGTTAGGGTTGAGAGATCTAAAGGGCCTTGAGCTCTGGGAACACCAGGCCTGGAAAGGGCCAGCCAAGGTAAACGCGGCAAGGTGCCAACCTTGCTTCTCCCACACCTTTCTGATCTGGACCCACTACAGGGGTGGGCACCTTGGCCCTGGCCACAAGCTGCCATTTGGGCTAGAGTTAGGGTTGAGAGAGGAAAAGAGCCTCGAGCTCCGGGAGCACTGGGGCTGGAAAGGGCCTGCCAAGGCCATCGCGGCAGTGCCCCAACATTGCTGCTCTTGCATCTTTTTGATTGGGAAAAGACAGGGAGTGGGTTTGGGTAATTAACTACGGCTAGGGTTAGGGTTACACCTAGGCTTAGGGTTACACCTAGGCTTAGGGTTGAGAGATCTAAAGGGCCTTGAGCTCTGGAAACACCAGGCCTGGAAAGGGCCTGCCAAGGCAAACGCGGCAAGGCGCCAACCTTGCTGCTCCCACACCTTTCTGATCTGGACCTCCCACAGGGGTGGGCACCTCGGCCCCGGCCACAAGCTGCCATTTGGCCTAGAGTTAGGGTTGGGAGAGGAAAAGAGCCTCGAGCTCCGGGAACACTGGGGCTGGAAAGGGCCTGCCAAGGCCATCGCGGCAGTGCCCCAACATTGCTGCTCCTGCATCTTTTTGATTGGGAAAAGACAGGTAGTGGGTTTGGGTAATTAACTATGGCTAGGGTTAGGGTTACACCTAGGCTTAGGGTTGAGAGATCTAAAGGGCCTTGAGCTCCGGGAACACCAGGCCTGGAAAGGGCCTGCCAAGGCAAACGCGGCAAGGCACCAACCTTGCTACTCCCACACCTTTCTGATCTGGACCCCCCTACAGGGGTGGGCGCCTCGGCCCCGGCCACAAGCTGCCATTTGGCCTAGAGTTAGGGTTGAGAGAGGAAAAGAGCCTCGAGCTCCGGGAACACTGGGGCTGGAAAGGGCCTGCCAGGGCCATCGCGGCAGTGCCCCAACATTGCTGCTCCTGCATCTTTTTGATTGGGAAAAGACAGGTAGTGGGTTCAGGTAATTAACTACGGCTAGGGTTAGGGTTACAGCTAGGGTTAGGGTTGAGAGATCTAAAGGGCCTTGAGCTCCGGGAACACCAGGCCTGAAAAGGGCCTGCCAAGGCAAACGCGGCAAGGTGCCAACCTTGCTACTCCCACACCTTTCTGATCTGGACCCCACTACAGGGGTGGGCGCCTCGGCACCGGCCACAAGCTGCCATTTGGCCTAGAGTTAGGGTTGAGAGAGGAAAAGAGCCTCGAGCTCCGGGAACACTGGGGCTGGAAAGGGCCTGCCAAGGCCATCGCGGCAGTGCCCCAACATTGCTGCTCCTGCATCTTTTTGATTGGGAAAAGACAGGTAGTGGGTTCAGGTAATTAACTACGGCTAGAGTTTGGGTTACAGCTAGGGTTAGGGTTGAGAGATCTAAAGGGCCTTGAGCTCCGGGAACACCAGGCCTGAAAAGGGCCTGCCAAGGCAAACGCGGCAAGGCACCAACCTTGCTACTCCCACACCTTTCTGATCTGGACCCCACTACAGGGGTGGGCGCCTCGGCCCCGGCCACAAGCTGCCATTTGGGCTAGAGTTAGGGTTGAGAGAGGAAAAGAGCCTTGAGCTCCGGGAACACTGGGGCTGGAAAGGGCCTGCCAGGGCCATCGCGGCAGTGCCCCAACATTGCTGCTCCTGCATCTTTTTGATTGGGAAAAGACAGGTAGTGGGTTCAGGTAATTAACTACGGCTAGGGTTAGGGTTACAGCTAGGCTTAGGGTTGAGAGATCTAAAGGGCCTTGAGCTCTGGGAACACCAGGCCTGAAAAGGGCCTGCCAAGGCAAACGCGGCAAGGTGCCAACCTTGCTACTCCCACACCTTTCTGATCTGGACCCCACTACAGGGGTGGGCACCTCGGCCCCGGCCACAAGCTGCCATTTGGCCTAGAGTTAGGGTTGAGAGAGGAAAAGAGCCTCGAGCTCCGGGAACACTGGGGCTGGAAAGGGCCTGCCAAGGCCATCGCGGCAGTGCCCCAACCTTGCTGCTCCTGCATCTTTTTGATTGGGAAAAGACAGGTAGTGGGTTCGGGTAATTAACTACAGCTAGGGTTAGGGTTACACCTAGGCTTAGGGTTGAGAGATCTAAAGGGCCTTGAGCTCTGGAAACACCAGGCCTGGAAAGGGCCTGCCAAGGCAAACGCGGCAAGGCACCAACCTTGCTACTCCCACACCTTTCTGATCTGGACCCCCCTACAGGGGTGGGCGCCTCGGCACCGGCCACAAGCTGCCATTTGGCCTAGAGTTAGGGTTGAGAGAGGAAAAGAGCCTCGAGCTCCGGGAACACTGGGGCTGGAAAGGGCCTGCCAAGGCCATCGCGGCAGTGCCCCAACATTGCTGCTCCTGCATCTTTTTGATTGGGAAAAGACAGGTAGTGGGTTCGGGTAATTAACTACGGCTAGGGTTAGGGTTACACCTAGGCTTAGGGTTACACCTAGGCTTAGGGTTGAGAGATCTAAAGGGCCTTGAGCTCCGGGAACACCAGGCCTGAAAAGGGCCTGCCAAGGCAAACGCGGCAAGGTGCCAACCTTGCTACTCCCACACCTTTCTGATCTGGACCCCCCTACAGGGGTGGGCGCCTCGGCCCCGGCCACAAGCTGCCATTTGGCCTAGAGTTAGGGTTGAGAGAGGAAAAGAGCCTCGAGCTCCGGGAACACTGGGGCTGGAAAGGGCCTGCCAAGGCCATCGCGGCAGTGCCCCAACATTGCTGCTCCTGCATCTTTTTGATTGGGAAAAGACAGGTAGTGGGTTTGGGTAATTAACTATGGCTAGGGTTAGGGTTACAGCCAGGGTTAGGGTTGAGAGATCTAAAGGGCCTTGAGCTCTGGGAACACCAGGCCTGGAAAGGGCCTGCCAAGGCAAACGCGGCAAGGCGCCAACCTTGCTGCTCCCACACCTTTCTGATCTGGACCCCCCTACAGGGGTGGGCACCTCGGCCCCGGCCACAAGCTGCCATTTGGGCTAGAGTTAGGGTTGAGAGAGGAAAAGAGCCTCGAGCTCCGGGAACACTGGGGCTGGAAAGGGCCTGCCAAGGCCATCGCGGCAGTGCCCCAACATTGCTGCTCCTGCATCTTTTTGATTGGGAAAAGACAGGTAGTGGGTTCGGGTAATTAACTATGGCTAGGGTTAGGGTTACACCTAGGCTTAGGGTTGAGAGATCTAAAGGGCCTTGAGCTCTGGGAACACCAGGCCTGGAAAGGGCCAGCCAAGGTAAACGCGGCAAGGTGCCAACCTTGCTTCTCCCTCACCTTTCTGATCTGGACCCACTACAGGGGTGGGCACCTTGGCCCCGGCCACAAGCTGCCATTTGGGCTAGAGTTAGGGTTGAGAGAGGAAAAGAGCCTCGAGCTCCGGGAACACTGGGGCTGGAAAGGGCCTGCCAAGGCCATCGCGGCAGTGCCCCAACATTGCTGCTCCTGCATCTTTTTGATTGGGAAAAGACAGGTAGTGGGTTTGGGTAATTAACTATGGCTAGGGTTAGGGTTACACCTAGGCTTAGGGTTACACCTAGGCTTAGGGTTGAGAGATCTAAAGGGCCTTGAGCTCCGGGAACACCAGGCCTGAAAAGGGCCTGCCAAGGCAAACGCGGCACGGTGCCAACCTTGCTACTCCCACACCTTTCTGATCTGGACCCACTACAGGGGTGGGCGCCTCGGCCCCGGCCACAAGCTGCCATTTGGCCTAGAGTTAGGGTTGAGAGAGGAAAAGAGCCTCGAGCTCCGGGAACACTGGGGCTGGAAAGGGCCTGCCAAGGCCATCGCGGCAGTGCCCCAACATTGCTGCTCCTGCATCTTTTTGATTGGGAAAAGACAGGTAGCAGGTTTGGGTAATTAACTACGGCTAGGGTTAGGGTTACACCTAGGCTTAGGGTTACACCTAGGCTTAGGGTTGAGAGATCTAAAGGGCCTTGAGCTCCGGGAACACCAGGCCTGAAAAGGGCCTGCCAAGGCAAACGTGGCAAGGTGCCAACCTTGCTACTCCCACACCTTTCTGATCTGGACCCCCCACAGGGGTGGGCGCCTCGGCCCCGGCCACAAGCTGCCATTTGGCCTAGAGTTAGGGTTGAGAGAGGAAAAGAGCCTCGAGCTCCGGGAACACTGGGGCTGGAAAGGGCCTGCCAAGGCCATCGCGGCAGTGCCCCAACATTGCTGCTCCTGCATCTTTTTGATTGGGAAAAGACAGGTAGTGGGTTTGGGTAATTAACTACGGCTAGGGTTAGGGTTACAGCTAGGGTTAGGGTTGAGAGATCTAAAGGGCCTTGAGCTCTGGGAACACCAGGCCTGGAAAGGGCCTGCCAAGGCAAACGCGGCAAGGCACCAACCTTGCTGCTCCCACACCTTTCTGATCTGGACCCCCCACAGGGGTGGGCGCCTCGGCCCCGGCCACAAGCTGGCATTTGGCCTAGAGTTAGGGTTGAGAGAGGAAAAGAGCCTCGAGCTCCGGGAACACTGGGGCTGGAAAGGGCCTGCCAAGGCCATCGCGGCAGTGCCCCAACATTGCTGCTCCTGCATCTTTTTGATTGGGAAAAGACAGGTAGTGGGTTCGGGTAATTAACTACGGCTAGGGTTAGGGTTACACCTAGGGGTAGGGTTACACCTAGGCTTAGGGTTGAGAGATCTAAAGGGCCTTGAGCTCCGGGAACACCAGGCCTGAAAAGGGCCTGCCAAGGCAAACGTGGCAAGGTGCCAACCTTGCTACTCCCACACCTTTCTGATCTGGACCCCCCACAGGGGTGGGCGCCTCGGCCCCGGCCACAAGCTGCCATTTGGCCTAGAGTTAGGGTTGAGAGAGGAAAAGAGCCTCGAGCTCCGGGAACACTGGGGCTGGAAAGGGCCTGCCAAGGCCATCGCGGCAGTGCCCCAACATTGCTGCTCCTGCATCTTTTTGATTGGGAAAAGACAGGTAGTGGGTTTGGGTAATTAACTACGGCTAGGGTTAGGGTTACAGCTAGGGTTAGGGTTGAGAGATCTAAAGGGCCTTGAGCTCTGGGAACACCAGGCCTGGAAAGGGCCTGCCACGGCAAACGCGGCAAGGCACCAACCTTGCTGCTCCCACACCTTTCTGATCTGGACCCCCCACAGGGGTGGGCACCTCGGCCCCGGCCACAAGCTGCCATTTGGCCTAGAGTTAGGGTTGAGAGAGGAAAAGAGCCTCGAGCTCCGGGAACACTGGGGCTGGAAAGGGCCTGCCAAGGCCATCGCGGCAGTGCCCCAACATTGCTGCTCCTGCATCTTTTTGATTGGGAAAAGACAGGTAGTTGGTTCGGATAATTAACTATGGCTAGGGTTAGGGTTACACCTAGGGTTAGGGTTGAGAGATCTAAAGGGCCTTGAGCTCTGGGAACACCAGGCCTGGAAAGGGCCTGCCAAGGCAAACGCGGCAAGGCGCCAATCTTGCTGCTCCCACACCTTTCTGATCTGGACCCCCCACAGGGGTGGGCGCCTCGGCCCCGGCCACAAGCTGCCATTTGGCCTAGAGTTAGGGTTGAGAGAGGAAAAGAGCCTCGAGCTCCGGGAACACTGGGGCTGGAAAGGGCCTGCCAAGGCCATCGCGGCAGTGCCCCAACATTGCTGCTCCTGCATCTTTTTGATTGGGAAAAGACAGGTAGTGGGTTCAGGTAATTAACTACGGCTAGGGTTAGGGTTACAGCTAGGGTTAGGGTTGAGAGATCTAAAGGGCCTTGAGCTCTGGGAACACCAGGCCTGGAAAGGGCCTGCCAAGGCAAACGCGGCAAGGCGCCAACCTTGCTGCTCCCACACCTTTCTGATCTGGACCCCCCACAGGGGTGGGCGCCTCGGCCCCGGCCACAAGCTGCCATTTGGCCTAGAGTTAGGGTTGAGAGAGGAAAAGAGTCTCGAGCTCCGGGAACACTGGGGCTGGAAAGGGCCTGCCAAGGCCATCGCGGCAGTGCCCCAACATTGCTGCTCCTGCATCTTTTTGATTGGGAAAAGACAGGTAGTGGGTTCGGGTAATTAACTACGGCTAGGGTTAGGGTTACACCTAGGGGTAGGGTTACACCTAGGCTTAGGGTTGAGAGATCTAAAGGGCCTTGAGCTCTGGGAACACCAGGCCTGAAAAGGGCCTGCCAAGGCAAACGCGGCAAGGTGCCAACCTTGCTACTCCCACACCTTTCTGATCTGGACCCCCCACAGGGGTGGGCACCTCGGCCCCGGCCACAAGCTGCCATTTGGCCTAGAGATAGGGTTGAGAGAGGAAAAGAGCCTCGAGCTCCGGGAACACTGGGGCTGGAAAGGGCCTGCCAAGGCCATCGCGGCAGTTCCCCAACATTGCTGCTCCTGCATCTTTTTGATTGGGAAAAGACAGGTAGTGGGTTCGGGTAATTAACTACGGCTAGGGTTAGGGTTACACCTAGGGGTAGGGTTACACCTAGGCTTAGGGTTGAGAGATCTAAAGGGCCTTGAGCTCCGGGAACACCAGGCCTGAAAAGGGCCTGCCAAGGCAAACGTGGCAAGGTGCCAACCTTGCTACTCCCACACCTTTCTGATCTGGACCCCCCACAGGGGTGGGCGCCTCGGCCCCGGCCACAAGCTGCCATTTGGCCTAGAGTTAGGGTTGAGAGAGGAAAAGAGCCTCGAGCTCCGGGAACACTGGGGCTGGAAAGGGCCTGCCAAGGCCATCGCGGCAGTGCCCCAACATTGCTGCTCCTGCATCTTTTTGATTGGGAAAAGACAGGTAGTGGGTTTGGGTAATTAACTACGGCTAGGGTTAGGGTTACAGCTAGGGTTAGTGTTGAGAGATCTAAAGGGCCTTGAGCTCTGGGAACACCAGGCCTGGAAAGGGCCTGCCAAGGCAAACGCGGCAAGGCACCAACCTTGCTGCTCCCACACCTTTCTGATCTGGACCCCCCACAGGGGTGGGCGCCTCGGCCCCGGCCACAAGCTGCCATTTGGCCTAGAGTTAGGGTTGAGAGAGGAAAAGAGCCTCGAGCTCCGGGAACACTGGGGCTGGAAAGGGCCTGCCAAGGCCATCGCGGCAGTGCCCCAACATTGCTGCTCCTGCATCTTTTTGATTGGGAAAAGACAGGTAGTGGGTTCAGGTAATTAACTACGGCTAGGGTTAGGGTTACAGCTAGGGTTAGGGTTGAGAGATCTAAAGGGCCTTGAGCTCTGGGAACACCAGGCCTGGAAAGGGCCTGCCAAGGCAAACGCGGCAAGGTGCCAACCTTGCTGCTCCCACACCTTTCTGATCTGGACCCCCCACAGGGGTGGGCGCCTCGGCCCCGGCCACAAGCTGCCATTTGGCCTAGAGTTAGGGTTGAGAGAGGAAAAGAGTCTCGAGCTCCGGGAACACTGGGGCTGGAAAGGGCCTGCCAAGGCCATCGCGGCAGTGCCCCAACATTGCTGCTCCTGCATCTTTTTGATTGGGAAAAGACAGGTAGTGGGTTCGGGTAATTAACTACGGCTAGGGTTAGGGTTACACCTAGGGGTAGGGTTACACCTAGGCTTAGGGTTGAGAGATCTAAAGGGCCTTGAGCTCCGGGAACACCAGGCCTGAAAAGGGCCTGCCAAGGCAAACGCGGCAAGGTGCCAACCTTGCTACTCCCACACCTTTCTGATCTGGCCCCCCCTACAGGGGTGGGCACCTCGGCCCCGGCCACAAGCTGCCATTTGGCCTAGAGATAGGGTTGAGAGAGGAAAAGAGCCTCGAGCTCCGGGAACACTGGGGCTGGAAAGGGCCTGCCAAGGCCATCGCGGCAGTGCCCCAACATTGCTGCTCCTGCATCTTTTTGATTGGGAAAAGACAGGTAGTGGGTTTGGGTAATTAACTACGGCTAGGGTTAGGGTTACACCTAGGCTTAGGGTTTGTCTTTGTTTGAAAGACAGGTGTCTTGCTAAGGAAGGTGAGAGCCTCCCTTAGAATGGATTATGTGCCCCCCTTCCCCTCTAAATTATTATAAGTTCAGAATCCAGGGCTTTCAGACAAAGGAAGGGGAGAAGGAATAACAGTTTTTACACTAAAATTTAGAGCAAGGCAATAATACAGAAACAACAGTTCGGATGGAAAGAAGTTAGAATACGACCTGTCATCCTGTTAGGGTGGTGCTAGCAGTCTAGTTAACGATGGTGGCTGCAGTCCTGTCGGAGTGATTGATGTAGTCTTGTTGAAATGGTGATCCTGTAGAAAAATCTCGTCGGTCTTTGGAGGTCCAGCAGTGGCTCTTGAGCTCTTCCCCTTTGGGAATCTAGTGGAAAAAGGTAGCTCAATGTTCCAGAGTCTCTCTCTTATATGCTGGTGGGAATGTTCAGCTCCTCCCCTTTGGGCGGGGCATCTCACAATGGGCTGATGGATTTCTATGAGTCACTCCCAGAGACCTTGATGGCCCATTAGCAGAGATAGCCCCTCGATGGTGTTATCAGGGCTGGGTCATGTGGAACACAAAGAGCACTGCCCCACCTGTTTTAACAACTTATGGAGATGGTACTAGAATACATACTTTTGGTTACACCTTCCATGTAACCTAGGACAACATGCAGCATGGGTTATCTCTGCTTTGTGACCTACCAGCATCAGTTGTTTTCTAATGTTTTATTTTTCTAGAAAATTCACATGTATGTTAAGTTCTTAACTATTTTAAAGCAATTACCAGTATTTTGCTTTCAACTCATTAGGAATACTTGTTTACATTTGTCTTAAATGTTTTTAAACATGAATTATTGTTTCTACTGTAATAAGTAAATGTTAGCATAGGGCATTTCCCTGAAGGGAGAATCCTGGATCTAGTGGTTGATGCTTTAGTTGAAGAGGTCAAGCATTTTGTTATCTGTTAAGGAAGTGACACTGCATCTGTGGGATGCTTATATGACATGAGAAGATGCCCATCTTCTTGCTTTGCATGACATCAGTCTTAAAATATTGGTGACCTTTCAACCTCTCTCTTGTTCGTTCGCTGAATAGTATATTAACAAACTTCTTGTATACCAGTATAGTTTCTGTTGTCATTTGCTCAGGATCTTAGAGTTTCTTCAGTACTGTATCTCTTTCTATATTTTTTATCAGGGCACAGATGGAGCCTGGTTCTGCAGTTGGAGCTCTTTGTGCACAGAGTATTGGTGAGCCTGGCACACAGATGACTCTGAAGACTTTCCATTTTGCTGGTGTTGCTTCAATGAACATTACTTTGGGTGTGCCAAGAATCAAAGAAATCATTAATGCTTCAAAGGCTATTAGGTACTAGCATTGTTTTGATTTGTTTGGGGTTTTTTGCTTTGCCCAAGTGAAACCTGATGGATAAATTTGCAATACACGGTAGCATTTCCCTGTCCTCAGCAATATACCACACATCATTCAATGCAAATACCCAAACAAGAAAAATCTAATGTCTGCCCAACTCTAAGTGATACTTAAGCCCAGAGAGAAAATCAAATTAAGGAAAATGGTTATTTGTTAAGTTTAATATTTTGTTAGATGTCTCATATATTGTGAAATGCTCTGACGTTTAGCAGTAGTTGAAGCAGATCTGTTTCTAGGTATGCATGAAGCCATGCTTAAATAATACCAGAGTAACATATGCCATGAAAACAGTGACTAGTACTTGTGTATTTGCTTGTTTTTATCAGCCTGAAGTTCACGAACAGTGTTTTTTCTTAAATACACCTGAGGAACCTGAAGATCTCTTTATCTTACTCAATACCACTCTAGATATGAGAGAAATTCCGCAAGGCAAGGTGTAATTCAAGGTGCCATCTGTAATCTATCTGAGTAATTTTCTGACTGGTTTTTTTTTGTGTGTGTGTATTCTTGTAGCACCCCTATTATAACAGCACAGTTGGACAAAGATGATGATCCTGATTTTGCCCGTCTGGTTAAAGGAAGGATTGAGAAAACTTTGTTAGGAGAGGTAAGAAAAATTGTATTATTGCTAATGCTTTAAATGTAAGCACTAGCCAAATGCTATGGGGCATTTTAGCTATTTTTGCATGCTAACTGTTTTGTCCTTGTCTCTTAAAGATTTCTGAATATATAGAGGAAGTGTTTCTTCCAGATGATTGTTTCATCCTAGTGAAGCTGTCTTTAGAGCGCATTAGACTACTGAGATTAGAGGTGAGTTGTTCAGTTCTTAGGTAGAATATACCTTGGATACGTTCCAAAGGGTCTCCTAATCCTGTGTCAGAAATCACACCAGTGGAAGTTAAAAAAAGAAAGTGAATGATGGATGTTGTGTGGCTACATTACATCTGGAGGGGTCTCTTTTTTTCCCCCCTTGCAAAGTGGATAATTCCCCCTTTATTTGGAAATGAGAGAACATAACGTTTGTGTCTTGCTAAACACAGGGATGCCATTTCTGTCCATTGGTGAATGTACAGGCTGGTACCCTCAGCATAGGGTAGTGTTTCATGCAATTCATGAGAGCAATTTATAAGAGTATATCTGGGGACTTCTTCCCTACATTCTTCTGTTTTACAATCTATTGAAAGACTGTTCCATTTATTTGAGCATATTGATATATACTGAGATAACCCTGGTGTTTGCTGGCTGACTTTTGCCACAGGTGAATGCAGAGACTGTGCGCTACTCGATTTGCATCTCTAAACTCAGAGTGAAGCCTGGGGATGTTGCAGTGCATGGAGAAGCAGTTGTATGTGTGACCCCTCGGGAAAATAGCAAGAGTTCAATGTACTATGTATTGCAGTCCCTCAAGGAAGAACTGCCAAAGGTAAAAACAAAGGCTGTCTCATGCGTTTGTGGGAGGTAGTCAGTAGCAATAATTTGGGATTCCATGGTGAGAAGACAAAATAATTCTTGTCAGGATTGACGGTGAAGATAGGCTGGGTCAGAAACTCTTAGATGGTGGTGGTACTGCCTTGCTGTTGAAAGTAAGCCATGCTTTACTAATATTTGTAAAAAAAATAGAAGCTTTGATATTTTCCTTAGAGTTTACTGAAGCGTTCCAAGTGCAGCGGTTGTATGTAGTAGTTACTTCTGCTTCCAGCTGCATCTAGAATTGAGCCATGTGACAGTATCTGGCATTTTTTCAGCTTTCTGTGAGGAGACTCTCTACTCTGGATTTTAAAAATAGACATAAGTGTACCTATATTGTTACCAGCTTGCCTTTTTGTTTGTATGGGCCTGCCCCCATTCAGACACCCAAACTTGAGTGTGAGAATATCTGACATAAAATATACACTGTAGATAGTGAGTAAGGTTTATGATATAGTGTCAGTGTCAGTTTTGCACATGTGTAAGAGCAAGAAATATTATTTCATATGTGTTTTAAGTGAGCCTTTACTCCACATACTAGACCTTCTCAGTAGGTTTGAATGCTGCTAAGTGTTGCCCTTTTATACTGTGCTACTGTATACCTCAAAGTTACTAGGGTTTTTTTGGTTTTGTGAAGGTTGTAGTGCAAGGCATCCCGGAGGTTTCCCGAGCTGTCATTCATGTTGATGAACAAAGTGGAAAGGAAAAATACAAACTTCTTGTTGAAGGGGATAACCTACGAGCTGTTATGGCTACTCATGGAGTGAAAGGAACTAAAACATCCTCTAACAACACTTATGAGGTAATGTCTAAATGGGTGTTGTGGGGTTTTCCCCATAGCATCTTCATTACAAGTGCTTGTTTGTGCCCAGATGCAGCAGTTGATACTGAATCAAGCCTGATTTCACTAATAGATGTCAGAATGCATTAACACAACAGAACAATTCCACTGGCAGCACTGTTCACTTCAAAGAAGCTGTTTCTATAAATATTTTTCAAATGGAGAAGTTTTAAAGGGTAGTCATAGAAATGCAATATTAATATGCTATCAGATGATATTTATTCCAGGAATATACTTGCTCCAAGCATTTGGTTCTTCATTCATGTGGCATGTAACAACCATGTAACAATCTTGTGCAGGTAGAGAAAACTCTGGGAATTGAAGCTGCCCGGACAACCATAATCAATGAGATTCAGTATACGATGGTGAACCATGGCATGAGCATTGACAGGAGACATGTTATGTTATTGTCTGACCTAATGACTTACAAGGTTAGTACTATGTTTTTTCTAAAATGTTATATTGGCCTGTTTATACACATTAATTTTACCATGCTTGAGAAAGATGGGTGAGCTATGGAGATGGAAATTCATTCCAGGCTTAAGGAATTCGAAGTTGTACTGACCAAATACTGGTATTTGTATTTTACAGAAAATGCTTAATTACTCTAGTTCTTGAGGGAGGGTGGATCTATTTTGACTGAAAACAAATTGATATAATGAGTAGAGAACAATAATTTCATATTAAAAATGGGAATCTTGAAAATGATGGTGTGAAAATCAACTGTCTGGGAAGCCATGTATGCAATTTAAGGCTTGCTGTGCAGAAAGCCCCATGGGGTGTGGTTTGTAACAGCTGCACTGTATGTGAGACTCAAAGCATATAGACATTACAAATAGAATCAGATTACACAAACAGTTTTACAGAACATGCTAGTGCAGAACCATATCTTCTCTTTAGTGATTGATTTTGTTTCCTTCACATCCAATATGGTTTTCAGATTTGAGTACAGTTAGTGAAGTAAAATTTTCCAATTTGCCTGCCAGAGTGCAAGGGTTTAATTTGGACAAAATGGATGGAGTTCTGACTTGTTCCAAAGCTTCAGAGCTTTGTTGTACTGAGCTGCAGCAGTCCCCAGGGCTGACCCCGTGGAGCTGCAGCACAGCAGTAGAAAAGGGCATCAGAGTGCCTTATTTTAAGCCTGTTGGGCTCCTACCATGCATTCTTTTGGCCGTACTTCTGACTTAGGCTTCTATGTGCAATCTGATATAATCAGGAGATTTCTAATAAACAGGTACAATTAAATCAAGTTAGTTTAAAAAGCTAATTACCTTTTTTTCTGGAGAGTGAAAAAATGAAGATTTAGCATCTTCTGTAATCTCCTAGCAGCTGAGGTCAGATTTTTCTGTAGACTATAGGCAATAGATTCAGCATAGTGCTCTCAGACCCCACTGAAGTCTGTAGCTCAGAAGCTCATTTAAAATTGTGGGGGTTTTTCTCATGACCGTGTTTCTTTCAATCTTTTCAATACTCTTGCTTAAAAAATTATATATTAAGCATTTATAGCAGCTTATGTTGTATATGAAGTATGATTTCTGTTTTACGTAAATACTGATTACTACCAAACTATTAACCTTCAGGATGTTCAACTGTGAAGCAGCATATTATGACAATACTATATTGTACATAGTATATTTATACACTGGGGCTTACTCTTGGAGTTTTTCTGTCAATCAAGGGTGAAGTGTTGGGCATTACCAGGTTCGGACTGGCGAAAATGAAAGAAAGCGTGTTGATGCTGGCTTCTTTTGAAAAGACTGCAGACCATCTCTTTGATGCTGCCTACTTTGGACAGAAGGATTCTGTTTGTGGTAGGTATTGCAAAGTCTGTTGCAGTTCGTGGTCCTTCCCCAGCATCTGTAAAACCTCTTCAAAGCATTGGATTTTTGTCCTTGTTAGGCTTCCTCTTCAACTGGTATGTGAAAAACTTCAGGTCTAAGGCTAATCCATCTTTTAGCACCCTCTTTACCCTAGAAGTTTGATGTATGTTTCTCTACTTCTAATCTCTGACCGAGTTTTTGAAGTCAGTTGGACATTCGTTGGATGTTTCTTAAAGCAGATTTTGAATAATTTGGTTTTACATCTCACCCTAGATCTCAGTGAAATACTAGGAAATTTGTTCCACTCTTACTAGTTCTGTTTTTTCAGTTGTGAAAGTTTGTGTATCTTCAACACCTAGAGCTGATGAAGAAATGTAGTACCTCATTCAGTATTTAGGTTTCATTTTCATTCCTGCTAAGAAGTAGGAAGACAGGTACATCTCAGCCTAGCTGAAGATTATACTGTTACCTGATTGCTTAGGTGATTTGGCAGTTTGTACCTAGAAATAAACAGAAAGGCCAAGTTCTTGATTTCATTTAGTTCTAATCTAAATAGATGAAAATTTTGGGGCTATTTTTTTTTCTTAAATTAGGAGTCTTGTTTATCAGTATTCAGTTCATTATACCTGTTAATAAGATACCTGTTGTCAGAAATTTCGTTCTAAATGTATCTTCTCCAGTTTTAAATTTAAGTTCATTAGCATCCACTGAATCATCTTACTGAATTCATTAAAGAATCTGGTAAATTTTGAAAACACATAGCTACATTTGCACAAATTTATGCATGACCACATCCATACAGCAAACAGAAAACTGAGTAAATGAGTTCTGGCATTCTGCTTGTCTCTTTGTTTTGTATTTTTGCCATGAGCTCTAATATTTGGAATTGAAATTTTGGGTTTGGGGGGGGGTGGTTTGTGTCTTTGCCCCCATTCCTTTCACATTTTCTTCTCCTTTAAGCTACATACATTTTGGGACTGAATTGTTAAAAGGTCTGTCTAATAGATACAACAGAGAAAAGAAGTCAAGCAGGTTTCACCCTTTTCAAGATCTGTTTATGCTATGCCTACCCTCCTGGAGCTGGAATTGCTCATTGGGAGTTTCTGGGTACTAATGAAATACAAAGTATGCATATGTGATGTTAAAGTTTACTGGTTTGTGTGTACATCTAGGTAGTCTTAGTGTAGCCAGTTTCTAACAGTGTTTTGTGCACAGGTTTTTCTGAAGCGCTGGAATCTGTGTATTACTAGCTTGTATTTTGAGAGCTCTGCCACTTCCTGGCTCTGCAACATTCCACATAAGTGTGATTTTGTTTTATTTTTTTAATTAAATTATTATTTGCCCATGATTAAAGCACAGATCCTTCTGGAGACTGATTCAGTTCTAGACTGTAAAGAAAAGAAAGCGTTTTCTGAGCCCCCTCTGAGCTGGTAAAATCTTGTTTTGAATAATGTGAAAACCAAAGGTCTTTTGATGTTGCCTTCTATAAAAGTGTTTTAGTTCAAATAAGGAAATGCAATGGAGAAAACAGCAATTGTTGTCTGCTTACCAAAATTGAAGAGATGATACTGCGCTGCTTGTGTGAGAAATGCTGTGTAGCTGCCTGACTTACTACTTGGTCTGTGAGGCAAAAAGGAGGTGGGGAGGAAAGCTTCTAGTTATATTTGTGGAAGTATTGCAAGTGAAGAGCGATGTATGAAATGTAAATTCAGTTTCCATGGTTCAGTGGCTGGCTCGGGTTGAAAGATTATTGTGCAGGGAAATTCCTTTTGCTGGATGTAAGAAGGTATTTCCTTTATCCATTGTAACTTGCATGCTATAGGGGCCTAAATCTACAGTACCTCATGAAAGTTCTATTTTGCACAAAATTTTCAAGAGCATATTATTGGCAAATAATATAGTAGAAATGCAGCAATGGTCTAAGAGCAAAATTACAGACTCTTCCTTCATATACATTCGAATTGCAAATCAAGCCTTGCCAGAATTTTAAGCCAATTTATTTCATCCTTCACGCATTCAAAGGTACAGGTATTTATTATTATTTTATTAAATATTGATGTGAAGGACAATCTAGTTATATTCCAGAGAACATGCAGAAATGTCATTTGGATCTTAACACTGTGCTGAGAGAGGAACACTGGTAACTGAGAACTTGCTTTGAGTGTGGAACATTCTTTGGAAAAGACATGCACATTGGTAGATCTGAAATATAAATGTGTCAGCACATTGCAGTGAAAATGTTATAACCATCAAAAATTGTTGGGACAGACTCCATCTTTCACTTCAAAACGAGCACTTTTTGAGTGATGAAAATGCCAAAAGTGTTACAGCTCAAGTAGTTCTGTGCCTTTGTCACTGGGAACTTGGTGGGGTTTCAAGGGAACTCTGCCAGATTTGACTGAAGCCTTAGCACTGAGTCAGAGAATGAACATGAAGAAAGTTTGCCTTGCATCTTCTGCTAAAGGCACTGCATGGAACGTGTCTTCTCCACAAACAAACCTTCTGAGGGGCTTCATTACTGAAGAAGACCGTTAGGTCAGGTTGAGTTTTTCCTGTAGAATTTAACACTGTTTAAGTTAGATACTGGTCTGATGACCGTAACATTTAACTTTGTCTAGTCAAGAGGCCTTGGTCCTTTCATGTGAGGTTCAAGATTTTGTAGGCAACACATAACAGAATGGGCAAATGAAAATAGTTTTGTTGATCATTACTGTTCAAATATTCAGTGTGTTTGTTTGGTTTTTTCCTAGGTGTTTCTGAGTGCATCATCATGGGAATTCCAATGAATATTGGAACAGGACTCTTTAAACTGTTACACAAAGCGGACAAAGAATCAACCCCTCCCAGGCGACCTCTGATATTTGATCATAATGAATTTCATATTCCCATTGTTACGTAGCACTTGGACATAATACAATATAGCAAACCAAGAAATAGTAAGCAAATATAATTTAAATTAAGAAATGTGTATTATCAGTTCTATGTGTCTCAATAGCAGTGAATTGGTAAGTGAAATACTATCAGAAGAACTGCCCAATTGCTCACCCCTGTTGTTACTACAGACCCTAAAAGGAGAGAGTGCACCAGAGAATGGAAACAAATTTAAAGTGGATTTCACCTTAATAAGATTTTCATGTGATAAAGTTAGCTTTTTCTGTTACTGTTAATGGGTAGAAGATGTTGTTAACTCAGTATTTATTGAATGCATATTCAGATTTTATTAAAAAATGAAAATTGCAAGAGAGTTCTCTGAGCTTGCCCAGAGTGCTTTTGGAAATGTCATTTCAACAGGAGCTGCAGAGGTCAGTCTACAACTGTTAAGAGCAGGAACTTCAGAAAGCTGGAACTGAATCTGATTAATTCATACTGAGTTCAGGAGTGCTGTTCAAAGTGTTTGAAATATTTGCTCTTTGCTTTTGGCGATTTTAATTGGTTTCTCTTTGTCCTGAGTTATTGTCCAGTAAATTATTTTCCTCCCCAGGACTGTGTTTTGGGACCATATCTACAAGAAGCTGCACATTGTGGATGCTAATAAATTCTGAGAAGTCTGTTGGAATATTGCAAATTATAGATAACTTATCATATGGCTATTGTCTAAGTGCTGGAATCAGTAACTTGCAGCAGTCTTAGTTTTGGGAAGGTTTCATAATTGAGCAGTATCATCTGAACAACCTAGATTTGTTTTATTATATAAAGTAGAAATTGAAGGGGATGCTGTTTTTATGCATTGCCATTAAATAATTTGGAAGTATTTTTAGCTGTAGTCTACTAGAGCAGTTTTCAGAATGAATATAGATCTCAAATCATTTCAGTGTAGTCAGTTTAGTTTTACTGTGGTGCTATGGAGGAAAAGGACCTTAGTGTTTTGTCAGCAGTGTTTGGATACTCAGTGTGCTCATGACAGCGTCAAGGTTGGAGAGAAACGATATAGAGAGAAAAGCTGAAGTTGTGCCCTCATGAAGTAAAAACAGGCTGCTGAGTATTCTAGCATCTGAAAATTAACAAGTTTGTGCTGCAGTTTATGTTCACCAAAAAGTGCAAGGCTACGTTCAGAGACTGTAAATCTATTGGCTTAAGTCTTAAGGTGCCACGGTGTCTGTTTTTTAATTCATCCTCCATGCAGACAAGTTCTCATGGGAAATTCAACATAGCTGTTCTCAAACTACTTCGTATTTTCAGTGTGATGCTAAGATCTGCATCTGCCTAGATTTTGGCGGGGTGAAGATGGAGAATGTAGTATGGAGATGTAGTATTTATTATCTGCTCTGAAAGCTGCATACATTTTGCTATCTCTGTTTTAGCAATAGAAATTTCAGAATAAATTAAAGTTTTCTTTGTGATCTCAGTGAGATTGCCACTTACTCATTTGTCTATTTCTTTCTCAAGATGTAAATTTAACATGGGTTGGAGCTTCATGGAGAGGAAGCCCATAAACCTTTCCTGTGGTTAAATACTTTGTTTTGTCATGGGAAATTCTACTGATAGTGCTTGACATTTTTGTGAATAAAGATTCTTCTCAAGGTCTAAATGGGTGGAGTTTCTATTGGAACAAGTAACCACATCTTTCTTTTCTCTTTTTTTTTTTGTTTGTTTGGGTTTTTTGGTTGTTGGGGGCGGTTGTTCGGTTTTGGTTTTTTGTAAATATAGAGAAATGAGCTATTTAAATGGTGCATACAAATGCTCTTGTATGTTTTTAAAGTAAGAATTAATTTACGTCTTTTATCGTTAAGTATGACAATAAAAAGTGGCAGAGGTAAAGAAAATGTAAACCTTGTGTTTATTTACTGCTGTATTATATTTCTGCATAATTAATTTATGGATGAACTAACCTCCATTTCCTTTATTTGTTTAGTTAGTAAGATTGTTGAGAATTATTGAACTTAAATCTCAGGTATTTACAACCTAAATGAATAAGTAATATAAAACCTGTCTTGCTTAAAGTCACAATGTCTTGTCCTTGGAGCATGCTCTGAGCCTCAGGAGTGTTTCAACCAAAAATAGATTGTTTACAAGAGCACTCTGAATCAGTAATTATTGTTTGAGCTCTCTTTATAGTCAGTAAACAAATTAGCTGTTAGATTTCAGTCATAAGCAGCTTTTTTGAGGGTCAGTTTTAACAGTCATAGAAATGGAACTTCGGAATTACAAAATTTGCATTTTTATTAATTTTCTTAACTTTAGATTGGGTTTAATTTCTTAAAAATAAATACTATTTTTCATATTTTCCTCTATTTTCTAATTAATATGCTAACAGAAATTTGTTAAGTGTATATTTTCAAGAAATCATTTTTTTTAATATCCATATCCTGCTTTCTCATCTTCTTAATTTTTTTCCATCTGTTTTAAAACAAATTTAAACTACTCATTAAATCAAGTACTTTCTTGGTGTGTTTATCGGGAAACTACTTCACACACGTCTCTTATCAGCAGAGAGAGAAGAAAACAGCTGCATGTGCTATATAGGTTTCCTGTTATGACTATGGAAATTTAGAAGTAAATCCAGAATTGTGCTGCTTTGGTCCATAACTTGAAGAAATTTAGTATAGAGTGCTGTTCCCTTTTTTGCTTATCTGTGCTTAAAAAAAAAAAAAAAAAAAAAAAAAAAAAGGAAAGCATATGAATGCTGTGTAAGATAAAATTTGTCTATTTCAGGACAAATATTCCTTGATGTCTGACCATTTGTCTCTGTTTCAGTATAAGTTGAAGGAACCACTGCAACAGGAATTCCTCAATTTTATATCACTCTGCTTGCAGACAGGAATGTCTTTAGAAACCCATAGCAAACAGGATGCAGATTTTCATAGTATTTGCGTATTTGCCTAAATCCTTCTGTGCACGTAACTAATAAGTCTATCTTCGAAGCTGTTGGCTAAGTTTTGTATTCAGACCTAGGAAAGTCTCTTGGTAATGGGATATGTTGGAAAAAAAAAATAAGAAAATAAGAAAAATTGGCCTATTATTTTTATATTGTCTAAGAATGGAAAATGTAAAAGGGACCAAATTAAAAGGTATGTTAATATTTTAATGCACAAATACTTGGCAGGTTATTTGGATTATGGTACAGATACAAATGTATAGCAAGTTTATCTTGAAGAGTGAATACCAAAATCTCACAGGCCAATCTGAAAGAATCATAGAAAACAAACCAGCCCTGCTACTTTTGTGTTTCAGTGCTTGTGAAAATGAATCAATGTTTCCTGTAACTGATAAAAAAACATTCCTTCTAATGAAATTAGATCAAATTGTCATGTTCCACTAGAGAGCAGCATTTTCTTTTGAGAAAATAGGTATTTGGGTAGCTTCTTTATTTTCTTCTATTAAAAATGGCTTTTTTTTTTGCAATATCAGGACTGAAATGTAACTATGAGAAGGAAAGTTACCTGTTAATATGATGTACCTGAGGAAGAAGATTAAGGGAATTTATTTTCTTAAGGAGAAAGCAGAGTCCACATATGCTTTTCATTAATTAGTAAAATTTTCATTTGCATATCTTTTGTCTATCTGGCTTAAAAAACGAACAAAAGCAGTACTTAAGTATTAAGGCTATAGTAATTCCTAAAAGAATGCAGTGAGTTGCTCCGGGGAAGTGAGAGAACGGCGAATCTGCTGTGAGTGGGGACATGTCTTTTGTGGCAGCATTTTCCATGCAGCCGTGATTGCTCAATCTACATTCAGTCTCTCCAGCAGGCACTGAAATCCAGCTCCGAGAGCTGCTCTGAAGCGTGAAGTTCTGGCAGCTGGCTGGGGAGTGTCTCACATCCTTCAGCTGCTGCACAACTCCAAGGCAAGGCTGTAGTAAAAACACTTGAAGGTGATGCTGATCGATGCAAGAGAGCCATGGTTAGGACTGGAAATAATATGAAACAGGTGGTCTTCTCTGTGTATAGACAGCTGAAACCAGCAAGATTTATGAAAGATGACTTCCACTTGAATGTCTGTACAACGGTGCCTGTAGTTTTGTTAGTTCCTGCTGTATTTGTGACTCCATTCACCGTGGTGAGAACGTGGTATTGACTGGCTGTGCTTAGGAGTTCTGTGGGCCCTGAGCTGCTCTAGCACTGCATTGCCTGAACCACCACAGTTACCTCTGTGTGAAACCCCTGTGTGCATCAGATGGGGAAAGGTGTTTCTTCATCCAAAGACTCTGTCCTGTGAGTCCAAGCTTCAGGATCAGGAATAATTGTATGCTCCTTTTGGGAGCGATGGCAGTATATAGGACTGATGTTCCACAGGAGTATGGTGCTTCCTGCAGGTATTGAGGATAGAGAGAAGACAGCTGAAAAGACAGGGAATGCAAAAATAAGAAAGGGTATATGGAAGCCGAGTACAAATTCAGACCTGCTTGGGGAGGAAACAGAGAGAAGGCAGCTGGGTAAAGTGACACACAGATATTCGTAATCTCTGTAAGGAGCCCTAGTGAAAATTGGAAATAGCTGGGAAAAGAACAGGTATTCATTCCTGAGAACTAAGGTTTTGTCATTTGTCCTGGGGATTGCTGTTAGTGGCTGTGACAAATGATAGTTAAATCATCGTTCATTTTGTAGATGACTGCTAATAATGAGCAATAACTCTGAATTAATTCCTTCAGGTATTGTATGTTTTTAGTTATAAATCTCCTTGAACCAACTGTGCATAATTACAGCTGCTGAACTACAGTGATTGCTACTGTTAAGTGTAAAAACTGCTGTTCCTGGTGGGTTCTGGTACAGCTCATGTGGTAGATCATACCTATAATTAGCAGGCGAATAGGAATCTTTTCAAACATGTTGATACCTGCAGTTAGATCAGAAATATTCCTAGAAAATCCTTATCTGAGGTGTTTTTAATTATGTGTAAGTCTTGCTGCTGGCACAAGATACAGAAATTACATCACTTACATTCCTTACATTGTCTCTTACCAGAAGAGAGGTGAACATCTACGAAGAGCAGATGGATAATTCACTGAAGTCTGCAAAGGAAAGCTAGTGATCGTAATACTGTGATGGCAGACATTCATTGCAAAGAGTCTTAATTTTTGTGTTGGTTTCAGAACCAGATAGTGCTGAGGAGTTTTAGTCCATGGGTAAAAGAGGACATGCAGGTATCTCTCTGACTGTGGCTCTCAGGGCCCACAGAAAGCTGGGGTACTGCCCAAGACTTCATACCAAGTTCTTTCTCCTCCATGATAATGGTGTTTTTTCAGGTGGAGACAATGATGGCCAGAAATGAAACTGTTGTAAGAGCAGCACCTGGATTAGTAACCACAGGCATATTATTCTCCTTTTTGTGAAAATGTGGGTTGGTTGCTTAACCTTTTGACACATATGGCAATTTTCTCAGTGTGCATCCCTTTTAAATGCTAAATGGTGTGGATTTTTAAAAAGCAAAATAAAGAAAATTAATTGCCAAGAAATGCAAAAGCAATAGTGAAATTGTGCTGGTAAACTTCAAGAGTCCCAGAAAATGTCAGAATTTGTTGTGAGACTTTGAAATTATTTTTCTTTATTTATTATTCCAGTGTTTGTTGGTTTCTGGGAATTGATTAGTGTCATGTGATTCATCCTGATTTGTCACAGGGAGGGCATTCTGTGGCTCAGGTTGATAGGCAGTATCTCTATGGTAAACTGCTGTTTGTGTTTGGAGTGATGAGGATGGCTTTGGCCATGTCATGGTGCAGGCTTGAAGCAGTGACAGTGTGTGACTCAATTCAGAAGGGCGCAGTGGATAGGGGATCTCTCTCATGGGAAGGAAGGACACACCTCACTCCTTACTCTGCCCTGCTGCCTGCACTTTTTCAATGCAGTAATGCTACAATGTCTGCTGTATGCATAGGTACCTTGACAAGCCCATACAATAACTTACTCCCTTTCCCATATGCCATTCTTCCAGATTTTCCACTCATGCAGATATTTTCCAGTTACATCAGAGACTTTCTTTAAACTTTTATTTTTCACAAGATATATAGTTCTTCTGACTTATGCTACTGCTGTGCATTTTCCAGTTCCCTTTGCATTTATTTCTGTCTCCTTGTCCTTGTTTCTCCCACAGATATCTCCCTTCTGGACTGTAGTGACTGTCACTGCTGGTGACACTGTTTCCCTGCAGCAGTGCTATGTCAACCATACTGTGCCACTGGCTGGATTCAGCTCAGCCATGCAAGGTTACTGTGAACATTCGCCTGGAGGATAATTAAACTACTCAAGGAAAAAACATCTCCTCAGCACATCTGGATGTGGAAATTTACTGCCATCAAAATTACAGCTACGGTCAAATAACTTTTGGGGAAAAAAATTACCTTCTTATATAAGGGAATATATTTGAACTGAAATGAAAGGCATTGCTGCTTTACATGGCTCTTTGTAAGCACTAAAAACTGTATTCAGCCCTTTAGATCTCCACTTAGTTTTGTCTTTACCCTGTTCTTGCTTTCTTCTTCAGCCTTCCTACTTACCTGGCACAAATGTCTTTTCCCTTGTTTGTGGTTTGTATGTATTCTGTTGAAAATAAGTATGGGGAAGGATGAGCAGCACAGCAGCCTGGGAAGTAGCTGGCACTTGGAGAATCAGTTAACTGTTGCTGCCACAGACTTGTAAGACCTGGGGAAATCTTTAGACTCTCTGTCCTTTCGATTCAGTCTGTTAAAGTCTATTAAATAATAATAGTCTCTCCTGAGCAACATGGTTGTGCTGGAATCATCAAGGTGAGGGAAGGGACTGTGCTTGTGAAAACATTCATGTTATATGGAGTACTTAGCAAATAGCATTGCCAGGATGTGTGGATTAAATAATGTGATTAGCATCTGCTGTGTATAGTTCTTTTCATTCTTTTGTCTTCCAAACAAAGTCAGAAAAGCCTAGTAGCTGGTGCTCTTGAAGTCAGCTGCGAGACAGACACTGTCTTCAGCTGGAAAAAGAGAAGGCAAAGCAGTGAAGCTCTTGGCTGCCATTAATATCCTTGGAAGGGGAGGGTGGCAGCTCTGAAGGTGAGTTAAGGGAAAAAAGTTCTAAAAGTACAAATAGCCCACGGTAAAAAGGATAATATTTGGCTTGCCTTGCTGATGAAGTGTATTTATCCTTCATGGAATATCCCTAGCAGATTTGGAGACTTTTTATTTCGGTTATTCTTTTGCACAGTCTTTTTATTACCAAACTGGGGCTTAATCCAAGTCCCCTGGAAACCAATTAGAGAACTCAGCAGAGCTGGTTGAGCTTTGATATATGCATTATATTAAATATTTCTATCCATCAAACACCCACCAGTTAATGCATCTTCATAAGTTTCAAACAGTTGAACAACACTTCTCTAAATATCATTGCTGCGGAGTTGATTAAAAAGAGCCGTTTTAACCTAAATCCTTTTTAAGGCTTCCATGCCACTCAGGACTTTGTCTCGGATATCTCTCCTTATTCTGGGCCATGCTGGATATGCTCTTTTCCATTTAGTATTGAGGTGGGGATTTCCTGTTTGTTTTGGGAGTTGTTTGTTTGTTGTTCAATTCTGACAAATCTTGGTATTTATAATAATTAAAGTTCTAAATTAGTTTTATGGCATTTTTCTTTAAAAAATACTGATTAACTTACACAGTTGAATGTTTAATTTTTGTATTTTTGTTCTGAGGGAAAAAATACAAATAGGTTGAAGAAATACAGATAGGTTGAAGATCTGTAGTTCATTTTAAACTGGAGGACCAGACCTTGTGGAACCTGGTAATGCAGCTGCCACTGCGCCAAGCTGAGACATTATTTCATTCTGGAACTCTCTGATGGCTTTCCCATTCCTCCAAGGCATGTAGGCTGGAGCAGAGACTGTATTCTTTTGGCTTTTAAATGAGAGCGTAATTTAGGAGTTACTTCATTTCACATTAGTTACTGTTTTCAGAACTGATTTTAGTTAAATCCAGTATTTTTGTCATTTTAAACACTCCTCAGTCTTAAGTTGCATCTTGGCCCATGTTCTGCTTTGCCTGAGCAAATTGAGTACACCAAGTTGTACAAGGGTTTTTCTTTGACTTTATTCTGTCATCCCAGGTTTGTGTTTACCTCCTACAAAGATCATTTCCCTCTCCTGCCCAAGGAATATCCTGCAATATTAAAAGTAAAAATTTCTTCTCAAATCAGAAGCATGTGGAATTTATGCAGTCCTTACATAAACAGAAATCCACGTAGCACTGTCAAGTGGCAGTTGAAGTCTTCCCTGTGGGTATGACACATGGGATCTGCTGCAAGCCCAGCATATTTTTCAACATCCTGACCATGTACCTTTGTCTGGTTTTCACAGGCACTTGTAAAACTGCACACAATTAATGAAAGTACACTAGAAATGCTCCTCCTGTAGCATAAACTAGATTAATTCAGAATGCTAGAGCATTCATTATGAAGCAATAATCCCTCCAGCTCTCTACAATCCTGTTTATCTTTTTCCATGTGTGACAAGCTTTTGCAGTCCAGCCACATCTGAGTATTGATACGTTCTCAAATGTGGATCTGCTGAATTCTGGGGTTTTTTAGGGAATGGGCTGCCACCTCTGTTTTCCCCTTTGCTTAAGCATTGCAAAATAGATGAGCTGTGGGATGGATGAGCTCTTCAGGCATGTGTGGAAAGACAGGTGTTGCAGGGTATCTAGAGCAACAGAGAGCCTCACTTGCATGCACACCTGTCTCCATTTCCTCAGGGAGCTCTTTGGGCTTGGACTAGAGATACTTGGACTACCCTGGAATTTTCAAGGAATATTGGCTTTTCTTCAGCATCAGGAGCCATTTTCTTTGAGTTCAGTTGTACCACAATCAAAGCACTGCCCCTGGAGGTCCTGGAAAACTTACCTTGTAATTGACATGGATTCAACTCTTAAACCCCTGTATGTCAGTGAGCAGGGGGACTACTTGCTCTTAAAAGTACATACGTAATTCTTAGCAGAGCTGAGAAATGGAACATAAGGAAATACCTTTCCTTCTTCAAGAGCCTTTAGATTCAAATCCAGTTTGAAAATACTCATTGCCGATGGAAAACCAGGGAAGACAGTGAAAATGTGCTGAGGCATTCTCTGGAATCCTTACTATTACATTTGACTGTCTTCAACTTCAGTTTGGGTTTTCTTCTTACAAGCTCCCAGTTCGTGCAGGGCTTGTTTATAGAAGTTGCCCGTGGATGTTTAGGGCACCCACTTGCTTTTATCTGCCTGCTAGTTCTAAAAGAAGTAAAAGCAAATGATTTGTATAAATAATCTCTTGTCTTGACTTGAAAACTGACCTAGAAACTGAACCAATAACAAACTGCAAGCAACAGCTTTTCATGGGGCTGTTTAACATCTGCTTGCTTATAGAAGTTAACCACATCACAAGCCAGCCCCATCTCCCAAAGAAAATTAAATCGCCCCCCTGGTCTGTTCTAAGCAGATGGGTACTTGGGATTTGCTTGCAGAGTGTCTTCCCTACAAAAGCTGAAATTCTTACACCCCTGCAGGATCACCACTAATGTGCCTCAGTAGTGTTTCTGGTTTTCTTTTGCTGCCTGTTTTTGAAGGTGGTTGTCTGAGAAACTGAAGTGATTGTGTGTATTCAGAGCTTCAGGAGGAGACGATTTACCTACCCTTTTCTTCTCCTCCTCCCCAAACAAACAAACACCCTTCCTGCCAGCTATTCTGTCCTTGAGGAAGGCCTTTTCATGCTCTTTTAACAAGTTGATTAAGTCAAACAAGTTTTTTATTTGCTTTTTCAACAGCCCGGGAAGAATCTAAGACCTTCAGCAAACAAGGTGTTTTCTTTCTGTTGAAGCTCACTGAAATAACTGTCTCATCTTCTTCATTTTAATTTGCCCAGAGTGGAAAAGACCACAATAATTTTTATCTCAAAACTGCCCAGTGTAGTTAGTACAAGTTGAAGTGGCTGGTAGGTTTTATGGCTACAGGAAAAAAAAAAAAAAAAAGGCAAAAAAAGGCAAAAAAAAAGGCGGTAGAATCCTCTGGTCTGCTTTCCCTCATACAGTATGTCACAGGAGTTCACTGAAGAAAGAGCTAAACCATTTCCTGGAGTTCACAGTTACACATTTTTTGGAAGATAAATGATCCTTGTGCTTCTGCGAGTGTCCAACAGCAGCTCCCTCAGTCTGCAGCTTCAGCAGGAGCTCTGAGGATCTCAGAATTTATGGGTATAGCCCGTTCCTGGAGATGATACTGCCAGGTGAAATATTTTCCCTGGGCAGTGCCCAGACTGCTCACATTATGGGTTTGGGTTTTTTAATGGCTAAATGAGATCCTTTGATCTGCTGGCACATTAGACCAGCACCTTCCTATCCTGCAAATACTAATTAATTGTCTATCAGTTACATTAATCTGAAAAAATAAGCTTCTGTTGAGAACTGCTTAACTGTTAGTGTTTCGTATTACACTTATGACAGAGTCTCTGTGGTATTCACTTTTTATCTTAACTTGTATTTGTGGCAATTGCTTCTATTTTTCATATACCTGTCTTGGAGATTGCATAACCTTCCTTCCATTAACTTATGGTAAATCTCTCAATATTTTTCTCTAAACCCATGGTTGCTTGAATCATAGGACTACATGAGAAGCGTCACTTTCGTTACAAAGCCATTTCCAGAGTATGTGACTGCCAATGGAGCCTGAAGAGCTGCATCCTAAGGGCTCCAAGAGCAAAAAGCAAACTAAATGGCTCACATGGATTTAAAAATAACTTAAAAATCTTCTAAAGAAAGTCCTCTACTTTCGGCCACTAGAAGTTGTGATTGGTTCAAACTGATGATTTTGAGAAGAGAATTTACCAGCAAACCTAGAGCAGCAGAGCTGCTGCTGTGACTCAGGCAGCAGTAAGCAGGCAGGTGCAGAGAAGGAGGAAATGTCTCAGGAGTGACAGCTAATTTTGCACAGAAGATAGTAGTCCAATCAAAAGTTCCATTACAATGAATATGAGAAGCCTGTTTTAGAGCCTAGATGTGTCTAAAGGGTGTCTTATCAGAAAATATCAACATCCTGGGATACTGTGGTGATCTGAATTTGGGTCACTGTATGAACTTTTGGCATAATAAATTTGCATCTATTTCATAATTTAAGACTTCAAAGTATGCCTAAGTCTTATGAAGACTTTCACTGCACTTGCTGGAGAACATCTACACTGAGTTAAGGAATGGGGGTAACAGCAAGGTTCTTCTCTTATACAGGCAAGTGTCTGACAGCTGGACCCGTGGAAGAGACAATTATCTGTGTCAATGAGAAATTTATCTGATTTTTTCTGAGAGCAGACTTGCCATTTGCAAGAAAAATGGAGTGTTGGGGACTCAGATATGGCAAAAATGTAGAAACTGCATAGCCAGAAAGAAAGAAACGTGATACAACAGGGATTTACCTGGCACTACCTGAGAAAGGCAACAGGCAATGTGGATCTGCAGGAAAAGGCGGGGCAGGCAATGCATGATAGGAAGATGAATATTTTATTTGGAAGAGAAGGCAAAGGACTAAGACACACTTCTGGGACCGGCAGGAGTAAGCAGAATCCAGAGCAAACACTTGCCAAAGTACATCTCCCTCTACATTTTGAAATGGGACTCCAGACAGCCAAGTTATGCCCTGCCTGAACTATGCCATTCCTGTGTTACTGCAACCCGTGGTGAAAGGTGCACTTCAGTGCCCAATCAGGCAGAGGACAGAAACCAAGATTGTTTTTATTATTTCAAGTAGCAGAGAACTGCTGCATCGACCTAAAGTATAGCTCTTAACATAATGCCTCGCAATGAAATTTGATGGCATGTTTCCTTTCCTTTAGAGGAAACTGTTTCAGCACATACACAGTAAAATAATGTTGTTAATGCAGATCAGCTGAGAAAAAGAAAGTCTTAAAAAAAATAGGACGTATTTGAATAACTTGTGCAATCTTTGTTCAGTCTTCTTGTGCATATGCCTTCCCAAAGTTTTCCATTGCATGGTGTCCTGCACAGAGGGATATCTGCTCTGGCTCCTTAGGGGGTGACACCAGGCAGCTGTCACTTCTTGCTGGTGCTGTGAAGCCAACAATTAATGCACAAGTGTGTTAACTAGTACTGAAGGAATGTACAATTACTTTACTGGCTAAACTGCCCAACTTAGTAGAGAGAAACATATTCTGATAAATTCAAATATGAGATATTCTGATAAATTCAAGTAGACGAGAAATAACACAATTTGCAGGAATTTGTAACATTAGTCATCAGACAACAAAGTTAATCTCTGCACATTTTGTACAGCAAAGAACGTTGTTGAGAAAACCATGGCTGCAAAATGAGAAGAAACAAGTCTACAAGAGTATTGGATAACAATGAATGGACCAAACATGAAAATATTTGTTTCCAAATCACTGCATGGTTTCAAGAATTGTTGTAAACAATGACTTTTAAGGTTGAGAAAAATCCCTAAGTCCTCTTACTCTCTGCCTCCAGCAGAAGTAGAATGCACAGCACGGCTATGCACGTAACCTAAGGTGTTTTCACGTGAGAGAAATCATCATCCACTGAGCTACATCAAGTGGCTTGACACTCAGTTCAGCACCTGAATTCTCCCAGTGGGTGTGTTAACAGGAAATTTTAGAGAACAAAGGCTTCCCCTTGTACCTCACTGACTCCAGGTCTCTGGACACTAAATATAGACTGGAGACTGTCAGATAATTGCGGTTCCTTTTGATGTAATGGGGTTAACACCACTACCAGTAAAGCCCTTTCAGTGTAATTGAAAAGTATAAAATGTGAATTGAGGATGATAACTGCTTGTGGTCATTCTGCAGTCTGATTGCCTCCCTGTTTGCAAATTAAGATAACATTTGGAACAAGTGATGTTGGCAGCCTGTTTACTTTCAAACCGAAAAGTTGTTACTCTCCTATTTCTTTGCTAAACAATTGCCTCCTCCTACTACTGCTGAGTACGGACACATCTGTACTCTATTTGTAAATTACCTGGTCTCTGGCTATTCATGAAACGCTGATGAAATTTACAGGGTAGATGAGCCAACAGATATCACTAATGTTTACATCTCTTGTTTGCAAACTTTCGCTTTTGCAAATTCTGATGGACAAAGCCCCTAGGCGGTCTGTTATTATTTTGATGCGTAGCTTTTCCCGGCTTAGGACGAAATAAACCTTGATGCCTGGAGCTGCCGGCCGGTGCAGACTCCGGCCCCGCCGCCGCACCGCCGGCAGCCTCAACAGGCGGCCGCTCCCGCCCTCCGGGAGAGGGCAGCGGCACGGCCCGCCCGGCCCTGTCCCCCGCGCGGCAGCGCCGCCTTTGTCTCGCCGCCGAGACACCCGAGCTGGGCACCCGTCCTGCCCCGGCGGAGCCCCGGAGGGAGGAGCGGGAGAGCCTCCCGCAGGCCGCGCCGCGGGTCCTTCCCCCGGCCCGCCCCGATCCGCTCCGCTCCGCGCCGCGCCGCACGGGGGCCGGCGGGCGCCCCTGACTGACGGCCGGGGGGCGGGCGGCGACCGGGCCACAGCGGGCCGGGGAGCGGCGGCCGCTGCGTCGGGCGGGCGGCGCGGAGCGGAGCGGAGCGGGGCGGGCGATGCACTGCCGCAGCCCCGACTCGGCGCAGGCGGCAGCTTTGTGTAGCCAATATGGCTGCGTGCGCCCGCCGATGAAAGGAGGCGCCTGGAGCTGAGCCCGTCTCCCCGCACCGCCTCCCGGCCGTGTGGCTGCGGCGAGCGGCGGAGAGAAGTTATCCCGACTGCCCCGCGGGGGTGCGGGGTACCGGCAGCCGGCGGCGCTCCCCGCGGCTCCTGCTCCTGGCGGTCCCCTCCCGCGGGCAGGCGAGAGGAGGAGGAGGAGAAGTTGTTTCGCCGCCCGGGGGGACGGAAAGGAGGCGAGCGGGGCGCCAGACAGAGGAGGAAGAGGAGCAGCAGCCCCTGACGGCGGCTCGCCCCCCGCCTGCTGGAGGAGGAGGAGGAGGAGGAGGAGGAAGAGGCGAAGGCAAAGCCGCGCTCGGCCCAGGTCCTGTCCCAGTTCCGCTCCTCCTCTCCGGACGAAGTTTCGCCGGGGGCCGCGGCGGGGGCGCCGGGTGCCGGAGGAGGGCGGCCGGCGGCGCCCGCCCCGCCTCGGCCCGCGCCTCCCCGGGGGCGGCGGTGGCGGAGCGGCGGGGCCGGGCGAAGTTTGGCCGGCGGCGGCGGCGGCCCTGCAGCGGCCATGGAGCCGAAGCACAAGGAGCTGCTCGCCCAGTGCCGGCAGAGCCTGGCGCAGGCCATGACCGAGGTGGACAAGGTGGTGGAGCTGCTGGAGGCCGCCGGCGCCCTCGGCCCCCGCGACCTGCGCGACCTGGAGGCGGCGGGCGGCGGGAAGGCCGAGCTGCTCATCGCCCTGCTGCTGGGCAAGGAACGGGACCACTTCCAGGACCTGCGGGTGGCCCTGGAGAAGACGCAGCCCCACCTGCTCTCCATCCTCTACCTGAACGGCGTGGCGGGGGCGCCGGCCGCGGCCGAGACGGCCGGTGAGTGGGGCCGGGGGCGCGGGGCGGGAGCGGGAGGAGGGCAGCGGCTGCGCCCGCCCACCCCCGCGGGGCAGCGCGGGCCCCTGGGGCCCCCCGCCTGGAGGTGGGAAGGGAGCGGGCGGGGGTCCTTCTTTTCCGGTGGAGAGTAAAACTCGCCCGTGTTTGCTCTTGGGCTCTCGATGCTTGTTTTGTGCTTCCGACCCTTTCGCTTTCTCTCCTGGCGGGAGCGCTGGTACTGGTCCCCGGGAGGTGCCGCGGATGCTGCGCCGTGCCCTTTGGAGAGGCCAGCCCAGCCTGGGTCTTGCGGCTGCTCCCGTCCCCCGAAGCCGGGTGCCGCCTGGGGGCTCGGGAAAACCGAACCCAAGGGGCTTTTCTCCCTTGAGCACCAGAGCCGCTTCTTGACCGGGCAAAACTCAAACTCCCCCCTGCAGCCACTGTGCCGGAGCTGGCTGGCTGGCAGGACTCCAGCAGATGTGCCTTTGAGTAAATATGCTCTTTTTCTCTGGACAGCCATCTGTTTATTTGAGGCTATATTGTTATAACTCTTCTTGGTGATTAGAACAGGGAAACCATTGATCTAAGTGAAAATCCAGACGAGAAGAATTTGAGTGTGAAACACCTCCTTAAGTAAGTTGGGCTTTGATCCACAGGTCTTTTCCTATTCTCCTCCCTCCAAAACAAGTCACAGCCTACTTTTATGTGTACAAACCAAAGCTTTAAAATAATAATAGGTGAAAAAGTATGTAAGGCCTTGCAAGTGCAGCTTTGTTTCTAAATGAGAAATTAGAGTAACTGATAATTCTCTGTTATAGTGATGTGCAGGTATTCTTATCCAATGTGACCAAGTTGACTGATTTGGAAATGTGGGATCTCTCTTTGGTGTTGTTACTGGATTTGGGATTTACAGTGTCACTACTTGTTTGCGTAAGGAAATGCATTGGGAGGGCTTCCTGACTCTTACAAGCTATACCATTTCTTTAAGAAAATAGGGCCGTGTAAGATCTGCTTCTGTCTGGAAAACAGTCCTTGCATGTGTGGTTGTACTGTGTACTCTGCCCTCATTTGAATTATGCTGTGGATGGTAGGACTTCGGTAAACACAAATGCTTGGGGGTGTCTTAGGTTTTGTTTTATTTCGGTGTGTAGTGTATGGCCTTTTCTAATGAATATATGGTAGGACCTCACAAGATGGGGGAAAATGGACTGAACAATAGACCTCAATACTTGAAACATTATGTGGTCTGACATCAATGGGAGCTGAGGGCACTCACAGACTTCCAGAATGGGACCCATGATGGCTTTGTATGGTTAGAGTAATGCTCATTCTTGTCTTGTTGAGAAGATGGATTAATGGTACTGGGCTACTAGCACTCCCCAGTCTTAAAATCAAAGGTGCAAAGCATGAATGGCAGAAAAAAATGAAGTACATGTTGAACGTAGTAATAGTCTTAATTTTTAAAGTGCAAGTTGGAATTGAAGAATGTCTCACAACACTGAGTTCTCGAGGGAAAAGTAATTTGATTGGCAAAGTGAACTATATCCTCTTTGACTCTGTTGAGGAGGCTAATCTGAGTTAAACTAACATCTGTGTGGGGAAGGATGTTTCTCTGATGTGATGGGTTTTAAAATGTTATTGTTCTCATTTATCAGTGGTAATAAAGAGCTAAATTTGAGAGTTATGGATTTGTTTTCCTTGTGATAAACATGTTTAAGAATTAGTTCACAGGAGATTGCTGACAGCGAGCTTATTTAAGAATAAACCATAGGAAGGTAATGGACCTGAGCCTTCAAATACTGTTGTATATATTCCAGCATTACTCCCCTGAAGAGGTGTTATGGTAATTAGTCATGAGACTGCTTGCATGCCCACTGAAAGAAACACTCTAATAATTCCTGGTCTTTGTGTGAGTTTGTCATGGATGTTACACAAAGAGTTAATGCTGGAGGGTAACTGTGGTAGAAAGGTTCTTGTTCGAACATGTATTCAGCTATTTTATTCTAGTCAGTTTTATTCTAATATCTCCCTGTAGGAAGTTTGACTACCTCTCTGCTCTTCTTGTGCCATTTGGGAGTTTTACTCCTTTTCACTGGCGATATTGTAGGTGGATGAGTCAAGTCACTCTTTGTTTTTTAGGTGTAGTAGTAAGATGTAAATGTGGCAATGAGAAGTATTGGATTCTGTATTTAAAATACTGAAGTCAAACAGTCCATGTTATGTAAAATGCCTTTATTCTTAAAAGCAAGAAACAGATATCTTAAACATCCCTTTGACTGAACCTATAGAGTTGAATAAGTTTTTTATATTGCCATTAGTGTATGTAAAAAGAATAGTTTACAGTGGTACACTTAATTTTAGTGTTGTTTGGAAGAGGAGGTTGATAAAATACACATGCCCTGAATGCTTGTTTGAGATGAAAGTTACCTACAATCAATAATGTCTTGTAGTGGTGTTTGCTGATTTATTTTTTTCCAGTGTGTTGCTGTTGTGAGGGAAGTGAGAAGGTAATTTAGCAACATAATTTTGTTCAAAGTTTCAGAAATCAGGATACAGACCACTCACTACAGTAGGATGAGTGTTTCTTCATCCATTTTAATGTGAGCAAACCCGTACTATTACTTTGTGTTTTCTTTCTTCTCATTTTAAATATTGCCTCCTTTTGTACTTTAAAGGTGATGTGTGAACTCTGATAGAAACTCAGGTTGTTATTTACACAAGTAGTTCTTGTGACTGGCTGGAGAGTGTAGAGCTGACACTTTTATAAGTATTTATCTGTGCCACAGAGGGAAGTAAACAGCTGGTCAGACTGCTCAGGGGAAATAACTGGGGTCCTGGTAGCTGCCGAAAATTTTTTTCACTCTTTGTCTACTTCACAAAGAGCTTTTCTATCTTTATAGAGTTTCCCCCGTTCAGTCACCATTCTCCACTAAAATGTATATTTTTTAAGTTTGCTTTGTTTCTAAATTGAGAATGCTATGCCTAACAGTGCTAGTTAAGAATCCAAAATCAAACAAGAAATTACCTTCTGTAAAGCAGAAGCTAAAACCAAGTGGTGCTTTCTGTTTCATTTAATCATGTTCGGAGACTTTATCTCTTCCTTGAGTAAAACCTTTGATTATTACTTTGCACTTTGTTGTAAACATTTGTGAGAAATTGGCTCTGTCCATGTGACAGTGATTGCTTGGCTGATTTAAATTCTCCTAGTATTTTGCATATGGATGAATTCTTTAAATATTGTGCTAACTGTTTTTCTTTATTTACTTGGGTGTGAACTGATAGATTACCATTAAATACTTGATTTGGCAAATGACCTCCATCATACATCTGAGAAATCCTTATCCTGATAGAATTACATATCCTTTCTAATGTGAAAATGAATTACTTCAGAGCATTCAGTTGTCTCTTAGATACCTTGCTAACCAGAAGATGTTTCATTCTTACTATTGCTATAATGTGAGCTGTGTATCATACAAAGTGTCCACGACAACAATGCAATGGAAGATACTTCATTGTGGCAAGTGCTATTAAGTTGTATTTTCTTTAAATGTAATTAAAAGACCAGAGCAGAAATCTAGGGAAACTGTGTAGTCCTCAAATTGCCTCAGATCACGTAGAGCTTTGTACTTCTATTTTTGTGATACTAAAACGATGGGAAAAAGTCAGGTTTGGTTGTCGAGCTTGGAATTTGTTTTTGAGATAAACTTGTGAGGCTACAAAGGTGCACTTTTTCTTGAAACTGAGTAGATTGCTGAACTCAAAAGCTTCATTACAGCTTGCACAGTTAATAAAATTTTAGGTTCACATTTTCCTTTTGTATTAGCAGTTGGTCTTCCGTACCTCTCCAGCTGCAGCCAGTGAGTGTGTGTTAGGCTTTAGAGATGTTTTCTTTAACAGCTTCAAGATGGGAATTTAAGTTTTAGAGCTCAACATTGATTGCATATTTAAAAAGATCTTTAAAGGGACAGGAAAGAAAGAAAGAAGATGGCTGTAGATTGACTTTGAAAGTTTTTCTTCTGTTATTTATTAACACTTATTTTTTATAACTGTGTTTGGTCAGATATCAAGTGTTAATTTTCAGTCAAAAAGTAAATGTGAGCATGTTTAAGAGTAGGAAAAAAGTTCCAACTTCTTCCTCTTTTTAGAGGGATTATCTCGACTTCCTTTGCTTTGTATATTAAAAAATTTGAGTGAGTTGTTTCAGACAATATGGTATTTGAAGTCACAAATTTTACTTTTAAGTATTTCGAAGTCTTTCACCATATTTAAAACCAAACATGAAAGACAAGCTCTGTAAGCATGAGCTCAGGAGATGGAGAGCTGGGACCCACTTCTTTGGCAGCATCGTGGGAGACCCACAGGAAATGCACTAATTCCAGGGTTGACCTTAAAAAGCTGGGAGCATGACTGCTTGGACCTGGCGCTGGGACCTCTGCATTTTGTCTCTTCTTTCCCATCCCTCACGAAGTCTTGACTGATCCCCACAAAACACTAGCTGGTGACTGGTGAAAAGAGCGGCAATGAGAATTGGTGCTAGTGAGGAGCCGAGAGGCTGTCTGGAGGAGGGCTGTGAGATGGGGAGGTGGGATGTGCTCTCCTGATGGAGCAGGGGAGAAGCAAGGGGAGCTCAGGAGGCTCTGCGGTGAGCTAAGGGGAGAAGTACAAATGCTTGGAGATGAGAATTAGTGCTGTAAGTGTTCATTCCCTGGGAAAGGAGAGAGGGGAGAATGAGGAGAAATTGTAAAAGCTTAATTTACTGACTCAAGGACTGAACTGATAATTTTGCAATTAAGTACAATTTACACTCCCTTCTGTCACTGAAAATTGAAGAGTGGGAGAAGTAGAGCAGTATGTCTGGGTTTTTCCAGACCTGTTATTAGTTCCCAGGGTAGCTTCACAAGCCTTGTTGCAGGATTTCTTAAGTCGTGCTGATGAAAAAGCAGGCAGTGTTCAGAAGTCACGTTTGGAGAAGTGCAGCTCTCCAGCAGTGCTGAGCAGTAATTAAACTCAGTAAAATACCCAGCGGCAGTTTAGCAGTACCTGTGTCTTCTGATGATCTCAAATTTTTGGTATCTCTTGGAATTGCCAGGTTGAAAAAATGCAGGAAGATTCTGGCTAGTGTCCAGATGGGTATTCCCAATGAACTGTCTGATAGTACTAAGTTCCTGGAAGTAGGTTCTCAATTCCAAAGAAGGAAATGCATGTTTTAGTAGTTCATAAATCCCAAGGGTGGTGGTTCTCAATTACATTTTTGCTGTGCTCAGGGAGGCGGTGGAAGGAAAGCTGGCCACAGTAAGCTTCCAGGGACATAGTTTTCATCAGTCAAGGGAATACTAACCTTTTTTGTGGTATTGGTACATCCAACTATCAAGTTACTTGGGACACACACAGGACTTGGTGTCTTAGAGAATTAGACGTGATCACTAAGGAAAGCCAACAGCTTTCTGTAACTTCCTCCTTACTTGTTAAAACTTAGGTTGCCTGTCTCAGAGGTTTCAGATCTTTAGCTTGTTTTAACTACCATTCTCAGACTCACTGTTCTCTTGCAGCTGTAACCAGTCCTGGTTTGTCTGATTTGTTTTGCCCCGCTTGTTTAGAAAGTGAAAACCAAGAAACCAAGCCACCGCATGGGTAGTGACTTTGGGCTTTCGAGTTCTCTCAGCAGTCTGTAATTTGAGCTAAGTATTCTATTTTGCACCCCCCCCCCCACTTGCTGCTTGGTTTTGCCGCCTTCTGGGGTTTTTTTACCTTACTTTCTGTATTTTTGTTTCTTAGTTTTCCTTGCTCCTGTTAATTGTTATTTTAATTACAATTTTCTAGCATTAAAATTCCCTATTCAAAACTCCAGTCATTAGGAAGATGTCAGTAAGTCTTGATAAATTGCTTGTAACAATTTCTTATGCTGTAAAATCCCAAGGACACAGGTTTCATCTTTCAGAGCTCCTCCGTGCTGTCCTGGTTTTGGCTGGTCTTAAACCTTGATAAGTCACCAGCACAATTTGGGCATTAGTGTGAAGCAATTAGTTCCCGTTGTGCATTCTTTTCACATGGAGAATCTTTAAATGCTGTACATATAATAAGGCTAAAACATTTCTTTATGCAAACTGCTCATAGTATTGCTGGCCATAGAAAAACATGTTAGTGCATATAACTTTTTGTGAAAAGAGCTGTAGTAATGAAGTTGAGACATCAAGGGTACCAAATTGTATTGAGTAGTCAATGGTGAAACATTATTTGTGACCTGCAGGATGCAAGTCATTGAGTGCTTTTTTGTCAACGGTGGCACTTTAGAACTGAGTCATTCTGATGTAGGTATTGGCAAGGTTGCAGTGGCTGAGCTTTGGCTGGAGGCTAACCAATGCTTTTCTAATACAAACATACAAGAAGGATTCTCTCCCCTCAAGAGACCAGTGTTCTTAGTCTGTCTTCAGTGTTGGAGCCTGGCTCTTCCAAAAGGCCCATTTCTTGGAGTTCTCAGTGAGACTCTGGTGTATTAATTCTTGTCAATGGAAGACAAAATTACTAAAATATGGAAGGAGATCCATGGTGCTATTACTTGGAAACCAATTCAAAATAGCCAGTGCACAATGTGTGATGTGTGATAGGTACATTCATGTGATTGTCACAGGCTGTGGTGCACTGGCAGGTGTGTTGATGATGATGGGGCAATAGCCCATCCTCTCCTGTTGTAGCTAACAAATCAGGTTGTCTCTGGGAGCTCCTGTTGTCAGTTGTTGTGCAAGAGGGTCTGATCTCCGCAGGGCACCCTTTACAAGCTTCAGGAGCTGGTCATAGTGGCCGTGGTACCGAGAATTGATGAATCTTGAAGCTGATGGAAGCACTTGGCCTCTTGGGGTGAACACTGAAGGGTATTTCTTGACAATGTATGATTATTGGGCAGTACAGAGTAACATACTACAACTGGAAGGCCTTCTCACCCAAACTGATGTCAGAGGAAGTTAAGGGCAGCCTTATTTATACATATATATATAAATATATATATTTATATAGCACCACCTTCTTCCTCGCAGCTTCTGAAACCTCTAATTCCACAGCTCAGCAGTTTGCTTGTTCACAGCATTAATATGTTTGTTCTGCAGAGTTGCTCTTTGTATTTTAGAAAATCATAATTTTTTTCTGGTTGTCTGATGAAGGCATTGTATTTTCAATAGGCTCTATCACCCTGATTAAGATTTCCAGACATGCAGCTGACATGTAGCTGGAGACAAAAAGCAATGTAAAACCATTAAGTGTTTCAGCTGGAGAGTTGAGGGATTGGTTTTTTGCAGACTTTTTGTATAGTTGACAATTTATTAGGTATTGGATGATAAACCAAAAAACTCTTCTTCCCTACCTCTAAACCCTCAAAGTCAATGTTCTTTAAACTTACTTCAAAATTAGTTTTCCTAAAAATCCAGTTGGGAACATTCACACTTATTATTAATGCCTCATGACGGCTTTCTTGCCTCTCGTGCCTCATCTCCTTTCGCTTTGGCTTTTGATTCTACCTGCGCATAATCGCTGATTCACAAACATGCTTATTATTCGTGTACTTACCTTCCAGCATGTGAGTAATCCTCGTTTATATGCATCAGGTTGGGCATGTGCAAATGTTGGCAGAACCCAGGCCTTGCATACTAAACGCTCTGGGTTAGACAATCTTGTCAGTACAGTACCTCTTGTACCTCAGAAAGTGAGGCTGATGGTTGTTTGCTGCTCAGTAGTGCTCAAAATGGAGTTTGTGTGGGAAAAGATAGCTGTGGTGTAGGAAGAGAGGTAATTGCCTTGAGGATGGATGTAAAATGCAGTTGGAATTGTGAACTCACGTGGCGTAAGTGAACTATGTTTTTTTGATGTTGGTGCACCAAAATCCCTTTTCAAGTATATTCTCCTTCTGAGACAGACCAGCCAACAAGTATAAGTATGGTTTTCTGCAGAAAAATCAGAACTTTTGGGTTGGGGGAGTAAAGCTGGTGTAGCAAATACCCTTATCAAAATTACTGAGCACAGCTGCTGTAATTGTTACATAGATGTTCATGGGGTTTTTAAATAAGCATAAAACTATATTTATCTTCTTTATTGTTTCTGTTTCTTGTTTGTATTTGGTTTTCTTGTGGATTTTCAGTTTTCAGTGGAAAAATCACTGTAGGGGGAGTTTTGAGACTTGGGTAACCGTGTGATACTGCTTTTTTTGGAGCACTTACATAATCTGAATTTGCCTTCCACAGTTACAATCCTCTTGCAGAAAGAGGGGTTGATTGAGTTGTTGGGAGTTCTTCAACTAGAAGTTGACAGAAGATTGACAGATGTTGTTTTAATGACTTCTTTCAGGAAATCTTGCAACTGGTTTTAAAGTTCTCTTAAACACTTCATGCATGATCTTGTGAACATTTGCAGTAATTTTGAGAAGGTCTAATTCGCATTTAGATCATAATGATGCGTTTTTCAGGTGGTGTGTGTTTAATGGTGGTGAAATTAGGTTACCTAAAGGTTTTATTTGAGGCTAAATGCATCAGCACAACAAAAATACTCTGTTATTAACTTCACTTCTCAATCTTTAAAGTAGTCATGAATTTCCAGTCTGGTTTTTCCTTTTTAAATGCTTTTATGACAGAGAGTGATGTTATTTGAGAGCTTGCTTAAGCTTTAATTGAATATAGGGCGTGTTTTTGCTCTTTCAGTTTAAAGGCCATTTGACTTAAGTAGGTGTGGTTAAAAATCATGTAAAATGCTATGGTCTTGGAGAAAAACTAAACAAACAAAAAAATCCCCAACAAACAAAAAGTCTTGAACAGCAGTAGGCTTTCCTTTGTAATTGATCACCTGGTTTGTTATTGTCATCAGTTGCTCCATCGTGCACTCTGTAGTAGGGCTAGACTCTGAACAAACTCTGTAGGTGTACCTGAATTTTAGTAATGATGAAATCACACAAAGAGGTACTAAACCCTCTCAAGATCACAAACAAGGTTTTCTCAAGAGGGCATTCACTTTCAGTTATATTAGTGTCACCTTGAGGTATTGGTATTTTTCCCTCTCTTTAAATAGAAGGGTGTATTAAAAATCTAACTATCTTGTTCAGCCTCTTTTCTGCTTTCTGTGGCAATGAACCTTAGGATGCTCAGGGTGCCTTTTTCCGCTCTCTATTTAGATATGCTGCCACAGCTTTCCTTTGCTTCTCTGAAAGCGCACAAGCAGTCTTTCCTTTTTTTGCTGGAGAAATGTAAGGTTTTGTGGCTTCTAGTTATCTTTAGGGCATATTAGGAAAGAACACTTTCTGTAAGATGCCTTGACTAGTTCTCGTTAAGGGTCTGATTAGTTTGTCTGGATGAGTTAACCCTGCCTCCTTCCCTATTGAGTAACCCGAGGCTGACTTAGGTATAGACTGCAGACATGAACTTTGAGAGATATATAGTGAGAGATTTTTATAAATTGCTGGCCTTGAAAATGTGTAGGCCAGCACTTTAAGGTATGCTATATTTCAGACATATTCCTTTGTTATCCTGGTCCATGAACCTCTCCTGTTTTCTTGGCACCTTTGAGGTAATGGGAGTATTTCGAGAGCTGCATGGCTACAAGTGTCAGAGCAGTGTTTTGGCTGAGCAGAACGTTCCTTGATAACACTGAGAAGTAGTTTCATATAGTAAGGTCAGAAATACCTTCTGCCTCAGGGTTTTAGGACTTGGTAGGATGTCAGGAGTATAATTATTCATTAATATGAAAATCAGTGAAAACATACAAGAAATACTTGTCTGTCAAGGCTGGTGGCAGTCCTGTTCTCTACAACATTGTTTGGCTGAAACCTGTGTGGAGTGTGTGCTGGACTGGAAGAAAACACAATGTGTAAATGCTGAGCTGTTTTTCTATCTCTGGCTGAGTTGATCTTCAGTGATATGCTGTGCATACATGACTTGCATAAAATTTCATTTGTCAGGGAGTATCTCATTATACTGTCTAGAGTGTCAAATCTCAATTTAATTTTAGAGCCAGCTATAGCAGATTCTTTAAGTGCTGCAAAATGCCAGGTTGCTAGCATGGTTTTGGTGCTGAGCTTGTCTTTTGGGGCCCCTGGTTTCCTCCGTAGCAGTGATAAGCAGAAGGTAAAGGCAGACTGGTGGAACTTGAAGGATTGCAGTGGAGCTCTTGCCTGGCTATAGTGATCAGCACTTTGTTACACTGTGCTAGGGTGCTCTTGTCAGGAATTTCAGGGTGCTGCATTGTGCGTTGCTCAGCATCTCTGGAAAGTTCTTTTTCTTCTGCAAGTCTGCATTGCAACAATACAGTGTCGAGTCTATTGGTTTTGCTCTGTATCTGTTTAGTTTTCTCACAGGCGTGTGAGCCAGATCCTATCTGAGGGTTGTAGTAGCTGGTGGAGGAAATCCACATAAAAAGTTCTGTGAATTCTTCTCATCAAATGCATTATATGTGTATATTTGTGCGTGGAAATTTTTAATAAGTGCTTCTTTTGTAATGAGAAATACTTTTAAAAAAAGTTATGTATTGAATGTAGATAGGACTTTTAAAGACTAGTTTTATCAAAATATTTTGACTTGCTCTTACAGTGTACCCCAAAATGAAGGCTTTGCTGAGGTATGATCACATACATTTTTGTTACCGTGTAAGACACAAATGCACAGCAATAGCTAAAACCACTTTTTTGCACATTGTGGTGAAGTAATAGCTTTTGAAAGATAATAAATGTTTGGAATAATTCCTTGATTTTATGACAGGAGAGGAGATGAATTTAGGTCACTGAGGCTGTAGGATTTCTGACCTTATGGATTAGATAATGAGACCTTGGCCTTTGGTTTAATTCTGATTAGTGTCTAGTGTAGATAGTATCTGCATTTTGTGATCTGTCTCAGAAGATAACCAAAAGTGTGCTCAATTTTGGTAATTTCAACAGAAGATCGTTAGCTTGTGGAGTGGAGTCTCATTTTGCTGGCTAATCTCTGTTCTCCATTTTCTGCTGTCCTCGTGTGTTTTTAAGTTCACATGTGGTATATGGTGAAGATAGGCTTCTCGGCTTTCCCACTGAGTATGTGGTGTCTTTTCACAATAGTTGTGGTAGGGCACCTGTTATCTCATGTTATCTATGTGCTTTGTAGAAGATAAACATATAAGAAAGAGCTTGATAGGACAAATAACTCTGTATTACCTTAAGAGAGATCCTTATGTTAAGCACAGCTTTTTCAGTGAGACTCAAAGGTTATAATTTTCTGTTAATTAGATAAATTTTGATCTGAAGAAATTACATAAACCATAAATTTCTGATGTTCGTGTTATAAACTTACTTTGGCTAATCAAGTTGTTATGAATGTTTATAAGTAATGTTAATAAAAGGTGTGGCATGTTGGGAAGGGGAAATGAATCGTCTGTGTCTGATTATTGGATTGCAGGGTACACCAATGGCTAGCCATTTCCTGAAAAGTTTTTTGAAAGTCCTTGAAGAAATAAAATTTGTCTTGAGTTCTCTTATTATGCTGGACAGAAGTGAATTATGGAAGTTAGCCTTTTTGCTCCAATAGTTTTTTTTTATTGTGTGGGTGTTTTAAGTGCATCTTAAATATGTATATCTGCAGCATTCTCAATGTAAAATTCAGATTTGCTGAAATGTTTATTCATATTACAAATCTTGCTGAACTTATGGGGTTTTTTCCTTCTTTTTAAGACACTTCAAAGAAAATGCTTTGTGGGGTTTTTTTTTGATTGTAATTTTATATCAGCCTCGAGAAATTTACAGACTACTTCCTAAACAGGAATTACCCAAAGACTAGTTTTCATTAAGCACAGACTAATTATTGTAATGAAAACAATGAAACATATATAATTCTCTCTGTAATTTTTTTCAGATCAAGATTAGGATTTAAATAAAGTTACTTGGAGTCTTAGATATTTTCATTCTGTACACACTACAAGATATAGTGTGTATCTGCATTTTTTTCTGGAAGTGGCATCATGGGGAAAAGATGCCATTCTGAGTCTTCTAAACAGCTCTAGCTCTGTGTTCATCAAGAGCTTCATTAAGAGTGAACCTGCTAATGCTTAAGCTAAAAATGCTCATTTCATCTTAGTATAAAAACCAATTTCAGCTTCCAAGTAATGCTTTTTAAAAATGGCACTTCAGAGAGGAGTTTTCTTTGCCAGCCGCCTTCTGATAATTTTATTTCAGCCGTTTTGTGGATGTCTAGATGTCTAAGCTGAACATCAGCGTTACTGATGTTAATTGCTCTGCCTTAGTTTTCTAGTGCAAAAGGAATAAACATCATGGAAATGTGAGAATGGTGTTAATGGAATGATCACATCTCAAGGGCTTGGGGACTTCTGCCATGGATAAGAGGGAAAGGATGTGTAGCCAGAGCAGGATGTGAATAATGTATTGTTAATCAAGTGTGAGGCAACTGATCGCAAGGACTGCTTTCATGATGAAAATCAGGTAGAGTTCTCTAAGGGGAAAAAGTATGTCTTGGGCAATTACATGTGCTTGCTTAAGCCCTGAGTTGGCAGACCTAAGTGACCTTTGATGGGCTCAGATTGGGATGGCATTTAATAGTGTTTTCAACTTGCCTTGCAAATCAGGTGTTCCTGGGCTCAGGGTCAGAGAGCACACCAGCCAGTCTGGGCTTGGGGTCCCTCTGCTTTGTGGCATGAGTGGAGTGCTGATGAGCTTTCTAGAGATTTAGGGCTGAGATGTGGAGAGGGTGGCTGAGAGAAGTGAGAGCAAGCTTGTTGAACTTCTCCTGTGGTGGCAACTCTGATCTCTTCTGGGTTGCTTTCATACGAAGTCAGTTAAAATAGCTGAGATTATCCTCACCAAAAGTTAGAGTTTACACAAAGAATTCCCTGCCACACATAATAAATGTTTAAAAAAAGCTCTTTACTTACAGGTACTGTTATAATTGCCTCTCTAGTAAAGTACATCTGGTTTTGGCATATCATTTTGAACATCAAGGTCAGGATGTTTGTTATCCAGGTCTTCAGCATGGTCAGATATGCAGTGATGCATAATTAAAAATGTGCATGAATACCCATAACTCTTGTGTTCTAAAATTTGTCAGTTCATGACCCTAGAATTAAGAGTTTGAGTCTGAATGTTTTACCATTTACATCTGTCTATTTTGTGGTTCCATTTTCATCTACTGTGTGAAACTCATAAAGAAAGCCCTTTGCAGTGCATGGGAGGTGTAGCTGATTTCCCCAGCTTGGGTGGGATAACTGGGGTAAAATGATTAATGCAAATTTAATCTTTGCTGCTGCTTTCAGATAAGCAAATGGCTCATGTATGATGGTGCGATGTGAATTGACTGCTTTATATGAAGATAAAATATTCCCTTTTTGCTATACTTCAATGCTACTTGCAGATCTAAAATGGAAACATAATAAAATTTAAAATGTGCAATCCTATTACTGTTTTCAGACACTAAACAGAAACCGTTTATAGGTTTGTGGTTAGTGGAAAATGTCAAACTACGTGTCTTAGGCCTTGCTATTGGATATTCTTCTTCAACACAGTTGCTCTAAGAAATTACAGAAGTATAGTTGAGTTGTAGTTGCTATACCATGTTTAGATGTAGGATTACAAAATTCATGTGAAAAGTTGATTTCTAGGTGGAACAGCATGTTATTGTCTCTTACCTCAAAATTGGCAAAAATTGCAAATTTCTGTGAATGCATGGCTTTTAGTGACAGTAATGAGCTGAAGACTTGAGGCTTTCCATCATTTGGAGGAAACTAAGATGTGCATGCAAACACCATGGCAGAGCAGAACATGTATTACAAAACCAGAAGCCAAGGTACAGCTTCTCTTTTTTTTTTCAGAATTTAGGATCGAAATTATGTTTCTTCAACAGCTAATCTCACTTTACATGTTCAAAATGGTGCTGAAATAGAGTTTTATAGTTGGAGAGGTTTGAAGCAGAGAAGGGAGGAGTTGATCCTGAAGGACAGAAATGAAGCTGGGAATGCAATACCTATTCCAGCACTCTGCTAGACAGTGCGGCCTGCAGAAATAAGAATGTAGTTGTAATTCTTTTCAAAATTAGTTCCTTAAAGTATACGATGCAAAGTCAAGCTAATATAAAAGTGCTGTGACTGTATCACAGTAGCTGTGTCTTCCTGGTATATTTTGACAAAAATAGCCTACCACCCTGTACAAAGTAGAAATACAGGAAAGGCTCCAGCCTCTCCCAGTGGCTTACTGCTGATGGACTTTGTAATTATGTCTGTCTATCTCCATCTGTACCCGGCTGGGCTAGAAGCTGGATTTAAGGTTAATTGTATGATGGAGGATCCTGGCTTACAGCTATATCTTAATTAGAATTCACAATCCTCTTTACATAAAAATATCTGAAAACTCTTTTAGAAAAGAACACTGATTATAAGGCAAAGGAAAAGATTTTGATATTTTTTCATAATTTTTGAATAACCTAAGTATATATAAATATATTCCCATGCCATCTGGTTTATTTCTCTCGTCATCTTACTCTTGGCTTCCGTCATCCTGCTTATTGCTCTTTGGCTTTTTAATTAGAAGGAAAAAGCAGTAGAAATTACTTTTGTGATCATGGTAACATTTCAAAGGTTATTGAATGCTATGGAAAATAGTGCTGTTCTCTGTTTTGAGATTTACTGCTGTTGAACATAGCTCTGACATGAACATACTAAATCCCTGTGAGTTGGGTGGATAATATTCTAATTAGTGTAATTAATCAAATTTTATTCTGTAAAATGGAATGTTTTTCAGAAATGCATGGTTCAGTTCTTGAACTACCATATGCAGATTGAACTACCCACAGTAAGGTTGTTACGTTTAACTCCTATGTTGTGGTGGTCATCTGCCTGAAATAGATCTGTTCCTAAAAGTTGTGGTTTAGAAGTATTTAATTAAATGTGCATAAGTTACAACAATTACAACAATTACAGTCCTGGGAACTCTCAGGGTGCATTTTGGTAAAAATTGATAGAGAAATTATGTCTGTTCAAATGAGTTGTGTAAGAAGAGGAAAAAGAAGGAAAATAACACACTAATGTTTCATTTCTTCTAATTTCATGTCAAGTGCTACAATGTAACTTTGGTATTGGATTTTTTGTTTCTTTGTGTGCTTTGTTTTTTTTTTTAAACTTGTAAAAACAGTGGTTTGTCCCAAAAGATTTTTCTTCAAATGAAGTGAATTTCAATAGATAACCCCTATTATAAGATAAGATAACCTCTTAGGTCTTTAAAAAAAGAGGGGGAAGAAGAAAAAAGGAGGAAGTCCTAAAGACCTTCCTTAAACAGCATCACTTGAAAGATTCAGTTCAGTTTAACAAGGTGCATAAGCATATGCTCCTCTTTAGCAAGAGAACACTTTGGCTCTTGGGTTGTATAAAGATATTGCTGCTTACATGAGTTAAGATGATTAAGTATGACCCTAATGTTGTTAAACCAGTGCCTGAGTTCCTGATACGATAATTTGCAAACAAAATTTGCTTTCTCATAGTGTCAGTTTCATTCCAGTTTGGCAGCATTTGGAAGTTAAATGCCCTAGCTTGGTGTTTCCTTGCTGCTGTTGATGATCCTACAGGGGAATCATCTTAAATGTCAAACAAGATGCTGGACTGAAGCAAAAGCATGAGGATATTTTTCAAACCTCAGGATTTCTGTGCTTTTATTTGAAACTTTTATTAAGTGCCTGAATCATGGGGTAATGATTTTTAAGATCCTTTAAAAATTAGGAGAATGAAGTTGATTTTTACCCCAGACATAATGTATTTTGAACGTACAAAAATGTGCAGATTTGTGTACCGATTGTGTACCATGAATCCCCAAGTAGGGGATTGCATGAAGGTCTGCCACCAGGCTGTGTAACTGCTTAGAGTACCTGACTTGAGCTAATTTCTGATTAGCAAATGATCTTTAGCGTTACTGGTGGAGCCATACTAAGAGTGAAGAAGAAAGACATCTGTTCTGATATTTTTATTACTGCATCATCTAAGAACCTTTTGTCTTCATGTGATTAAATGACTGATACGGTGTAGCGGTGTTGTGATCTTGGCCCGATATTGTCTTGCTTCAGGTCTGTCTTTAATCGTTTGGCATGCACATTTGGAACTGGTGGTTAAATGAGGAGAGCAGCAGTACTGAGAGGAAATAGTCCTGTGACAGCAGCGTGGGGCCGAGCTGCTGCGGAGGGCAGTGTTATATGGTGGGATAGCTGGTGTTGATGCTGGTGGTGTCTTCAACAGAGGAGAAACCACAACTGGGCTTCTTTGTTAGGAGGTATCTCTTGATTTTATGTTTATGACATATGTACAGAACTGCCAAGCCTTACTTTGTGCTGGAGTGTTGTACCTTATTGCTGCAGCTTGAGCGTGTGGTGAGAGGGTGTGATTGTTGTCCTTGCTGATTGCTCTGCAGCTGTTCACCTCCTTGCTCATCGGGGTCTCGGTTAACTTGGTTACGTGGTTCTTTAAGAGAAGGTCACACAGTGTCTATCCTTTGCAAACTAAAATTGTTATGCATATGTTTAAGCTGCTTAGCTCATCTCAGGAATTGCACTTTAATTTTGCAATAAACTTTATACACAAAAAACATAAAGCAGTGTTGCAGTCACTTCCCTAGATCTGGGGTCAGCCTGAAGGCTGGTTGCGCAAAGCCCATAATACTGCTTTATAAAGGGGCTGTACCGCAGTGCTAAAATTCATCCGTGAGTGACCTCTTGGAACTCTGTAACTCTACACCCACGCATCCTAATTGTCTGCTTAGGTCACAGCCAGCCTTTGATGTCCCACAGCCCTCGCTAGGGTACTGGGCCAACTGGTTCAGCTGCCGCCCCGCCGCTGCTCGGAACAAGAGCCCTTTGTCGCGCCCGGGCTGCGGCGCTGCTCAGGGCCGGGGAGCCGCGGGCTGCCCAGCGCTGCGTCCAGCCGCGCTCGGGCACCTTCCCCCGGAGCGCACAGCCAGGGAATGCTGCAGCGAGCTTTGTTTGCTCTGGGCCGGCAAGGTGTCTGCTCCGTGCTGTACGCACAGTTTGGAGTGCCTGAAATATGGCGGTAGTTCTGGGAGAGTCAGCAGACAGACTTTTCAGTCTGTGTTATGGCAGGGAATCTGCTTCTGTTTTAGTTTATACTAAAATACTTGGTGTTACTTGTGAGAGCTTACTAGAGAGCGGTTTGGGTTTGGTTGGGTAGTTAGTTGCGGTGAGTTTTTTGGTTTTATTTTTGATTTTTTTTGATGGGTTTTGTGATTGGGCTTTTTTGTTTGTTTGTTTGTTTTGTTTTGTTAGTTGGTTTTTTGTTTTCTTTGTTTTGGTTTTTTATTTTTGTCTTTCTTACTGCTTCTCTTCAGCCACTCTTGGACAAAGGCTTCTACTCATTTTTAGTTAAAACTAATACTGGAATATCTTCTCCAGTCCTGTGTTGACAAATGTTTTATTATCGAGAATAAAATTTTCAACAGAAAAATGTTGATATAGGCACACTGTCTTATGATTCCAAGTATTTGGAAAATTAAAAATCTGGGTGGTTACTGAGATGTTGCTTTAGAAGAATATTGCCATGCCAGGAAGCATATGAAGTATTTTGAACCTGTATCTAAACTGATTGGTGTGCAAGACATGAATTTGTGTTTCATTTATTCAGACACTGCTCTTAGGATTGTTAGTGCTGATTTTATAACTTCTTTCCACTTTAATATAAATTCATTCTGCAGCTTGACTACCAGTGTTCCGGTAATACTTGGTTGTGGAGCATACAGAACTGTAATTGCTTTAGCCCCCCCACCCCACAGCATTAGCTTATATTTTTAAATCACAGGGACTGAGCTAAATTTTTTAATCACAGTCATAATATATATGTTGGTACATATACAGTCCTTGGCACAAGTAATATGGTTGCTTGTAATAACATTTCCTGTATGCTTTTTTTGGTAGTTTCTTATTCTGACTTTTTGTTTTCAAGCTTGTATTAAGTTTAGCTTAAGGCCTATTTTATTTATGACTGCTTGCTTGCTGATCTCATTCATCCCAAAAGCAATGTTGAAGAGGGCAACAAATACAATTACAGCTATAACATAGTAGAAATAAGGAAAATGAAGTGTTATGCCGGCAGCACCTGGAACCAGGTGATAATGACTATGGTTATTAAGCAAACTTGTCTGTCTTTAGTCAGAAACCTGTTTGTGGAACATGGGCCTGATGAGGAAGACAATAACAACGTGATAATGACAAAGCTTAGCCAGGTTGGGAGGATTTGGGAGCAGCATATATGAGATACTGTCTGTACAATCAACCTGTAGTCTTTGGAGTTGAGAAGGAAGATGAGTTGGAAGAGAGCAGAAGCAGAAATGCCTTACTGTAAAGCTTCGCTGAAAGGTATTGGAAAGCTGAGTGGTTGCATTGGTGTTGAGTATCTTTATGGGCTCTCTGTCAGTATTCCTTTGGCTTTCTGCTTGGTTTAGGAAAGGAAATGGTTAAGGGTTGTGAAAAATTTGGAGTAATGTTTCTTTTTTCCTTTTGTAATTCCTTTGTTACTCTTCTTTTCTGAGGGATTTGGGTTTTGATAGAATTGATCTGTGGATAAATGAACAGTGGATAGATGTATTTCAGCCATTCTTTGCAGTAAGTTGGCTGTAAAATACAGCAAATTGCTGTTTACAAGCAGGAACTAATTGAAATAAATTGCCAAAATCCTTTAAAGAAAGAAAAACATTTTGACTGGCAAATCAAAGTTGAATGCTCAATCCAGCCATTACTTGATAAGATCCATACTAAGAATTATGCAGCATGAAGAAGTGAAACACACTGAGGCCAAAATCAGAGTTTTCGAGTGGTTTGATTGTGGTAGTGTCATAACCTACTTCCTCTTTCAGTGTTCAGTAGCACGGGAAGCTCTTCATCTGAAGTCCCAACAACCTGGGCTTCCTGTGTTTGTGTGGGGACTGATTAAAAGCAACATGAGGGAGAAGAGAACTCTTTTTTTCCTTCCAAGAAAAGTATTTGTATCTTTGTTGTGTCCATCCCATCCCCAGCCCAGGATGTATGTTCCACAGCCATATATGTGCTGTGAAACAATTTCTCCTTGAGCCATATTACATTTTTAATTTCATGTAGAACCTATAGCAGTTGGATAGCTTTTCAGGTCGTATGTTGGTTCCTAGGCAGTCAGCTTTTCTGGAGACAAACTGCTGCGTGATTTCTGGTAACAGGTTGTCAATAGCTAAAATGGCATGTCAAAAAAATCTCAAGCACGTCATTGGTCTGTGTATGCATCATATAGATTTTCATAGGAAAGAAAGGTCCTTCTAAGTGTGATGTTGAAGTCCTGAGTGTGCAAGTGTGATGTATCAGTTCATACCTTCCTCTGTTTATAACCGTATGTAGAGCATATAGTCTTACTAGGAGCTCAGGCTGAAAAATGAAAGCATTGCAAACCTGGCCTTGACATCAGAGCTTTCTGCAAGTGACTTGTAGGTAAACAGAGGTTTTTTGAGTCACTATCCTCGGATGTGGTGATTTCATTTCTGTATCATCATTCCCACACCCTCGATTATTTTATTCTTTGTTTTAAAGTATTGTGGAACTTTTCCTGGAAATCCCATGGGAGAGTTTGTATTGGCAGTGTATGTAAGGAAGTCTTGAGCTTGCAGCTGCAGAATCAGATGGAAGTTGCTGTGTTTTGGGCATGCTACAGGCTATATTTTAGATTAAGTGAGGGGCATAGCTTTTGCTGTGGAAGTTGATTTATTGGCACAATGTTGGTTCTGTACAGTCTGTGTCAAATGGGGCATGGCTGAAAGCATCAATTCTGAATCTTGCCAGGCTTTTCTAGGAGACCTGGTGTATTAAAGGCACAAGTGGGGCTGCAGTTCAGAGCTGTTGTTTTTTATGAAGCTGTCCTTCATAATTGAACTTACTTTTAAAAAATACTTTTAATGAGAAAAGTGAGATGTGTAGTTGATATTGAAACGTTTTCCAGACTTTTTTGTATCTATATATACACACACAGAGTTTGCTAGACACGTCTGTAATGTACACCACTGCAAGACATTCAGATGAAGCAGATTATGCTTTTGCTGGAGGTATGAAGCCAAAATAATACCCGTTCTCAGTTTTTTAACTGGTGCAATAATTAGTGTAGTATTTCAGTAGTGAGAGCAGATTTCAAAAGGAGCAAATTGCAATAAATTAACAGGGTTCAAAGGTTTGGAAACATGAATAGCATTTCATCTTGCATATTAGCTTCTTCTTCCACACCAAAAAAAAGTCACTAAGGATGAAAATAAGCATTAGATGGTGCACAGCAGTTGTCTTCTGCTGGGGCTGTGCTCAGGCCCAGCTTCTGTGGAGGCTGTGCTTCCTTCAAGTTATAAAGAGATCTTCTGTCAGTTTTGATGAAAAATAAACAGAATGGGGACCTCCGTCACTTTGGTGTGAAGACTAAGATTTCAACAGTCAGCAGCTTTTTCGGTCTGCAGAGAAATGCAGGAACAGGGATAATGTGAATAACACTTGCCTTTACTGTTTGCTTCACTGACATGGAACTTAATTTATGTGAGACATACAGCTTGTGTGGGAAGTAAATTTTGCTTTTGCTATGTTTCACATTACAGCATTTGTTGTCTGAGCAGACAGTGGAATATCAAGACAAATGAACATTGGCTCCAGTTGTGGATCAGGTTTCTCCAGGTTCTCAATTTCATCCCTTTGTCCAGCAATTTAAAAGCACCCTTAAAACTCCTTCTTAGAAATTTTTTGCAACATTCCTCTGTAGTTATTTCTATTCAGACAATAAGCAGAATTTTTTAGGCTTGCCTTTTTAACAACCACAATAGAGCCATACTGGAGCTTCTGTCTTAGTAACAAGAGTGGGTTTTATCATTCCAGTTTTCTTTGTGTGTACAAGCCATGCTGACAGATTTTCTGCCGTTCACAACTAAACAGAGAGGCAACAGAACTGTTTAAAACAAAAGTTGTGGTTTGTTCTTTAGGGCTTCTGGGTCATGAATCTTATTCCTCTTGAAACACGCTGTTGGAGCTTTACTGTAGCTTGGCTAGACCCATGGAGAGCATATGCATGCTACTTTGCAACTGTAGGCTGTTCAGGATATTCTTTTGCTTTGAGGTTGCTGGAAATTTTCTAGTAGAAAAAAGTCAATGTCCTAACATTAATTTGTGGTTTCCAAATTGGTGTTTTACTGTCTCAGTTTTAACATAACTTAGCTAATTCCAGACTACACGGAAAAGATGCCAATCATTTAAGCATTTATCATGCTTTACATGACTGTGATTTGGTTTCTGGATTTTTCTTATGCCATACCTCCTTCTTCTTGTGGATGTGTGAAGTTGGGAGCGGTGTTTTAGGCTGAGCTGTCACAATGAGATAAGTGGTCACAGTGGCAGGAGAGCTCTTTTGCCATAACACAGTTCAGAGAAAACTTCCCTACTTATCCCTCCTGCCCTTGTTCTTTGCATTATTTTGTCTTCGTGCTATCTGTGCTTATACGTTCTAGCCACGGGGACACAGGAGCTTCCTTCCTTCAAGTGTCCTGGAAGTTCAGCACAGGGAGCAAAACTCTGAAGAATGTGTTAAAATTGATATTACTCCTCGATAGGTGAACATTTCCTTTCACATCACAGCATTTTCTCTAGACCCATTCCTACTGTTAATTACCATGTACTATTCCAAATAGCCTATTTCACGTTCTTTTTTATCCTCTTCTGTGCTTATGTCACTCACTAAAATGCAGTGGTTTATGGATAGCTTAACCACTGGCGAACAGACTGAGCTACTACAAGTGATTCTATTTCACAGAAAGCTTTCTGCTTCCCATTAATTTGGGGAAAAATACCCAGTGATGTAACAGTTGTTAAGGTTGATTTGTATTCTTTTCGTGTTGAATATTGCTGGCTAAAAATTCTTGCTTTTGAAACCCATCTGTTATCTTTCTTCTTTATTTTCATTGTTTGTGGGAAGAACAATACATGTATAGACTATTGACATAATGTGTTTTAAAAATTTCCATCTGAAATTTTATAACCAGTAATAATGCTTTCAGTCATCACTGAGTTCATATTCATGCTCTTATAAATGTAAGCTACAGTACTTGGTGTAATATACCGTTGATCTCAGGTATAGAGGTTGGAATATTTTTTTTAACCATTGATTAGTTTTGGGAAGGTAAGCCAAAACATAATCTTGCTTCTGTGTGTCAATGGTGACACTCTTAATTGTTTTTAAAATTTATTTTTAAAGAAGTTAATCAAGCAACCTTATTGTCCTGTGCCAAGGCTTGCAACAGAAAACTGCTGTCATTTGTTCCAAGTGACATCTGTTTGTATAACTCATAACACAGAAAAATCACCTTGGTGAATTTAATTAAATAAACAATCCACCTGTCTTTGTGCTGCCTCTTAAGACTGTGTTGCCAGTTAAGACTTCAGTTTTTCCACTTTATGAACATACATCCTCCTGATACAGTATTCTACTAAAAAATCCCAAAACAAACAGAATTGTGCAAGTGTTTTCCTTGCCTCATTTCTTGAAAACAAAAAGATATAGGCATGATTTCTAGTTTTGAAAATAGAATACTAGATTTCTGGGTAGGAAACAGGAATATTGAGGAGATGGTGGGTATTTTGAAAGATTATTATATGTGTGTTTGGAGCCAAGGCCATGGCAGGGTGTTTCTGGTCCTAAAAAAGTTGGTCTGTTTGCTTTCAGAACACAGCTTTTCTTTCTCTTCTCTAAAAATACTAATCATAAGAGCTCCCCTCCCCGCAGTAAAGAAAATCCTTACCTTTTTCTTGCTAAGACAAAAAAAATTAAAAAGTAAGAAAATTATAGAGGTTTGCTTCAGTAAGAAGATAAGCGGTGTCTCAAAGCCATGACAGATGATGATTAAGAGCTAGGAGTAGATCTGTTTCTGCAGTGAGATGTAAGGAGGAGACAGGATATGCCTTCACTTTGGAGGGATGAGAGCAGCACAAGGGCCAACAGGGCTCAGGGCTCTGATTTCTGCTAGTAGGGGGAGCATGGAGTGTGGTTGTCACTTTCTGTTGTCCATGTGGATCAAGAATAACTTTGTTGTTGCCAGTGTGGATTTCCTTATCTTTTTCTGCTAGTTCTAGTAGCTGGTTTGCTTTTTTTTTTTTTTTTCCCTATCCAATAGAAGAGGAATGCTTTGGAAGATCCACTGTGCTTTTGAAAACTGAAAGCAAATTCCAGCTCCTCACTAGATGAGCCAGTAAAATGTAATGGCCTGGTCATTTTGTGTATGGTCTTTCAGTTTGAGTGTTTATCTTCACAATTTCTTTGAATCATTTTGACTCTTGTTCTCTTTAGCTGTCCATTATCACTGCTTCTTATTTGCTGGATATTGCTTTTATTTGTGTCTGCTATTAATCTGTGTAGGTGATAGATGTGCACTTATGTTTCTGTGTGTGACAAAGCATCCCAATTTCCGATCTGCCAACATGTTTCTGATGAATTCTGGCCAGAGGGCACTACTTGCCATGCAGGCATGAATCAGTGACTGATCATTTAATCTGTGCAAATGCTTGTCCTTTTTGCTCGAGCTGAGGAACCGGGGAGGTGACATTTTAAAAACACTTAGGTTGTGACTAGAGTCATCCTGCCTTGAAAACCAGATGATGCTGATCTGCCGTGCCCAAATGTCAAGTGATTAATAGTAGTGGTTAGTATTTGCACTTCTAGGAATGATTACAGGGGTTCAGCCTAAAAGTAGCAGGAGGGAGGTGACTAGGCAGGGCTTGTTCTGACTCGTTTAAAACAGCATACTTCCCTAATACAGGTTTTTAGTATAGGGGTGTTTCTCATCTATTCAAAGGGCCCTGGTAGCTCAGATATTCAGCGTTTAATTTTTCAGAAGTTTCCTGATGTATTCTCTTTATGTGTCATAATTGCTGTCTGATGACATCACCAGAAAGCACTCAAAATTGTGCTGTTTGATGGGGAAACTTCTTGATGTACAACGAACATGTTCCAGATGTTCTTGTATGCAAACTGAGCTTGGTTTTGAATTGTAAAGCTTTTCTTGTATGCCTGGGAGGCTGCCTCTGCTCAGTTTTTCTTGCATAGTTGCAAACACTGATCAGCTCCTGGGGTTTATGTATGTGGAGCTGATGACAAGGCACCAGCTTTATTTTTTTTTCCTATTAGCCTACCTGAAGGTAGCAACTTCGTTGTATTGTTTATTATGTTATAGGACTGATGCTCGTACTTGTTAATAATGCAGGGGACTGAGAGAGGAACTCTGCGTGCGTGAAGAGGGTTTCTGTGGGGTTTTATTTGTTTGTTTTCTCAAGTGTTAATGTACATTTGGGCATTAAGTCTTTTCCCCTGATAATCTGTCTAGAGGATGGACAAAAGGATATTTTATGAAGCTGAAAGATAAATAAATATGACCAACCTCAAACTCTTCACCTGTCAGGATACATAAATGGATACATACAGAGAACATGCCAAAAATAAGAGTGCTCATGAGATTAAATCTTTCTGGTTCATCCCATTGTCCTCACACTGAAGGTAGTAGCATGTAGGTTGTCTGACTTTGCTCTTGATCAAAAAAGTCTGGATGTCTGTGAAGTTGTAAATGTTTCCTCTGGCTGAAAAGAAGTTGTTGGGTGTTGGGTTTTTTGGGTTTTTGTGGTTTTGGTTTTTTTTTAAAGTACTGATTTATTAAATATTTCTGGAAGGATCTCTGCATTTTAAATATAACACAATCAGCACAAGCATCTCTAATTAAAGAGCAAATTTAGCCCTCCAAGTGAAAAGTTGCAGGATTTCTTTTCCCATCAGGATAAAGGGTAGCACACGAACGAAAAGCAATGATTTAAAGAGCTACATGCTATCAACCCTCTTTTCAGTTCAAGCATTTAAATTTTCTTTGAAGTTTTCCTGTGATGTTATTTGTGAAAGAAAAGAGATGGTTGTATGCTTTTGTACAAATTAAAACCCTTTTGGGATTTGTTACATTGTGGATTTTGAAATGTGAACTTCTTTCTAATGGATCCAAACTAATATTCACAGTTGTTTCTGACATATCTTCTAATGTACTCAAAATGTCGATTTTTGAAAGATATTATCCAAGCTGAGAGAAGATGTAGTATTTCCCATGAGGAATTTGTGGTTTATAGCACTATTAGAAAAGATGGAACTGTTGAGCTGAGCTTCAGTCATCTGTTTGATTTTAAATACTTCAGTTTACACAATTAGACTTTCTTCTTATTTTTTCTACTCTGTATTCTTAACCTTAAAATTGTGCAGCAACCTAAGAATAGGTAGATGTGGAAAAATTGTGATTGAGTGTAACATATTTGTTTGTAATTTAATTATCTTGAATATTAACTTATCTAGTGGCAATGTAGAATAAGAATAATTCTGTAACAGCAGCAGATGATGCAATACTATTTGAGAATAAAGAAAAAAGTGGTGAAAATGACTTGTAGAAAAGAGTTGCAGTATCAAAGATGGCTGTAATTCGTGACAGGGGAGATTTTAATCCTGTGGTAAACAGTGATCCTTCTCAACCTGTGTCCTCATTGTCATATCCTAAGCAGTTTTCCATGTTACAGAGTAGTTGAATTTGGTCTTCATTGTAATGTCTTTCACATATTTGGTGGTTATGGGTGCAGTAGCATTGTAATTCAATTCACTTCAGGTTTTTGGTGCGTTTAAGGGAAAACCTTTTCTTAGTTTATAGGACTTGGATGGTTAGGATTATGGTTTAATCAGTGCTTAACTGTATCTCAGTATTTCATGCTGAAAACTGCGTATGTGAGGAAAACAATGGGTGCAATGAATGTTTACCTTTTTTTTTTCTTCTAACTCACTACCATTCTCCTCATGTTTTTTCTGTCCTCTGCACACCCTTGACCTCACTACTCTCATAGCTATTATTGAAATGGGAATTAAAATGGAACACTTGATCCTGATGGAGCTGCTTTTGTTGACACCATCTCCTTTAGGAAAACCCCCAATGTTGACAGAACCCGTTCAAGGAAAAAGATGTAAAGAAAGGCAGTATTCTGAAGGCTTAAGGAAGAGGAGAGGTGTTCAAGCCTGCCATTAAGCCTGCACAGCAAACCCTGTTCAAGGCTGCCTTTGGAGGCACAATTTTTACTGCCTCTTCTGTTGCTGATGTGGAATCAGTGAAATGTGGAGGTTTATATGGTTAAATGAAGAGGTTGCAGAGTGTTGCAGTCTGCTGTGCCCAACCACCTGGCATGTTTATTTAGGGCACATTTGTGCTCGCATCAGTAGGTGAACCTGAATGTTAAACCTGTCCTCACTCAACCTTGGTGCCTGACAAGTGGTGCTGATGGGGAGGCAGCATCTTCATTTGCTCCTCTGCTCCGAAATGTAGATGAGAGATGGTTAAGGAGAAACCAGACCTCCCTGATAAGCAGGTGACTTCCCAGTCAGGACTTGTTCATTGTCTTAGTCACCTGCCTTGGATGGGAGGCCACTCTTTCTCCCCTCAGCAGCTCTGACTTCTGCTGTCCAAAATGCCATGTTCTACTTCTTCTGTTTTGTAGTCTTGTTTTCTTTCTTACTTTCTTCTTCTCTCCTGTCACTGTCTCAGTGGACTAGGGCATTATATTTGTGTTTGGGGTAGCATGCTGGACACCAAGTGCATTTGCTGAATTTTTAGCCTGTGCCTCTTCCGCGGGCTCCAGGGAAGTTGGCTGCACTCCATTAATCTCAGTGTGTGCTGTCATGTAATGCTAATGCTGCTGCTTCGTGGTCACAGTGTGATTCCAGGCTTTTGTCGGTACACTGTCAGTGCAGTAAGCTTTAGAACTTTTTCCAGAATTGATAGAGCAAATAGCATTTTGCTGCCTGTATTGCAGGCAGTGCCCTTCCCCCTCCCCCCCCCCCCCCCCCCCCCTTACAGTTCCTCTTCTGCTGAATATTTGGGTGCTAAAAGTTGTCCCCTTGGTAAGATCTACTTGCCTGTCACTAGGATCTCAAGTTCCTACCTATTCCTTGTAAGATCACTGCAGCTGCTTGCTTGGTAAGCCAGCCCTGTTGGTTTAAAAGGTCCTGAGTCATTAGCCACTCAGTGACTTCCCAGACTTGCAGCAGTTATGGTTGCTTTCTCCCAAAATAATGATTGCAAAAAAGCTGAAAGGCCCATTTAGCATGTTGATACCCTTGCTATGTCGGAAAAATCCTCTCTAGATACTCAAATGGATTTAGTCTCCAAGCAGGGTCTTGTCATTAAGGACTCACATGAAAAATGAAGTCCAGAAGGACTGCGTGGCTGCCTCCCCTCTCTGTCAAGCCACAGCAGAGGCTGAGAACACTGTCTTCTCCTTGCCCTGCCATGACGGAGAGCGAAGGAAAAGTAGCAGCACTCATGTCCTGCAGAGAAGAGGCAAAAAGCAGGAATTTGTGCCATAATTGATTCCAGATGAGTTCCCTTTTTCCAGCATTCTCTGCTCTTAGCTCCCAGGTAGAGTGAGCGTTTGTATGCATGAGCAGCCTGGTACTAGGGGAAAGATGGCTTTTTGTTCTATTTAGTTACATGTGTTACTTTTGCCTTTAGGAAGGTTAAGCAATGTTTTTCTCTGTATTTCCCGGTGTGTGTCAGGGAGAGGTCTGCTCACACACAGCCTGGTGGTGCCTGTGCCAATGGAGGAGGTTATCAGGTTGTCCCTGCCTCCTCACAGCCCAAGGTTACCTCCGGTGAGGGATGAAAAGTTCTTGTGGGTGGTGCAGCTGTAACCAGAAGAGGCATGAAGTTCACGCCTGGGAATTTCTGCAACAAACTATTTTTGTAAATAGTTCATAGGTAATAGACTCCTGTAATAATCACTCAGAGCACTTAAGGACATACTTAATTGTGTTGCTTGAATGAGAGTGTAGGTGGTGTTTCTGTGTTACATCTGTGTGTTTGTCTTCTGAAAAAGTACAGTCTATGGATCAAATATATTCTTAGTTGATATTGTTACTTTCTTCACCCCTTCTTCTGAAGTCATGGCAGTGCTTGGAATTTGCAAGAATTGTCTGGTTATGCTATTACCTTTGTGAAAATGGATACATTTCTGGAAAGATCCTGTGTAGATGCACATAGAATGATTGCTCCAACCTGTCTGGGTTTAGAGAGGGGCCTCGGTCACTTTGCCATTTCCTTTGTGGCACTTGGTATGTGCAAGTAGCATTTGCAAAGTTCTGATGACCTTCCTGTAATTGGAGATGTCCTGAAGAGGACTTAGTCCTGAAGTCTGTTGGCAACAGGGATTTACATCTCTTTTACTGAGCAGGGTCTTTTACTCTGTGCCTACAGAATAAATATCTATGTATTTAATATGGAATTACTGCTGGCAGCAGGATTTCCTCATCTACAGCACTAGGAGGGGAAAAAGCTCTATTTTTTTTTCTTCCTTACTTTAGCTATCTTAAATGAGGTAGATTGTTGGGGAAGAAAATTACCGTGCCAAGGTGACAAGAAGATTTAAATGATTTCATTTAGATATATCTTTGCTCTTAGCATTTTAAGTAACTATTGCTGTAAACAGAGACAGAAGAAGCTTGATTATGAGTTCTCTTCTGTATCAAAGTGTGTATGGTTTTTTCCATTGTAACAACACAAAATAGTTGAGTTTAAAACCCTTCTATAACATGCTTTAATGAAACCATCTTGGGACATATTTCCCCCTTGTTTTTTTTCTGAGTTTTTTTCTGAGGGTTGAATATTGAAGCATGCTGTGAAGAGCAATATGAGGAGAGTTCATTTTTTTAGGGCTTAGTTGGGGAGTATGTATCTTCTTTCAAGGTCCAAGGAAGTTTCTTGAGCATTATGCCAGGTTTCATACCAAGTAACATGAGTAACATGAACCACTTTTTCAAGAGATAGGAGGTTTGGGAAAGTCAAATCTCCCAACACGACTGTAATTTCAAAGGAGTCGTGTTCAGTAGTGACTCCCACACAGTCGGAATTTAACTGTTTGTGTTGATACATCTCTTGTAGTCCTGAGAGCCGTGGATGTGAGCTGGTTTGTCGGTTGTAGTAAAATGGCATTTCAGACCAGAAACAGCAGGCTCATATGAGGAGGTATTGTGTCAGTAACTTCTTCCATCAGTTGCTGCTTTAGTGCTTCAACAGTAACAGGCTGCTGCGCTGCTTTCTGAGAAGAGCGTTCTAGCTATTTTGTTCTGTTTCTTGTGAGAAAAAGAAGTTTGGCCTGTGTCCATGTGCTAGGGTTGTGGAAGTCAGGATATTCAGTGAAGATAGACAGCTTTATAAGATTAACTTGTACCCAGGTGAGTTTAGAAAAGATAGGTAGTATCAGGAGAGGGTAGAAAAGCCTTTGGACTTTGTTACTCCTCTGCTTGGAATCACAAAGGACTGGCCCTTCTATTTCCGTGATCTGTAAATAGCACAAGGCCTTGGTGTGATTGTGCTTATGTTTGCGTTGAGGTGCCTTCCTTCTTGTCTGATTCTCATGCTGTACAGGAGTGAGCTAGAACTATGTTAAACCCCTTTGTCCTTCTTTCAAAGTCTGCAGAGCAGGAAAGCTATGTGACTTCAACTGCTATTATCACTGAAGCAGATCAGTTCTTATATTTAGACTGAGTTTATGGATGGGTGTAGGTACCTGTTTGTTCTTGATGACTTGTCCTAAAAAAACCAGTTTGAAGCACAATGCTTATTTATCACGGACAAAGTTTGAATTGTTAGCAAAATGCTCAGGTTAGACATATGGTGGATGCAGTCCTAGGTGTGCCTCCAGCTGCTTTAGCAGAGCAAATACCCAGTTGCAAGATATAGTGAATTATTCAAAGGACTGGATGGGACAAGAGGCTAATTTAAAGAGTTAATGCTTGCTTCCCTTGTCACCTAGTAGGTTTCTAGTCTTTTGAATGACAGTCCCTGTCAGGTTTTTCGGGGGGGGGGGCGTTTTTTGGTTGGTTTTTTTGTTTGTTTGGGGTTTTTATTTGTTTGTTTTTGTTTTCTTTGTTTGGTTTTGTGTTGTTGTTTAGTTTTTGTTTTGTTGTTTCTGTTTTGGTTTTTTGATGGTGGTTGTTTGGGTTTTTTTGGGATGTTCTTTTTTTTTTAATGGCATGACCTATTTACAAACATAATTAGGTGCTTGCTTTGATGTATTTTAACAAATTCAAGTTTGAATGTAACACTTACTTGCAGAGTTAATAATGCTACTTCTTAAATTTTATTTTGCTATTCATATTACCTGACGGTACAATTATATATATATATATATATATATAATATAATATATAATTTAATATATAAATATATATAATATAATTTATAATTTAATATATTATAAATATAATTTAATAAGTAATCTAGGTTACGGGGATAACTCTAAGAGAAACACTGTTTGAGACTGTAGGAAGCTTGTCCAAGAAGGAAAATGTTTCTGTGTTTTATGTTTTTTTTTTCTTTATTTTTCATATTTGGCTTATCATGCATAATCCAGCAAACAACTGTAATGTTCCTGATAGCTAGAAGGAAGAAAAAATGGATATCTTTGGGTTTTTACCAGTGAAGTGGAATGGTTTCCCTGGAATATGTTAATGGGAATTGTTAAAGCATCTGTGTTAAAAATAATTAATAAAATATCTGTAGTTGTTTTATAAGATAGTCAGCTGTAATGCCACATCACGTTTTAAAACTGAAGACGGCACTGCTGCATTGATAATAACCTGTATAACCCTGTGTAATCCACATAAGATGAAGTATGGGACAATTTGTTTTACCTACCTACACTGTGTTTTTATTAAGACTTGATTTTACATCCAAGTTTTTCCGATCTGTACTAAATACTGAGGATGAAGAGTCCATAATCAGTTATTCTTTTCTCCGCCTTTGGTGTGTGGGCCTATAAAAATAAATATTTCTCTTGTTCAGATGTTGCTAAGAAAATAGGAATTTTACAAATATTTGTCTAGTATTGCTTTTAACAGCTGAAGATAAGGTGCTGTACTGACTGACAACTAGGAACTGAATGAGGGCTTCTTTACTGAGTCTCTGGCCTCTGGCAGGTTACTTAATTCTTTTAATCAAAACCTTAACAGAAATTGTCACATCAAATCATAATCAGAACTTAAATCTGACTTCAGGTTCTTTTTTACTAAATGTTTCAGAGAAAGGTGCACAAGTCCTTTTTCATGTGTGAAGTGTTCTGTCCTTAACAAGAGTGTATTGTTAATCACTTAGAATTCAAGATTGACTTTAGCAATAAAGCATCTTTATTTTCCCAAACTGCACTTTTAATATTAATATCTAAATATTTCATTGGTAGATTGTTATAAAAAGCTTTTTCTATTGACAAGGAAAATAAGCTTTTTGACCCTCACCATTTCTGTGAAACTGTTATAGACTGAGCTATTTGGAAAATACAAGAATCTGATTTTTTTAACTGCTTGATTATTTAAAAAGCCACCTCATAAGCTCACTTTAATTTAGTTTTCATGATGTCCTAAAAATAGATATACAGAATAGGTAAAAAAGCCATATTTAAAAGCAGAGAGGGAAGAAATAGCGAACTTTTGGCAAGATGACATCTACTTTTATGTGACCTTTACTGCTAAGTTTGTACCTTTGTTCTTGGAGTTACTCATATCCTTAAATGTAAATGACTGTGAAACATCTGAAATAAGTTTGACATGGATGGAAGCAAATACCTAATTGAAGGTTTTGTATGAGATCAGAATTTAGTGTCTGCATGTCTCACATCTTGCGAGCAATGACCATGTCTTGTGTTTTGTGACAAACCTGGCTGCACAGGCTGCCAAGGGGGGAGTAGCTTCAGAGACAGAGCGTGGCAGATCCATGTGGTGTTGAGCTCCTTGGGCAGTTTTGTTGTTGTAGAGGCAAAGGGAACATTGTATTCTGGACCATTTCCAGTTGTAATCAAACAACTGCTCCCCCCAGCAAGTAGGAGCCCTGCCAAAGTCAGCTTGGTTTGGTGCATGGACATGTGGATAAAGCGATGTTTGTCGTGCTGCCCTCTCATCCAGTGCATTGGATTTCCATCAGAAAAATCCTTTGCTGGCAATAAATTGAATCAGTTGGCAGTCACTGCACTGCAGAGGGAGGTGGGAGGAAGAGCAGAGTTTAATTAACAATGGAAATTTGCAGCAGGGGAGCATGGAGGGTTGTTTAACATCATCCTTAAGCAGAGAAGTAGCAAAAGAAATTTGTGCAGGGAAAGGCTCCTTCCAGTCTCGGTCCTACAATGAGCTAAGTGTTCCTAGTTAGAAAACATGCTTAATTTAGGAGTCGGCCATACTGCAGATCTAAATGCAGTCCTTAAAGATGGATGACCTACCAAGAGCTGTGCAACCAAGATCAGAGGGCTCCCCATCTTGTGGGGTGAAACACCTCCGGCTCCTTGAATAAACCCCTTGTTCTTCATGCACTGCAGCAGGTTCAGTGTATTTGTGTCTTTGGCCCTGTGCTGAGAGTGTGTATCTGATAGAGGAGGCATTCCTAACCAGTTCAGTTCATATAATGACGTTTGGAAGATGAAATTGCCTTCTTTAAGTCAGATTATGGATAAGAGAGGGGAAAAAGGCTTAGTGGATTGAAAGCATATGTGCAGTGAATTTTGTAAAAGTGAATCCTTATACCTTATTTTGCCACTCCAGTGCCCTTGGACACTATGCTTTAGAGCTGTGAGCAGAGCCTGCATGTGTACATGTATTTGTATGGAGGAGGTTGAGAAGTTTCTGTGTGGTACTGGCAATTGACAGCTTAACTCTTTTACTTCGAACAGAGTGTGTTTTTTCTTACAAGTCGTTCAATACTGTTCTAGAAGATAGCATACTTGATCCTTTGTGCTACTTTCTTACAGAAGGTGCCAAGTGCAAGCTTGTTTCGGAAGCTTTACTTGGAGATTAACTGCCTTGGCTTTTTTTAGTCTCTCCCTGAAGAACAGGTGATGTGCAGTGTTACATGGTATGTCACAATTCAGAAGTCAGAAAGACAGAAGAGAGACATGTTCTGTTTTAATTTTGTGTGAATAGTTTAATTCCATCAGTCTTGGTATTGCTGATGAGGATATTGCTGGTTTAGACAGTTGCTGTCCTCTTAGGACATATAACTCTTCTCTGTTTTTTTTCCTTTCTGTTTTTTTTCCCTCCCTCCTCTATCACTGTCTTCCTTAGCAAAGAAAGTATGTCTCACTCTTTCTGTGTGGCTGTTGTATGAAAGATGAAGGCAAAGTGGAACACAGTTCTCTGTTGTCACTGGAGGTGGCTTCCGCACTTACACAACAAGTTCCCTTCCTGAATTTGCAAGTTCTTAAGTGGCCTTCCTGTAATCTGATTAATAAAGGCAGTAATAACTTAAAGAAATCTGACTTGCTCTAGTTATTGAAAATAGAAGGAAATGAGATTCTTAAGGTTTTCAAGTATATACTGTAGCAGTTTCTAAATCCCTGTGCTCTGCCAAAGCTGTTTAATACAGCCAGGAACTGATCCAAAGCTTATGTCTGGATGAGTAAAAAAGGAAGCAAGTCTGCCATGTAAAGACAGGATGGTTATGGTATTTTTCCTCTCTGTATGCATGTGTATCTGTAAAAGACATATTTGGTTTTTGGTTTGCTTGTGGGTTTTTAAAATTTGTTTGTTTTGGGGTTTTTCTTTTGTTGCTGTAGTTGTAGGGTTCTTTTTTTCCCCTTTTTAAAAAAGTATAAATAGGTTCTACTGTGTTTCTCAGAACTCTGTCATTGCAAGTTGTAATTTTGAACTTTAGGAACATGTCAGCAATTGTTATAAATCAGTGAATTGAAATCAAATGTAGCAAGTTTTACCACTGGGGGATGTCAGTATGCAAGGTGAATACTAGCAGAACAATATTGAAGTCAACTACTTAGAAAAGCGTGGTGAAAGGCATGTGAACTCCTAGGTGTGAAGCACTTTCGACGTTAATCTAAGAAAGCATTTATGTCTTCTTGTTGGATTTAGTGTTCTGATCTTATTTTTTGTGCAATGTGACAAGATGGACAGTCACAAAATGTTAAGAATAGAGAATAAAGTGGAAAATTCTTTTGGGGGAAGGTGATTTTGCAACAAATTTATTAGAAAACCGTGGTTGTGTAGCTCATGAATAACCAGGGTGTTCTTTTTCCTGACTTTTTTTACCCGTATCTGAATTGCTGTTGGGATGATTTTGAGTGTTTTCATTTATGTGAGGAGGCATCCTGTAGAGTGGGGAAACATTTCTTGGAGCATTTGTGGGCACCAATGATGTATTGCTAGTTTGATCAAGCAGAATATGCCAAGTGCAACACCACTTTAGCCTGGATTTAATACAAGGATGTGTGTCAATACAGTACCTAAAGATGAATTTTAATATTGTGACAGCTGTGTAGAGAGCTCTGGTTGTTGTTTCTGATGCTTACTAATATTGCTGCTGATGACAAAGGTGGCACTTGTTACAGATAATGAACTTGTACCCTGTGGAGTTTAAAAACAAACCCAAAGCAGACAAATACTACTAGATAGTTGTTAGAAGTGAGGAATTATGAACGGGTCAGATGGTTCCTCCCCTCTTCACAATTGTAGGTTTTCTTAATAACATGCCATGCATACCGGATCTTGCGTTTACAAATATGAGCTAATGTTTTAAGAACATCGCTTTGGAGGGTCATATTTCTCCATTGATGAAGTCAGCTTCACAAAACCTTTCTGTCCATTCCAGAGAGAAGAATTTAACTCATTGTAAGTCCTGTCTCTGGCTTGTAATGCAGGACAAAGAGACAGAGAGAATCAGTGTGTCTTGACGACAAATAAAATGAAGATCAGTTAAGATGATGAGATTTTGAGTCTTTTGTTTCTTCACTCTTCAAAGCAGCTAACAATCACTACAAGTTTATTTAGGTGTGGAACTCCTATGTAAATCTTTTAGAGGAACTGGGCAATTTTGCCTTAAATTGCTGAGCATAATAAAGGGTCACTTCCTGGCACAGGATTTTGTTGTGCCTTAGTCCCACACAATTTTGATACAATCTCAGTACACATTGTCTATCGTAAAGGTGTCCTACTCTGTTTAATATATTGGTTTGTTTTTTTTTTCAACTTTCCTTATGATTCTAATCAGTCCAAGTTCAGACTGCAAGAAATAGTGCAAATCATATGAATTGAGAATATACAAGGAGGTTGAATACAACTAATGTAGAAATTATTTTACTTCTAATAAGCTTTAAATAAATAGGAATACAGTTTAAATTATTATTTGAAAATGTTTGAAATGGAAGTAAAAATGTGCTTCCATTTCAAAGATGTTTTCTGAAGCTGGACAATGTCAGTGACATGCTTTTTAAAATTGATTTTTCTGTCATTGCTTGCAGTGTTAGAAGAATTATTTTATCACATCTTGCCTTTCATTCATCTACCATCATAGTAGTTATAGATGTCATGCTTTTCTCTAGTAAGAAGCAGAGGAGATGAGCAAAAACTAATTTCTTCCTTATTTTCTAGCCTATCCTTTCTTCAGTCTAGTCCATGCAGTTACTCATGCTCCTTCTCAGCTTTCATTTCTTAATTCCAAAGAAACTGGAAGAAAGAAATATTGGAATATAAGGAGGAGAGACTATAGGAAAGCAAGCTCCTCAAAGTATTGTAACTGTCTTAGAGCTTGGCTGTTATGAGCACAGGCCTTGCATCCTGGCAAATGCTGAAAATAGAGCAGATTTCTGATGGCTTTTGCACATCATCATTCCCTGTCTTTACTGTGGTGGGTTTGTCCTGTTTGTGAGGGATGGTGGAGCTGTTCAGTTAATGTTTTGAAGTAGGACCTGTCCTTCTCGTTCTTCTGGTAAATAAAATGTAGCATACTTCTAAAATAGCTGAAATGAAAGGCTTCACTGTCTATTGATCTATTAATACATGAGAAAACTTGCTGCTTTGTAGGTCCTTGCTTTTAAGACCAGATACTGAAAGTTGCAAATGGATGTAAGCAAATGTTATTTACAGATTAAATGAAATTTGTAAGTCTGCATGAAGTTTGATGATAATAATACAAATCACTTACGCAATGAATGAGGAGTTGGTACATGTAAAGACATAAGAAACCAAAATAGATTGTTGATTGTCACAGTTGTCACAAGTATCGCTTCTAATCTTCCTATTACAGACATGAAACTGTATTTTCAGTCTGTCTGAAATAACCGATGTATTAAAAATTTTGCTGAACTCATTTTTACCGTGTCATCCAAAATGATTTTCCACTCAGTGCACAGTGCAATATTCATTTACAAATGATACTTTGCCTGTTAGATTTTTATGTTTCAGTGATGTGTGTTCTCTCTAATTTAGTAATTTGAATAATTTTAGTAGTTTTAGTAAATTTATTTGGCATCTGCAGTATCAAGAAAATGAATCATAGCTTTGTTTGCAGAGAGGAAAAGAGGGAGAAAAAGTAATACTGTCTTTATTTTCCTCATTCTAGGGTCTACTTACAGTGTGCTGTCCATAATGCCTTCTGACTCTGAAAGCAGCAGTTCTCTGAGCAGCATTGGTGAGTAAAGTCTTAATATAAGAACTTGATGAGTGTGTCTTTTGGGAACTGGGACAGCAAGTTTTTAAGGTTGCCTCTGGGATGGGTAGAGGGATCCCGGTCATAAAATCAAAGAAGTTGATCTGTAAGATGTAGTCATCCATCTGTACCAGGAAAAAAAGTACTTTTGTGCAGTGCAAGCTAAGCCTTTTAGTGGCTGGCTGCAGTTGTTGTCAGTAAAATCTGTTACATTTGGATATATGAAATGATGTAACTATGCTTTGAGTTACTTAGAAAAATGATGTAAAAACGGCGACGTTGTGTTTATATAAGTCTGTGCATATAAAATATATATATGTGTATATGAGTATGCATGTATTTATGTAGATGTGAAAACTGTGGTCAGAGTCAAAAGCATCATAGAAGTTATAAAAAATGTAAGCCAAGGCCATAGCCTTCTAAACTTTTGACAGTGGCCACAAGCTTTAGCTTTTTTTCCTGTATTCAATTAATTGCTTCATTTTCTCTGTTTTTAAATCATTGGGAAAGACTGGAGGTTAAAAAAACCCACATTACTAGAGATGTTTTGTCCACAAGATGATCTTGGAACAGCTCTATTAGCTGTCAGTTTTGCTTGTCTTTACTTATAGAAATACCTTCTATTGGGAAATCCTTGTAAAAGTCATTTGCCCTTGCTAGGGAATGCAGGCTCTTGCATATTTAAAGTTCCAGTGTTGTGTCAGGCATCTGCAAACTTCCCTGACAGCACCAGGCAAGTCGTTGTCTTTTTAAGGATGTGGGTAGACATCTGTTGCAGTCATTGAGTTGAACTTTTAACTCCAGCAAGCAGGAACAAGATTTTAGGCCTGAATGAACTATTTACTGAAAATACTGGAAGCTGTGACATGTTTGTTGGATTTTAATCAAGACCACACTTGTATGCTGTTACCTGAAGGAAGGGTAGATTTAATTTGCTACGAATAAACTGGGACTGGAAACAGGAAGAAAAAAGTTCATAAACTTTTAGGACTACCGCATTCAGAAAGGTTCCTTCCAAAGAGGGAAGTTATTCTAAAATGAAATCAAGTAATTTTGTGGGATAATTGGATGAACTGATGGCTGAGATAGGAGAAATGCAGGTGGTCCTGTCTAGTTCCATGTTCCTCATTTTAAAAAGGAGCGGTACACTTAGATTTTAATTTTATTTTCAATTTTTTTGCATTTCTTCCCACAAACTATGTTTTGTTCATATTTTAAGATCCTGAAGTTCATCCTCAATTTGGATTTGTGCACTTGACATAAAAGGCTGTCCTCAGAATTGATTTATGCCTTTGGACTATACATGATCAAAATTATTTTAAAACCTGAAAATTTTAAGTACCCTGCTATTAAACAAAAATTGTGATCTACTATTCTCCGTAATCTTGTTTTATTTAAATGGCTCATGTGAGCTCAGTATTTAATATTTAATAGATTAATAGCCAGGGGAATTCTTTGTTTGAATCTGGCATATTTATTTTATGGTGTGATTATAGGCTTCTTTTTAATGATTATGATTTTTGCTCCAACCATTTTCTCACCCTTACATCTTGTTGTGCAAGAGACAATATCTTTCGTGATCCAGTATCAATAGAAAAATTGCTTAATAACTAACATATACTAATAGATGTCTTTGCAAGTCACTTCAAAGTCAGATTATTTTAACGCTGACCAATTTATTGAATGACGAACCATCATAACTAAAACTGCCTGCATGCCATCTCCCCTAAGGCTTCATATGAATGGAATCCCAACAAATACTGAGGTGCTGTAGCATTTGAGGAATTTCACATGCATCTTCCCCTCACTGAAATAATTTTCACAAGGGTAACTCTGTGCGGTGGAAATGGTAAGTTTAACCTATGAAATCAATGCATCAGTGAAAAAAAGGTAAATAGGTCATGGTTTGGAGACAGGGTAAGCTTTTGAATATGTTCAGTTTGACATTGATAGTTATAAGTGCACACAAATGTATATGAAGGAGTATTTTTAGTTTTCCACTCACAGACCTTCCTCATAGGAAAGATATTGGATCTATTTTATTATACCTGTGTTCAAAACACTGGTTTTCAATAAAAACCTTGATTCTGTTTGTTGAGCAGCTCAAAAACAGATTGGCACCTTTGACTTTTCAGGGGAAATGCACAAGGTTTTGGGGCCACTAATTACACCCAGATAAATCTTCAGAGAGTTAATCTTAGCATCATCCAATTAGAAGAGATAATACAATCTTTCCCGTGTAGTCTTTAGACTCTGTAGTTCATAAACCTAACTAGAGACTCGTATGTCCATGTGCTTCATCTCTTCTTCCCAAACCTTAATTACCCTAGCTATTGTTAGAGATGGTTTCTGCTGCCAGCATTCTTAATTAAATTATCTTTTTCTGAAATACTTCCAAGTAAGTCAAGAAGTTGTCAAATGGAGATACTGCTGTATGTTTTTCAGCTCTCTTGGGTTTGAGTTAATTTATGAAGTTAAGGTATATAACAATGGGCTTATTTTCCAGAAAAAGACTCTGATCTAAGACCTAATCTTAAATAGAACTAAGATTGTTTTTAAAAGATAGTTCTGAGAAAACACGGGCTCAGTCTCAGTCCAATAAATAAAGCACGGTGTTAGGATTTTGACAGGAAGAGAGAAAGATGAGACAACATAATTTAATCACTGTATAAACCCATGGTGTGCCCAAATCTTGGGTGTATTTCCAGTTCTAGTTCTCTCATTGGAAGCCAGGAGTGCAACAAGTGTGGAGAGATGAATGAACAGTTATCCAGCAGCTTCTGTATGGGGAACAAATGGATATTCTAGGGTTCTCAAGCCTTCAGCAATGCCAATATAAGTGCAGAGCAAGGAGTGATGCAATTTGCATAATGTGACTCAGGATGGGCTTAGGGCTGGTCTGTTCCGAGTTCTGTGCTGTCATCCAAGCTTTTTTCCTCTTTCCCTGCCTATCTGGGGCTTGCAGGGCATGAAGGACGCAAGAAGAATGAATTTCCGTCCTCATGTGCATGTGATAGCATAAGCAGTTGATGGAAGCCAGCTCCCCCCTGTGTAACAGCAGCTTAGCAGCCTTGGAGAAGCGACTCTGCCCTTTTTTTCATTTGTATCTGTATATAAATAAAAGTGCAGAGTGACAGCAGGTTTTTCTCATATTTTCCTCATTATTCAAAATTAATTTAGATGGCAATATTTTCTTTTTTCTCTTTTGCTTGTGTCCTTTTCTCTCTGATATATTAGTAAAGTTCATGCTGTGAATGTGAAACAGGTAGTTTTGATGGTATGGAGGGCAAATGTTCACAGTTTATTTCCAAAAGAGGTGTAATAAAAAGTGCTGTAATGGTGCAATACCATCATTGTTTGTCAGCCCCAGCTTTGTCCCCTCAAAGGAGCAAATCCTCATTAAATTGTCATGGTCTCTCTCTGTATTTCCTTTCTCTTTGCTCTTGGCCAATGACAAAGATTTTTGTGTGTAAATAAAAGCATCCTTCATCTGCCCACTCCCTGTGCCCAGCAAACTCTGAATGGAGCTACAATCCTGTGTCTCTGATATCAGAATAATTATTTATGGAGATTCAGCGCCTGTCGTGCCAAGCGCGGAACAACAGTGTCACTTAGGAATTGGATAGAAACCAGCCACACAGCTATATGTGACAGCCCCTGGCTAGTCTCCCACTTGACCACTCATGATAATAGGTAGGAATAGAACACAGAATCAAGACCCCTTTTTTAAAAAGTGTCTAAAAAAATGTGTCACTTTGTGTAGTGCACTTAATAATTTGACGTTTGATGCCACAACAGGATAATGGTTTCTAGAATCAAGCCATTTTTTTACCTATCCTAGTACCTTAATGAAGCTTCAGAGTTTTCTTTTAGTGCTTTAAAAATGTTTTTCCTCCCCTCTTCAATGCACAGATGTTTGGGTTTTGTTTTTGCTTGTTTGTTTGTTTTTAGGGAATATTTTTCAATGAAATACAGCAGCTTGCATGCAGGCAACAGTCTGTGGCTCTGAGAAGATTTTCCGTAATACTTTTTATTATGAATTTTTAACAGAAAGGCATTGCATGCTCTTCCATTCTTTGAAAGTATACTGAGTTCCTAATTAGATGATTTTTTGGAATGGAAAAGATGTTCCATCTTTTCACATGTCTAAATTTCTTCTTTCCACAGCCAGACCTCTTTGCATTGTTTTGATTACAGCTGCCAATCTTGTAGCCTCTTCATTCCACATTGTGTATTATCACCTTTATCTTTTAACAGACAATTATTTTTCCAGTTGCTCAGTTCTTTGCAAATGATAACACTTTTTCATTAAAAGTGTTTTCTCTTACTCTCCTCGGTTCATGTCACTGTGCTACATTTTGCTGTGGGAGCTTACATAGAATCACAGAAAGGTTTGGGTTGGAAGGGACGTTAAAAATCATCTAGTTTGAGCCTCCGTGCCATGGCCGTAGCAATCTGTAATGAACACCACCACTGCCGCTACAATTTTATGCCTTTTCCTTGCAGCCATCAGGTGGTCATATATCTGTCTCCACCAAGTTGTCCAACTTCGATTTCAACTGACAGTATTTCCTTGCTTAACACTTTTTAGCTTATCAGCCTGACAGGCTATTTACAGATAGTTTTTCTCTAGTTGCATTTCAAGTTGTTTAATGTGAGAGCCTCAATTCTTACTTGGAAGCAAATATCCCCCTCTCCCATCAGACTCCTTCCCAACAATGCTAGTCTTTCACTCTTCATTTTCATGTTGCCCATTTTGACAAGTGTCCTTTCATGATGTTGTGATTTCAGTTTATTGCTTCATACTTGCTACAGCTGTATGTAACAAAGTAATTGTTTTCACTGTTCACAGGAGCTGTTCACTTGCAGGCGTGGCTTATGATGCTTTTTCAGTCAAAAATAAACACTCTGTCCTTGTCTGAAAGAGTTATTTATTTCCCCTGACAGCCTATAGTAATCTCTCATTGCATTTCTTGCTTTTTTTTTTCTTTTTTTAACTAACACAAAGTTTGTATTTGCTACAGACATCTCAATAGTTAACACCAAGGAACAAGTGACAATATTACACTTGCTGAAAGGCCAGGAATGAATAAGAAAAGGTACTAGGAACACTACCAGTACACCACATCAGAATCCTTTTCTGTACTGCAGTAATTGCCTTTGATTGTTCTGCGTCCTTGCCAATCAGTCTTTCTATTCAGAAGTCAGTTTGCTGTAAAATTTGGTCTCAGTGATTGAATTAAAACTCTTTGTGTAGATTTATTTCCTGTGTAGTAAACTGCCCATTCAGATTGCTTGAAACAAGACATTTAACTTGGAAATGAGCATACTCTTCCACACACTCAAAGTAAACTTCTCTCTGATTTTGCTCTGTGAATCATGTAACTGTCTCTAGGATTGGTCCTTAATCTCTAAGTGATTTTCAGTGTGCTTGTTGATAAACTTCTCCTCTTGAGTATTAAGCATTCTGAATAGCTTCTGTGTATTATTGCTGTCTTCTTTGGGGTCTATTTTCAGGCAGCTTTGGTTTGACATTGGCACAGTGTTCTCTCCACTTCTTTCTCTTCAAAGGTACTCAAGTTTACTCCATGGACATAATGGTTTGGGTTTTTTTTTTTTTTTTTTTTTTTTTTTTTTTTTTTTGAAAGGAACATAACAATAAAAAAGTTAACTTTGCTCATTTGTACTGATACAGTCTTGTAGAAGGAACAGTTGGATTTTTGCGGTGAGAGAACCACTAATGAAGAGCTGACCACTTCATGGTATTTTGCTTGTTACGGTATCTTCTTAACATTTGAGAGTTCCATGTAGGAATTTCAGAAGATTTGGTTGGTCTGTAATGATTTGAATGGAAATACTGTATATGAATATCCATCTTCTTCTCTCCAGACAGCGCCTGTGGAGCACAATGTCTTTCGCTGCTCCCTGAGGCCCTTTATCAGTCTGTGCATTTAGGAAATCCTTTTGGTGACAGTGGTTTTCTTTTGGGGCTGTGAAGCTGATATGGTGAGGCAGTGCTCACAGCTCCTGCAGAAGATGTGCAGATGGAGTGCTGGAGGAGTCTCATCCCCTTGGCTGGTGTGCCGCAGGTGACCACAGCCACTGTCCCCTTGGGCTCAGGGTGGACACTTCTGTGTGGGTTATGCTTTCACTACACAGTCATAAGCCTGACAAAGGTAGGGTTTGAGCCAGGGAGCTGCTGCAAATTCAGAGCCAGAAGCTTCAGCTGTATTTTTGTTGGTCATGGTAACAGATTTTACTCTCAGTTGTATTTCAGCTCAGCAAAATTCTGCGAGGACTTCTCAAATTGATGCGTCTTCCTTTTCCCCCCTGGCCCTCCATCTCCTCTGTGATTATTTTGGTATTAGGTTGTAGATTTTCTTTCATATTGACCTTTCTAGAACTACTGCTCAGTTCTTTCTATAGTCTTAAACTTACTGAAGCTGAAAGTTTATTTTAGGTGCTGCTGGCTTTGTTTAGGTTTTTATATTCTGAATTAAAACAATATACTGAAGTGCTACCCATCCTTTTGTCCTTGCATGTTACATGATTGTCACTGCTTTCCTAATGTATTAGGTTTTCTGTCTGTCAAATGAAACTGTTTCTACAATTCACTATTCTATCTTTCACTTTCCTTTTCTCGGTGTACTGCTCATTGTTTTTTCTAACGTTTTATATCACCTGCACGAAGTTCTGTTCTGTGTTCTCTGCTGTTTCAATATCACTTCAAAAGATACATCTGAAGAAATGTATCTAAATGATAACTACAATGTAATTTAGAATGTAACCCTCTTCTACTCATAAATTATTGAAAGAAAGTAAATATTTTAGAATGCATTTTCCTACAGCAGGCATAAGACTGTACTCTTGAAACCTTCCCTAGCTTGGGGAGAAACCCTGTTGATCATGCTTTGCAGTACATCTTGCAAGTATTTTCTAACATTTTCCATCATGATTTACCAGGCCATGAAGAAATAATATCCTGAATATCTCTGTTGATTTTCTTTTTTTATTAAAGAAAACAATGGAAAAGCTTGACCGTACGAGTAGTCAACTGTTTGTTTTCAAGCAGGAACGAGTGCAAATTTATGAGTTTAAGAAAAAATCATTGTGAAATTTGGGCATTCTGTTAGCTTGTGACAGATTGCCTTCTGAATTAGTTGAATCTGTCACACAAGTATATTTCTCAAAGACCAAGGAGTTTATTATAACTCAAAATATGCTAATGATTTTTCTTAAAATTAGCTGTTTATACATTGGTACTCATTTTCTTATCTCCACGTTATATTTGTTTGGCATTATGGTACATTTTGGTCAGGTTAATAAGTTTTCCAGCCCTGTTTCTGTTATTCTTAAAAAGATATGCTACCACTTCCCCAAATATGAAGCTAACTAAGCAGTGGTTTCTGTGTGGACATGTTATCTTTGTGATAATTGTCGATCAGAGTAATCATCAAGAATTACGTTCAGTATGTGCTGCAGTAATGGATCTTTGTGGTTTCTGTGAAGTGCAGCATTTGGGCTATAATAGGGAAGATATGGTTGCTCCAGCTTCTGTTTTTAAGGCTTTTCTTTTACACAACCTGTGATGGAAATGCTGCAAAATCTCGCTTTGGATGAAGTCAGTGCACGCTCAGGGCTTAATGACTGCTCTATCACAGGCGAGGTGTGTTCTCAGTGCGACACATCCCACATCCCTGCTGGCGGCTCTTCCAGGGCTCGGTGGAGTGCTGCTCACCTGGACACTGGCCAGGGAGGGACTTCAGACAGCTGAGTTCTCAGAACCCAAGTGCAACTCGTGTCACAAATGAGTTGTGAGGTTTATCAAAGCAGATGGATGAGTTATACTTGGCAGGACATGCAGTAAGTGCCTTTTCAGAAATCCAGGTTGTCTGAGAAAGAAGGTGAGTTACTGAAAGGTGGCATAATTTGGATAATGGAGATTTAGCCTTCAGGCTTGTGCATTTTAACATTGGTTTGACTGGTTAAAGCACAAAAAGGAAATACTTTTGTGTAAAATATGCAGTCACATGGAAAAAGAATACAAAGCGGGAAGCACAGGTCACTTTCCTTCTGCTGCATCAAGATGTCAGATGTAATAAAAGGATTTCAGCAGGTCAGCTGTAAAAGCTCCTTTAAAAGACACCAAGACTATGGAATTTTTCTGCTGAAAAAGGATTTTACCTAATGTGTGTGCTTGTTTTTTAAGCATTCAGAAATTTAATTTAAGCTTTATGAGACCTTTCATAGAGCTATTGAAAATGGAAGGTTGTTAGTAAATCAAGCAAAGGTAAATTGTGAGTCCTCTTTTAAGGATAAGAGTGGAAGAACTGGATTATATTGATCTGTGTTTTTCACAACACTTAACAGGTGTGCATCTCATGGCTGATATTATGTGTCAAAAATATCATTGCATAAGAGATGAAAGTATCTGTTGATGTACTTGTAAAAATTGACAAGTTAATGAAAAATAACCCCTTTTTGGTACTAAGACAAATGGCTTCACATTAGTGAAAAAAAGCTTTTTTCCTAAGGCTAATTAGTCCATCTTTATTTAAAGCAGACTTCTTTCTTGGCACAGTTTTGGGACTGTGTGCACAAATGTTCTTGCCTGAAGAAGATTGTCACTCGGATGCTGTCAAAGCTGTTGGGGGAGGAAAGAGGTGGAGGAGCAGGGGTAGAACTTGGCCTGCTTTTCCTGTGTTTAAAGATCCCCAGGGCAGCTGTTGGGTGCTCGTGTAGGTCTTGTGTAGCAGACATTGTCCATGGCTCTGCTGCTGGGGTTAGCCCTGATATCAGTGATGCACTATTGTTAATCCAGAGCCCTTTCCTCCGTGTAAAGCACAGCAGCCTTCCTGATTCATCTCCTCCTTCCTCTTGACCTCTTGCATCCTGTTCATCTGTTTTGCTTGCAAGCAGCCCCAGGATGACATAAGCTTTTGAACTTCTCTGTAAGGATGAGAAGGGATTTTTTCCATGTTACGCGTCCTCTGATGTGTCAGCTCAAGTGAGAGGATGCACAGGTTGCCTTGAATTTACCAAAGACTGTACAGCTTGTCAGTACCTGAATTTGATTTGTCTGTCTTTACCTTTTAGTTTGTTTATGAAATTCCTTTTTCATTGATGTGTCCAAACTATTTCTAATGAATACATATTCTGACTCTTTGTATCTATTTGTTTATTTCCTTCATTTATTCCCCATATCCCCTGTATCATGTGTATTATTACAAGTTTCTGTATAAACTCCCCACAACAATATGTAGACTATTTCTCATCTAAAGAAAGGATAACTCCATTTTGGAAATGTGAAATCCCTAGCCCTTATGGATGAAGGGGCTTCATCCAGATGCAGGAGTGAAACAAAGTCAGCTTCCACACAGAAATCTTCAGAGTTATGCAAGTTTGTGTCTTTCTACAGAATGCGGGTACTTTCTGCAATTTTTTATCTCTTCAATTTGCTATTAGAGCATTTGCATACATTATTAGGCAATAGTTAGATTAAAAGAACAGTCTGTGCTCATAAATTCTCATTACAGAATTACAGTAGCAGCTGGAAGGTATAAAACCAAGGATCCTATTATTGCAAATGCTGTACATATGATAGCCCTGACGCTGCAGTTTTTTTGGTGTGGGAACTTCAAAGCACAGGTAGTTCTGCTGGAAAGTTAGAGGGAGCTTTTACATTCTGCAATACCTTCATGAACTGGATTTAGAGATAAAAAGCCAATCCTTGCAACTCATTAGCATTTGATTCAGTGAAATAATTTTGCATTTCTTTCTTTGAAAAGAGAGTGATCAGAGAGCATTGTTTTACTATTCTATCTTTTGTTGCATCATTAATCTTAAAAACAGGCATAGTAAAGGTACATACTAACATGTTAATGCATATGTCAGCAATTTGTTTGAGTTGTATATTTTTGCATACTATTTCTAGTTGTCTGAGAAGACAGTACCCATCGTTGTTCAGCTCTGATATTAGGAAAGCTGAGAATTAAAAAGTCCCACAAAACACTTCAATGTATGACTGCCCCTTAGAGGAAATTTGATGTGTAGTCCAGTTGCAGTGATTGTAATGTGCTTGTTAGCCAATGTTGTTAAAAATGAAGCCCAGTTTTCATGATTTGTTGGTTAGTAAAATCATTAACTTAATGTACTAGACTGAAAAACTGTGGCATGTGAAAGCATAGAACTGCATTTAAAGTAAATATTATCTGCAGCCCATAGCAGAACAGTATTTCTGTGCTGCTAGATAAAGGAAAAGAGCCCCTGTGCCGCAGTAGTTTCTCTACTGTCATTGAAATAAATTGATGTGGGTGAGCTTTACTCTTGTTTTTTGGGTTTTTTTAAGCATGGCCATTGTTCTTTATTTTAAATAATTTTTTTACCTATGACTTCTGTCAGTATGGTAGTTTCTAAGGTTTTGGCAATTGTTACTACAAACTTGCCTTGCCTTTTAAGCTACTTGTAAGTTCGTGAGTAAGCAAGGAACCTACCCATGCAAACTGAACTTGCAACACAGGGCCTTTCTGCTAACATGGGATCTGACTGGAGTTAGTCTTCTTTCAACTCACTGATGAAAACTTACATTAATTGTTTCATTTTTGTACAGGTTTCTGCAAACACAAATACAGGATATTTTAGAATTGGTGTTTTCTTCTTAAGTGAAGTTTTATTCTTCTTTTGAGGCATTTGCTCACTGCCAATTATTTATCTCTTTATCAGGTACGACTGGTAAAGCATCATCTCCACCACCTGTGATAGACACGAGACAAATGAGTGAGAAGCTGGAGACTATTTTGTATCAGCTCCGTCAGGTGACTCGAGAGAGGGATGAGCTGCGCAAACAACTTGCACTTTCATCTCCTGGGTCAACCTTCGATGACTGCAGGTAAACAGAAAGGAAATGTTGCATTTTCCTTTAGTCTTCAGTAGTGTTTTCCAGTGTCTTGACAGCTGATTGCTTGTAAAGCTGTAAGGAGCTTGTGATGTCTATATGTTGTTGGTAACCTGCTTGCATCCTGGTGATGTGGCCACATCCATGTTTCAGAGCTTCCTGTTGAATGCCTGTTCTCACTTTGTCCAGCAATTTTTCTGTGGGACTGAGGGGAAAAGGTTTCATCTCCATGTTGTGGAAAGAAAGCAAAGAACTTGCTTAGGCTTCATGGGCTTTGTTGTGGGAAGAGAAAGAAGACAGTGGCTGAAGCATTTGGTGTTTTGAAAACAAGAGAGAAGAAAGGGAAATAGCTCTGAATACTTGGCTGGAGAACAGAAATGAGGAGGAAAAAAAATCTCAGCTATTCCTATGCTTCTGCAAGGAGAGAGAGATTTGGATTTCTGCTGAGTGGAATAAATGTTTTTTAGAAGATCAGCCTCCTGGTATCCATACATTGGGGAACTTGTAGCAGAAATATGTTGAGAAAATACATTGAGAATAAGGAAACCTACTCCACTGAACATGTCTTTTAAACCAGGAGGCTTGCCTGTCTCATTTGAATTTGGGGGCTGACATATTAAGAGGAAGATAGTACTCAGAGTATGAGTTAATTGATAATAAAGGCTTTCTTGGGTAGGAAATAGAATTAGTTTATTTTGAAGGATTAAAGATCTTCTAATGTTTAAATGTGTTTGGGTACACTGAGCACTTTTTGCCTGAACACATATAGAACCTTGGAAAAAAATTGTGTATCACTGAATCTGACCTAAGGGCAAAGAACAGACTTTCTGGGAGGTGTTGCCATGATGTGTACCTTCTCTGAACCTTAATGTGTTGTTGTTGTTTGTTACTTAATCAGCTGTGTCTGTATGTGATCAGCTGGCTAATTAAACTTTTTGTCCGTTATGAGAAAGTTAAGATTTGAACCAGTGAATTGGCATTGAGAGAATCTGGACATTTTATTAACTCAGTAGCTTCTCATCTTAATGCCCCCTTCCTCCCTCCATGAGTTCTGAGGGCTGCTTTAAGAGCATCATGTTCTATATAACAGTCTCAAAGCATTGTGGGGATAGGAAAGGAAAAGATTGTCAAATGTCAGCATCTTTTGCATAGCTTCCAGTTACTTAGTTATATAGAAGAATTTCTTCTTTGAAGTTACTAGAGCTTAGGCATAGAGGATTTTATAGCTCACAATAATCTTCTGCATAATCCAGGATGCTATTAATAAAGTTCTGATGAACTGTCCTCTAGACTGCCCTAGTTTTCTCTTTGTCAAATCAGTCCTTTGCTTTCAGGGTAGGATTTGTATGTTGTATAAAACATGAATGTTTACAGCTTCAAGAACAGCACATCAAAATAAACCTTGTATTTGGGCAGTCCTTGGACAGTACATGTTAGATGGAGAATGCTGTCTTCCAAACCATCAAATATTTGAACAATGGGTAATGAATGAAGATTATTAATCGACATTCTTTTCCTTCGCTGTAAAAGCAAGTGCTCCTCCTACCTGCATTCACATCTTTGGTTTTTGAAATCTTACTGGTATTTGTTTTACTTTTTGAATTCTGTCCTCTTATACAACTAATCTCAGCCTTCCAGGTATCAAAGCCCAGACATGGCAAACTGTCAATGCTCAAGTGTGAAAGCTGAGAGAATATTATGTGGATGGTGACTTTTACTACCCTGGCTTTATTTTCCTGGCTATGTATGCTGCTGTAACTAAGGCTGTACCAAGACAGGTGGTGCAGAGGCAGACCATGACACGTCCCCTCGGGTGCTTCACAACAGCTCACAGCACATTTGTAGTCTGGGCTGCGCTGGCTGAGGAGGTTGCAAAACCGAGAGCTGTTTTCCAAAGCAAATGTTGACTAAGTGTAGAGCAGTGGAAGAGGAGCCACAGCAGTGGATTGTGATGTGCTGAATCAGATCAACATGTGCCATCCTGCTGGACAGGAGTAGGATTGCTCATGCTGTGCTTGTGGATTGACAGTAACTGTGCATGTGCATATGTGGTGGTGATTAAGCAGATTTGCCCAAATTTAACATGGTCAAGTTACACTTTATAGACTTAAACTTGCTATTATTACTTCCATAATAGCAATAGTAGAAGAGAACCACAACACAAGTAAAACCCCTGAAAACTGTCTTTTGGAAGAGGCCATTTTATGTGTCATCTGTGATTGTTGTTGGAATTACAATAGTCAATGATAACACTTGGAACTTGTTAGGTGGGCATTGCCCACAAAACTGGACCTGTGGTTAGCATTAGCTTTTACATCAACATCAGATGCCTGTAAATGTCAGTCTCACTGTGCCCTTGATTTATGGTCAGGGTGATTCCACTATAGTACAAAGGATTCTTGAATTTCTTACACAAATATTAGAAAAACAGTTGAGCCTTTGACACTAGCGTTTTAAATTTTGTTCATGTTTGATCAAGTGCTTCCAAAGAAGTAACTGATACTTCTCCTTTATTGAAATCATAGTTTTTTGTATTTTCTGGGACATTTTAGCATAAAACTGTGGGGATCTTGCTTAAACAAGAGCCAGCCAGTACATGCAGTTGAACGGACTGTTGTGTTGCAATAGTTTTGAGTTTTGAGTTCTGACCAATATTCCTTCTGTTCTTACTCCGGTTTTTCTTGCTGAGCCGTAAAGCCTTGGAACATATGGCCTTGTATATCTGTGTGGTTTTTATTTCATGTAGATGAAGTAGAATGCAGAATGTTTTTGGTGGCGTTGTTGGTCCTTCATCGTGTAGGTTGTCTGACTTGTGTAGTTACCTACATGGTCTCCATATGTTTATAGGTGGTTTGTTGGGGTTTTTTATGTTGTTTTGGTTTGGTTTGGGTTTAATTTGTTTGGTTGCTTTTGGTTGGGTTTTGTTTTTGGTTTTTTTTTTTTAGAATAATGTCAATGTTACTTCAGCAACATATGAATACATGTGATGGATGTTAGACTTGTAGAACAAGTTTTGCCATAGCTTTCAGACTGGCCTAATAGTTTAATATGAACATCTGTTAGTAGGTCTCAGTAAGCTTAATGTTACATCTGAGAGCTAAACTGTGCTCCAATTAATGCTGTCATTTAAAGACTGTGGTGGACAGATGGTATGTACTCTCAATAATTTCACCCTAAGGTCTAATTTAAATCAATAACTTGGGGTTTTAGTGATTCTGTCAAGAGTGTGAACATTTCAAATTGAGTTTAACTTATGCTAACTAGGTTTGTATTTTCAAAGAATAACTCTTCAGTAGTTGCATGTCCATAATACTGTGTGAGTAACATTCTACTTCTGGTACCCCTCAAGAATGAATTTAAAAATACCCTAAAAGACACCCCTGTAGACATGACTTGAACATTTGGTCACTTTATATGATTTTGAATTTTAATTGTTGGCAAAGTTTATTAATCAAGGAAGGGTTTTTTGTTTTATTTTTCCGTAGAAGCACTTCTCTAGAGAAAGGAGAAAAGGAGGAATTACAATTGAAGGCCTCACTACTCAGCCACACAGATGCAACTGAGTTGCCAAAAAGTACCTTATATCATACACACACCCCCTGAAAATCTGTGAACCAGATGTGGCTGGCATGTCTTTTTTTTAGATTTTTCTTTTTACTTTTTTTTTTAGCAAGTCTTACCATTGCAGTAGTGCAAAACCATTTTCGTTTTGATTTCAATTGCCAGCTGCATGTCAGTTCCAGAATCCATGTTGCTGTTTTTTGTATGAAGCAAAGAAAATTCTGATGGCTTTTCAGGCTGTGCTTACAGAGAAGCCATTTGGGGGAGTTTGAGGTTCGAGGGAGGAAGAGTGAGCTGTGCAGCAGTGGAACAAATCTGATATGAGAATAAGCAGTGTTAAATTAGAAAACAATTGCTTTCTTTTGGAGGCATTAGTTTTCTTTTTCGGTGGTTTGTTTGTTTGTTTTTTTTTCATTGCCTCTGGGGTTATGGGAGACCCAGGAGATGGTACAGGGACAGATGTCAGAAGCTTCATTTTGAAACTAGAAAATTCAATGGTGCAAAAATCCTGTGACTGTTCAGAGGAGGAACAGTTCAATTTAGAGTCTCTTTTAGAAGCTTAGTGCTACAAAGCAAGAAGATATAATCCTGCTTATTTAGTTTCTAGCATGATATACAGATCTAATTAATTCTGATCTACAAATAAAGGTATCATGTACAAGTACCATGCATTCTAGACATAATCTATGCTGGTCAATTGATTGACAATATAGATTATTTTAGAAAATTTCTCTCACTATCATCCAAAAGAAGTTTGAGTCAAAATTTTTCTTTTGACTGACTTTGGCTTTTATTTTGTTCAGTTTACTGAAAATTGCTTGTTGGAGATTATATTGCATTGGAGATTTCTAATAGTTTCAAATAATTATCTTATGGAAATGTGAGGTAGATTCTGACATGTTTTCTCATTCATTTATAGCAGCTTAAAAGAATATGGTAGCACATGATCAGGTATGTAATTCAGCAGCATGACTTGGTCAAACAGGTCAAATTGTGCCAGCACAGATGTGTGTGTTTGGTGTCCCATTGGAAGTCTTTCTCTCAAGCCGAACTGTTTTTCCTAGGGAGTTATAGACGAGTTCCTCCAGCTGCTGCCTATGAGAAGCTTTTTTCAGCCCAGGTTTCCATGCACACCCTGCTGAGTTTGGCAGCCTCTTCCAGCCCTGCTCTCACTGCAGGTCTGGGCTTTGTCACTTAGAGTTTGACACGGTGGCACAGGAAAGCTGAGTGTGCTGTGATGGACTTGTATGAATTGAAGTTCTGCTCTGTGGTAGTATTGCTCAGAAGAGAGGGATGTGCAGGCTCAGTGCTCTTTCTGGCCATGTTAGTGATTGTTAGACAAAGTCATTCCCTTATTAGATATTGCATCTCAATATAAAACTAATACAAGTTGAAGTCAGTGACTTTTTATTAGTGGTTGCATCTTAATGGGAACTGGTCAGTATTTAAATTTAAGCATGTTGTAACCTAAATATCAACAGTTGTTGTGTGATAGCATTTTTTAATTGGATAGTAATTTCCCAGGCTTTTTGTTCATTTTAGTAGCTGATGTTTGACCTCACATTCTTTTTCCATGCTAGGCCTAGTCCAAAACCAAATCATGATTATGAAAGGCTGAAGATTCAGTGTATGAAGGCCATGTCAGACCTACAGTCTCTGCAGAACCAACACACCAAGACACTGAAAAGGTGTGAAGAAGCAGCAAAAGAGGCCGATTTTTATCAGTAAGTATTAGTAAAGCTGTACAAGGTAAGAGTTTACCAGTCTGTGCTAGATCAAAAAGTATTAGAACATGGTAATCAAATAATTTTTTAATGCTGTTTTTCCACTTGAATTGCAAGATCTATGCTTGCATCAGATAAAACATTTCTGGCCCATTTGAAATGATAAAGTACGGACTGCTTATTTTGCTTTTTGAGATAGAAATCCCCAATGTCTTTATGGGATCAAAAAGGAAAGCCTGATTACTGACTTGAAATTGCAATCTAATAATTTTACTGTCAGGCTAGAGAACAGAATATGATCTAAGAGAATGGAATTTCTTACTCTTTTAATAGATTGTGATAGCTCTCATGACGATTTGTAGAAGTTTTAACGCAGGTTAAATTCAAATGTTATTTTCTACTACAGTAGCTGTTAAAACCCCATGCTCTTGAAAAAAAAAAAAGTTGGCATTCAAAAGAATTTATCATTTCCACTGAAATCTGTATGACAGCAGATTAATAACCTTTAAAAATTATGTGTGCTTAATTGTGGGGATGTAATTTGTGCAAAGGTTTTTCTTTTTACCAAGTTGTTCTAATTTTAAGGAAACTTTTTAATGCTTCGGTCATTCTGTGCAGGAAATGTTTGTATTTCACTTCATAAGGAAGAAATACAGTGTATCTTAGAATGCATTTTTTTTATATATAAATATATATTTAAATATTTACTAGTAAGTGTGAGAATTTAGGTGGAATCATTCTGTTTCAACAAAAGAAATACTTGCCAGTATCCAAAAGTTACTTTTTAAATCTGCAGTAGTAAAATACATTCAGTTGACTGATCTGTTCTTTTTCAGCATTGGTTTAGTCTAATTTTACACTTGTACCTTGAATTTTAGTCCGAATGACAGCCTCCTCATGTGGCTCTCAGTTGTTTAAGTGACAGTGTATTTCTTCCAATAATTATGGCTAGCAGACTGAAGTTTGGAGGAACTTTTTCACTCGAATGTAGTTGAAACATACGTAGTGTGTTTTTGTTGGTTGTGCAGTTTTTTTTATAGTGGGAGGTTTTGTTTTTAAAACAGTAACACACAAGGAGATTTGTCATTTTCATCTATGTTTTGTTCAGCTGCTGCTCAGCTGAGCGGCTCAAGAGAAAGTGGAGGTGATTGGTGGGATAATTCCTAATATCTCGAGAATCATCATATTATGGCATTTGTGTTTGTCTGCCTGCTTTTAATGGCTATGAAATGGCATTGACAGGTGGCATAAATCCCTCATCTCTTCTGATGAGGTTTAAGAGTGCTGTGCACTCTCATCTATTTTCATATTTACATCCCTGTTTGTTTCTGGTTTTGTTTTTTTACTGAAACACAGAGATACACAGAACTTCTCTGTGCTCGGAACACAGAGGTACAGAGAACTGAGTTAGTTTGACCTGCTTTCTTGGTAGGAAACTCATGCTTGAAATGAATTCCTCCAGGACTTTGTCCTTGCAAGTTGGCCTCTAAGAGCATTTTTTGTGTGCCGTGACAGCACATTGCACAGCCGGCTGCTGAGTGACCAGTCGCAGCTGAAGGAGGACATGGACACCCTGAAGAGGAAGAACACGCAGCTGGTGCGGGAGCACAACCACCTCCAGCAGTCGTGTGAGGAAATGAAGAGGCTCCACGATGAGGATCAGAAGGAGATCACAGACCTGCGCAGCCAGCAGCAGCAGGTGAGCTGCAGCCTGGGGTGTCTGTGCTGGAAGAGATTCCTCCTTCCAGAATTAAATCTGAATGTGCAGTGTTGCTGCCTTTTGTGTCTTACTGGCTCTGAAACAACCTCCTTACCTTGCACAGTGTCAGGGGAGACAATGACATCTTGATTACTAATGGATTTTCTTTGTCTAGCTGGAAAAAAAGAATAAGGGATATTTAGGTACAGAGATGAAAAAGTGTACATGATTGTATATGAGTGATTTTTCATTTTTTTTTTAAGTGGGTAGAGAGGAATAAAAAAACTAACTTAAAGTTACAAAGTGATGAAAAAGATTACTATTCACCTAGGGTATTTTATGGGACAGGGCTTACTTTAAACTTGCATGTTATGTTTGTTATTTGTTTTTTGGGAAGAACCACAAAAGGTTGATTAATGTTTTTAAGCTTGAAACAAAAAGAGACAAAATTTTCAGGATTGGAAGAGTTGGACATTTCAGAACTTTATATCACAGGCTGTCTCCAGGTCAGTGTTGTTCACATATTCCGAAAATTTAAAGAAGAGTAATACTAAGGAGCTGCTCGTTGTATCAGGTGCACTGTTCACCTACAAAAAAGTCTGTTCATTTAGTTAGAATTGTTACAGTAACATGTGGAATGGTTAAACAGAGTATCTCAGTTCACTGTGTGTGGGCTGATTCACAGGGCAAACTTGCAAGTCAAACATTAGGCTTCAGAAGCAAAATCTATGCAAGCCAAAATAATTATTTGCTAGGGTAGGAGGGGCAAAGGTCAAAGCAAGCTGGATGTGCTGAATGGTACTTTAGGAGGTGTTTGAGGGTAGTGTAAAGAGGAGTGAAGATTAGTTCTTCCTTTTTATCCATTTTTCTAACACTGTCTTGCGAGTTCTGTTGTGAGACTGCTTAGTGGCTTGGTTCAGAAGATAGCAGAAATGGTTTGCTATGTCAGCCTGGGCAAAAAGCTTAACTGGCCTATGTCTCAGCAGGGATGCAAAACCTCTGAGAGAAGGCTTTTCTGTTTTGTGGTTCTATCCTGAAGCTTGAAATTATCTGGAAGCACAGAAGAAGGCTGAAGTATCATTGTCAGGATTGATTTAAAGAAATCTAGTCTCATGTCAACATCATGATTAAACCTTTAAAGAAAACTACGTATGTGACTCTTAGTGGGAAAATTGTGTAACTCCATTTCTCAGCTTGTCAGAGTGAATCATGGTGTCTTGAAGGGGTGCCAAAAATCTTATCTTGTCCCTGTAATTTCTCGTATGAATTAGTCTAGCTCTGTGTTGATCCCTCTGACGTGTTGTTTCGTTTTCAGGCCATAAGAAAATAAGTCTTGGTGGCCTCAGAGAGCAAAAGCTTTTGATCAAATTACTCTTTGTGTGGGATTGTCATGGATTTGCTGTGTAGCAGCTGACCAGCTTAAGTTTCTGCTGCTCACATATGAAGTTTCATGTTGCCACGGCTGTGTTCCTTGGGCCAGCTGGGACTATTTACTTTCTTTCAGACTGGGATTTTGAATGGGAGACATTTATTGCACTGGTGTGTCCATCTTTCTTTGGCAAATGTCTAATAGCAGAGATTATGCTGAATTCCATCCAGTTTCTTGTATATAAGTCCTTCTTTTCTTTAATTATTTAGTGTGTTTTCAACATAAATGCATTTCATTATATGCTTTAGTCAGTGAGAAGTGGTTTGTTCCTGTTTGGATTCTTAAATAATTTGTTCTCAAACCTGTTCTTAAACTCCTTTGGGAAGTAGTCTTTAGGAAAATGACTTTCTTGAGTGGTTTTAAATCTAAGTATTTACATTTTACCTATGCCTACAGCTTAGCACATGTTTAGCTTATCTGCAATGGTTCACTGAAGCATGCTGGCTAATCATGTACCCAACTCTGTGTGGGATATGCTGCTGGATCCCTTGAGGATTGGGATGGCTGTGGAAATAGCCCAAGTGCAGTCTTGTTTCAGGCCTGCTTTATGAACACTCCCTGCTTTTATACATCTCTGTTGGTTAGAGGAGACCCGTGTGAGGCTGAAGAACTTTTGCCTCTGTCATCTTGCCTGTGTTGCAAAGGGGTTTATTAGCAATGACAGCTGTTAGCCACCACCTCTGGGCAGTGAGGAGTAGGCAGGCTCTTGCTCTGCCCTCTCCCTCTGGTCTGCAGACATCCGGGTCCCTCCACGCTCCGGGACTGCTCCTTCCTCTGAATCTAAGACACAGAAGAAGATGAGGAGCCAATCTGTGCAGGATAGCTGCTGTGTGTTTGGTTTCAAGTTTTTATAGAGCTCATGGTTTCTGTCTTTTTTCCTTTTAGTTTTTTAATACTTTTTATTTTCAGAGAATTAGGGACATACCTTTGTTAGGCTAATGTTAGTATTATATAATTCCTGGCACCTCTCTATATAGAGCATTCCTTTTTCTTCCCACTGCTCCATCAGGGCCAGATTTCCATTTAAAAGACCAAACTAGAAAAAAGGTGCATAAATTTTTTTTAAAAAGGAGAAAAAAACGGGGGGAGGGGGAGGCTAAGGCTTTAGGCTTTGTTTCAGGCATATTTTTTGCCTTTTGAGAATGAACAACGACTAGATTTGCTGATGCTCATTAGGGCTTTCTTATTTTGTTGCTGGTCGTGTATCATCAGTGTTGTATCATCAGATTTACAGCAAGATTTGTATGTTGATGTAAATTAATTTAAAACTAAGATTCAGGTCCAGCTTTTTTAACGTTTAAATGGATTTTTCTCTTCCTGTTCATATTTTATGTATGGTTTTTGAAGTACAAACCTCTGGGAAGTTCTGAGATGAAATATTGTATGAATATTAAAATAATATGCCTGAGTGTATAGCATATTTTGGGGGGATTTTATTCTCATTAGGTTTTTAATTATTTAATTCATTCTTAGAGGATACAGGCAACTTATCGTGAATGCCACCTTGTGGGCATCTTCTAAATTACCACAATCATCTTGGTCATCAAGTAGTGATTACCTCTTCTTAAAACTACAAGTACTTCAAAAACAACATGGGTTTAATAGTTGTTCATAGCATTTGCCATTAAAGAGCCATTTTCATGCACTTGGGCACTTGTGATAAAGCAGACTTTTAACTCAACAGAAAGCTGATGTAATAATGCTTAGAGTAACAGTAGCACTTAAAAGATGTTCAGTCATTCCTTAGTCATTACAAAGAAGGATTACTAAAATTGGTTAATATATTTTTAATTTTGTTTCTTATGTATGTACTTTAAATCAAATTTCTTGAACTGATTAACAGTAAAGGTTGTTGATAGAGCTTCTGGCATTCTTTTAAGGTTATGAAGCAGAATGGATCATCAGAGATATTAAATAAACTTTATGACACAGCAATGGACAAGCTGGAGGGTGTGAAGAAGGACTACGATGCCCTGAGGAAACGGTACAATGAGAAGATCGCGAGTCACAACACAGATCTGAGCCGCCTGGAACAGGCTGAGGAGGAGAACAGACGCCTTCAGAAACAGATTGACATGCTAATGAAGCAAAGGGACACAGCCATTCATTTCCAGCAGCAATATTCGTCCTCTCTTAGGAGGTATAACCGAGTTTTGATACCTTTGAGGTATCAATTCTAATGTAGCATCTTATTTTCTTTGTGGTAGAATCCCAAATACCTTTCTAATCTTTTTTCTAAAATTTTTCTCTAGCATATGTAATATTGGTGTGATGAGTAAGCATGTGTGTTTATATAAAATTTTCTGGAAGGTTCAAGAATATGTGATGGAGATGTTAGTTTGGAGAAATTGTGCATTTTCTTAAGAAAATTATTTCCCAGTTATGGTTTTGGAATTATGTGAGGAATTTTAACCATTGTTTAGCTTGTGTGAGAAAGGGATGTTCTGCTTTTCAAGCTGTGTTTGTTTTATAATATAACCAGATTTTTGTTAAACCTCAGACTTTGTTCCAAATGAACACTTTAAGGCATGGTGAGCCTGCATATTTATCTCCTTATTTAAACACTAAAATCAATAAGGGAATATAATTTCTAAAGGTGTTTTGCAAATGAAGATCTTCTCAAGCATTAGTTAACTTTTCACGGTGTTAGAATTGCAGACTGTAGGGGACTGAGACAGGGCTTTGGGCTGGCAGCAGAGATCTCTGGCCACAGGTGTTTGGGACTCTTGCTTCACTGAGAAGGTGTTGCTACCAGCAGCACAAAAAAGAAGGGCACAGACTCTGTCATACCACACTTACCCTCCCTCCCCTCCTCCTTGATACCAAACCTACATTGTTAACCATATGGGGTAGGGAGAACAGCAGCACACACAAGGACTACTAAGAGCATCTGTGGGTGTGTTGACAATGTTTTCATTGACTATTAGAGATGATACACAACTCCCACAGACCAAAGCTAAAAATTTTTTTTTCCATGTTTGTAAATGGTTTCTAATAATTGTTGTGGTTCAGTCTTTAAAGAGGTTCTCTAATATTCCTTGGGGTTCGCTCATATTCCTAAAGCAGTGGTTATTTTGCAGCACAGAGAATACATTTTCCAAGAAGTGCTCTGTGGTTACGTTTTACCAATTGATATGTTTCATTACCCAGACAAATCCTTAATGTATGAAAATGAGTAACAAGTGTCTTACTGGTGTTTCCACTTCTTTTTAGGTTTGAATCAGTACAGCAGGAGCTAAGCAACGCCACAGCACAAAACAAAGAGTTGCAGAGAGAGATGGAGCGATTACAGTCAGAGGTGACAAGGTTCAAAACAATGCAGCTGAAAGCAGCCAAGGATGCAGAAAAGTACAAGGAAGAAAGGGATTCGGTTTTCAATGAGTACCGCCTCATAATGAGTGAGAGAGATCAAGTAATCAAAGAGGTAGATAAGCTTCAAACAGAACTGGAGCTTGCAGAGTCCAAGCTGAAGAACACTTCCTCTGAGAAGCGAGTGGCCAGTGAAGAGATGGAAGCTTTAAGACAGGTATTAACCTATTGTTTTAACAGGGAAAGGAAATGAGTATATGTTGTTGGTGCTGGAGTCAGCGATGTATGACTGATTAATGGAAAATAGGAATGCACTGCGAAGAGGAAATTGTGTTCTGATGTTCTCCTATAGCAGTCCTTTCTACTATCAATTTATCAAGCTTCCATGTTTAAACAGAATACCTGCCAGTTGAAATTTGTGTTCGCTGGACTTAATTCTGTTCTGCATTATAAATCCTTTCCTTTACTGTGTTAGTATTTTATACCTTCTGAAGTAATGCTCTCTATAATAATATACCTCTAAATACTCATTATTTTTACTTTTAACCTCTATAGGAACCACTGGATACTATCTGCTGTGGCTTAAGACGGTACATGATCAAGTAATTTCAAATACTTTTGCAAAGCCTGTGCTGACATGCATGTTCTTACTCATTTGCCCTTCTACTGCCTATAAGTTAAAGAGGATATTTTGAAGATTTTTTTTCTTTAAAATTCAGGCATGCCTTAGAGTGTATGAAACCAGAATTTTCTATTTTTCAGCCATATGTTCTTGAAACGCTTATATCACAACCATGTCAGAATGATGCTGGTATGATTTCCAGAACACAATTTGCTGCTCAGTTTCATTTCCGCTGACATGCATTCACTTGACTATTTGGTTTACAAATACTTAATTTAGCATGAAATAGATACAAGCAAATGTATTCCATTGCCTATAAATCTCATTTTACTCTTTTCACAGCATTACATCTGAACAAAATACTCTCAGAAAAAATTAAGGTGTGGAGCTTTTTTTTAAGCAAATAACACCATTTTTTTGGAGGAACATAATGTGGATTGTGACATGTAGGATCAGAGCTTCTAAATATGGCTTAATTCTGGTTTTAAGAAGTCATATTTTTTAGCCCTGCATATTTGTCAGCTCAGTAATTCAGCTTTACAGGGAGTGAGGTTTTAATATGTTTCATACCTCTTCTACTTTCATCAAAGCATTTAAGCCAATTGAAATGTCTGTTGATTTCAGTGGGGCCAGGGTAGGTTAGGAATACTCATGGAAATAGCCACAATTAGTCATTCTGCTCCAATTTGTTATATCTGTCATTGTGGCAGTATGAGTAATTTGCCAAAGTGCCTTAGGGGGCAGGGAATTAAAATTTTAAGTACATGGGTATTGCCTTAAAGGGGTGTTTGAAGAAGAATCAGCAGGAGCCTAGGACTGGTGAGTGTGGTGCTGGCAAGGCAGAAACATGCATTTTTGTTCACCCTCAGAACTGGCCCTTCAGAAAGCAGAAATAGCTGCTTCTGTAATGTTCTAAAAGGTGTGAAATAGCAGTACTGTGAGTTGTCTTTTTGCTCCCTTTTTTCTTTCCCTTAGCTATGACTCTTCTGCTTGTGAAGAGGTGTGTTTCTCGTGTCACTTAGTTCTGGCTTGCTGCAGCTGTCTTCAGTGCCTAAGGGATTTTCTTGTACAGTCAAGGAAAATGTTTGAAACATTGAAAAAAATCTATCAATCAATGTATTGATTCACTTGAAATAGTATCCTGAAACATGTCCCCCTGTAAGTGGGATAATCCTTTGTTCTGGTGCTCTCTGAAAAGGCAACTTAATGGTTTTCACTTTCCTTGTGATGTATAGCACCTTTAAGTGCCATATTATGTAATGCTCATTGATGGTTTGAAACAGCACTGAAACCAGTTAGGTAGTTTGAAATGTAGCATCTCCCCTGAAGCTTGTGTTTGCTAGCGTACCTTTGGTGTCCCAGAGAAATTGTAAAGGAACTGAAATGGAGAAGAGGTTGATTTCTTTAAAGTATAGTATCTGATCAGCTACTGATGAGGTCAGACAATTGATTTCCAAGTGTGACATGTAAGCTTTTATTAGTGACACATGCCCAAACTTACTGGTTCAATAGACATCTAAAATATACTAATTTTCTGGTATTTTTAAATGATATAGGAAATGTTATGATTTTTGCACTAATGGACAGTTTTGGATTAAGTTCTCATGAACTCAGCCACTGAAGGACAGGGATTGGATGTTAGAGATTTCCCTCTCACCTTTCTCCAGTGGTGGTTTTTTTTGGCATAATCTTTTGCTCTGGCAAATATTTAGAATGTTATGTTTCATTTCGGTGATAGTCAGTTTCCCCCTCTGTTTTAAAGATCTGTTATATTTTGTCCTTATGTTGTATTCAGATATGAGAACTTCCTTAAAACTTAAAAATAATTCACAAATTCAGAATCATTCAACTCAAACTGCTCTACTGTTTTCAAACAGAAGCTGTTCTAGTCAGTGCCAAATGGCACATTTCCCTGTGCTGTCATGTTGTAATTTTGTGCAAATGTCACAGGAAAAATGACAGAGGTGAAATTTTACCGTTGACCACTGGAGGCAATGGCTGCTCTTACTCAGATGGTTTATATTGGGCATGCTGGATTAAACTGTGGTAGTGTGTATTTTTTCCAATCACTTTTAAGTACTGTAAATTCTTGTTTAATGAAGGGCTTGCTGAGAACTTTCCCTCTGCCTTGGCGACTTTCATCTCAGCTGCTTGTGGGAAAACACTTAATATTTTTGTGTAAGTTTTACACACACACTTGGATGCACATTTTATACAAACTGTAGTTAAACTGTGCAAAATGCTGGTTTTCATACTAAAACTTGTCTGCACCAACAGACAGTTCAGGAATTTGTCTCTCTTCAGAGGTACTGAGCAAGGAAGGTCTTACTGGTGTTGAAAGTACTTGGGTGTTCTGGTAATTGAGATTCACTGACAAGAGTGAATCATTAATTCTAGTGCTTGTCTGCTCCTCTATAGTGAAAATGGGTTTTTTAATGTCATTGTTAATAGTCTGACTAGCCTTAATTAGATGCATATCTCAAAACCAATTCTGTTAGTACAGCAAAATGCAATTGTCATCTGTGCTTTGCATACTCAATTTTATTCTTTGCAAACTGTAGAGGTAAGTAGAATGAAAATCAGTTTATGACATGGTGTCTTTCTATCCTTAAGCACTTGAACCCTTTCTTCCTTTTGCTTTTGAGATGTCAGCTGTCTCTGGTGAGCTTTTTGCGATCAAAACGTGTCGTTTCCAGCTAGGAGTGTCTGTGTGTGGGAGGACTTCTTTGTAGCCATTGACTGAATGCTTCTAGAGAGCTGGGCCATCTGAAAATTTAGGGAAATGAAACAATTGTTTCAGTGACCCATTCTTCTAATGGGAAGTCTAATTTAAATAATTTTAGAAGGGCAGATTCTATTTTAGAACACTTCTACATTTGCCTTATCTTCTTTATTGCAATGCTGTTCAATTCCACACTTAAGATGTACTGTCATTCTGCTTTACGGAATATTGTAGTTTTATCTTCAGTCTGTAGCACGTTGGTATCTTAATGGCATATAACTTTAATGCTCCTTTAAAACTTACGGAGGAGCTGTAAAATGCTTATGTAGCTGGGTTCTCTAAATTGTTTCAGTCCTGTAAAACTGAAGCATTTGTTTAAAAATATTTGTAGTATATTCTTACCCTTTGCCATATTTCATTTTTTTAAAAAAAAAAACACCAAGTCTGTCTGGTTAATAACCTTTTCTCATTTAGGTTCCTCAAAGCTATGAGCACTCCCAGAATCTTGCTTACTTTTGCCAAAGCACTGTGCTCATGTGATGGTGTGATACTTTTAATACCACATTTAATGTTCTTTGCTAGTACTTATTTGTATGTAATATGATCTGCTCCCATTTTTTAGAACATTAGTGGTAAACTCTGGAGTTTTAAGGTGTCATGAAATGTATCCAATTGGAAAGATGAACTGTTTCCTTCTGAACTTAACCTACTGCAAATAATGGCTCTTGTTTTAGGAGCTAAACTCTGCTCTAGTGGAAAGAGATCGAGCGATTTGTGAGAGGAATGAGTTACTGGAAAAATACTGTCATGAAGTGAAGGACAAAGCTGAGGCCCAGAAGGAACTTGATCAAGCTTGCAAGGATATAGAGACGGTGAAGGAAGAAAGAGATGTTGCCAGAAAAGAGAGAACAGAAGCTATCATCCAGAGAGACCATCTGCTAAGGGAATATTATCAAGCCCGTCAGGTACTGCAAGTCTTCACTGATGTCTTTTTCTTTGCTAGCTTAGTTGGGTCAGTAACTTGCGGGTTAAAGGTCTGGGCACATTGAGAGTCTTCCCCCTTTTCCTCAAGTCACTCTAAAATACATACATCTGCACGTATGTTCTTCAAGACAGTGACAGAAATTCTCGTTTGAAAGTAATACAGTTGTGCTTCACATTAAGTTTCTGTTTGTAAATATAAATAGAAAAAGTTCACATTTTAGACTAGTTTTAAGTCAGTAAGTTTAGCTTCATTACTCTCATTTATATTCTTGAAATTAACCACGCGCAGTTGTTTGCAAGCCCACGGCTTGTGGTGGGCTGTACTGTTGTAGCTGGCTTGTGTCATTGTGCTGCAGGCTTGCAATTTTCTCTGTGTATTTGTCCTACTGTTGTCACCATCTCTCTTGTTCAAAATAGAGAATTGTAAAGGGACAAGTTAACTTAAGAATAAAGTAATTCTTATCTAAAACAGGAAGCATTAAATAAAAACTTTTTCAATTCCATTGCTCTTCAATTTCATTGCTTTGGAATTAAGGGACCTTAATTCCAAGTCTTGGGATTGTTGTCCCAGGGTAAATAACAGGTGTTAATGCAGGAAATATGTATTGTAACTGCATGTAGTAGTGTATCTGATTTCTAAGTATACTTGAAGGTGTTTTCTGTCTGCTAAGTAGAAAAAAATTGAAGCTAAGAATGTCATCTCTGAAATATGAAACATTCACTGATGTTATTTTGAAGTGAGGATTCTTATTCATGTAGTTTTACAATTTTGTGAACTACTGGATAAAATGCATTACGCAGGTTTTATCTTTCCTCCCCAAAGTTGCTGTTAAAATAAATGAATATTTTTCATGAAAACCTAAGAATTTAATACACCAGGCAATATAAAGTAAAAGTTGTTTATGCATATGTACCTAAAAATTGTGCCTAAAATCCTATCTGTGTTTCTTAATTCCTAGATACAAGATTCTGCTACCCTAGACATAGAAAGAGCAAACAAAGAAATTGAAATGCTTCGGAAACAATATGAGGCAATGTCACAAGAACTAAAGGAAGCTGTCCAGGAAGCAGAAGTAGCCAAGTGTAGGAGGGATTGGGCCTTTCAAGAGCGGGATAAGATTGTTGCAGAAAGGGAAAGTATACGGTAAACCACTGCTAGATGATACCTGAGTGATCTCTGTGACACCTGCTGTGCAGCTGCTGCAGTTCTAGGATGGCTGGGTGTTGCCAGCTCCTTCTCTGCATTAGCTGTCACACGGTGATTTTTTAAACACGTTGAGGGCACTTTACAAGATCTCTGTCGTTTTCTGTGCTTTTGTGACCAAAATGTCTCTAGTAAATACCATTGAGTCTAGCAGCACTGCTGTGTAGGAGCAGCCAATTGTGCATTCTTTTATGCATGCTATACCTAATCCTGCTGTAGCTATAGTCCTGCACGTAGTTCTTTACCTGTGGGCACAAAAAGTACCCAACATATTTGCTACTAAATATATCTAATGAACTAAAGGAAAATACTCAAATAAGGGATTTTTCTGCTAGTTTAAAGAAGATAAGTAGAAATAAGGTTCTGAAAGGGATGAAGAAAATTTCTTATCTTGACAAGCATTTTCTTAAGACCTAGCATATGTAATTTTTTTCTTCCTTATCCTTTTTTATTTTGCAGATAGATACCTTTTGAAACTGCTCTTTGAAATTTTACATTAACTGTACAATGTGGTAAAACCAGTTTACTTCAATGGGGTTTTAAGTAACTAGATTGAAACTTGTTTCTTTTGAAGGACTTTGTGTGACAACTTAAGGAGGGAGAGAGACCGGGCTGTGAGTGACTTGGCTGAAGCTCTTCGCAATCTGGATGACATGAGAAAGCAGAAAAATGATGCCATTCGTGAACTGAAGGAACTGAAGTAAGGGATCATTTCATTAGAAAAATTATCAAACTGCGTGACAGTTTATCACATAGAGTGATAAAAACTTTGCATTGTTACCTATGTTTTTAAGTGAACCACACATTGTTACAGCTGTAGGCAGCAGGCATTCATGTTATTGTGTGTGGAAGCGTTGCCTTTATTTTTAGTTATCATGGAAATTATTTGGCTGGACAGTGTCTATTTTATCTTATTTATGAGACTCCTAGTGTAAGCTTTGTGCGGTGGAGATACACCTAAACAATGTTGGGATCCTTTCAATGAAGTCGTATTAACTGCAATTTCATTCCTCTCAACTATTTACTCACTGCTTTGTGGGAGAGGTTTTGCCATTGGTATTTATCATGCCCTGCATACTGATGGAGCTCATCTGAGGGTAAATTAAATGCATTTTGGAAGATGTGAGAAACCTAGTTATGCATTTAGTCATGTAAAATTACTGAAAAAAAAATGTAAGACTATGTTAGGACAATATATAGAAATGGAAAGCCAATTTGATAGCAGACCAATATTGGAAAGACAGAAACCTAGGAAAATTTGTGACAGAGCTTGAATTTTTGATTTAGGAAACCAAATATAATCTGGATAAACCTATCACAATCATAATATTATTTTTCAGTTTATTTAAAAGGGGGTTGTCTGTGCCTGCAAGTAATAATTTTCTTTGCCTAGGGAAAAGATGGAAAATCAACTGGAAAAGGAGGCCAGATTTCGTCAATTGATGGCCCATAGTTCCCATGACTCAGCTATAGATACAGATTCTCTGGAATGGGAAACAGAAGTGGTAGAGTTTGAAAAAGACAGAGTAAGTAAAAAACATACCCTGCATTGTCTTGTGTATTGGATAGCTCTGAAGCCAAATATAATCTTTTAATGTTAGGTAAGATTCAAAATACCATTTTGGTCTTTTTAGCTTTTATTATTTTTTGGCAAGGAGCCATGGAGCTGCACATGTAGACAGTGAGCACAGTTACAGTAACATAAAAGTAGCTGATAAAACCAAGATGTTGCATACAAGCTTTATAATTCTCTTCATATGCATTATAAATAAGAATAGTTCCTACATCTAATGTTGCAGGGTAGCCATGTCCATGTAGTACAGTGTTCTTAGTGATTCACTGCAGGCATGGCAGGGCGAAGGCAACCAAAACTTAAGATGTGAAGGAAACAGTGATATTAGAGGCCCATCTTTTACAGGCAACAGCACTTAAGATCGATGCATAAAATAGTTAATGTTTTACACTAAACTATTTCTCCTACTTTTGCTCAGATATGCTGATTAGAAATTTTCAAGTATTAAAAGTCCTTATTCATGGTGAACATGTATTTTAGGGCAACATTACTGTTCAGTTGGAAAATCTGGGATGAAAGGAGATGCTAATCTCTTGCTTGTCTGTAGAGGAAATTAAATCCCTTTTCTGTTTTGGCATATTAAGTAAAGTTCTTATGTTTAGCAATCCAGATAACCTCTACTTCCTCTCATTATCCTAGCAGTATTTTCGTCCATATAATTTCACTTTGTTTTCATTGTAATCTAGAATTTTTATTTTGCTGCTATGTATGTAACTCTTGTATGCTCTTCTATTTGAAATTTTTGGCTGGTACATGATGTTGTTAATGGTAGCTTTTCTGAACACATAAAACACACGGATAGTCTTCCGGATTGTGATTAATTTATAATAGCTTCTGTATATACCAGAATTTCTTTGTCATTCCTGAATGACATAATTTTGTGGTTACATGCTGTCAAATTAAATCCATTTTATTTTACTGCAATATTTGCAGTCATCTGTTTTAATGCATTTCCAATCTGTGTTCTGATAGTGCATCCTTACAAAATTACTAATACATTCCCTTTTTGACACTAAAAATATTATTTAGTAATATTGTATTTTGAAATACATATTGAAAAGATAATATGAACTGAGTACCAATGTTGATCCATCAGAATCACTGTCTGTAAATTCTTTCTGGAATAATAATTCCCCTTTCACCATGCTTTTTAAGTGTTTCTGACCAGCTCCATCAGGTGCTTCTTGCCATCTCCTCTGTTTTAACTGATAGCTAATAATTTTGCTTTTCCATTGTCTGTAAAATTAATTAGCAAGTCTAGCATATGATGTACCTGTGACAAACACATTGCAGGCTGATGAATTTTCCATTTGTGTGCAGTTATTTAGTTATTCTTTACTTCGAGGATTGTTCTACATTTGCATTGCTGAGATCAAATGTGTACGTTTTGTCATTTGAATGTGTTTCCCTTTTCTAAACATACGGATTACACTTGCTGCTATCAAATTATAGTAATAATGTTGTGACAACCTTGATTAGATATATGGAAAAATCTTTGCTGGCCTACTACCAATTGAATTCCAGGGTCGAAATGATAGTGTTGAATGCATTTTCAATCCTTTTTTTTTTCGCTTAAACTTCACCTCTCTGCTTAAACTCATGTTCTATGTAATTGCTCTGCTCAAAACTGAGGGAAATAATATTCACTTTTCAACTCTGATGCTGTGTAGTGATACTGTGATATCTACTTGACCTTTATTTTATGGCAGCCCCATCTTCTTCCCTATTAAATTTTTGTCCCATATAGGACATTTGGAAGAATCATAAGGATTTTAATATATTTTTGTCAGCTTTAGCTCAATTTATCTTCTAGTAAATATTCATCTTTTTGCATGCTTTATCTTCAGCTTTTATTGGACATCTTTTGTACTCCCTGAAGACTTTATACTCTTCCGATTTTGAGGGGATAACTTGAACCATACTTACACATCTGATTTAGACTTTACTAATTTTTTTTCATGTTATATTTTAAATTTCAAGTATCATCACCTTTCAGTATGCTGAAAAGTTTGGTCCAGTAGACTACTTCAAGCAAAGTTTTCTAAGTTTTGGAAATGTATTACTTAAGAGTGAAAATAGCAATAATAAATCAGTTTGTGGTTAGTTGGTCCCAATTTAGTATTTTTTGACCATTTATTTTTCCTTACAGTGACCTTGTCATTTACCAAAGCAAACACTACATTAGAATTTCCCTGTTTGGTTCAGTGACTGATCTGTTAAAGTTGTTTGTCACTCTTCACATCAAGAATGGTCTGTTTTGGGTCAGGCTTGGTAGAATATCACCTCTAAATGTGTATCTAGAAATGGTCCCCCAGAATGTTAGAGCTGTCTTTCCTGTTTACTTCTGGCCTCTAGTCATATCACAGCAGAGGTCTTTCTGAGTCCACCACTAAGACACAATGCTATTGCCTTACTTTGCAATTGTTTTTTCCCCTAGTAATGCCCATTCTTGGGAAACATGTCCTTATTCTTTCATTACACAACCAGCACTGTACCTTCAAACAGGTTACATGAGTCTGAATGTGCTTTCTCACATGCTCAGCTGCTTTTCTGTTCCTTTTTGGTGAAGTTCCCCATTTGTATTATTTCAGCCTTAATCTGAGAGAGAAGGTTCTTTCTAATGCCAGAGGATGCCTCTAACTAATGGAATTGGGCGCTTATATATTTACATACAGGAAAATAAACACTTGCCTGATGCAGGAACCCTGTAAATATAAGTACATAGTGCAAACATGCAGTACTGCCTCTTGCTAAGAGACAATGTTTGCCAGTGCAGTTGAATCACTTGTTAATAATATTTACTAGGATGATATGGACTTGAAAGCACTTGGTTTTGATGTGGCAGAAGGTGTGAATGAGCCATACCTCCCTGGAGACTGTGGGATCTTCGTTACCAAAGTAGACAAAGGAAGTATTGCTGATGGTCGATTAAGGTAGGGCTTGACTTTGGAAGATACCTGTTGCTTTTTTGGTCATAAAAAACTAAATACGAGCATTTTGGAAATTGTCTTCATTATTTTAATTTCTTGAAGTTCTTTTTTTTATATCTTTTGCCATGTGTATATTATTAATGGTGGTTGGAAAATCACACTGAGAAGACCAATGCCTACAAGCATTACAGAAATTAAACACTGTTGGACTCAGCACTTAAAACCCAACAGGATCTGACATGTTCTTTTGTTGCACTGTATCCCATTTACTCCATTATTACCTCCTCAAACCTACATCTATTTATTTAAATTTTGGAAAAGACATGAGGGTAAGTTATTGAGGGGAGGGCAAGAGAAAAGGAGAGTAGAGCAAAGGATCGTTTGGAACCATCTCCTATTCCTGGTGTTGATAGAAGCTTTTTAGTGAACTCTTCTCAGTATGAAGAGTTGGTTTTAAATAAAAGGTAGTCATTAGTGATTTGAGGATATACTTTTTCTAGTGAAGTGCAGACCAGCAGTTCTGGTTTTCCTTTACCTGCTATTTAATGCTTTTTCTGGAATGAATAACTCCAGATAATGAAGGATTAGTTTATTGAGTTCAGTTCTATTGCGTACTTTTTCATGGAATGTTATTCGTGTGCTGTGTCCAGCAAAGTGTGCCTATAACACTGACCTCCTTAATTCTGTGTGTCTACCAGAGTGAATGATTGGCTGCTGAAGATAAACGATGTGGACCTTACTAATAAGGACAAAAAGCAAGTTATAAAAGCTGTTCTAAATGGAGGAGGTGTTATTAATATGGTGGTTCGAAGAAGGAAGTCTTTAGGTGGGCGAGTGATAACACCTCTTCACATCAATGTTTCTGGACATAAAGGTAATGACTGTAAAGGATACGTGTAAATGGCACGTGTTTCTTCAGCCAAATAAGGCTTGACATAAAGGCACATGGTTTTCTTTTTGTCCTTGGGTAGGTTTTAGTTGATTTTTTTTTTTTTTAAAATATTTGTATCTAGTTTACTGCCTGTCTGGAATATTCCTGGAGGTGTAAACAAGTCTGTTAAACCCAGTTACCCCATCTTTGTGTGATTATATTAATTTTTGGGGTATTCAAAATCCTTGTTTTCCTCCTCTTGTTGTTATTTCTTTGGAAGGGTTTTCAGAAATTGAAATTCAGTTGGTTTGGTAGTTGTATTCCTTTCTTGTGCAGGCAGGTGAGACATACCATTTGAGCAATATATTTGAATTGCAGAATCAATTTTTTTTTTGTTTATTTCAGATAGTGGGGTCAGTCTAGAAAATGGAATATTTGTTGCTGCTGTTGTGCCTGGAAGCCCAGCTGCCAAAGAGGGTTCCCTTACTGTGGGAGACAGAATAATTGCTGTAAGTCTTAAGAATGCATTTACCTTTTAAAATTTTTTTTTTAAGTGTTATAGTTGATGCTACTCCTTAAGATGCCAAACATTCCAATTAATTTTTAACTTTTGTGATATTAAATCCTTCTTGTAAATTCTATAAATATTTTTTCTAAACTAATGTTTTTGTCTGCCGAGTGATGAATATAATGGGCAGCTTATTTCCTGAGACCAGTTCATACAACAGTTTTTGTCAGAAGCGTTAGCTTATTCTTCGCACTTGACTTATGTATATAATGATATCTGTGATTCTTTTATTGACTAGGGAATGTCAGTATCCCTTCATTGGTTGAAAGGTTTCTTGTCTTGTACCCCAGCCAGACTAGTGTTTTCCCTGTCTCAGAGATCCTCTACCTTAAGATCCTCCCTACCTATGACCTCTGATTTACAGCTATCTATTGTGGTTTCTTTTGTGTGTAGATCAATGGCATTGCACTAGATAATAAATCGCTTACTGAATGTGAAGCTTTGCTACGAAACTGTAGGGATTCCCTTACTCTGTCACTCATGAAGGTGAGTAGCAGAAGCTAAATTTGCAGAATTCTCTTGAACTTATACAGAATTATTCTAGCTGTTCAGGGAAGAGCATATGAAAAAAGTGTATATCAAAATGGGGAAAGGACAACCATCTGGATGCATTTCACTGGCGGTACCCTCCCTCAACAGTTACTTGCAAAGTAAGGCTCTTGTGCCATCTAGTAGGAAATGCGACTAACTTACTGTCTCTTTCCCATTTGCTTGCTGGACACATGAAATGACTCCTACCACAATTGCTTGCTGCTTCCTGGATTTTAGAGCTGCAGCATTTTTGTATGTGAAAGATAAACTGCCTGCTGTCTAAAGAAAGTTAACTTTTAGTCAGGAGGGAGTTGTGCGGAAAACTGAACTCTTGCTGTCATGAAGATTAAGTACAAGGCTTTGTTTCTTAGGCTTATTCCTATAAAATATTTATTCTGTTTTGCTTTTGAGTTTAGAATCCCATTATTCTGGGCCTGTCGCATGGATTTTGAGAGTCATAATTTCATATCTAGAGAGCTTGAGGTTTTAAGAAAGTAAAAAGATGAAATGTTTGAGGGGAAATGGGCAATGATATTTATTTTATTACCATCACTTATCAGAGGCAGAAGTAGAATGCAGGTCCCTTCACTTTCAGTTCAGTACTTTTGCCTCCATGTGGAGTTGCCCTTTTGGGATTGTTCTGAAAATGTTACAAAAAGTTTTCTAGCCTCATTTTATCTGATGTTCTGTGCTTTGAATTGTGCATTCAGATATGGATAAATCAAGAAGGCTAGGATATGACACGTACTAAACAGAAATTAGCCACAATAATAAGGTGATCACATGTGGTTTTTGTTTTAGGTTTTTCCTCAGAGTTCATCTTGGAGCGGTCAAAATATATTTGAAAATTTGAAGGATTCAGAAAAAATATCCAACTGTAGAGTCCACGCATCAGAGATACAAGCACAAAATAAAAGAAATTTGAAACTGAACAGCTCAACCCAGACTGACATTTTCAATCCAGACATCATGGATGGCAAGAAGGACCAGAGTGATCAGGGCAGCACTTCATTTTGCGATCACAAACCTTTCCCTAATAACACGTTACGAGTGGACTCTCGTAGGAACACAGTGCACAGTTGCCACAGTAATTCAGAACACAGTCTCAGCTCCTTCAGCCCGGAGACATATGGGGACCAAGGCTATGGAGCTGTTGACTTGGACAACAGGAGGCTGCCTTATGAACCTGCAGGAGCTGACTGTGTGATGGTTGAGACAGCGTTTGACAAAGGACATGGAGCTAAGCATAGTGGTGGTACCTGGCCAAAAGTCATGGTTAATATCTCAGCAACAGAAACAGAAAAGTTCTCTGTGTACAAAAAGCCAAAACAAAGGAAATCTATCTTTGACCCTGATACTTTCAAAAGGCCACCAACTCCTCCCAAACTGGAATACCTTTCCCCTAATCAGGTGACAGGCCATTCACCTCAGCCATCAAAAGCTGAAGTGGCTTCAACTCCTCCAACTCCTCCTAAGAGAAGTGACTCTATCAAATTTAAACATAAACAGCAGGCAAGCTCTGCATCAGAGTCTACGGTAACAACAGGATCACCACCCACCAGCCCAGCCACCGCCCAGGCTCCTGTTCCCTTGGCACTTAAACAGGACTCTGCTACTCTCAAGGGGCGCAGCAGGAACGCTGGGCATTATTATCGGGAGGAGGGAATTGACTGCCCTCACCTATCCTCAAGGAAATCCTGTGAAGATGACATTGGCTTTCAAAGAGTTGAAGAGCCAGAGATTAAAAGACCAAGGCCAAAATCAGCTCCTGCTTTGAGGCATAAAATGACCCCTGTGCCCATTCCTAATCCTGCACTTCAGGTAGAAGCTTGGGATATTGAAGCTCGGGATATTGAAGGGATATTGAGGTGTATTATCAGTTTTGGATGATTTTGGTTGCCCACTTATGTACCAGAGCAGGAGAAGCATAGCCTGTCCTCAGAATCCAGGTCCCCTGAACGCAGGCTCAGTTGGCACTCGGCAGTGTCACAAAATACAAAACCAACTTGTGGAGTTCCAGTATTTAATAGGCAGTGCTGGCCACCAAACAGAAGATAGGGTTCTGCTTAGCTGCCGTATCTTGGGTTTTAATGCTGCCGGTTGGAACATCTGGGCCATAAATAAAAATGCAAAGCATCAGCTTTAGAAAAACTGAAAATAGGGTCTCTGAAGTTTTGTAAAAGTCAGATTGGTTGTCTAGATCACTGTACAATTTAATGGAAGAAGGTGTACCATCCATAGTGTTGGGTTTTTTTAAGTCTTTCTATGTGTCTAAATAATTTTGTACATCTTATCTGAAATTCATAGGGTGTTAGGCCCATTACACTATAAAGGTGAACTGTTTATTAGAATATGATGCAAGTTCAAAATCAGCATAAAATTTGTTAGAATAAACAACCTTGCTAAGAAGATGGTGGGTCATGTCTTGACAGAGTAGATGGAAGAAAACTTTTTGTGCTCTGGGAAGAAGAACCTATTTAGATGACTGCATTATATAGAGTGACATAATCAATAATGTCATTTCAGGTCCACTGCCTCAGATTTGCTCAGCTGGCAGATAGAGATTTTTTTTTTTTTTTTATTTTTTTTACTTTTTCAACTGAAAACCAAAGTTTGTAAAAGTGTTAATTTTTTTAATGTAATTACATCATAAAGAGTTAGAATTTCATATTCTTTTCCCTTACTTGTTTATACCTGGGTAATCCCACCCTGTTCACAGAGTTTTAGAAACAATACAGATGGCAGAGGTGAATTGGAAGTAATGCACGGTTAGAGCCATTTCCTGCAAAAATGCTGGTATAAGAGAACTGGCACCGGTTTTTGTGTCTTTTCTTTTGGTCTGCTTCCATTGTGCTTTGTCTGCTTCCATTCCTTATGCATTTCCAAACATTTTTAGGGAAAAATAGTTATGGAGAGCTTTAGGTGTCTGTGTAAGTACTGCTTAGCAAAAATGAAAACATACCTGTATTACCAGCACTGCTTCTAGCTAATCCCAAAAAGCCAGCGTCCATACTAGCTACTATGAAGAAAATTAACTGTCCCAGCCAAAACCAGCACAACAAATGACAGAAAAGCATATGGGTTTAATTTCGTAGCTGAAATCAGCAGTTTTAGTTGGAAGAGCATTATGGCTAAGAGAAAGGTCACAAGTTTTCATCAGGAACTGCACTGCAAAAAATGAAGAAGGGCATATTCTAATGTCATATTTTAGCACGTATGTAACAATAAAACAAGATCAAGACACTGAAGAGACTTGAATAAATTTGAATGGGGGTGTTTGCTTTATGTAGAATGTCAAGTTGATCCGTTGGCGCTGATAGTAGTCCCATATTTCGTTGTAGTGCATCGTCATGAACATGTACACCATCCTGATTATAATTGTAGTAATATTTGTGTAGTGAGAAATAAGCGAGGGAAGAGTTGCCAGTTGTGACAAGGGCACATGTGGGTGGGGACTTAGGCCCAGGAGATTTGTTAGCTGGAACAGAGTGGGTGGTTTTGGCACTCACTGTTGAAGAGACCAGAAGGATCTGTGGGGACATACTGCAGTTGCTTTGATGTACTTCCCAAGCTGTGCTACAGGTGTCAAGTAGGTGTTGGTTTGTGGTAAAGAAGAAAGTTATATCTTGGAATTTACAATAACTTTTTTTTAATGTTATTTTCTGTATTAGTTAATTTTTGTTCCTAGAATTAAGACGAGGTCCTATGATTGTTTTTTATTTTTCTTCTCTTTCCCCTGTCCTCTCAGGAAATAGGTAGAGCTTTGTAACTCTGAAGTTGTTGGCCAGAAAGCACAAGTGATACTGTGCCTGAAAATGTTGTCATTGAAAATCTTTTTCTGGTGGAATTGCCCTTGTCCATTGCAACTACATCAGGCTGTTGTGCCAGTAGTGTCCAGTCTGCGTGCATTCATTCCTGAAGCAGGATTTGTAATAGCAAAATACAGTGTAGTTAAATTTGTAGCTGTATTGAGTATTGTCAATTTACTTAGATGTGTAAATACACAGTTAATCTTGTGTACTTTGATAATTTGATAAATTTAGGTGTACTTTAATTCCTGAATAGTAGGTGCAACAATTACCAGTGCAGACATGAAAAAGATCAAGTACTGATTCTGAGAAGGCACCTCTGCCTTTTAGAGTCTTTGTGCTCTCAGTAACTTTCATTTAATTAAAGTACTGCTATTGTAAAGGCTGTATGTACCTTTTCAATAATTATTTTTCACATTTTACATGCACCAGTCTCATATTTTGTGTTGTACTTTTCAAATGTGTGACCGCCATGTGCTGAACCCTGCACTTTCAGCTCTGCTGCATCACTGTCAATATCTGAGCTATTCTCATGTGTTCTTAACTCACCAGTGTCTGCTTGTTGTATCCAGAACAGAGTTGTGAGGTTTTAAAACCTGAATTGCTTATTGAAGAGAGGTTACTGCACATGTATTTGGAAATGCAGGCTCAGAGGAAAATGCTTTCTGGCTTTTTGGCCAATCTTCTATAGCAAACACTCGAGGCAATAGGGGCTGAAATATCCTGTGAAAGCATTATTATGAAGGAGAAATGAAACTAAATGCTGGGTGTTTCATTGAAGCAAAAAGTATCAGTTAAGTTGCAAACATTGGCCTCAGAGGATTACAAAGTAATAAAAGATAGTAACAATGTAGGATGGAGGAAAACTGGATAGAAGAACATCATGGAAAGGCAAAGGTGTAAGGAACTGTGGTGGCACATTCTGGAACAGATGCCAGAAAGTTTGATATTGCTTATTGTTCCCCAGTTTGGCTATTGCTGTTTTGAATCTCCAACTTCCTGTAATCACGCTTCTGTGTTCTTGTAGGTGCAGAAATATGCTCCAGCGAGTGAGGAACATCTATCTCCAGAGCTACAGGAATGGGCACCATATTCCCCCAAACGCTCTGCCAGGCACAGTGATGGCTTTGTGCCTGCTCCCTTATACCCTGGCAGCATGTCAGCAGGTGGGTGACACAACTCATAACTGCTTTTAGGAATGCCCCAGGGCACTTGACTATATTGGACAGTACTGGAGATTAGTTGTGTTAAGTACAGAAGAAACATGACTCACAAAGCATATATCCATGGTCTGTTGTGGTCTGAGCATGGTCTGCTCAGCTTTTGAACTGTAAACAAGTGAAACCTGTTAAAGAATTGCTAAGGAGGCTGAGCAACTTCTGCCTGAAGGGTTTGTTTTCAATCAGCTTCTGTGCAGAGAAGTTGTCAATGCATTAGTACAGAACAAGGTGTAGCCTGTCCATTAAGGTTTCCAGTATTTTTGAAAGTAAATGCAGATATCCCAGGCTTTAGCCGCTTCATTTCTGAAATACTTCCAAGGAAAAAGATTGATTTCTTTCACTCTTCTCTCACTTTCTCTCTTACTGGTATTAGAAAAAGTATTAAAAGGTATTATTTCTAACTTTTATCTTAGCATGGTAACCTTTGCACAATTACTGAGTCAAGTCAAACCTACATTAGACAATATTACACAATATGAGTCTATGTCTTGAAATGAGGAAAGTTTTTGCTGTTGTATTCTATGCTAACAACTCATTTAAGAGGAAATTTTAAGATGGGCTCTTTTTTAGTACTGAAGGATGAGTGTACTTAAAAGATCAGCTTGAGAAATACTTTCAGAAATAAAAACTGAAATACTAGAATTTCAAGTCGCACTGGAAGTGGGACTCTTTGAGGCAACAAAAGAGAGGAACCACAATAATTTGAGCTGCAGTCAGTTCAAGTGCCAAATAAAAACTTACATGCTGGTTAGATGACTAAATGCAGAATTTTCATTCCTGGATAAAAAATTTCTGTCCTTGGAAACAGAAAATCTTTCATTTTCTAGGGCGTATTAAAATCATATGCTGTAAATGGCTTCATGTTTTGTAACATAATCCACTTTATTACAGACTCACTACAGAATTATAAACAGATTTTAAATATGTATGTATTGTCAAAAAAGGTGCCATATGGTGCTTAATAATGTATTTGTATGCTTATTTTTTATCATACATGTTAATGTTATAATAATTATAAAATTCTGAGGTATATTTCAAATCTGTATATGCTAATGATGTTGACAAGGATATGTTTTTATCGTCTGAAGCAGGGACGGTACCAAGAAGCTTAGCACCGTGTCCTGCAGTGACTGCTGTCATGAGAAATCCAATCTATACTGCCTGGAGCCATAGAGTTCACACCAGCAATTGCCCATCAGTTGCCAGCCAAATATGTCATCAGCATCTGCATCCCAGGTGTTTTGGAATCTATATCTCCCTAAAATTTTGTTTTCATTAGGATAAAATTGCTTCTGGTAGTTGGATTGAGTGCAGAGTGAAACATGCTGCTGTTGTGGGTTATTTTGATCCAGGGTTTTCAAAACCATTATTGCATATAATTGACGTGCCAGTTGCTTTCATGTCTTTCAGTAACTGTTGGATTAGGTTTTCCTCTGCTCCACTGACTGATACTGACAAATTCTTTTTATTAGTTAACTAATTTCTAATATTTTTTCTTGTCTTTGCCAAAACAGATAAAGCTTTCCCCTTTTTTAATAGTACTTAAGGCTATTTTTCTTCTGGTTTTTATTAATTCATAAAATGATGGGACAGTGTGGAAGTGGGAAGGAGAGAAGCATTCATTTTATTCATTAGCACAGGGGCTAACCAAAATTTTTTGCTGGCCAGTTTCTATTTGCTGAGGTTTTTTCCCAATTCTAACTGTTGCCCTATTCTGCTTTTCTTTTGATGTAGTTCCCAGCATCAAGGCCGCCTGAGTTTGGACCTAAGTCATAAACACTCCAATGACTACTCTGAAAATTCACGTACAAGAACATCTCATGGCTCAAATTCATTGCCATCTAGTGCCAGGCTTGGTAACTAGCTTTTCTGATTTATTTCCTGTGGGACTCCTATATATTGGAAAAAGCTGTAAATGGAAAATTCCTTAAGTACCCATGGTATGGGATTGTCATCGTTGGCAAAGCCTAAAGGCTTCCAGTGTTCCTTTGCTTCATTTTTTGTGGGTTTATGACTAAAGGTGTTCCTTGGAAGCTGCTGTGTTTAATTTGTTCTTTACAGTCTCTTTGAAATGGTCTATATGTGTGAGGGATTCTCCTTTCCATGCCTATTACTCTTTGAAAGTATCCTTAGAGATTATCTGGGGCCAAAGGTTGAGGTTCAATGAGCTGGTGAGAAGAAAGAAGAGGAGAGAGCCCCCTGAACAAAAAGTCAAGGATAACTAATGGCCAAATGTAAATTATATTCTTGGAAAATAAATTATGCTTATGTTTGCAAAATCCCATAGATTCTTGGTGAACTGAGATGTTAGATTCTTGCTTGGACTTGGACTAAAGTTTAATTTCATAGGAAAATTCCCAAAATATCTTTTCAAACAAGAATGAGCAGTGCATATATACTGTGTAGATGCACTGTGTTCTGTTTATACTGACTATGTAATCAAGATAATTTGCTGTAATTATGATATTCACAATTATGAGGGTAATCATCTAGCTTTTGCCTTGATCATTTAGAGGCCATTTTAATGCTCATTGAAGAAGTAGAATCTAAATGTACTTTTGTTTAATGTAGTTCTTTTTACTTCTGTCATTGTAATATTTCCCTGTTTTAAAAATAGGTTCCTCGACTAACTTGCAATACAGAACAGAACGAATTAAGATCCCTTTAACACCAAGATACCCAAGGTCCATGATGGGCTCTGACAGAGGTGAATTTTTTCTTAAGTAATTTTAGTCATACTGTTTTCAGTATAACCAATGCAAAGCCCTTGCAGTTGTTAAATCAGGTTGTGCCACAATCTAAGTAGGGCAATTCTCTTAATGTTACAAAATCTGCATTTTGCCAGAGAAACATTAAAAAAGAAAAGAAACTTTCTAGTGAAAGTTGTTTTTTCTCATAGTTGGCTTAAGTACGTGGCACACTGAGTAAAAGTGCAGACAAAAGTAAGAATTAGTATTGCTGTAGGTTTTCTAGTTGCAGTTTCTTCTAGAATGATGCCTTGAAAATTTTAACAGTGAGATGACTTGCATTTTTTTTATTCTTCAAGTATATTATTTGCTTTCTATTGTATCATTGATTGTAAATTGTATTTTGAAATGCAGTGAAAGTGTTTCACTACTTCACTCAAAATGACATGGTGGCAGATGTTTAAAGACATGGTCCAAGCAGTAGTTGGAGTGCTGTAGAATCAGGAGTTTGCGGACAGCAATCAGCAACTCCTTGCTGCCATCATTGCTGAAATGTCCTGCAGCCTTAATGTATTGTGTGCAGTGCTTTTCCTGGCTGGGCAAATGCAATTCTTAAAAATAGCTTTAATTTGTGATTAATAATTTGAGGTTTATTTTCTCTAGCTTTTTAAAGGGAGCAGACTGTTTGTGTCAGGGCATTTGTTCGGTAGATTACTTTGGGAGGGTACAACCATGTTAAAATGCAAACTAAGTCATGTCAAGCTTGTTTGCAATTTCAGAGCTTTCCTGTCTCTGTGTAGGATTCATGCTGGGTTCTATTATCTTTTTCAGGTGTTGCATAATATATCTCCTATGTAAAGGGAGGGGCTACACATACATACTTTATTTGAAAATAAACCTACATATTAGATTTTTATTTTTCTTCTTTCCTGTTTTTTATTGTTTTTCTTTAACATGCTTTCAGACATGCTTATAGTGTAGCTTGTCTGCCCCCTTGTCTCCTGTTGAAAATGGCAGTAGTTGTTTGCACATTGGAGAGCACAGATTTAACCCAGAGGTGCTAAGGACAGCAAGTTTGCCCTGTCTGAAATGAGTTACCTGGTATCCTTAAGCTCCTTGCATGACTGACAGACCCTGACCAGTCCGTCCTGTTTCTTGTCTGAGCTGTGTGTGGTGTCTTTCACTGTGCCTGGGTAGATCTGCCAGCTCTGCCAGATGCAAATACTAAAACTCAACTCTTGACTTTTCCTAGGCTCCTTGTCACACTCTGAATGTAGCAGTCCCAGCTTGATAACTCCTCCCCAGTCACCTCTTAACTTGGAAACGTCTTCCTTCACCAGCAGCCAGTCTCAGAACTCCCTTTCTACATTACCTAGGATTTCCATTAGCCCCGTATCTGTTGGAGAACGTAGAAAAGATAGGTAAGGTCCCCACATTTTTTGTTTTTGTGTCTGAGGAAATTTTGTGTGTTTGTTTATTAAGTGGAAGGAATGTGAACATTTAATTTAAATTACAAATATGTAAGTGCAGAGATGCATCTCACGTCCTGTTATTGAATGTTTTTATTTTCTTTAGAAAGTGCATAAGAGATCTTTTTGTGGATTTTAAGAATAACTGATTTCATAAAGGTTTTGTTTCTTCCATGTTAGAATAATGGCCACACCAAATAAGAGCAGTCTAAATTGGAATACACCCTTTCAGCTCAACTACGTCATGTGCTTGTTTATGGTAGCCTTGTTCTGTACTCAGGAAATCTAAACAAAATTAAGGCCTAGTAACATCTGATAGCTAAATATCAAGTGCCTTAGCATTGCAGAATATGTGTTCTAACCACTGTGCCTTGGTTCCATATAACCCGGTAACATGAAAAATTGAGCATATAATTGTGGAAGGACATAGCCATATGTACAAATGCAATTTTACTGCTCTGATTGATCCCTTTGGCTGCACCTGGACCACTGCTAGTAGTAACATTAAGTATATGTGTAGCTGCTTGGAGAATTTGAATCTAGTGGGATAGCTTTCTTAAAAACATGTTTTGTGTTTAATGACTTTCTATATCTCATGATGAATATTTCCAAGATACATTGCCTATAGTATCAGTCTTGGACATCTGTTTTCATTTTATCATGATCCAGTTAGACTGAATACATGAAAAAATTTGCACAAATTCAAAGCATAGAGCATTAAGACACAAATTGGAATCGGACTGTTATTTCCATTAAGGCAGCTAAATGCCATTCGGGCAGTGTAAAGGAGCTCTGATGTATTGAAATAGATTATATTAATGTGAACTTCAAGACCCTTTTGTATGCTTAATTTATGTAAAAACACTGACCATAAAAATGTGAGTGATAAAGTTACAAGGATATTCTGTATTCCAACCTTTCTGGTAGCAATAAAAATTATTCATAAAATGTTGTATGAAACTGTTGTCTTGTTTGAAGAATTTGTGACTAAGTTGTTGTAGCAATTCTAGAATATCTTGTGTGCAAAGAATAGTGTTATTTTGAAAGGCAATGTAAAGAGGTTTTTGTGAATTTTCATTCTTTCTTACTTCAGTGTGACTTTTGTACTACATGTACTCAACTTGTGTTCTCGTATAAATGTTCCTCACTTGCAAATTCCAAGTCAGAATGTCTTTTCTCTTTCACATGACTAATGATGTGAGTGTTCAGCTGAGCAGGCTGGGGTTTTGGCACTCGTATATCTTTGTGTCTTTGAGCACAAGATACACATTTTGATCTCTGGGAAATAACAATTTTTGTTCATGTTGATCAGATTATTGAAGTACATCCAGGTTCCAGCCCCATCACTTTTGCTGTGCTTATGTATAAACCATAGTCTGAACTAAATTTCTAAAAAGAGTGTAATTCTAAGGTTTGGTTGTGCGTTTTAAGAACAAAACAAACCATTAAACAATTTTCAGTTTAGCAAAGTAGCTACTTACATCTATCCTAAGAAATGTTTAAATATTTTTTTGGTTTTATAAGCTTTCTGTTTCCTACAAAATACCAATAATTCACTTGGCATTTCCCCGGGTAAAATTAATAATAATACAGATGAAAAAAAAAATCAATGTTTCTGTTTGTTCTGTTGATTTTAATTTAAATTAAAATTAAAAGATCTCATCAGTTACAACTTTTTTTCTACTCCATGTCTAGTGATTCTGGCAGGCAGTCTGAATATTATAGAAAAGTGCTTCAGTTGGTTTTGATAACACTGCTTATAAAAATACCTTTTTAATGTTATCGTTCTTTTTTACTTTATTATTGACTCTATACAGGCATCATTAGTTGTCATTCTGTACTTACTAGAATTCTCAGGGAGGATCCTGTGTAATTGGTATAGGTTTGATTCTTATTCCAATCCAAAACAAACAAATTAAAAATGGTTATGGTAAATGAAAAAGCAGAAAGGTACAATAAACAAAGCTCAGAAATACGCAGTTTTAGTTTTTAATGAGATAATATACCTTGGTAAATTTTGTGACATGAAGAAACTTCATATAACATTGCTTACACACTCATAAGTGGCTGAAAAAAATCAGTTTTCTGCAAGTTATCAGAATTTAGTTAATTTAGGTTACATGCAAAAAATGCAAGCATCAGTAATAAGCTCACTACATTGGTGAGCAATTGCTGAGGGCATTTCCTCTAACGGTGATGTGTTAGATGACTGTTCCAGAGTTTCATTCGTGGCAGCAGCCAAGGGTTTTTTATCTTGTATGCATTAATTAGCTGGCAAAATATTATGCCTCTGCTGCAGAAGGCTACCAAAAGGATCCCTTCAAAGAGTGGCAATATAGTGCCAGTTTCATAGTTATGAAACAATGTCCCCTTCCCTCTGCCCCCAGCCCCAAATCCTACTCCTCCCAAAAATACCCTTCCTTAGCCTCGATCACTTTAGTGGTAGTGGGTGAAGTCCAGTTAACTCTTCTGGTCTCTGAACAGCACAATCAAATAGTTTAAGCAGTTGGCACAATTTAGAGAATATCTAAATGGCATAATGAAATGCTAGGAAATAAAACATTCAAATTAATGCATGTCCAATGCAGTATAATGGTATTAAAATAAAAAATACACCACACCTGGTGCCCAAGCTGTTTCATTCACAGTGAGCTCAACTGCTAACACCTGGTGATGCCTCTTGCTGTGTAGACATTATTAAGTTTATAATAGTAAAAACCAGGACTTTTTAGAAGGCTATTGTTCATTTATACACATTGTGAATGGACCCAGCCCCATTTGTACAGGTGGATGCATCCCAAATATGGGGGGAGGAAAGGGGAATGTTATCAGGGTTTTCTTTGGTATAAGCCATTTTCTTGTTATACTTACTAGTGTCTTACTACTGTTTGTCTTGTTCTAAGTGTTCTTGTCTTCTCAAATCTTCTACATCTTTCAGATATCTGTTCCGTAATAGGTCTTTTCTGAGAATCCCTGTGGCTCCTAGGCCTAGGTTCTCATCACTAAGGAGTTTGAGGTTGGCCTGATCTAAGGTTGTCCTTCTCGAGCAGTATTGCGCACTTTGTGCTTTTTTTACGTTTGGATAATTGCCCTGAGGAGAATTTGCATGGTAATTGTAATGCTACCATGCAAACTGCTGTCTTAATGGCTTGAGTTTGCAACTGCTTAATTTTCATTACTAATTTATGTTTCCCAGCATACAAATATGAAATATGATGTTTGTGCTTTGTTGTCCTTTGGTTTACCACCTTATTATTCATTATGTTTATTTTCACTGGCAATGAAGACTCCCAGCATTTGTATTTGTAACATACCCTTCTGGAATATGGTTTGACAATGACATATTATATACAGTGGTTCAATTACTTTCATATAATATGCATATGGAAGCTTCTTTCCTATCAGCTTCATGACCATACTATTTATAATTTATATTTACCATCATTTTTAGAGCAGTCATGTACCTGGTATACATTTACTTCTGCCACTGTACATTGCATGGTGTTAAAGGAATGCGTTTAAGACATTTGACAGTTAGTGGGGTTTTTGGAATAACTGTTGAAAGCTATTTTATTATGACAGTTCAGAGAGACATAAAGTATTGCATGTAACTTTAATATTGTGGTGGTTCAAGTGCAATTTTTTCCAAATCAGTTTTAACTATCTCCTCTAACAGGCCCTACATGGAAGAGCCACGCCATGTTAAAGTGCAAAAGGGCTCTGAGCCACTTGGAATTTCCATTGTGAGCGGAGAAAATGGTGGAATATTTGTCTCTAAAGTAACAGGTGGGAGCATTGCCCATCAAGCTGGCCTTGAATATGGTGATCAGTTACTGGAGGTAATTGCTTGCTTATATTCCTAAGGTTTAATAAATCAGTTTGTATGACTGCAGCCACAACTGCCTTTCCCAGAAAGACTGTGTTGTGACACCTTGTGCACTGTGGGCTGTAGCAAAGAGTACTCTCTATTGTAATATTCCATAACTGTGATTGTTGTGGTTTTTTTCAGGCTTTATCATAAAAATGTCTTTTGATGGTACATCTACATCCCATCTTATATAGATATAATTAAATTTTAAGCTAGTTAGTTTCAGTACTTAAAACAAAATAGCCCAACTGCCTGATAAGGTGAGAACATTTTCAAGCAGCTGACTTTTACCAAGTTTCATGCTGTTGTTACTGTGCATATCCTTAGCTAAGATAGATACCTGATTAAAAAATTATTCATGTCGGCTCAGTGATGTTTTTGCTTACTGTGTTAGATAAGCACATGGAGTAGCATTTTGTAAAGTAAGCTGCTTTGTAAATGTAACACCGTGTTAAAGCACCTTCTGTTGCACAGTGTGTTTCTGATACGAAAATAGTCCTGAATAGGTCTGAATTTATCTTTAAATTCTGAATTTACTCAAATTGGTGGTCTGAACCAACTCCTGTTTAATCAGTGATATCAAATCATAGCACAGCTCAGAATACATGTATCTTTTAACAGTGAAAATATTGTTAAAGTCTTTGTCACGTTACCAAATAGTTTAAAATTATGATGATTCCTTCCAAGCAGTAAAGCTTAGGAGTCATCGTATACCAACATTTTCATTCTCCTATTTACTCCAGTAGGAATAAGGGAGCATTTAGACATTAAACTAATTAGGACACTGACAGAATGATTTTCCTGGTTTCCATTTGAAAACTTGACATTCTGGTTTGTGCAATTTTTCCATAGTTTAATGGAATTAATTTGAGAAATGCTACAGAGCAACAGGCTCGACTAATCATTGGGCAGCAGTGCGACACCATCACTATTCTGGCTCAGTATAACCCACACATGTATCAGCTTGGCAATCATTCACGGTCAAGGTAAGACTTGGAAAAACACAACTGTCCTGTCCACACCATTATTTAGCTAGTAGCTGACTTCTGTACACTTCATATGTTTGCAAAAATGAGCATGTATGTGCTGAGAAGTGCAATTGCTTAGAAAATCATGTGTGAATACATGTTTGTCAAAAGAAAAATGCTTGAGGCATCTAAATATATTTTCTCATTTATTTGGGCGTAATCCTTAAATACACTAAAATCCAAGATGAGTTCTTCATAGGATTACAATATTTTAACACTTCAAATATTTTTTTACTTTTTTTTCCTTTATCGGAATTTCCACTATTAATTAGAGAAGGCATATAACCTGGTGAAATTATCCATCTTGTTTTGATGCATGATGACACTTCAAAACAGAGCTTTGTCTATCTCTTAGACTTATGGTGAGCATATGTTTTTTGGCATGCTCATTTGAGTTATAGGGATTGGGTTTTATCTCCGTTACTTTAAAATTGACTTAGAGCCAAATTAAAAATTTTGAATGGAAAATATTTGGCATTAACCCACAAGTCTTTTATTCTGTTTTTTCCCATCATAGTTCTCGCTTAGAACCTGTGAGTAATCATTCCACCCCTCAAGGCAGCGGAGCTGCAACGCCTGACAATCATTCCGTAATCGACACTGTGAGCGAGCAGGATGAAGGAACAATGACACCGCCATCCAAACAAACCACTCCAACTACAAGTCCTCGAAATTCCTTAAGGTAGAGAGTAAAACTTCTGTCTTAACGGAAAATCAATGGTCAGGGTGGATAATGAAGGGTATTAAAAAAGAAGTATACTTCTGTGAGTGCTGTGTCTGGTTGAAATAAGTGAGCAGACAAGTTAAGTAGACCCCCGGATAAATGTAGATGTTTTCAGATTGTTTCTGAAACTGAGGTCTGCAAGGAGTTAAGAAAGTTTTCTACATGATTGGTTTAGTTGGAAAGGTGGTGTTTGTCATATATAACTCTGTAGGTAACCTATTCAGAAAATATTTATATAAATACGTATTCTTCAGATGGCAAGTTGATTTTATGCAATGCGAGTTTTAAGCTCATGTTATTTCTTTCTTTCTGTCAAAAGGGGCCCTGTGGACACAAACAAAAGGACCCCTGAACCTAGAATTGTTGTCGTTAAAAAATCCCAAGTTGATCTTGGGATCCAGATATGTGGTGGAAACCTGTATGGAATATTTGTCTCAGATGTAGATGATGATAGCCCGGCAAAAGGACCTGATGGACTCGTCTTGGGGGACATGATACTTGAGGTAAGCACTTAAAAGTCTGCAGCATACCGACAAAATGGCTGGGATGGTATAAAGAGAGGGATACCAAGGGCTGTGCTGTCCCACAGTGTGGAATGCTCTGGGAACGTTGAATTCCTGCCCCAAAAGCCAGGTAAGAATGGTCAGAAAGCCAAATTGCATTTTGGCTGCAGCACGTGAGGAGCTGGATGATGTGAGCCTGGAGAGCTATCACTGCAGCTAGCACAAGGCGCCCCAAAGTTTGAAGGGCTCACATATGGCTATTTGTCATTGTCAACACCTGCTACCTTCATCTAAATGGGAAGCTTTGAATCCAATTGTGCTGTGTGCAGGGGAAAGGCAAGGATATGAAAGACACTGTAAAACAGAGAACAATATTGATCTTATCACTATGAAATTCTAATGAGAGTTGAGGGAAAACCGTATATTGTGTCTTTTACTCTGCTTTCTGTATCTGAAATGAGAATATTTATCTACTTGTCCTAGACTATTAAGGTGATAAACACGTCTTTGTGAGCTTTCCAGATACAAGTGAGCCCTGAGACTCTCTCCCATTGAACCTCTCGTATACAGATGGAGATTTTGCTTTGTAGTCATGTTTATGACTTCCTTCAGACCACTTGCTATCCCTAAAAATATTAAATTTCTTTCAGTGTGAATTTTGTGATTCTCAGCCTACACTTGGAAAACTTTTTCAAGAACTGCTCTCTCACAGTGCCTGTCTGCTGTTTGCACTTGAGCTTTTTGTTTTCCACTGTAATGTCTCAGTTTCCTGCTAGACATCTTAACTCTAGTACAGTTTGCACCTTAAGTGACAATACTTACTTTTATATAGAACCTGCAAGTGAGAAAAACAAACTCATTTTGCATGTTTTTCAAGCTCCCCTAGTTCTATTACTTGTTAAACTACAATTTCACATCTGAACGTTTCTTTTTGTGTTTTGCAGTATGGGTCCATTGACATGCGAAATAAAACAGCTGAGGAAGCTTATCTTGAAATGTTGAAGCCTGGAGAAAACATCAAAATAAAGACTCAATACAGAATAGAAGAGTTTAATAAGATCAAAGAGCTTCCTGGAGATGGATTCTACATCAGGTATTTGAGAATGACTGCTCTAAGGCTGTTAGGATAATATGCTGACCATCATCAGAGAGAGAGAGATAACATCAGTTTTGCCATGTTTTTTAAAATTTGAAGTTCACTAATTTATTCAACTATTCTCTGACAGCAAGTACACAATATAGTATAGCAAGTCTTCACTTTTCACACCTTGTATTGTTGAAATGTAGTGTGCCACTAATCTGTTTTTTCAAAGAAGGTGTGTTCTTCCCTTGAGTTGATGGAGACCTGTTGCAGAGCCTGTTTGTATTCCTTTCCAGAGCACTTTATGACCGTCTGGCAGAGGTGGAACAGGATTTAAGCTTTAAGAAAGATGACATTTTGTATGTGGATGACACTCTACCACAGGGAAATTTTGGTTGTTGGATGGCTTGGCAGCTAGACGAGAATGCACAGAAGCTGGAAAGAGGACAGATTCCAAGTAAATATATGTAAGTTACCTCAGTTAGAGATTAATCTTTCAAAAGTATTTGTCTTTAGAAATCTGACTAATGAGATGTGGTATAAAAGACTTGTTTGCTTCTGTTCTTTCTGGGAGATAGTAATTCTGAGTCATGTCATTTTAGGGATGGCATATTTTAATATACATTGAATTAAATCTATTGCTCTATCAAGTTGGTTTTAATGCTGCTAAATAGTAAACTAGAAACGACAATGTCCTGGGGTGCATCAGGCACAGCATTGCCAGCTGTGATACTGTCAAAAAATTTTATAAAGATAACTTTAAATACCAACCATTTTGTCTGTTTCATTCTAGGATGGATCAGGAATTCTACAGGAGACACAGCATGTCTGAAGCTAAAGATGAAAACAGTTCATCTAAGACATTGTCAGCAGCAGCAAGGAGGTCATTCTTCAGAAGAAAGCATAAACATAAGCGAAGTGGTTCCAAAGATGGGAAAGATTTACTGGCTCTTGATACAATCAGTACCGACTCAATTCCTTTCTTGGATGGCAAGTACCTTTATTATACTTGGGAGGGATTTCCCTTTACTTCTCTTTCATTTTTAGTCAGGTGCAGCACAGCACAACAAATAATATTACTTTCTAATTGCTCTGAATACAAATGGTGATCATTACTTCTAATAACAATTTTTTTTATTAGATTACAAGCCAGAGCATTTCAAAATAATATTTTGGTAATTTATTCCTAGACCTATTAGCATTACTATTTCATTTGGAGAGGGAGATTTTTTTGATGCATGGTTTTGATCTTCCTTTCAGCTATTTAATATCTGTCCAGGTTGCTTAGTCTAGACAGAAATCCTGTGCACCACTCAAAATCTTTGCTTTTATTTCTTCACTCCTTTAGAAAAATCATGTTGGTTACAATGTTTACTTCCTTTTAAGAGCTCAACAAATCAAGCCAGAGATGCCAAATATTGTCTATTGTTTACACTTTTGGGGATGATTGGTTTTAAGTCTGTGTGAAGATGGGGAGTTCAACTTTTCTAATTGAGCACTAAGTTCAATTAGAAAAATGTCTATTTTCAGCTATCGAGTCAAAAAATTGCAATGCCTGACCATATTTTGTATTTGTCAAGGCCCTTTGCCCTTGCAGAAGAGGTCTTCTCATAATTAATATAAGAGTGTTTCTGCTTATTTGAGGAATGCCAGGAAATGTGTTCTTTTACTAATAAATATCTTCTGTGTGTGTAGATTCTTCAAGTCTGGCTTATCAGCGTGTCCAGAAAGTGGACTGTACCTCTCCTAGGCCCGTCCTTATTCTAGGACCTTTACTTGATGCTGTGAAAGACATGCTGGTCAAAGAATCCCCTGGAAAATTTTGCAGATGTCCTCTTGGTAAGTATGCAAATATAACCAATTTATTCATGCGTAGAATACATGGTAGTAACATCTGTATAAATGAACAAAATTAGAACACAAACACAGATAAAACCCCAAGAATCTGAATTTGCAGACATTGTCTTCTTAGCCTTGTTCTGTGCCTAAGGAGTAGTAATGAAAGGGGATCTCTTGTATGAAACAGAGGTTATGAAAGCGTCCCAGCAAGCCATTGAACGAGGTGTGAAGGATTGTCTGTTTATCGATTACAAACGGAGGAGTGGACATTTTGATGTGACAACTGTAGCTTCAATAAAGGAGATAACAGAAAAGGTGAGTCAATTTTAATGTTGCAATTTTTTGTACAATTTACATGTTTATGTTGGGGGGGTGGAAATTATGGTATCAGTGTCATCCTTTAAGACATTCAGAGAACTGTTCCCCAGGCCACTAAATAAAATAAAACTTACCTTATTTTGGCGTGTGACTATTTAAAGGTTGTTTTATGCCAGCTCACCTTTGTAGAAACTAGAAATGTTCATATTCTTCTACAGCATTACTAAATAAAGTTAGAAATAATTTTCTTAAATTCCTTCCTCTACTCCCTCCAAAAAAAGGATTTAATTTTTTTACCTATTCCATTTAATGCAGTCATATAGAATATAAACATCATCGTAGTCCTGGAGACAGATGTTACTTAAAGTCTGTTTATTGCTTACAGTTTTCTCTCAAATCACATGGAAAGTCCTATTAATGCTCGTGTTTGCTTATGATTTCTGAAAGAGAAAATCAATAGGAATATGTAAATTTTGAAAAATGTATTGCATATATTTCATTTCATTAGTTCTTCAAGTACTTTTTTTTTCTATCAATGCATGCTTTGAATGCAATTCCTTGCAGTTTTTCATCTTCTGTCTTTTGTTATAAATCCTTTGGGTACAAATTGGTCAGTAGCCCCAAAATGCTAAATGTATGGCAATATTCTGTTGGGTTGCTATGATTTAAGTAGGGGAAGTAATGGGGGATTTGCATGTGTGCTTGTGCTCTTTAACTGAATGAGTGTTTTGCATTTACATTTGATCTTAGGATTGTCATTGTCTGCTTGACATCGCTCCTCATGCCATCGAACGGCTCCACAGTGTTCATATCTACCCTATTGTAATTTTTATTCGCTACAAAAATGCTAAACAAATCAAGTAAGTCTGTGAGTGGTATAGTTCAGGGATGTTTATTCTAGCTTAAAATAAGTCTGTTTTACCTTTACTGTTTATTTCATCCTAGTCATCTTAAATCTCTTAAAGCAGCCACTGAGGGTTGCTCAGTTGGTCAGAGCCTGGTGCTAATAACACCAAGGCTGTGGGTTCCATCTGTCTATGGCCACTCACTGAAGAGCTGAACTCGATGATCCTTCTGGGTCCCTTCCAACTGAGTGCTTTCTGTGATTCTGTAAAACGGGGAAATTAATCCTCATAAAACCCACTGTGAGGTATATGTTCTTAACTTCATTCGGGTTGCATGACAATGAAGTGAATCTTTCAGAGAAATCCATGGAGACCAAATGGAATGTCCTCTGGGAGGTGCTCAGATCTTTCCTGCTAACCTTTGTAGTAAATTGTCAGACCGATATGGGTGAGATCCTTTGAGGATTAAGTGTTGACCTTGGCAAAGAGCTGTTTGTCTTCTTAGAAGGGCCAAGGGTATGAGTGGAGTGCCAGTTGATTCATCACCTCAGATTTCCCACCTTCATTCTCCAGCAAACAAAGCAAGGAAAGTCCCTTTTTGCCACACAGTGTATATACTGTGGTCTTCTCAGGCCGTGTTCTTTCAGTAATTGTGAAATTCCTGCTTGAATATAGCTGGGAACAGAACACAGGAGTTGCAAACCCCCAGTCCCTCCCCTGATGTTTGAGAAAGCCTTCACACGTTTTGGTAGATTGATTTGGCAAGAAGTGACATAACCTCCCAACAAAATATTAAGAACCTCTTTCTAAGAGATTTTATACATGTGCTATCTTCATATTTAAAGTTGAAGACTTCTTATATTCTTGATCTATAGACAAATATGATTAGTATCTATATAATAAAGAAGATAAGTGTCACTACTCTAAAGTAGAAACAGGACATAGAGCAATGAGGTCTATTTCATTACCACTATAGGATTGTGCACTTAAATGATGAATAGAACTGTCATGTCTTGAACCCCACTGGAAATGAAATGGTGACCATTACAGCTATTGCCTTTTTTTGGAAAGCAACAGAGAGCAAACTAGTCAAGCAAGCATTTCTGGCAGTCCTCAATATATGTCGCAGTGGCACATTGCCTGCTGTGAGCACCAAAGGTTTTTCCAAATGCCGTTTTTGATACAGCAGGGGTTCTATTGGCATTCTCTGAAATGCTCCACAGCGATGATAGGTTTGTTTAGTAATTATGTCTTTTAATTATAGAATTAAATTACAATTATAATTTATATCTATTAATTATAGAATAAAATTGTGCTGATTTTCTCACTGCAATAAGAAACTAAGTTTATATTATTTCAATATCTGTCTATATGACTTTCCTAGTTGAATAAAATTCTACTTGTTTTTAAACAGAATCTCCTCCTGAGTCCCCTAAGTTGGGTTTGGAGAACAGTGCTAGAGCATTGATCGGAATTAAAATAATTATTTTAGCATCTGTATTTATCTATACTTTTTTCATATTTTATTGTCAAAAGTTTGTATAATAGAAAAAGAGGCATCTCAAAAACGTGTCATATATGATAACATGGAAATACTGTATTTGCTTGATGCTTGATACTTCTCAAGCCCTTAGAAGAGTGGTACTTGGGCCCAGATTTGTGCAGGGAACACTGGCATGTATATGAGATGATGATCCAATTCACATGAACTGGAAAAAATTATATTCTTTCTTCCTCAACTGCCTCCCAGTCTCTGAAACTTTAAAGAAATGTCTTGGTCTGTCAGCAAATAAATTTGGTAGCACTGAAATGATCCTGATGACTCTGCTGATACTGCTGAAACACAGTAGATGGCACTCTGGGCCTAGGAGTCTGCTTGCATGTGAATTGGCCTTTATATTCACCCAGCTAGAGGGACTCTTTTCAAGTCCATTAAAAAAATTACTCTTATACAAGGTGTTTCTTTTTTTTTTCTCTTTTGTGTGTTTTTTTTTTTTCCAGAGAGCAGAAAGACCCAATCTTCCTGAGGGACAAAGTTACACAAAAACATTCCAAAGAACAATTTGAGACAGCTCAAAAAATAGAACAGGAGTATAGCAAGTACTTTACAGGTTAGTATTTAATCAAACTATCAGTAGGAGCACAGTGGTAATTTAATCCATTTGCACTTTAATTCAAAAGATCATTGTTCCTTCAATGGGCACTTTGTTTTTTTTCAATTTGTCCTTCCCTTTTGACAAACTCATGTTCTATTATTTTATTTTACCTGGAGAGGAAATGTCAAGATAGACATCTTCTGCATGGTTTTGTTCTGAATGTTATGAATCTTGTGATCTAAAGAGGTTTCTGAAAAGGTTTTATTACTAGCCAGCTGGTAGTACTGAAAGTATGGTCAGGATCTGATAATTTTGGATAGTGTTGTCTGTGTTATACCATGTAAGGAGTAGAAGGGTTGGTTTTTTTTCAATTGTAAAAATCAAACTAAACAACAGAAACCCCTTGTAGTTTAAATTAACAAATGATGATTTCCAAAGGTCCATTTCAACCCAACCATTCTGTAATTCTGTGTAATTTTGCTATTTGTGAGACATACTTTAAACGTTTCAACAACAGAAAAAAAAAACGTCCAAGGTTTCTTGAGCATGCATTGTAATTTGGAATAATTAAATTAAACTTTAGAAGCCTTTTTAACTTCATAAAATTATGAAATCAATCTTGGATTGTAGTAAATACTGTGTTTTTACTAGAGAAAGAAAACAGTGTTTGGAGACTGTTCATTTCAGAATGTATTTTCAAGTGGTTCCATGTACCTAGAATTTTATCCCCACTCTTTTGAATGTATATTGATGTGCATGGAAACAAAACTTGAAAAGAAGAACAAACAAACAAACACCCTAAACTAGCCGAAATCTAACTTTTCATCCCCTGAGCAATAGGATCCTTACAGAAGTATTTTGAGGTGTAACTGCCACGTGCAGGGACACGAAGGGGTGTGTTCAGTTTAGAGCTCTCTGCATCCTGGGAGAAGCTGTGTATGCTCAACAAAGTTGGTTACCTGTTATGTAAGAGCCATACAAATGTTTTTAGATGGTACATACTAAACCTTCACAGAACGTGTGTTAACATGTGATGATGCAATCATGTTATCTTCTGCTTCTTGTTTAGTCATTGGTGGCATTTTAGTTTCACCCTGCTAGAGGAAGTGGTCTTCAGTCCAGGAGAGCCTCATGTGTATGTTCTCATATGCCCTGTGGGAAGGGCTTCCTCCTGTTGGTGCTGAGTGCGGTGGGCTCCAGCTGTCCCCAACACTTGCAGATGCTGAGTGTCAGAGAGGGCTGCTGTTCAAACTGCACTGACATTGCAGCTCGTTCAAACTATGATGTTGTACATAAAATGAGTCTATAGACAGGCATGCTATATATGATAGGTTAGTCATGGAGGTATGGGTCACAGTCTCCCAGACCAGAGCTCTACTTCATGAAGTTGAAGTTCACTCTTTGACTAATGACTTTCAAGTTGGCTTTGTTTCCTCTACCAAGTTGTGAGCACAGTGTGTAATCTGAATCACTTCTTCCCTGCCATTCGTCACCTTTCGTAGACATTTTCAGTTACTGTGTTCTGTATCCAAAGTCACCTGACATCATTAACTGTTGTATATATTGCAGAGCCAAGCATTATATGTTTATGTGACTTCATATTTTCTCTTTTCAAAAAGAAAAATTATTCCTTAAGCTGTGTAAGACTTTCCGTATTTTTTCAACATTAGTGGTAGCTGTGGCCAGAGGCTTTGCTGACATATTTCTCAAGTCATGAGGTTCATCAGTTTTTAAGTATTAGAGACAATATGTTCTCCTCTCCCATGTCAGTGTTGGCATTTTACTCTTTATAACTGTTATGTTTAGCAAGGGTAGATTAAAAGGTGTTCATTTATCTTTTGAATTGATTTTCAGGGAGTTGCTTGCTGTTGGCCTTTTGTTCCTTGAATGTAGTTGATGATAAGAACTGGAGTAGTAACCGCTGCTGTTTTATTTAGCTCACCGATCTGTGAGCTGCTCATAATTTACTTCTAATATTTGTAAATAGTGTCTAGTTGCTACAGCTATAGTCTCTATGTATATTACCCCGTAAATATAAAACTCTTAACACCACATGTTGAACAGAGAAGGTTTATTATAGCAGGTTCTGACCATCTTTAGACTTAAACTTTGCCACCTGATGCCTCTGAAAATAGTACACGGAGGCCTCTTACAAAACAGTTGTCTTAGTTGATTATAGCCATCAGTTCCTTGACATCCCTGGATTGTTTTAGGAGCTAGCAGAAGAAACTGTGTATTGAATGCTTGACCTCTTCACTCTGTTTATTTTTTTTTTAAACAGAGCCATGCATCTGTCAGATACTGAGTTGAGTTGCTTAATTCTGGTCTGTTGATAAACACTTTGCAGCTAAATGCAGAAGACTGCTCTCGGTAATTACTCATAACTGTTCCACTCTCACTTGTGTGTGGGGTTTCTTCTTCTCCAGGCATTGTCCAGGGAGGAGCCCTTTCAAGCATTTGCACTCAGATTATGACAACTGTCGACCAAGAACAAAACAAAGTCCTGTGGATCCCAGCTGGCCCTCTGTAGATCTATTTTGCTGTGAAACTACTTTGCAGATGTAAATAACCAACTAACTTTCTATCCAACGGACTCGGTTCATTTCTGTCTTTATAAAGATATCCATAAGTGATTTCTGTTTCATGAAGGGGAATGATAACACTGAACACACGAGGACCTGATGAGGCTTGTGGGAAGGGGTGGATCACTTCACCGAGCTTGTCTCTTACGTTGTACGTGTGCACGACAGGTTGTCATGAGGGCTGTGACCTGTGTGTACTTGTCCATGAGTAATGAATTTAACAATGCTGCAAAACCCTGTAGAATGACAAGTTTACAAAAACCTTTTCAAAGTATTTGGTTCTTGCTGTTTACTTGAATGTCTTTTTGTTTTGTTTTGTTCTTTTTTTAACTCTGTGTCCTTTCACTTAATGAGGTAACTCTCCAAGATGGAGTGAAATTTCTGAGTATGAGCGAACGGTTTATGCACAATGTGACTCTTAGTTACAATTTTGACCATTTCTAAAGCACATTGTTGACTTGTCAACCAGGTAATAATGTGGGATTGAATCGGTACGTCTTGGGAGTAAGCTCAAAAGGAAGTACACTCCTACACAGGGCAGACCACTGTTTGTATCCTGTCAATGCTTGTCTGTCAAAGATATCGTTTCTTGTTTTATGCATGAAGCTAATATTTAAACGTCATAATGTATCTGAGCAATCCAAGCTTAACTTGTGTTGACAAAAAATAATTTTTGGTTGTTGGGCCTGGATTAAGTACTGGTGGGGAAGAGTCATAAACTAGGCCTAGCATGCTGTGTTCTGTCACTTTTAGATACTGTAAATATGGAAAGCTTATGTTGGTGCAATTTTGCAGGGTAATTCTTAAGCTTTGTACTTCAGTGTGTAGCATTCACATAGACTGTTTTTATTTAAGAGCAGACACAGTTTTAGGGCTTTGATTAAAAGCCTTTAGAAAGGTACTAAATTGTTAGTGTTTTCACTGTCAAAAAATAAGTGATCGTTTAGTTTTGGTTGCAATACTTATTTACCTGTTGTACCAAACTCTATTATATCGGTTCCCTTTTTGTTTTTTTGCACTTCTGACTCGGTGTTCCTAACACAGGTTTTGTACCTGTTTCTTCTGTCTCTTGTGCCATGTTTCCTGAGTACTGTATTTTAATTGTTTTTAAAATATTATTTGAGTAGACCTGCATCTCAGTCACTGTTTCTAACATTTCATTATGTAGGGTTTCTAGTTTTACACTACAGGCTGTAATTTTGCTTCTGTTTGCAGCTTTTATAATTAAAAAAAGGGATTCTTCTTGCACAGTTCTTCAAGAAAGATCTGGTCCTAAATTTAAATTCTGTTTTACAGTTGCTATTTTATAGTTCAAAATACTTTTTATAGTATTTATATAGTTATACACTATATAGAGTATTCTGAACTATAAAATCATCTAAAATATATATAGTATTTTATATAGTATTATACCATACTATTATAATACTGTATATATAAATTAATAAATATGAAATGTTATGGATGAATTAGTAGTCCAAGTACTTCTCATGGTGAGGGACAGAAGTTGTTTTTTGTTTATCTCAATTTTTTGTTTGTTTGTTTTTTAAAGTTTGAGATCAGACTAGACTCCAGTGGTACAACTGAAACAGACAGGTACTGTTCTGACATGGATTTTTCTGTACTAAATGAAAATGTCACTTTGTATCAAAAACCAAGTTAAAGAAACTGATTACTAAATAAAGGTCAATTTCTGTAACTTCACTTGTGTGTAACGGCTGTATAGAGCTAATGCTCTTCTTGACTCTGTTTAGTTGAGTCCTCTTGCAAGGTTTTAATTTCTGACTAAAATTGTCATATCCACCTCATAGTTTCAAGTACCCACCTTGACAAGAACAAGTTTCTGTTTTGTGCTCTTGCCTATCCTTAAATGCATAAATACCAGAGATGTTCAAAAACTGCAAGACAGAAGAAATTAGATGTTGGTTTGTGTTACCATCTTTAATGTTCTGACCCATTGGTGTTAAGGATTTCAAATGGAAATGCAATTGATTGGATGGAGGCTTTAACTGAAGAATGAGTCTATCACTGATATTTTCAAGGGAGTGTCACTGGGGAAAAATGCTGAAAGGCACATTGTAGAATGCTCTCAGTTTTTACACTTTGGGCAGTCCAGCCTCTTCTGTTCGTTGAGTTATCTGAAAGCCTAGGGAAGGTAATTGTTGTGTATTAACTTTTCTGCTTTATCAATTGTTTATTCTCAGATGCAGATAGTCAGCTTCAGCATGAGCCCAATTGGTGGATGGACAAGTTTTGTAATCAGCATGCCTAGTAATAGCCTTTAGCCATAAGACAGGACTTGCACCTTATCTGCTCTTGAAAAAAACACACCGTGGTACCACCATCTAATAGAGGATGAAGAAAATGACAATAGGCAGGTTCTGGCAGGTCAGTAACAGCCACACATTGCATATCTTCTGATCACCACAAAGTAGAACTGAAGTCACAATTGAACACTAGAAAGAGATGCCTTTAGCTCAGATCAGGAGTTTCCTGATACACCATTTTGTTTTATAGTATTACATGCCAGAGATAGATTTGGCCCTTGGTCTGGAAAGTGTAATTTTGCCCAGGTGTTTAGATAAAGAATGTAGTTCTGTAGGTATTTTAAAAATATTTTCAAAATAATAAAATTAGAAAGTCAGAAAATTTCACCCATGTGCTTATAAGCCACCTTTGAGCGTGCCGGGCTGTAGATAGAGTTAACTTGAGATCAAAATCTCTGAACTTTATTTCTCCACAGCTAAACTGACATAAAATGGCTGAAGATATTGCAGCCCATATGTATGATTTGTTGTTAATATGTTGACAAACTTCTACGTGCTTTCAAACCTTTGCATTCTGTTCACACTGACCTGAATTGCAGGGCAAGTGTTTGCCTGATCCAAAATTACACTGTGACAGCTGCCAACCTCTCCACCTCAGACAAGGGTACTTTTTCAGTGCCTGATAAATTTGGAGGCCATATCTTAATCCTTTTTAGTCAATGCAAACATTGCCTTAAGCAGTCTTGAACAGCTTTCCTAGATCTGTCTCTGATGGATGTATTCGTCATTAAATTACAATCTTGTAATCTTTTCTAGACTTATGTTTAAGGCTCCATGTAATTTCTACAATTCTATGCCTACACTTCACAATGGACAGTTTCTGCTAAAATAGACTGACATTGGAAAAATATGCACTGGCTTGGAAACTAAAGAGACTGCTGTGAAAAAAACAGGTACCCAACAGAGCAGGCATTGGTCTTGTGCAATAACTAGTGAAGGTTTCAGAACTGCAATAGAAGCTGAACAGCACAAAAAGGTGCTTGACCTCTTTCTGGAAATTTTCTTAGGCTGCTGTGCCCATGAGTGTAAAAGTTTCTTACTCATTTGGTTGGGTTTTTTCCAACGCAAAATCTGTGTCATTTTGTTTAGAACATGTTCTTCGCTGAAAAAATACATTTTAGATAACACTTGGTACTAATTTTTTTAGCTATTTGATTTGTCTTCTTTTTCTCTTTGAATACTAAGAGATGCTTGTGCTAACACAACACAAGTGATGTGAGCATGAATCCAAAAACCAGCTGAATAGGGTATCATGTTACTTAAGTGTGAAAGTACCAGCTTAATCTGGGGTTGTTTTAATGAACAGTTCCTTACAAACTCTTGTAAGAGTAGTTGTTTTTTACATTCTCTATAATTTGAAATGGGAGCTGTAATTTTATATTTAGACAACTTTATAAGTTGTCTGTCTACATGGATCCTTTTCTTGAAGCAAACTGTGGATAAACTGTGGTTAACTGTGGAAGCATACTGTAACTAAAGAAATTTAAAACATTTACAGTTCTGGAGTTATCTTGTAGACCTCCAGTATGGAAAATGTTTTGGGTTTTTAAATTTTTTTAAAAATATATTTATTTAATCTTATTACTTCACTCACTTGAAGAACAGTGAGAAGAGGTGTATTAAAGTTTTTTCAGATTTCCTTAGATCTCATTCAATTAAGCAAGTATAATTAATTATCCTCTACAAAATGCACCTGTTAGAGATGAAGAGGTTTTATCCTCCTGTGTGAAGTGTGAATTTCTAGGTGGTTTTTTTTAAGCACAGATGTATACACAGGTTTTTAAAATATGAGTCTTTGTTCTAAAAATGTAGGAGGGAAAATAGCAGAGATCTAGTAACTGTTTCAAGAATTAAATGATAAAAATCTCTGTACTATATAGCCTAGTCACATCATGTTACGGTGAATTACCTGTCATTGATATGTTTTATTAACAGTACATTATATGCTGAATGTGTGTGTTCACTGGATATTTTCTGTGATTCCCATATTGAAGGAAATAGCACCAATGGCCGAGGAAGCTTTCAAGGATAGTGTCTTCATTTATGACCCTTTTCCTTCACTGGCTCACACTATAAAGTGTCCAAGGGCTACAATGCTTCTGCTGCCAGTTAAGAAAAACCAACAACCCGAGCCTGAAACAACACCACCCCTGCCAAACCCAATGCCCAAAACAAAACAACCCCCGTCCCACCAAGCCCCACTTTCAAAGTGTCCTGTTTGGCCTTCTTATGACTTCATGTCCTTCCTGTCTGCCTGAAGATACATTAGAATTAAATTTTAAAAAAAGCAGTTTACTCTTAACTCAATCCACAAACACACTTCATATTTCTCCAGAATTAGAAACAAGTCTGTCAAAATGTTAAATTCTTTCAACAGCTTGAAAAAAAATCTGTTTCTTCATAAAATCACACTTATATTCGCAATGGATTTTTAAGTTTTTTCCAGTGCAAATGTTAACGATGTTCCTTATGTAATATTCCCTATGCCCTTCCTCTGAAGGCAGGGAGTGATCAGCATTCTGAAGATGGTGACTTTCATCTCTAGAGTAAGTGACAAATTGGTTTTTTTACAATTTACAATAACAGCAATCAAAATTATCTTCATTCCTTCATTTGACAAATCTGTTTGGTCCTCAAATGCTTACCATTTGAGTTTAGCAGTTAGCTCAATCATCAGATTTTTTTAACCAAGTTGAGATGATATTTGTGGCCCACTGTGATGAACTTAAGGTATTAGGTTTCAAGCTTGTCTTTTTGGCTAGTGTAAGCAATAAAAGGCTGAAAATGCTTTTATTTTTTTCATCTAAATACGTGCAAGGAGTTTAAATGTGATTGTAAGTTTTATAGTTCTGTGATGAAAATAACTGTTAGTTATAACATTTTGAGAGGATAATTCCAGCGAAGTCAGCCAAAAGAACCTAAGGTAAGAGAGAGAAAATTGTTCTCTGCTGTGAAAATAGGATTTGAGAGTGCCAGCAATTGCTCGTATCATTATAGTAACAAGTAGGTTTGTGATGCAAAGATGAGTAAGTGCAATTGCTGAAGAAGCCAAACACATGGAGCTGAATTCCAGGAAGGTGATAAAAACTGCATGTCCTCAGCAACCATAAGGTTGGTCCCGTGGTGGCAAATGCATATCACTTATATCTGGGGTTGGCTGAACCATGTGGCCTTGCAAATCTTCTGGCTGCAAATATATTTCTAGCATTCAGATGAATTCTCATACTTTTATACCCTGCCTTGTGCTGTAGTGAAAAATGTGTGGTTAATAGCTGCAATTATAGTGTGATCTGTTGAGGCCTGCTCTGACTGATTTTCAGTTCAATTATTTAGAACTCATTTTTCAGGGTGGTACCACATATTTCATGCCAGAGTGACTATTTTACAGCTGCAAAATAATTCAGGAGAAGTTGTAAAAATCAATTGGATATCCTTGGTCTTTACATGGCTGAGTTGCAAGACTTGAGCTCCCATGGGTTCACTTGAATTCCTGTCTGACGCTGCCACTGCTCTATTGTCCTGTGCAGGATGTGATCAGAACTGAAATGGGATTTCTGATCAGCAATTGCTGCTCTGTTTTTCCTTTCAGTTGTCCCTTTTCTGCTATGTAACCATACACAGAGTTTTGTCAAGTGCTCCATTAAATATTTCCCAGATCAGGAGTGAGGTTCTGGTTTGTGAGAGCTACATTATGGTTACATCAAAAGATTTCCCCTTCTTCTACCGTTAATGTGGCTTTAGTTTCCCTTTGCTTTATAGTCTTGCTATCATGAGTAGATAAATCTTCTTTCAAGGTGTGTTGCTCATCCAGTGCAGCCCTTCCTGTTTGCCCCATTCCTTGCTTCGTGCTTCACTTACATATCTAAACTCTCAAAGATATTTTTTCCATTGCTGATGCAACTTAATCTCTCCCTTCCTCGCCCTGTTATCTAATGCTGAAGTATTTTGGGACATTATGTAAAGTCTGTTTGTTTCACAGAGCGTACTATGTGGTTGTGTATTAATCACTGATTTGATTTCAAACCCTTGTTACACTCACTGTTGATGATCTCGTGAGCAGCAGTGGCTGATCTGCTCCAGCATTCAGCAGCAGCAGTTTCAGGTAATGTTTTAGCAAGGTCTGCACGTCTGCAGTTCCTGTGCCTTGCTATGTTTCCAGCAGTGTCAGCAGTGCGTTTGTAGCAGGACATTCTTGGTAAGCAACAGAAGACAACTTGAGAAAGTTCCCAAACCTGCCTTAAGATTTTATGACCTCTGCTGGCTTACAGAGGCTTCAGTCTTCGAATTAATTTGGATTTCGCTCTGCACTGTTCAGATTCTGGGATAACCCAGCACTGGCAAGGTATGCAGAGGTACAGCTGAATTGATTTGCCACTACTGAGATCCAGAAACGGTGCCTGACCTTCGCTAGAAATAAACTATTATTATTCTAATTTTAACCTGTTTTGCTATCACTTGGGATGTTACTGGGGTTACAAAAGCTCGGTTTATGAAGACTTCTGAAATGCTGGAATTCAGCAGAAGTTTTTCTTGTTCCTTTTCCACCCTACTCTTGCCCTCAAGCCCAGTTTTGATTTTGCACCCTCTGTAATGTCAGCCATTTCAAGATGCAGGTAATCTATAATACACAATGTGATGGAAGGAACAAAAACTGCAACAAACCACTGCTGAATGTTGCAAGTCATAGGCCCTTAAAATCCTTTTTCCATTCTGGTAGTTGTAGAAGGAGCTACTCAGAAACAGAAATCCTTTCTTTAAACAATTAAGACAGAGTTTGAAAGTTATTTTCTTTCTTGTTCTCAGTGCTCTGATAATGAGACCATATCTGACTCCGTTATTTTTAAAAATCTGGTGTCCAGACCAAAACTGTCTATGGCACACTTATTCCTGTGAAAATACTGTTTTATCTTCTCTGCCTCAGGGTATGTACTTCATTATGTGGAGTACTTTCAGTACTTTTTTTTATTAGATGTGAGCCTCATCCATTTCAATGATTTGGGGTTTATGACTTTTTGTTACCCCCTGCTATTTATGTGATTTTTTTGTTTAAATATCAGATTTTTTCCATCATAACCCATCATCCAGATTGATGGTGTGCATTCGTGGTTCTATAATCACTCCAAAATGAAGTGTTCTGTTTCTCAGGAAAAATGTTAGGGCAGCTAACCTATCCAGTGTGGGACTCCCCTTTTTGTGTGTGTGTGTATATATATAGATAGATAGATAGATATAGATATCCCTGTGCTTTGTGAGTGGAGCATTTTCCTCTCTTGTTTTATATGTTTAAAAAATCTAATTCTGCAGCTGCCACACACACCAAGAATGTGTCTTGAAAATCAGTGGTCTTACAGATAAGTAATTGACCAATATATGGTTTGTTTGTCAATGTGAAAAAGAAAATGGCAAAATAGTTTAGAGTGAAGCTGATGAGTCACTTAAAAACCACAAAACCCTGATGATCTCTTTTTCGATTATTTAGCCTTGTGTTTCATTTTTAATATCCTTGCCTTAGAAGGGTGTTATTAGGCTGAAAGTTACATTTGGAAAATAAAAGCATTGGAATGGGATACTTCATTTAAAAAACATTGAAATGAGACATTCCTTGAAAGGAAAGCTGTTGTTCTATTTCGTTTTGGTATTTACTGTTTTCATGGAAATGATCAGTAATTTCTGAAAAAGAAAGTACCCTTTAAAAGATGTCTCAAGCCAGCTACCGAAAGCAGGAGTTATACTATATAATTGCTCATCATTCAAAGTTGTGTTTGGGGATTTTTTTTTATGTGTGTAGTACAGAATGTAATGATTAGAGAAAAAAATTATTTCTGGTATGTGAGAGAGAATAAATGTTTCTTTTCACAGTGTGCTAATACAGCAGTACAGAAACTACAACAGATAAAAAAAAGCACTAAAAAGTATTTCTTCAGCAATACATGGAAGATGACTTGCATTTATCGAATTATTCTTCTAAAATCTGAGAACCTGTCCCTTGCTGCAAACTCACATATCAAACACTTCTGACACTCTATTTATTTTTATAGTTACAACATCTCATTTACAGTCAATTTGTGCTGTATTTAACACTGATTGTTTTTCTTGCAAGATTAAGAGCAGAGTTTTGAACTGTCTTCTCAAGGTCACAAGCCTGGCAGTAAATTCTTCTCGTTTGTTTTTTTGTTCTTTTTTTTTTTTTTTTGTAAATCATGAAGAACTTCAATAACGAACAAACAAAAAACCCCCTCAAACCAAAACAAAAAAACACCAGACAAACATGCTTAGGTTTATGAAAATCACATTATACGTATTCTAAGTCAATTTCTTCCATAAGACAGAAAGTATCAGCAAAATCAATGGTGAGAACTTGCAGTCCTAGTGATGACTCTAAATCAACAGCTGCCATGCAAGGCATGGAAAAACAAAGTAACTCAATCTTAAAATAATATGTGTGGCGGGATTTCTATAGTGCAAAATTAGCGGGATTTCAATTATTGGTCGTTCTGAAGGGATTGACAAGTATTGCACATTGCTTATCTGTAGATCCAACATTTCCAGTGTGTTAAATTCAGACACCTATTATGGGCTATTTTACAACAATCACTCCAAATTGATGAAGGCATACTAAGCCTTGTATGGCCACAGACCTTTAGTTGAGACCAGACAATAATAATCTAGTCTCTAAAGTATGCAAAAAGCACGAGAGAGCATCAGGCTCACTGGCTTAGTGTCAAGTCCTTCTTATAAAAGGTATGACTTAAAATGGAAAGCCTTTGTGACAGTTTATGCAGACTAACTTAATGTGTATAGCCTGTGCAGACAGTTATTTTCCACCTATTCGTGAATGCACAAGCAAGGATATTTGGCTTTCAACGTAGAGGGGTGCAGAGAGTTCTTTTGTTTAGTCACATAAATACTTTCCAATATTTAACCAGTTTTAATTTATGGGGAACAGATGGTTTTTCTTCATTACTAATTGTTTTTCCAGAAGATAAGCCTGTATTAAAATTTGTAAGGATTCATGAGCTCTTTTATTCTAAGTAAAGCTCTTTGTTGAAACCGCTCAATTTTTAAAGAAAATAACCAAGAAATTTTCTCTAACCTCCAAAGCCTGTTAGTCTATTATATTGTGTTTTTTTCTTAGAGTCAAAGGCTGTCAAGCATGTTGTTGCACTCTTCCTTGGAAGGAAAATCCCTAAGTGTTTCTAGGATGAAGGCACAATGGAAGTTCACTAAAACTGCCTCTGCTTTTAACTCAGGTAAGATGGCATCAGATCAAGATGTCAGATGCAAGTCCTGAAAACTCTCTTGACTCCACCTGCGCCTAAAATTAACTGTTCAGAATTTCATGAAAATGAAAAGGTTTTGGTTTTGTTTTGGGACTAGTGAGTGGTTGGCTTATTATGTCTCCATCCTTGTCCCACTAAAACAGATACCTTACTTCCCTGCTATAGGAGCAAGAACAGGAACTTAGGCCTGTCACCTTTTAAATGCTCCTGTCAGAAGCATATTGTTAAGTTCTATTTAAAGAATATTCAGTATTTTGAGTAATGGGAGCAATACCAGGAAATTTTAACCCTCATAACTGATGTGCTGGTTTGACAAAGTTTTCACAGCAGAAGTCACTGTTGTATAAGCCTTCACAGATACAGTGCTTTTCTCATCATGGAAACACATACAGTTTGGGTAGCGTTTTCCTTTTATGATGTATTCAGAGCTTTCTGTGATTCTTTATGGTATATTCATACAAATTTGTGGAAGAAGCCCTCTGAGGCACAAGTATACGAAATACCAGTGTCTAGTTATTTGGACTTTGAGCTTTAAATTTTAAAGGTCCAGAATTCAGTGATAACAGCCTATTTCCCACTGGCACAATGCACATTATTAGGTACCAGCTTCCCAAGTCAGACTTATAGAACTTCCTCTTGATAAAACTACAGAGTTGCATCTTCCTTTGTTTAGGCACTGGAGTAAGTAACAGTCATTAAGTTGTCAGCAAGCTCCTCAGCCATGTGTCGCTGTCTTGTACCCAGCAAATGTATGCAAATCGTCCCAGCGCCTCCCGAGAAGTCGCTACATGTCTTTCCTTTTGCGATCCATGCCTTGGGCCGTGACCTTTCACTTCTCAGTGTCTTTATTCAAGTTACAGCCACCTCGGAGTGCAGGTCTGGGTGCCTGCTGCCAGTGCTAACCTCTACCATCAAAGGGCACGAGGAGCAGCTCGCTCTGGCGTGAGGAGGAGTGTGGCTGTGCTCCAGCCCTGCCTGCTGTGCTTGCTCTGCACATTTTGGGTTGCTGTTTTTAAGGGACTGAGTGTCCCTGTGTTTCTTGCTTCTCTTTTCACCCTGCTGGAGGCCCCAGAGCCCCTGTTTGCTACACTTTATGTTTTCATTTGCTTTGATACCGCAATGTGCTGTAAAATTACCTGGGTTTTACGGGTGTCTTACTGCCTGTATTTGTGCAAAATCTAGTGTTCTAGAGAGGGAACGGGGCAGGGAGCTCAGTGAGTGCCTAGCTGTTCCTCCAAACAGGAAAATAATTACAACAAGCTCTTCAACAGTGAAGTTCTCTGTGAGAGGCGGAGTACCACGTTCGCAAATGTGACTGCAGGGGCAGGGGTGGGTTTTTGGGGTTTTTTTGAGTGCCTCTGGTTCTTGGAAGAGCTTGTGTTTTATCCCAGAAGATTATAGAATCCTTTTTATGCAGCCTAATATTTTTTTAACAGATATCATACAGATAGGAAGTTGTATCCTGTTCTACAGATAGAAAGTCGCAAGGCAAATAGAGAGAGACCAGTTTTGAAGAAATCATGGGGGATTTTAAAAATATGGCTAATAAAATATTCTAAATGGTGCCATAAAGAGGAGAGGCATGTTAGAGCTCTAAGTATGTAGCTTAACCGGAGAGCTGTGCTGCACAAAGCTGTGTGAAGTGTCAACTACCTTAAGTGTGGCTGATTTCTGGGCATTCACTGAGGCAAATAATTACTCCAGGAAATAACATTTCAGTATCTCGCAATCAGCATTTCTCTGAGTTTACTCCTCGCATCATTCTATTCCTCTTTCGTCTGATCTTTCAGAGCAGAGTTTGAGCTCTTGCCCAAGTGCCACCGAAGGCAAAAGCATTTCTTTTTCAGCTCAAAGGCAAAACTTGTCGCTGCCTTTTGTTGTTATTCAGCAGCCCAACAATTCTGACCTGTGAAGAATGTGGGGGTGGAGGACACAAACATGAATTTTCTTTCTTTTTTTTTTTTTTTTTTTTTTTTTAATGCAGAGAGACAGATGAAAGATAAATTTGGTACTCTTTGGTTTGTGTGGGTTTGGGTTTTTCTTTTTTTCTTCCTCTTTTTGGGTTTGAAGGGGTGTTTTGGGTTTGCGGGATTTTTTTTCTGGGGGGTAAAATTGAGTTTCTTCAAGTACAAAGCCGGACAGTCTCACATAATTGATGTTGCCATGGCCTCCAGCCAAAGTTGGAAGGAGTTATCAGTTAGCTTTAAGCTGGAGAAGGGCAGAGAGGAACACAAATCCCCCTCTCCAATAAGATGTAAATAGTCTTCTTTTTCTTTTTGTGAAACTTGCAGAACGAAGGGAGCAATTTGAAGGAGAAAGGTCTGGACCGTGTGAGTGCTTAGTTTTTCGTGCAGTTTGTTCTAATCTACCACCATTTGGTACTAGAAGATCAGTGTTTGTTACGCAGCCGCTTGGCAGCTCCAGTTTTAGGCAGAGGAGGTCTGAAAGGCAGTTCGGTTACAGCCTTGGGTTCCAGCAGGCTCTGTGTACCAACACTCCACCCCTTCTTTGCTGGCAGAAGGGAGCCCATGCCCAGGAGCTGCGGGAGGCTGTGCGGGTCAGCTCTCCAGTGCCCTTCAGCTCTCCAGTGCCCTCCTCTCTGCGCTTGCAAACGGGGTGTGCAGTCCCTGACCTTCTGTGGTCAGTCCTTTCCATCCACAGACAGCCCTGCCTGTGCCACTGCTGGGACGCAGCAGCCTCAGACACAGCCTCGACCTGTGGCACTTGTGGCACTGTGAAGGATGTTAGACTGGCTGTATTTATTGACTTTCCCTGCAAAGTCATTTCCCCCTAATACAAAGGTATTAATTACAGACAGAGAGGAACATGGTGACGCCAAGGTCGAGAGATGAGAGCGTGCAATCTGGAATTTCCATCACAACTGATTATGATTATGCTCCAGCTATTAAAAGTTACAAGGTTGCATTTGTTATGTGGATGCTTGCTTCTAATTAAAGAAAATGCCTATCCTTTATGAACTCAATAAATAGATTCCAATTTTTATCTTCAACTTAGTTTTTCAATAGCCTTTTTATATGAATGCTAGCTTATTCATTTTCTGTGCTAATGTGGTTTGTGCATTTGTTGGATGAATTAAGGATTGCATTTGTGCTCACCTGATACCTTTAGAGGCAAGCTTTGCCTGCAGCACGAGATAAAAATGAGATTTGTAGTCCTGTCTTATTCTTTTCTTTGTCTGTGATGCATCTCTTTTCCTTATTTACTGTCTGTCTGCGTGGAGGTGCTTCAGACAGTTAATCTAGTCAGGTGAATTTAACGTTGATTGCACAAACCAAAATGGACTGTGTGGATATGCTCATTCAAGAGCAGAGGCTTTTTGAAGTGAGTTACACTGCAGAAATAAAAGCTCCTTGAATTCTGATTCACAGTGCAATGTGAGATGTGCTTCACTTAAAGATAAATTCAAATTATTTTTTCCCGAGTGAGTCTTTGCAAACACAAAGGTCTTGGTTCCCTGTACTCCAGCATCCTGATCAAAGAATTAATGCATTTTACTCTTCACCCCAGTACTAATCTCTGTTGTAGCAGAAAGATATGCACAATTTCCCATATAGAAAATATCCTCCGTTTTGCCAGTAACCTTGCTGCTTTGTTTGTGTTTCAGTGGTCTTATTTGTACTCCCTGCCTGCCTTCCTTATTGCTCTCCTATTTACGTTTTCATTATTTATTATGGTTTGCTTATAGTGTAGATGGAGTACTATTTCTTGACGCAAGTCCTTTATGATGTTTATTGATGAGACATTTGTGAGAACAGCCTCATTGTACCCTGTTACCATTTGTGTTTCACGTTAATGTGCAGCTTTTCAGAGCCTTTCTGCAAACTGCATAAATAAGACTCCCAGCCGAGAGCAGTTCCCATCTCCCTTTGGCACAGTAGCTGCCTTTCTATTTTAACTGAGATTCAGTGAATACACTGAGTCTTGGATGAATAAGTGCAGCTGAAGCTGCATTAGCTCAGACAAAGACGGCAAGAGATTGGTCAGGTCTGTACTTCCAAAGAGATGCTCACTTATAGTGTACATATATATTGTATTTATATTATGGGATGGTCTTTTGTCAGCCACATGGCTTTGAACCACTTCAGTTACTTTTTCCCCTCCTTCTCAAAGCCCTTGATGTGTATCATGGCTAGAAAAAGGTATGATAGGAGCTTATAGACTCCCATATAGAGCTGTTCCCTCTGTATATAGCTGATATATTTTTATTCAAAGCCAAGGTTGCAGTCAATGTACTGTGGTATGGGAAGATGCAGGAAGAAGGAAGGAAGGTATGATAAGATACTAGGTGGGTACTCAGAAAATTGTCTCCCATTTCTGGGAAATTGTGTTTTTTATTATCCTGGGCAAGTCAGTCTGGTTTAACACTATGAAAATCCATGAAAATCTCCGAGTTGAAAGGAAAGGAAAGGAAAAAATATTACAGTCAGAATATCCTAGAGCTGGAATAAATGTACCTCAGATTTAGAAACTTTGCCCCAGGTTGTCTATATCCTCTTTAGTATGTTTTCTTCAAGGGCCATCTAGACTAAGGAGACCCACCCCAAAGAAGTGACGTTCTCTGTCTCGGGTGAAGAATAACACCACTTATCTTTTCTCACCAGTTTTGTTGACTTCACGCTGTAGCTTTTGATCAATAAATTTGTATGAAACCTTATAGAAAGAGGTTAGGATCTCATTTGTGACCCCTGTGCAGCCCAGATAGGAAAATTTCCAGAACTGCTGTACATGGAAGAAAACATTAATGTAACAGCTTTTAGGCAGCATGTCTGTTTGGTGAAAGGAGGTGGTCTGGAGCTGCTGGAACTGCAACTGAGACATAAAACAGTGTTATTTGTTGCTCACAGAACGTTCGGTGCTTTACGGCTCCCAGCTGAGTCCCCACAGCCAAGTGACATGAGAGAAGCGCTGGTTCTCCCTGCTCTCCTTCCCCCATGCCTTTCTGGTTTGAGTTCTTTGGGAGCCCACAGGAATGGTCAAATGTATTTTCATTGCACTGCCAGTCTGCATCTGTCATGAAATTTCAGCAAACAAAACTACAGTGCTTGGCAGACAGATTCTATAAACAGAGAAAAAAAACCAAAGGGCACAAGTGCCATAGTGCAGTTTCTGATTTATAGAGAATAGAGCTTTGCATTTTGCAAGCACATGTAACAATTAACACATAAATATATAAGCTGCAGAAAATTGGCTAATGGAATATATACAAATTAATTCAGTGCTAATTTTCAAGTACTTTGGGCAATTAATCGTGTGCCTGTGTACCCAAAGTTTTGACTGTACAGCTAAATGTATTGATTGCAGAGCAAATGTGTCCCACTTCATTCTTTACTGGGAAGAAAACAGCATTTAGCGATGTGGGAGTTGATGTGAGTACCCAAACAGTGAAGGCTGAGGTCAGGCCTGCAGTGACAAGCTTTGCTGCCAACTGCTGTCGAGTGGCAATATTGACAGCTCGTAGCATCACTGGAATCCCATCTTGTGTCAGTTCCTGCCAGCATCACGGGCTTCTCACAAAGATGTTTTATATCTGCTGCAGTTGTAGGCACACACTGGGAAAGAACCCAGGCTTTCAACTGCTGCCATTGCTGTGGTATTGGCTGATACCAAAGGGCTGTGCTGTTCAGGGAAGAAATCCAAGGGGTAGAAAATTGAGCACTGCTGCTTGAGTGAGGGAAAACCTATGCTGAAAGAAGAGCATCCATGTTCCAAGAATTTTTTGTAAGACAAATTAGTACAATTTCTCTATATGCCTTGGGCATCCTGTGGGTAATTTTGGACCATAGGTGTTTATTTCAGGGAATGCTTCCTCACCAGGAAACCTGGGGCACTGCAGGAAGGAGAACTAGAATTGCTGTACACAGGTCATGCCTGAGCTTGGCCTCCAGGCTGGCCATGGGTGCAGATGTCTCTTTCTTTGGAGGGCTCCTATTGCTTATTTACTTTTATTACTGACAGCTGCTCTCTTTTGCAAGTATGATATCCTGGTCTGATATTCTGGCCAAATTCTAACTGTAATCCTTATCGCCTGCTTGACTCAAAATAGCCCATACGTTAAAATGTGTCATTTCTCTTCTAACTGAATGTGATGTTTTTAAACAATTTCTATTTTTCACCCCAAATATGGCTCTTTCAGCTTTGGATGTTTCTCTATTTCTAGCTTGTTAAAGTACTTGGAAGGCATTATGCATTGCATGCATAAAGACAAGCTATTATAAATATTTAGCTAGCTAAAGCATTTGTGATTTTCTAACTTCAAAGTTGGAAGTAAATGGGATACTTGTAAAGACTCTCGCTTTCTTTACAGAAACTTATCTAAGTAAATCTTTCACAATAGCTTGGGACTTTTTGTGGGGTGCCAAAATACATCCTACCTCAGTACCACTGGGATTCAGGAATTAGACGGAGTGCCAGAGAGACTAAAACAGAGACTCGTGCCTGGAATATTCCTGAAAGAATCCGACAAGCATCGGTGCTCTGTGACTGAGTGGTGCTGTTTGGAGAGGATCACTCAGTAAAATGATTTTATTTTTTCTTCAGGAAAGGAAAGATATTCCAGCGGAGCCCCTGTTTATGTTTTCATTTTTCTCAAAGAGTCTGGGCGACCTCTACAATTGTTTAGCCTCTCTAGGCCTTGATCTTAGGCTATAAAATAGGAGCACTGATACATCCTTTCCATGTGGAAACATTTTCTGGATAAGTCTGTGAGGTACTTAAAAGCAATAATTCTGGCTTCTGCACAATAACTGGATAAATGTTTCTTAATTGTTTGATTAATATCCTGTTAGCACAGTACAACAAATAACAGAATGTACATTTTGTCTCCATTTTAAGAAAATGGAGAATTTTATCTATAAGCAGTATTCTCATCCTAACAGTATTTTAGCAAAGAGGTTTGAAGAAACCATGGCAAAGAATGTTTGTGAAACAGCTAATCTTAGACAAATAGAAGTATTTAAAGAAGGCAAATGTTGAACTCTAGGACAACTATTTGCAAAAGGAGCCTGGTTTCACTCAAAGTAATGGAAACAGCTCACATGAGCTATTTATCAAGTGGCTTGCAAGGCTAGGGTTTTAAAAAAATTAAATTGTTTAGTCTTTAGCTCAAATACCTATTGCAGAAATTACTTAGAGAATATTAGTAAATGTGAGGATTGGAAAATGTTCAATGGCAATTCATAACCAAAATATTTTTTCTAGTATGTTTATCTCCTGGACCAGTAGTTCTGTCTAGATGTGACTTTTACCTTGCAGTCAGGAGCAAAGTATGGAACTCTGAAAAGGAAAGTGTTCAACATTGTTTTATTTTACGATTATGGAAAAGTTCCACTATAAAAGTCTTTCTTACTTTTCAGACCAGGTTTAGATGATAACAAATATACCCAGGATGGCACAAGCACTGCTCAGTCTCAAAGCCATCCTTATCTGCCCCTTTGTGCTAAAGGCACTACAAACCACTGGAGAAAGCATTGCATATTTCCATCATGGGTATTTATTTTATTTGGACTGGACTTAAGATATGTCTAGATGCTCTTTCAAGATGCTGTGGCTTTCATATTTTGCATTGAGACTGACCAGAAGTGATAATTTATATCTTGTAGAGCTGATGACTTAGCACTTTCCAAGTTAGATCTGGAGCCAAGCACTGCAGTAATTATTCTGCAGTTGGTTTCTCACAGACCTTTGAAAGCTCAGTGTGGGGATGGGTGAGGCACAGAGGCAGTGCCGCAGAGCCTCTGACAAAACACCAAAGGGGGTCACTTGCAGTTCATGCAAACTCCAAATCTCACTGGTGCCCATTCTTTTTCCAAAAGAAGCTTCCAGTCTGTGATGGAAGTGACTGGTGTTCCTCTGTAGAAAGCAGATCAAAACTAAAACACACGTATAGTTTGGTGAAAAGATGTGCTAAAGTCTTTGCGACTTAATACACCACATTTTACTGCTTCTTCCAGCAATTGAAGATCCATAATCACATTACTCAACAGCCTGAGGATCTCTAAATGCTTTTCATTTGTAAGTTTCACTTCTTGATTGTTCTTTTAAGATCAAAACACAAACTGATATGAAATGTATTTCAGAAAGAAACAGGTGAAAAGTACAAAGGAGTCAAGACACTGCTCAGACTCCAGGGTTATATGGGCACTGCCTGCTAGGTGTGATGTTTATCTCTGTCTGGATTTTACCTAGCCCTTTTGTGGTTGAGAGAAGATGAAAACAAGGGAGAAGAAGTTTCTAGCCATGCTTGCTTATAGGAAATAGTTGCCTGGCTTTCTGCCTCCGCTGTTTGCATCACATTTATTCCACAGTAGTTGAGCCACTCTAATTTGTCCCATAGTTCTCTTTAGTAATTTCTTGGGAATGTTATTTCTTTTATAACATGACAACTTTAAAAGTAGGAGTTAAAATAAGACTTTAATTAGCCAGAGTGTAAGCCACTGCCTTCCCTCCTCTTTCTTCGAGGCCGTCAGTGTCAGCTCCCACACGGAGTCCATGCCCTGCTGCCCTGAGCGCAGCTGCCCCGCGAGTCACAGTCGCTTGTAGGAACAGGAACAGCACTGGCCAAGTAGCAGGTGTGTGTGTGTCATCGTGACCGAGGGAGCCTTTCGAATGTTCTGAAAAGCTCCAGCCCTCCTCCAGGACTGTTCAAACCTCAGCAAGGTCACCTACCACAGTGCCATGGTAGGAAACCAGGTGTGGACATGAGATCAGAACTTGCAACAGCATCTACAAAACCCTGAGATACACGTTAATATAGAAAATGATATTGTGAAGGCTTAGAGGAACGTCGCTATACTCAAAAACAGTATATGTATATGCATTTTCTGTTTGCTGCAAGACTTGGGATATGCTCTGGCGGCAGCACCTTGGTGTTCCCATCTGTCTGCTGGGAATTGAGCTGCATGAAGTGCTTTGAGAAGCCGATAGTGCCTCTTACTTTTGAAACAGATCTTTCAGAATGTCAGATGCAATTTCATGCATTTTAGGATAATGCAGGGTCTGGAAATCAAACTGTGATTGGAAAAGTCGTGAACTGTCTCAGTGGAAGCCTGTTTTAAAGTAGTCCAAATCTAAAAATAAGAAAAAACCCCAGAAATTACCTAGTGTTGTCATTTCCAAGTCACCTCATCTCAGGTGAATATCCCTTTTCTGATGCAAAATTATCTGAGCCAGAATCAAGAAATGAGAGTTGCCATCACAAAAACCAGCTCTTTTTGGCATATCTGGCAGAATACTCTTCACTGCCCTCTCACCAATGCATTACTTCACTTGCCCTGCTCCCAGTGCCTGAACACTCCCAGTGAAGCCTGGCTTCTGGTGATATGTATAGATTGAGGGGAATGCTTGGAAGTGCCTTGGTGTAGAACTTCTGATACAGTACAGTTTATTCATAGTCTCTCTGTTGTATTTAATGGCTGATTTTCATTGCTGCTTTGTTTTCTTCCACTGACCATAAGCATTTAAGGGTTTTTTAATTTTGTTTGTTTTCAAGTCCATCCTCCCACCTGGAATGTTTACTTCTGTTTTTCCAATGTTCTGAGAAATGTGCTGTCTCATTTGTCTGCTATGGTTGATCCTTATTTCCATCCCTCCATGCCAAACACTGACTTTACCTATAATTTCTCTTTTCTTGACCTTCCTTGTCTTTACCCTGGGAAGATCTGGTGACTTGTTTATCTTCACTCCTAGTCTTGTCTGAGCAGTCAAGTACAGGAGAGGTTTAATCTTTTTTCCCTTTTCATAAAGGGTCTTGATAGATATTGCAGCAACCAAAGGCAGGGTAGAGAGAGTATCCTTCAGCCCTATTCACTCCAGAAGTATCACAGTTTTGATTCTTCTTGTGGCAGACATTTCCCTGTACAAGGATACACTTTTGGAGAGAAAGACATGCCCATTTGGCCACTTGGCTAACCTAAGAACTGGATATAGTTTCCCTAAGTTTTCCTTTCATTTGGGTTTATTCAGTTGAAGCTACCGCAAGCATCCATGTCAGTCATCTTTGACTGCCCCAATGCAGGCAGACTAGAAGCCCTCAGAGTTCATTTGTTTTACAAGTTGTGATGATGGTGCACTCTATCTCAGGTCTCTTTCTTACGAACTCTTGAAAAGCTTATTTCCAAAAATCGTCTCTCTTGCTGATAGACAGGACAGAAAGAGCAAATCTCTTTTCTTGGTTCAAGGCCCACAATGGATTATTTTTTTCTGACCCTCATGTTGCAGACCATTTCCTTGTTTCCTTTCTTGGCAGTCTCCTTCCTTGTGGTGTAGCTCCCACAGCTTGTGCTGGCCAGCGCCTCTGAAATCTCCCTGGATCCCAGACAGTGTCCGTCTGCCACTGCCTCTGTCTCCCACAGCGGAATGTGAGTGAAGATCCCTCCTTAACTCCTGGGCCATCACTTCCCATGGACACAGACACCAAATCCTGGTTAGCAAGGCAGCCCTGAGCCCTCTGCCGAGACAGAGAACTGCGGTTTGCAGTGCTCAGCTGCACTTCTCTACCTGTTCTCTGAGCAACACCATAGTGTGCTTATACTTACTAGTGACCTACCCATTATAGCTCTTTATGTCCTCTATTATGGTACTTTAATGACTTCCATCCATCAAAATATAGTTGAGAATTCCTTCTCTTCCATATGTGCTTAGACTTGACGGGAGGGGGAACATCACGTGCAGGCAATGAGCCTGCCTTGCTTAGTGAGCTGAATAATTAGTAATTTACAAATTCAGTAAACAGTAAATGTGCTCTTGACCTTCCACTCGCACCAGCTGCCTGATGAGGCACCCAGCTGACACGTCCAGCTGCCTAATGCCTTTTCCCTGTGTAAAGCCCCCTCCGAAGCTCCTGCTTGCTCTGTGCTGGTGTTTCAGAAGGCAGCATGGTGCTGCCTACGCTGCATTGTGCTTTCTGATTCATACTAATCCCCTCATCTTCCTATGGAACATTAAACATAATCACGATATTGAAAATGAAGGCGTTGCAGATTTAAAAGTGGGATCTGCTTAACTAAAAATAGCATTAAAGCAAACCCTGTCCTTCTGTACTGAAGGACTGGCTGGTATTTACAGTGCTGTAGAGTCATCAGACTCGAGCATAGGAATAGGAAAGAATGCCAACCAAGAGGGACCAGGAATTATAGGCTTGTTGTGGTTTATTCCAAGATCTACTTCTCCTTAATTCTGTGACCTTGACCTTGTCATGTGGTGTGCCCAAACCACCATTTATTCTTCTGTAGCATAGCTATAAGGCTGGTTTTGCAACTCTGGTGTGTGAATGAAAGAATTTGTATTTGCAGAGTGCTTCAGGATCCTTAGAACTGTCCTGGTGATCAGCAGGCAGTCATGGATATATTCACTATTCACTTCCCTGAATTCTAAAAGCAAAAGGTTTTTGTAATAGAAAGTTCAAGTCATTCATTGAGAAGAAGATACCTACAGTGCACTTTCAAATTTCCAGCCCCAGCTACCATGACTTCTAGATTCACTTTGGACAGCACCATGCAATCTGAAGCTAACTTTTAAATACTGCTTACCAACGCAGCTACAATGGAAGAAAAATGCCATATTTTCTTATCTTATTCCCATTTAGTCTTCTGTGCTCTAAAACTTTGCTGGTTCCTTTGGTACTTCTATGTGATTCTGTGTAGTACTGACATTCCAAACAAGACCGTATTTATGATAAGAACATTTTACTTTTTAATAGATCAGTTGTATAAATGACACATCTCCTGAACTTTTTTCCTCCCTTTCTAAAGGATTCACTGTTTTCACTAATGTGTCATTTCAGAGAAGCTGTTACAAATTTAATGTTGAAATGACCGGGTCAAGAGCTAAAAGTATTCTAATATTAAATTAAATCAATCTCTCTCCTTAGTCCCTTAATTCTAAAACCTGAAGCTCTAAGGAAAGCACCAACTGTCACAAGTCTTGCCAATCTGCTTATGCATCTCACTATATCAGTTTTCCTTGCCTTCACTCTCCCTATTCTCTGCAGTTGACTCAGGCTTTTTTTCTAGGTCTTAAAAACCTATTTAAAACTCTACAGCTTGCCTCCCACACCGTCCTCTCTATAGTAACAAGCAGCTACAGTCTGTGTTCAGATGTCTTGTGGTCTGCTTAGGGCCAGGGTCTGCAAGCCAGTCTGGGTATGGTACCTGTGTTCAGTACAGCAGGACAATCTAGATACCCAACCTTTCTTATCAAATACAGTGAGAAAGTATTGAGCAAGCTAAGTATTTCAGGTCTAGTCCATTAGATATTTTTCCTCTTTTTGTTCTGTAAAGTAACAAAAAGAGCTCAAAGAGAAGTTGTCTTTCCCTTTTATCAGAAGTAACCAGTCTTGGATAGACATCACTGATTGCAGGGCTCTCAGAAGATTTGAGATATTCTGGCCCTTGGCTATGCTTAGGTAAGTCTCATGATGGATTGTGGCATCTTAAACCACCAGAGCACCTCTTGCACACTCACCTCAGCTTCCAACATGGGCTTGAACCAGGGGAGAGTTAAAATTTTAGGATATTTCTGCCTTTGGAAATGCAGTGAACAAAATGCAATTTCAGGCAGTCAAAACAACGTGGAAGATAAGAATTGTGGTAACTGTGTTGTCATGGACAACCTTGCACTGTGAAGGAATGAAACTGTGTGGAAGGTTGGGGGGGGGCAAGTGGAATTTTTCCCATTCTGTTGCTAAGCAACTAATGACCGGTACTTAAGGGCCATCTACACTCACAAAGGAGACAAAGCCTTTTCGCTGGCCAGGCAGAGGAACAAGAGATGGCAAGATTTGATAAGGGGACACTCACTCACTCACTCACTCACTCCCTCGGGGCTCTTGGAGGAGAGAGCAGGGGGAAAAAGGCGGCTCTGTTTTTTTTGGCTACAATTGCAGAAAAGGCCCGGTTTTGCACTGGTTTTTCTCTCTACCTGTTGGGTGAGTTCTCACTTGGGACGGGGGAGGACGGGATCCCGGTCCCTTCTACCCTCCGGGAGGGCGCAGTTCCCAGCTGCGCTGCAGCAGAACGAGACCCCTCGCCTGCTGCCGCTCCTCGCCCTGCCTGCTGCCGCTCCTCGCCCTGCCTGCTGCCACCCCACGCCTTGCCTGCCACAGCTGCGGAACTCCTGCTGCCTCCTCTGCTGGCTGGCTCAGGTGAGCCCACCTGGCCGTTCCATCCCTTTGCTGCGCTTTGTCCATCTGCGCTCCACCCTGCTCCAGCCCGTCGGCCATTACGTGCGTGACACAGATCCAACCTCGCGCCACAGCGCCATCTGCAGCTTCCCGGGAGTCATCGCACCTGCCCTGCTGGTCTAGGAGCCCAACAGCGCCCCTGCTGGCCGTGACCGTGACTGCACCAACCGGGAAAGTGCCTGACAGTTCAGGGACATTTGCCACCGAGTTTTTTTTGGTTTTGTTTACTGTTTTTTTGTTACTGATTGTTTACCTCATTATAGATACTAGTAAAAAAAAACTCTTATTCCTTTTCCCATACCTTTGCCTGAGAGCCCTTGATTCTAAAGTTATAATAATTTGGAGGGAAGGGGATTCACATTCTCTGTTCTAAGGAAGGTTCCCACCTTCCTAAGCAGACACCTGTCTATCAAACGAAGACAAACTGCTATACTTAACTTTTACCTTATGTAGAGCCAAAAGGAGTTAAGGTCCAGGCAACGCTTTCTGTTGTGACTTGGTGGATATTATTTTTGGAATGGCTGCCCGAACCTCAAGAAGACAGTATTGTAAACAAGGCTGTGCTTTTCCCCTCTCATTCTTCTTGTCCACATTTAGACATGGAGTGACCTGTGGTGATAATATGGGCTTTGTTTCTTTGTGTCTATGAAGTTGTCATTTGCAATAAGGTGCTATTGTAGTTTTGCTGTCATAAAATTAAAGCTTTTGAGAGGTCACATTTCATTTTGGGTTTTCTACTGAGGTTTATTCTGGCTTAGGTATTTCTCAGGCATCTATTACTGCTGTCATGGCTATAAAACAGAGACAAGGATAAGCAGGCTACAGGAGATATTTTTTTCAACTCAATGGGATTAATATTTTTTCTCCTAGCAGGCTGGATCTGCTCTCTTGGTAACATACCCATAGCAATAAATCTGGTTCTAAATATAGCCATAGACAACAACAGCTAACTAAATTGCATGTAGACAGCACAGGCACCAGAATCCAGAATCCACTGTTTGAAAAGCTACAGGTCTTGACCACTGCTGTTCAAGAACAGCAGCTCATGCTATTTTTTTATTGACTTGTAGTCCGCTTCGTGTGCAGGGAGACTGTCACAGCCACAGGGAGAGGCACACACTCTGACTGAGCTGATGCCATCGAGCAGCTGTATACATAAGCAGACATTTACATAACAGAAGGTGGCAGAACTTATGTAAACTTGGTGTTTTAATCTCCAATACACTCAAACGTACTCTTGGGTGTTGCTAGCTGAAATTCAGATTTTCTGCTTCTAATTAAAAGAGCATCTGTTTTGAATATCCTAGAAAAATGATTCCAGGCTAAGAGACATATCCAAAAAATAGCTGCTCCTCTAATTAGTACGCTGAATGCTTATCTGTTTTTCTTCTTCCTAGTATTAAATGGTTTCATTGAATTTGGTGTTCACTTCCATTGCAAGCTATCCAATAAATCAGAAAAGAGATGTCAACAATGTACCACATTAAAAAAAAATGGTCTATGTATTAAAAATAAAACAATGCACTGTTTCATGGCATATAGTGACATTTACACAAATGGCATGATGAGCATAATGTGGGATATGGCATTCCATACTATGCTGTGACTTGCCATTTTGAAATGAGATATACTAGTTCAACATCTAGCAAATATATTCAATAAAGAAGAGCATTTCTTTTAAGGAGAAATGTTGAAACTAACCCAATGCAGTAGAATTTTATTTTATTTTAACTGCCTTCAAAGGCCAACATGATTGCACAGCCATGTAAAGGAAGTAATTTAAGAAATAAAAAAAAATCCCCAAAACCAGTCTTTCCAAGCAGAGATTGTTTCCATGCAAGCAGCAGTGAATATTGCTAGTTAAAGCTAAAACTATTCTATTAGAGATAAGAAAATTTGTAGCAAAATCTGGTTTTATCACATGAGAATTTAGGAAGATTTTGGGAGAGTTGTTTGGAGCAGACTGTTGATCCAGGCTATAAAAGGAGCAGTCAGGGAAGATAAAAGCTATTGCTGAAAAGCTAAGTATATTGGCTGCATTGCTATTCAGGGAGAAGGTGATCAAAGAAATTCTTCCAGTAGTACCTTGTTTATTTTTTTTAAACCAGGCATTAATTGGCGAAATATTGAAGATGCCATGAAAAAGGTGTTGTTTACAGAAATCTCCCAGTCTCTTAGTAAAGAGTGCCAAAAGGATTTGAGATTGTTTACCTTCATGTTCAAAAATATGTTAATAGAAATGGCACATGTAGCAATGTGGTATGTTACCTGTTCCTCAAAATGTTCCCAGCAGCAGAGCCTGGGATTCCTACCACTTGGATCCAGGGATGACTGCAGGCAGACTGCAAGTCTGAGTTGCATGCCAGGCAAATTGGTAGAAACTGTAATAAAGAATACAATTAGTAGACACAGGTAGCTGTAATACACTGGAGAAGAGGTGAGAGAACCCTTGTAAAAGGGATGGCACGACCCCACACCTCTGTTTGTTAACACTGTCGAGGGCTTCATGGGGTATGAATGCAAAATTATTAGGGTTTTAGGAAAGCAGCAAAGAAAATTCTTCACAAGGTCTGTAAGGGCAGTTTAGTAACCCTGGCATGAGATGAACAGTCCACTTCTGAATTAAGAGCCAAGAAAACAAGGGAGATGACTAAGTGCTTAGCTTTCCGTCAGAAGGACGTTGCCAGTAGCCTATTGGTATGTTATCATAAAAGACAGAAAAAGCAAGTTGACTCAAGTCCTTCAAGGTGATCAGCTCAAAAGCCAAATACAGAGAGTTGTAGGATGGCAAAAGCAAAGCAATTTGCAAAAAGAAAAGAAATCCATGTGGGCATAGCTGATGTGATTCATAGCTGACCATTTCACTCTGCATGTGTGTTCCATACCCGTGTGTGTTGCTATGTGCCAACACTGCCATCCCTGCAGGGCCAGAAACTCCCCACATTGGATTCCTGGACCATGTGCCCCCAAGGCTTCTCGCTCTTGTTTCAATGAGGCAGCAGGGAACTGAGAACAGTTCTCTAGGCTCTGCAGAAACACCTAAGGGACTGGGAAGAAAGAAAAGCAGGTAAATACAAACTTGTGCAGAATATATCCCATAATGATAACAAAGCACTACAAGCCCAGCCCTTTGCAAAGTGAATCCAACAAGTTTATATGCTGCTCTGTGCAGTTAATAATAATGTCCTTGAAAATCCCACATGGGCAGCAAAAGAAAAAGAGCAGCTATCATGCTTAAATACTGTGTGTGAGAAACATAGCCATCAATGTACTGAAATAATTGCCTGCATACTTTATGTCAGCAGCCTTGTCAATTTGATAATAGCTTCAACTCTTTATCTGCTTACAACTTAAAAAATATAAATCTTTGTACAAGGTACATTGTCATTACAGACTTCAGTGGTGATGCTGTGACTGTGTTTTTGATTGCAATAAATTCTTTCCAAGCTAACTGAAGTTTGGCCATAGTATTTTTTCTGGCTTGGCTCACTGAAAACATATCTCATTAAAAGAGACTGGAAAATAATAACAGCAAATGTATCTTGCTGGTTGTTTTGCAGCTTTGTTGAGTTTTTCCTGTCTTTCGTTAATGGTACCTTTGGCATCTCCATTTGGCATCATTAAAAATGATGCCCATAACTGCAGGTGGCCAGGGCTGAAGAAGTGTACATTGCATCACTTAATTGTAATAACAAACTTACTGTCATCTTCAGAGAAATAGAAGAAGCTGAATTTCCAGGAAAAAAATAAAGACAAAATATTATCTATTTCACTCAGGATAACAAATGAAGAGTGTACAGAAACTTCAGCACAGAACTGGAGAAAATAACTAGCATGAAGACAGGAGGAATTTGCCATAATCAGTGCCTCTCTCTGACAGGGCTAAGTGAGAAATAATTCCTGGCCAAGAGTTTCTCAAAGCCAAGAAAATAATTCACATTACGGGCATTTTTTTTTCCTTCACAACTTCCCATACATGTAGATAGCTCCTTGCATCTTCCTGGTCCCAGACCCCAGTCTGAAACAGGATGTGTGTTTATATCTATAGCCATCAGATGGAAGTTTGGATGGCATCTCAAATGGCAATTTCCTTGTAAGCTTGTGTAAATCTTTATTGTATGTTTTTTTTAAAGAAGATTTGCATTTCAGGAACCCCTTGTCAGGAATGACTTTAAAAAATATTTTAACCAATTTTTACTCCAATCTCTATTCCAAATTTAAAAATACATGCTATTTTGTGTATAGCTGCATTTAGTTACATGAACTATAATATTTTGGGTATTTTTCCTGAGTGAGTGACCATGAAAAGAGGGAAATTGCACTTTTGGAAAGCAACTGATGCTGACAGATAGGAAGTTTCGGAATTCGGTATCTTCATGTGAGCAAACTCTAAATCCCATTCTTCATGCTCATAGAAACCAAAAATAATGAGCCAGAGTTTAAGCATCTTTACTTAAAACATATGATAAATGGCAAACAACATGCATTTTTGATATACACGTAGAAAAGGGTCGTGTGCTTCCCTTCCATAGCCTTACATGACACCTAATCAAAATGGATTTTAATCAAATTAACAGAAAACATGTTTTAAAACATTGTCTAGGTTCAACTGGTGACTGTATTATTATTTAGCAGTTCAGTAATTAATCTTAATTTAGTGAAAATAAGCTTGTCACTGACCTTTACTAAATTGATTTACTACCCCAAAAATGAGTGTATGCAGAGATTTACACTCAAATACCGATGTTCTGCACATCTTTCATTTGATCAGTATAAATCCTCACTGAGATTAGTTATTAGGTGGGAGGGAAACGACAATTCAAGCAGCAGAATGTGTGCATTTCAGATGTGACCCTGTGGAGCAAGCTGGCTGGGGACATCAGCACAGACTCAGGCACTTGAAAAAAGGCTGAGCACTTGCTAGCAGCTGTTGATGTGGCAATGGAAAATACTAAGGGTTCCAGAGATTGCAGAGGTATAATTTGGCCTGCAGTGAAAGTAAGCAGAAATGCTCTCTGAAAAGAACTCCTGTTGTAATAGATGAGGTTTTGCCATTAGCTATAATGAGAAAAGCTAATGGGTATTTTTCTCTGTGTACATTTTTATTCAAAAAGTATTTTAACAAGAGATTTTTATGTACAGTAGTATATGTTTTTTTTTAACCAAGGCTCATATCTGGTAAGCAACACTTTCCATTAGGAGCTGTAGTTATGTCTTCATTGTATTTAGAATATATCAGAATATAGTATATATTAGAAACATAAGGAATAAATGTTACGTATTTTACAAATTATGTTACAGTGTATTACAGCTACATTAGAATTTTGGAATGCCGCTAGGATTTTAAAATGTTTTTATTTTTGAGTTCATTTCACATTCAAAGATGCCATTGTTTTAGGGACCATTAACAGTCCCTGTAATTCATTTCATGCTATGTAATACGTAGTAGAATTAGCGGGAAAACATTATTCCCAGAAGGTGTGATCCTGCATTCTTTTGAAATCAAGAGAGGACTTTTTGGTGGCATTAGATGCTACCACTGAAGGATCCAGGACAATGGTAGTTAAGGCTTTCAAACTTTTCATGATAATTATGAAGCTCTTTGCCAGGACTACTGTCCATATGGGCACTAACTCCATAAACTATATGGACCATGGCTAATTCTGATTGGGTTTGGGGAAAAGGAGGAGGGGGATATTTTACCATTAAATATAATTTCTATGGGTTTTTTTCATGACTGTCTTTGCAACCAAAAGGAATTAGGGTAAAAAGTTAGATTCCTCCCATCCCTTGTTAATTAGCCATACTGAAAAATAGTATTTTTAATTTGTTTGGAGAACTTAGTTTGATGTGGCTCAAACAGAACACTTCTTAAAATCCACTCTCGAAGAAATGTGGAGCAGACCTGTGACAGCGTAACCTCTTCTAGCAAAATATTTGACAGAGAGGGAAACAAGGTTTCACGTTAAATTTATCGTGGTATGTTCTTGCTTTACTAATTCTATGTATTCTCCACAGGAGTTCACTCCTCCTTTGGCCCTTTTGAGTAGAATTTCAGTAGACTTCCCTATGCCTACAAGTTTGCTAATGGTGTGGGGTTTTAAGAACAGGGAGAAGCCAGGAAGGACTTGCATTCTGGGGTCTTATTGTTTGCCGTGAGGCAGATCAGCCAATGGGCCTGTCCAAAATCAGTTTATCATAGAAATTGCTTATTTCATGGTGACCTTTCCCAACAGACAGGCAATAATGAAAAATTATTTAGGATCTATTTTTTCCTCATAAGATTTACTGCACCTTTACTGTTACTTCATTGTGATGGCAAAATAGCAACATATCCCCTACTCTCATGATCTTTTCTATGGGCTCACCTTTAAAATATCTCAACCATGTGTTAATATTAATTTTCATTACTGCTGTCGCTATGAGATAAAATGAATGCTCTCATTCCTAACTTACAGATGAAGACCTGAGAAAAGCAGTTATTTATTCTAAAGCTGTTCCCTAGTTCTGGCTAATTTTATACATACAGGAATAGGGTTTTTTTAGAGCACTCAATATCATGTAGCATTTCATGGGTTAGCAGAGTAAATAAAATCCAAACTTTACACTACAATATGCCATATTTTTACAGCAGTCACTTGGACAGAAGGTCAATCAGCAGATGTAAGGTATTTTACAAAATCACTTAATATGCCTACACTTGGAAATGCTATCAGTGATGTTTACAGAATTTCTAAGATCTAAGGGGGAACAATTTTCTAAGGAAAAATCAGAAAACAAAACAATGGAGAAATCACTTAAATGCCTATTTCCCCAGATGGAGTGTAGCATCTTACTTTTTCATTTTCAATCCAGGATTATAACTGTCACGCCACATTATGCTTTGCAAATGCCTTCAAGAATAGTTGCCACTTTGTAAAACCACAAAACACTTAGGAAACACTACTTTAATCACAAAACTAGTGTTCTTCTACTAACCCCAAACAGTAACTGATTTAATCTTTACTCTGCTTCTGACAATAAGAAGCACTATGAAAACAGCTGTTCCAATGACATTTTTTACTGTGACACCCAAGTTGGTATATCCTGTATTATAGCATGATGTTCAAATGGGTTTTGAGAGAAAAAAGGTATTAATAATGACAGTTAAGGTTTCTGAGGGGTAATAATTGGAGAGAGACCCCAGCCAGTCAAAGAGAGTTTCTAACCTTCTTGTTAGAGCAGCTATTTTCTTCTACCTCTTTCTGTTAGGTGTTTTCCTGCCAGCTGATGCTTACCTCACAACATTAATGCCACTATAGGATTTGGTCTCCTATGCCTGTTTTGATGCTCCAAAGTGCATGCACATCCTGCCTGCCTTTTTAACAGCTAAAGTTTGGAGTAAAGAAAGTTAAAATTCTTTTGATAGTTACCATATCTTCCCATGCCTGGTAATTCCTCCAACAAGCTTGCACTGGATTCCATTAGTGAAGCAGAAGTATCTCTTGACAATCACAAAAGATAATGAATGACATCACTTATTTTTTTCCTTAAAACTACCAGCTCTGAGTCTCCAGCTGGAGGTTCTGCACTAGAAATGTAATGATTTCACCTGCAGTGGCATCAGCCGCAAGCATCAAATGAAAAGAGATTGAAATAGAGAGTGAGTGCTTCTATTTCTCATTCTCCTCTGTGCTTGTCATCATGCTGCCATTTCGGATATTGAGATCACTCAGCCTTGACATGAGCAAAACTCGTCTCTGAGGACAAGATGGCAAGTGAAAGAGCAGCTTTTAGACTAGAGGCTTTTGAAAACACATTTTTGCAGGCAATTGTGAAAATTCAGAGTTTGTCTTCCCCCATTTAAACATTTTCCTTCTTCTATCATGTAAGTGTACATTCTTCCACCCTGGAAAGGAGAAAAATATCCAAATTTTGCAGCTTTTTAGAGAATATTTAAATGATCCAGCCATCACACTGGTTAAGGTACTGAAGCTAGTAAAAACTCCAGTTTCAAACCCAATCTGATTTGTTTCAACATAACCAAACTTTGTTGGCACTGCAAACCATCCCCATTCAAATAAGGAGCTATGTTCTTGTATATCAAGAAGCTCTAAATGTATCTTAGGTTTTATTTCCCCTGCACTGTTACTGTTTCTATCAAGAATCACTCACAGACTGTTAATTGACATAGTAAAAAGAGAGAACAGAGAGGAAAAGCATTAAATGGAGTGAGGTTTCACATGTCAGATGGAAATTTGGGAGAGTAGAGCTCTTTTCCTCATTCTGAAGGTTTTCCTGAGATCCTAGGTGCAATCTTAAAAATCTCATCTCTGTTACCCATCAATAAAATGGGGAAAATTGTACTTTATCTTTGCTTCACTGTGATGCACTGAAGACAAGTACATATCAAATTTTAAGTTTCATACATACTTCAGTTATGGGCAACACGGAAGAATGAAAGATAGCAACTTCCTCAAGAAAGATTAAATTTAACAAGTTTAGCCAAGGCAAACTCTTAAGCAGTGAGCAGACAACAGTCTGACCTGCGTTGGTGGATTATGTTAAAGTATACCAGCTTCCTAAATAATGCTTTCAAGGAGGAGAGCCCTTTCCTTCCTTAAACAGCTTCAGTAGGTGCCCTTATGCCCTTTGCATCTTTATACTTCGACTTTGTTCTGCCGAGTGGGTTTCAGGAGCGGTTTTCTCTTTGCACATCAGTGCTGTGTGATGTGTGGCACAGCAAAAACTCAAAACATTTCCTGTCGCTGCTGTTCCCTGTCCCTCCCTACATCTGAGATGAAGACAAGAGCAAGTTTCAAGATCACAGGTGAGCATTGCATCTCTGCCCTGCTGCATAGAGGTGATTTATTACATGTTAGGTTAACAGGTGGTAAAGGAGAAAGATCAATACAGAAAAGTGCAGGGAGACTGATTTTTATTTTTTTTAACTTTTTTTTTTTTTAGCTTTACAGAAATAAGTTGAGACCTTCTGAAGATCAGAAGGTTTTGAACCTTTCTCTGAGACAGAACAGAAATGTCTTATTGGGACATTGAGTGATTTCTATCCAGACATGCTGCTTCTGTGTTAAGTTTCATCTATCAAGGTCCTTGACAGTGTTTTGAGAAGATTAGTTATAATGAGATTAGTTTATGAGATCAAGAAAGGACAAAAGTTCTGACGAAAGTGTTACTGAAAGTTTTGAAATTCTCAGAGTTAGACTAACTTTAGTCATTGACTACCCCTTTTTGTTCCTTTTAGATCACAGTTGAGTTTTAAATGGAACAGAACTAATAGGATCACAAAAATGGCATTTTTCCTGTCAAATTTGTTTGATTTCTTTTTGGTGTCATGTGAGTTTTAGTTGATTGTTTCCTTTATCATTTTACTAGTGATTGCTGACTGAAGAATGAACTGTATTTTTCCTTATAGGCTGGTGCCAAGCTAGAAATATACTACTGCTGCTGTCCAGAAAGTTGAAAAATACATAAGATCTTTGCACGACATGGCAGCGCTGGGGTCTTGGGAAAGCACAGTCAAAATTTCCTTGAAATTTGGATCCAGGCTGAAATCAGTGAATTTGTCTTTCATCTATTTCAGTACCTTCTGTCTCCTGTTGAAATTAGGTTTGCATGCTGTGTAGCTAGAAACGTTTCAGCTACCTCTTTGAATTTCACAACGTATTTTCTTTGTGGTATTGGACAAAAACTGCTGGTGGGATTATGGAGCTGGGGCAGGTCTTAAAGGCTCAGCTCCTCAGGGTCACACATATCTCTGCTCTCCTTTCAATTGCTGCTAGATGAGCCTTGTAGTTAAAATAACCAGAGAAGAAAGGTTATGAGTCTTTGATTGCCAGTTTGAAGTTCATGATTCTCAACAAATGTTAACATGAAGGCGATGGCAGGAGCAGCACCTTCTCCAGGACAGGCTGTGTGCCTGCTCAGGTGGAGCTGTGTCCTGTTTTTCTGTCACTGTGAACATCCTGCTTCGTGCCAGGCTCACCCAGCATAGAAGAGGAAGGGATTGCTGGTTTTCCAGAAGAAAAGTGTGATGGGATAGAATGTTTTACAACTCTGTAAACCTTTGAAGCAATTTGTGACTGCTCAAGGACAAAAAATCTCTTGTTTAGTCTCTACTTAAAAATTACTAACGTTTAAGAGGTTTTCTAGGTACCTTCTCACTATGTTTAAAGACATTAATTAAAAGCATAAAATTTCACCCCATTTCAACTGAATTTTTTTTAGTCTTTCCCTGCATTGCTTCTCAAGGCTGGGATCCTGATGGCCATGTGAAACTGTTTGTTTTATAACTATTGTAACTGTTTTATAACTGTTCTTTTTATAACAACATTTAGGTTTTGAAAAATCACAACCATGAGTTCCTTCAGTCTCCTACATTCTACTCTGAATTCCCTCTGACTTTGTTAGGGGTCCTCTTCCTCTAATCTTATTATCCTGTTAGCTGTTTTAATGTGTGCTCGCAGGAGCTTGTTCCAGCGTTCTCTGCACATCGCTCCTGCTCCTGTTTAAGAGCGTACCTCAGTCAAGGCTTCATCAGCACAAAGCAAGAAGGAGTCCTTTAACATGTAACGGATCTGGTCATTCCATGCATTTTAAGATCATAAAGTTCTGCTCACCTAGTTGCCTTATTTTTCTTCTCTTTTATTTCAGGGTTTGGAAACAAAACCTTTGTGAGCTCTGATTTATATTTCCACAGAGCTCATGTTGCCAAGACAACTATAATAAATGTTCTCTTCTGGAAAAACCTCTTGTAGACATAAGAAGCTTTCCCAGATATACTATTCAAGCTGAAATGTTGTAAAATAAATAGTGAATTCACTAACATTTTTCCTTACACTGTCCATTTAATTGACAGGGTGGGCCTAGTCCCCATTCTGTATTTGCAGTTTGTTGTTCTTCGTCTTCATTTGACTAGCATAAAGGAAAAAATCACATTCTTTTCTTGATGTTTATTGAGTTAAAAAGGAGCAGGAAGTGTTTCTGGTCAAATATTTTTGGTAATAGAAATGCATGTTCTCTGTGTTGCTCTGACATCAATTATCAGTATCTTCATAGGGAAAATGCGGGGGAGGTTTAATTTCTGGCAGAAATATGTTAACTGCTAAAGCAACTAAAGAAATTAGCAAGATTTTTGTTGGGGTTTTTTATCGATTTCTGGATTTTTTTCATGATTTCATATTTCACTTTCTCAGCACTGCAAAATGTAGGGGCAACAGTACTGACCCTGAATCGATTCCGCAAATTTGGAAGCCATAGAAAAGAGAGAGATAAACTGCTACCATAATTTTACCAATGGAATCAAATGTTATTGGACTGAAGCAGAGGTTCAGTTCAATAGCATTGTCATTGGTCCTTAGTGTTCGTACTTCTTTATGAAAGAACCAAAATCACATCACATGAACACATGGTCACATACCACAGCATCCATACTGAATAATTCAACGCTGCATCTCAACTGCTGTATGAGCAATCATCAGTTTACATTGTGAGTGGTAATGAAGACCACAGGAAGTTATCCATATAATATCGTGAATGGAAACAGCTCTGCTTCCATCTTGAAATGGAGCAGTGTGGCTCTGTACAGCTGGTGTTGGATAAATGCAATCTGCAGTTGCACAGCATAGTCTGCCCTTGATTGGGAGCATTGGCCATTGCACAGACACATAGAGAGGAATCCTAGCTCATGGGGGAGGAGAGAAGGTGAAGAGCACACACTGCAGGCAGTATGAAACACTAGAGCAACGCTTTAGAAAGACATTAAAATTAATAATAAAGGGTATTGTGTTTTCATACAAGCCCAAACCAACCTGTGTAAAATCGGCATTCTTGAAAAACACTCTGTGTGAAAGATTAGATAGCATTTCCCAAATAAAAGTGTCTGAACCGAAATATTTTGGCCATTACTCTATTTTCAATCAAGGTAGGGAACACAGGAACTATTTACATAAGCAGATTCCAAAGCAACTATTTCTGCAAATGGGTTAAGATGCAATCAATAAATGCACAAAGGGCTTTAGGTTCTCCATTTATTTTTTTTTTCCACAACAGCTAGTTCCAGAAAGCCATAAAAGAGTTTTCAGAAGTAGAATGAGGAACTAGAGGGAGCAGCCATGAACGCATGTAATCCCTTCCTCCCACCAGCCCTCTAGAGGATACAGGGTACCGAGAAGCTCATTTTTAAAAACTATCATTAGCCATGACTTTTCAAAAAGGCACAAGTCTTTACAGATATAGCTGTTCTTGTTCTAAACATGTTTCAGTCATCAGAATTTGGGAGATAAAGAGACATCTGAAAAGCTGTGTAACATAATGGCTGATTAAAGATTCTGCATCCCCAAGAGCATGTGAATACAGCTAAGACAGAATTTTCTTTCTTTTGTAAAAACACACACCAGTTCTGCATTTATAAAAAGTAATCCTTTAAGGTGGGGAAAAAGAGGTTCTTGGCAACAGAGAGGTCTTTGTGGAGGAATATGTTACTTGCTGTAGAGTTCCATCAACATATTCAAATTTCCTTCCAAGAATCTTCCAAGAATTAGCATATTTTTTTATAACTCCTTCTCAGATACACTGTGTCACTTGCTCTCACAGTTCCCATTTATAACTGATATCACATGAGCGTCATTAAGACACGGAGCAGAGCCTGAGTTGTTATGATACAGAATCACATATATGGGCACAAACTTTCTTTGGCAAGTAGTTTAGAGATTTTTTTATTATTATTTTTAAGATAGCATATCTATGCTAAATATAACTGCAGTCAAAACTGAAATAAATGGGGGTCCTGGGTCTCATCAAGGTTTTGCTCCATTCCTGATCATCTTGGCAGAGAGCTGTGGATGCAATTTCCCAGAAAATTGTCAAACACGTTCAGTCGCAGGAACTAAGAAGCTAGACATCAAACTCAAATTTCTGTAAGAGTAACCTGTACTCTCATTTGTAGGTAAGAACCCACTCTTTATTTCAAGTAATTTTCTTTGGTCGTGGTGGGGAGGGCCCAGATCAGGCTGCTAAGTTTTGGGGGAGGTGGAAACCTCCCCTCTCTGCACAATCACTACCTAAGGTCATTTACAAGTTTTATTCATTAAACTGTAGGTGTGATTTCTCTTGATCCCTCCTGTTCCCTTCCTGAGGCACATTATGATGAAGACATTCTTACTGTGGCGCTGTCCTGTGACCTGTGCCACAGGCAAGGAGCCGATGTTGTGTGACTCTTCCTGAAGCAGGTATCTCCTGCGGGGTCACCTGAACCTGGGAGCGCTGGCGTGGGTCACACACACTGCCTGCTGCCAGCCCTGTCCTTCGTCTCTGAGAGCACCACCAGCACTGCCATCACTGCATCTCACACACAGGAGAGCTTTACAGCCAGCTTTCAACTCGACAAATGAAATACAGCTATCAGCAGAGCTGTGGCAGACTGGAGCTCGCTGTGGGCTCGCTGCCTGAATATTTATGTAGCTTCCTGGGCAAGTTTTCCAGCTGAATCTGTCTGCAGCAGCTCCATGGCTAGAACTTCGCTGGGTGAGTGTGTGCATTAACCTGCAGCACAAGCTTAACACTTGAGAGTGAGCTGCAGGGAATGTAGAACAAGATGACTGGCATGAGCACAGGACTGCTTTTAGCTAATCCCTCCCTTAAGGTGTTCTCCGGTAGGTGATTGTGTACCAGCCTTACACATTAAAAGTTATTCTTTAACTTTCAACCAAAGTAAAGGGACTAAAGCAATATGATAGACTGCGCAATGATGCAACTTCTGATTTACTCTGATGATTCTATGGCTCAGCAAATCTGTATTTCTGTCATGTACGGGGTAAGCTTCACAGTTTATATCCCCAACAAAATGTTGTGAATGTGAATCATACTAAATCTTGCAACTTCAAGCAAAGAAACAGCTCCCAAAGCAGCCATATTCCAAGAAGAAAGAAAGAAATATATAGCTACCTACTACTATCACAAGTATTAAAATTTATCATCTCTAATGAAAAAAAGCCCAGTGCATCCAAATAAAAAGGGATAATCAACTTGTAGATGGTGGCAGACTCCATAAATATTACAATGTGGCAGCAGTACAGTGCTGGGCAGCTATTAAATACACGGTGTTACAAATTACAGGATGCAAGACCTGATCCATGCGGCCATTTGAATACCAATGCCAAGAGGAGAGGACAAGCAGCCTTTAGGGCAATTAGAATCTCCCAGTGGGCTGCTAATGCAGTTGGAATCTTCCTCTTTCCTCCATTGTGCTCTTATTTCTTCTCACTTTCTTCAAGCTCAGGTAAGTAAAAAGTTCATGTAAGATGAGAGAGATTCCTTAGATAAGCCACACAATGTATAACAATGTTAGGCGTTACAAAGTTTTGTATGACTCTGATGTATTACTGTCTTGTTGGAGATTTTTCTTCCAGATATTCCAATAGCAAGTGTTTGCACAGTGCAAGAAATTAGAAAGATAAAGTAAATAAACATTGTCCAACTGAATCTGGAAAATCTCAGCTGCTTTGCTAATGTGTGCATGTGTATATATGTATATATACACACACATACATCAACAGGAAGAATGTGAAATGGCAGCCAGGGAGGTCAGTGTGAAACAGTGTACTGCTGGTCCTTTAGCTGACTTCACTGAGCAAACTGCCTTTCTACAACCTTTGTAATTTGCCATGGTCTCCTCCTTGCTCAATTAGAATTTTGTAAATCATGTAAATCTGTACCTGTTTGAATTTATCACCTTGTGTTCCCTGTAAGCAATTTGTGTTTTAGTGCTTTTACACACTGAACTTCTGAAGACTCAAGTAGAATGCAAAATACTACCCAGAAAAAGGTAAAACCCTGTCTATCCAGTGAGTAGTGTGTGGATTCCAAGGGGCTTCAAGGGGTATTAGACTATGCATTTGGACTGCAGGGCAAAGGGAGAGTTTTGGAACAGCATGAACATCTGTATTTCTTCTAATAAGCTCTGTAGAGACCCAAGAGTATTGCACTAAGGGCATGGTCGAAAGCATTGTTAGGAGATGGCAGAATATGAAGAGCTGTAGTGTGGAGTCCTTAGCTGGCATAGCTACAGAATCCTTCAGCAGGAACATTTGTCATACAGATTGTGCCTCAGTATAGAAAATGGGAACTTTTATTTTAGTCTGAATAAATATTGTTCTTACAGTAAAGAACTGGAGTTGAAGAGTAAGAAGCTAGAAAAAAATATTTCTAAAAAATAAAAATTAAAAAAGGATTTTTTTTCACTAATAAGCTTTTAATTTTCTTTTTTATCTGCACAGGAGTTTATGAAGCACTAAAATAGCTGTTACACGAAAGTGTAAAGTGCTATCCAGATTTTGCAGGGCACTGCTGGCTTCCTGCCTGCCTTGGCCTCAGTATGACAGGAAGAAAAGGGGAACCTGGTAACCAGGAACCAGGTGGAGGTGCAGATTTTGAGCCTGGATGCCCTTGGGAGCAGGCATGGCCCCCACACCTTGCCACACAAGAGCTGTGAAAGGGTAAGCACAGAGCTCCACCATTGTGTTTCTCCTGTTTCATTTTGCGAGCCTTGGCTTCATCTCCCAACTCTCCTCAGCTGCAGTGGTTGTGTGAAAGGGAAAGCTTTGCTAGACTTACGCCAGGCAGCAGAGAGCCCTCAAAGACAAAGGCAGAATTTAAACTTCTCTGTGTTTGATCTGGACGAGCTGATGCAGCACGATCCGTCGGCAGGTCTCCAGAGCTTTCCCCCGCACAGTGTGGAAAGTGGAGTTCAGGCCAGGGCGAGGCTAGCAGCCAGCAGTGCAGGAAGCTCTTTGGGCTGCTGCCTTCCTTGTGTCTGCCTTTGAACTCGCTTTCAACCTTGCAACATGCTCAGTTACATCTGTAGAACTGGAACATACTGGTGTGACTGGGAAGGAAGCAGCAGAAGAAAGCTTATTGAAAGTTGGTCTAATTTTTCACACATCTGAGACTTCCGGCAGTGCTGAGGACTAATTATCCGTCAGTCCCCTCTGAATTACATAGATTTGCACTACACGGGGTTAGAACTGCACCAGCAGACAGCTCATTTCACATGCTAATAGCCTTTAATATTCTTCTGTCATGTTTCACAATCCAATTATTCATTTATTTAGCAAATAAAGCTGACAGGGAGAAGTGTTATATTACAGAGGATCTTAGCTACAGAAGTGGCTTTTATTTTAGAAACTGTCCCTTTCTTATTTTCTTCATTGACAGCTGGTGACAGGACTGGTATAAAGCTTTGGAGGGAAGGGTCTTACCCCAGCCTGGCACTCTGCCATGAATTCCTGTGGCCTGGCTGTTTTACTTAACAGCTCCTTCCATAGCCTCTTTCTGCAGACTCTCTCCTCTATTCCACCATGCTGGCAACGTTTGTGCAGGCATTTAAGCACTTTATTTCCTTAAGTCAGATTAAAGTGACACATCAGAGACACTTCCTGCTGTATCCTGTCCTATATATCTACCTGTTATAGGGCACTCTATCCTTTAGCTGGTCCTTTGTTATATGCAAGAGGTCCCAAGAATGGATTGCTTATTACCAATGAAATATCCCTCATTACCTTTCAGCTTATGTCTCCCTTTTAAAATACACTATAGCTTTTTTTTATTCAGCTTCGCCAAAATGATGTGTAAGTTTGGTCCTCTTTGATAACTGCTCCAGAATAAATCAGCATCTTTCCTGCTCTCTGTGAGAAGGGAAGGGAAGAAAATTGAATAACATTTTCTAGACAGGAAAAAGCATAGCAGATAAAACTTGAGGAACACCTTACAATGAAAACGTGAAGAAAAAAGGACAAGGCAATCCTGTTATTTCCTTAAGGTGCAGCCTGCAAGCAAAAGGCCAGAGAAACATGTTCTGGCCTAATCCCAAAGTAAATAAAACCCCCTTTCTTCTCCCTATTTTATTTTTTCACTGAAGAGGAAAAATACTAAATAAGAAAATTTATATTTCTTTGTTATATAATGATGCATGGGAAAAACAAAAGAGTATAATGCAGAGAATAGAAAATAAAATATGAATGTAAGCTTTATAGCATTGAGGGAGAAAAACCCTAAAGACATTTTCAAAGCCTCTTGCTAATTACTGTTATTTCTAGCGATTACTGAGTGCATCTAGAGTATGACCGTTCCTTGAATTCTGCTTTTGAATTATTCATCACTTTTACTTTCATGTAAAATAACTATTTGCAGTCTTTAAGTCTTTTAAATTTTTTTTTCACTAAAACATGGAAGTTCAAGGAGGACTTCAAGATTTACAGAGATGTAACTCTGTTAAAAACCTTGCCTAATTAGAAGGAATTATGAGAGACAGCAAATAAGGGTATGTCTGTAAGTGTAGCATCGTGATACTTCCCAGTCAAAATGGTCGAGAAAGTTAAGGGACACCAAGCCATAAAAACTTCTGTTTGCTGAAGATCCTCCTACAGGACAATGTCAAGGCCAGGAGGAGAACAAAAGCCTGTGGTCCTTGTAGCTCCATCCCTGACATGTGTGCCCTCCTTGCTTCTGGCTGCTGGATAGTTGCTGTTAAACAGTGAAATTATGTTTTTTCCCATATATTCAATTTAAAGCTGTTGCTAGCAAGATGGAGTGTCAGAACAATGTGACCTCTTATAAAACCCTTTGCATGTACTTCAGAAAATGCTTCATTAGCCTTCAAACTTTTCCTTCTGCCTTTTCATTTTTAAGCTCCACATGGAAGTAGTGACTGGTGTCTCACAGCCTTCTGGTTTGCAGAAAATGTACTCTCATTCTCTGTTCATCTAGTTTTTCATAGTCTGTTTTCCTAAAGAAATGCAACTTACTGTGCTGTCTGTGTCCTGCAATTGCTATCTCTCTCAAATTACTTTTAAACAGTTGTCTGATTTCATCCTCATTTGACAGAAATGAAAAAAAAAATCTGTAGGAAAATGCGATTTCTACAGATCAAGCAAAAAATATCAGTCTAGAAAGAGAGGGGAGATTCTGCTAGTGCTCTGGCTGAAGGAAGGACTGTGGGATAAAGCTTTCCTGCTCCTGGTTCCCAAGGAATTACTCTCCTATCTTTGCCCTCCTCCTGTTATTCCCATTAACTTCATTTGGATGGCCTTCTAGAGAAAGAAAAAGCAAATGGTGCAGGTACTTTTCACATGAACAGTCACTGTAAGCACTAGAAAACATTGCTGGATTCCATATAAACAGAAGTACAGAGGGGATACAATTTTTCTCAAACCCTGATTTTTAAATTTCAATTAAATTGTTTTCAGTTATTTAGAGCTGAAACATTTTTGCACTTTTAAAGCTGCTTTCTTTCTTTTTATTCATGCTTCTTTTCTATGAGGGGAAAGATTTAAATTAATAGGGCAAAAAGCAACAGAAAAAAACCCAAAGTCCTACTTTCTGCCATTTCCATTGAAACATTCCCCTGAAAAAGTGTTCCCATCATTTTCAGAAGAACCTGTAGTCACATTATGGTCTGTGTCCTCTCACGGTTCAACCCATTTAATTTCAGGAGACTTGCTTGGTCAACCTAGCTTCTTCCTGAGAAATTACTATTATTAGGAAAGGCTAAAACTTTTACTTTTCTTCTGAGATATGAATTGGTAAACTCTCAGATAATCCATCTTGACTATATTGGTTTGTACTTCCAGTTTTTGGTTAAAATATCTGTCTTGTTTCGAATGGGATATATGGTAAAAGTCACTACATTTTATTTTCTGCTCTGTAGCTAATGATGAAGCATCCCTAACATCTGAATTTTTTCTAGCAGAAATGAAATCTAAATCTGTCAGTTAATAATAGCTCTCCCAGGGATTTGAGGCTTTTGAATCCCTTTACACAGTCTTCCCTCGTATTATTTTGTTCTCTTCTCTTGGCAGGTGTTCTGAGGCTGGGATCTCACTTCTAAGGTACTGTGAATAGTGTCTGTAGAATCTGAATGACTTTGGTTTGCTCATCTGAAAGGAAAGCTAAAGGCAATGAGGCATCCTGTTGTATTTGTTTACTATGAGAGACATGTTTTTTAAGATGGATAAGATGTGACAGGGTGTCCATTAGGGCTACCCCTTTTTAGCCTCCTTTATTAAATGAAAATGTCTAATGATGTTAACTGCTGTTTCTGGCAGGGGCCTAGAAATCGAATATTTCATCTTGGACTATGCACAGAACCCTTTTCAAACATGTAAAATGAATAATCAAATGTGCTCTGGAAAGAGAGAACCATTAACTTTTATTTTCTAGAGGAGGAATGCACTCATACGCCCTTGTAAAGATTAAAGGAGAAACTTGTGGTTTCAAATTAGATCCATTACTTGAGGAACAGATGTCTCCGAGTTTGAAATTGCATTGTGCAAAGAGCCCAAACACAGCACACAGAATACTACCCAAATGTACAAAATGACTGAGGATGATGTTTGCAGCTCTATTTTTTATGACACAAGAAACCCTGAGAGAGAAGGTTTTTGTTTTGCCTTAGGGAGAGGATGTAGGCTCAGGGGAGGAGAAGATTGCTAATCACAGCTAACACTGTAATGACTCTTGCCAGAAAGTAGCTGGCTCCACAGGGTAATAAGATTACAGTCTTGCCTTCTGGAAGAGCAGGCAGTGCACCAGAGCTGAACTGTCCTCTGCAAGTATGCAGTGAAAACTCAAGCCTGGGCACAACCGTGGCACCCACTTCTGCTGCTGCAGCTGCACAGGCAGCTTTGCTCTCCCATCACCTTCCTGGGAAAATGAGGTCTTGCAGCTTTTCCAGAAAAGCGCAGTGCTGGCTGAAAGACCCATCCTCAGTGGTCCCCTTTGCTTGTGAACAGAAGAAAGACTGAGGCCTGTAAGTGAGCAGGCTTTTTATCCAGCAGCAGATGGTTCAGGATGTAAGCTCACATCCCTGACCAGAAGGGATTTGGTGATGGGATGTAGAAACTGTCACTCTCGATCATTGCCTCAACTCAGATCTAACTGTTATTTCTGAAGATTTGGCATCACTGACTCGGTAATTTAAAGTCTGAGGTCCTTTCTGGGATGATGTAGCATTTAAAGGTTATTTCCTAATGACAGAAAAAACACCAAAACACAACCAACCAACAAAATACCCAAAACCCAAACCAAACAAACACAAAAAATGAAACACAAAAAATTATCTTTGTTGCCTATCTCAAGACTTTGGGTGAAAGAGTCCTAGAAGAAGACAGTTGCTTTTGTGGGGAGTAGCCCACCAGGGCTATCAGAACCGCATATTCTCAGTAGTTAAACATAGGAGCTCAATTGCTACAATCAAAAAGGTTGTTCAGTTTTGTTGCAAGTCACTTGAAAAATATGCTTGAAAACCTCATTTCAGAAGGTCTTTTCTATACTAGAGTAATATTTAAAATAATAAGGAAGGCAGAAATCAGAACATTTATACCAGTAATGCTAGTAACTTCCACATTTTTCTTTAAAAATCTGTATGGTTGGACAACATTACAGCTACTGTTATCGGTATGAGAATTTATGATATATTAGATCATTTCAAACTTGCAGGCTTGGCGGTTTGGTCAGTTAGTAGAAAGTGTCCATCTGACTCCATGCACATTTTGCTTTTGTAACAACTGGTCCCTGATTGAAAAGCCTATAATAGAATGGAGTTAACTGAGTCAGCCAAAATGCTCCAGACTTCCTATAGCACATGGGTTCTCCGTTCAACTCAGTACTATGCTTCATCCTTTGCTGTTATATTCTATACTGTGGTATGTCCAGTAATGGGAACCACGCAGGGCAGACGTCACTGCATTACTGAGATGTTTAAAGTGTGAAACTCTTGACATGTCTTTTGAGGAACAGGCCCCTTTGAAAAGCTGTACCTTCTAGCTGCTGTATTGTGTCTTCCAGATACAGTAATTATTTCCATACATCACCAGCTGAGAACATCTTTTCGGGACAATCAGTTGAGAAAATTAAGGAAACAAATATGCTTTGGATACAAACATCGATTGCAGAAGGAATGGAGGTAAGAGAGGACCAATTCACAAATTACTTTGAAGAGAGAGGGAAATGCTTTGTATTTCCAATGGGAAACCATTCTTTCTAGGCAGCAATTAAGATAAATACTCTAATATTGTTTATACAGGCTGTCAGATGAAGTCCTTGGGAGCATATATTGAGCAATTGCTCTAAGTGGAGCATTTGTCATTAACCAGAGACACACTCTCCGATTGGTGTGGCTTATGTTGCAAACGGAAGACTGAGCCTATAGTTGGGACGTAAATTTCCTGACACTTTCCTGTTTTGAAGGTAATGTGGTCGATAGCTGGGAGAAAGCCATGTGGCTGAAAGCCGTAATTGCCTGCCTGGCACAGAAATATCGTGTCTCCTTCGGTTAGACACGTGCAGGGATGGGAAGCAGACTGCAAAGAGTCAGAGATAAAGTAGCCCAGGGCAAGATCTTCACCTGAGAGCTTGGGGTGACTCTGGCCAGCTGGGACTGCCTTTTCTTTGTCTCATATGGTTGTGCCATACACCAGGGCTACAGCTACATTTTTCCTAAATGTGGCAGCTGAAGGGAGATGAAAGATGCCAGTGTGTGAGGAAGTCTGCTGTTCCCACCCAGAGCCTTGCTCCCGAGGCACAGTGCTGCAAGAGTGGAGAGGGAAAGTCTGAGATGCTCTCTTGTGAAAAGACCTGTCACAGCCACTTATGCCTTGTGTTAACAGCCCATCGACCACCTACTGCTTAACACACAAGGATTAGCAGGGAAATCCCTAAACCTGCATGGATTCAATTGAAGTTTTACACCAGGTATAATTCATAAAAAGCTGGTTTTCTCTTGACTGTGAAACTGCATGGGCTGAGTTAACAGTGAAGCCCACCTTGTAGCAAATAAGGTGGCAAAACTGGAAAGCCAGAAGTAAAATACAGAATGGGATTTCAATTCCTCTTAACCAGTGAAACTAATCAATGTTTAAAGGACATTAAATCAATGGATCAAGATCTGTCTAAAATAAGCAAAAGCATTTAAATGTAGGTTGGTAAGACTGTCTTTATGCTTATTATTACAAAATTTAATTCTGTATGACTTAAGCAGAGAGAAGATCTTGCCTGTAGGGAACGTGCTGATGGCCTAGTGCCTCAGCTGGATATTCCTTCTAGCAGAAATGTGTTGACGGTTCTTTACCTGAACAGAAAATGCACAAATCAGTAATGAAAAAAGTCTAGAACTCTAGAAATGACCAACTGGGCTCCTCCTTATTTTGGGCATCTAGTATGAGACCTCTTGAACTGATTTCAGAGGAGGACACAGCTGTCTCTGACAGTGCCACAGGCTTGGCATCCTGAAGTGAAGGCATCACAAGCCACTCTGGGAAACCTTATGCTAATCATTAACGGTGAACCTGTAGAGTCTCTGTCCCCATTTCAGAGGGTGCCCAAACACAGCATATTGTTTACCTTCATAAACTGATTTTTTTTGTGGCACGGCTTGCCTTCACTGAAAACATGTGTTGTGTAGGCTTCACATCCAGGCAGCCACTTCTCCTCAGCTGCATCTCCTTGCGTTAGTGTGCACTGTGTGCCAAATTCAGACCTGGAGATATCACAGGAACCCCACCCCTGCAGCCATGCTGTAATGCAAACCTCTTGGCATTTCGAAAAGAGCAGTTCCACATATCAAAGCATGCTTGTCTCAATTTGTGTTCAGATTTTCTCATCTGCTGTAACAGCTGTCCCTTAAGTACCACAGAATAGGCTCTGCGGACAAATCCCACCATGGGAATTCTCCTCCAAGGGAAATCTTGCACTGTGGTAATTAACAGCTCACATGTTCAGAGTGATGCATGCCAGGCATGTCAAGCTGGGGAGATATTAAAGGAGCCCTGGTATGGAAAGCTGATTTGCTTCAGATATGGGCGTAGGACAGCACATGTGTAACTCTCTACACAGCTCTTCTACATACGCCAATGCAGCGCATAGGAAGAGGGACAAATTGGGTGTCTGAATGGAACTGAGAATCGGTATTCTTAACTGCTTGTCTTCAATTTGTTCTGTTCCTTTGTGTAGCTTACCTGGCCGTCTCATTATTTTCCAACTGTGAGTGAGAGAATAGTTCTCATACTTTTACTTTTCTATAGATGTTGGGGGTCACAGCAAGTTTTCAATTCATGAAAACTCTGTTAGAGCTTTATCGAAAACTATAGTACAGGGGGTCTAATTTCCAGATGACCTCAGCTCCTGTGTCATACTTTTCTTCTGATAAGGAAGTGGTGAGGGGTTTTTTTTTCCTATTTTTTACTCTGTTCAGAAGCCATTGTCATAGCAACTTCCCCTTGAGTCGTCTTTAGGTGGTTACTATTCAACCTCAGGGCTATCTATGTAACTGTTCTGATTTTACCTGAAAAATTAAATGGCTCTTAGCTTTAGGGAATAAACGAACATCATCTAAAAAAGCATATTTGTATGCTCACACACTGCAAAAGACACTACTGCTTCTACTGTGATATGAGAAATGACCAAGCAGGACAGTCTCGTTTAGAAAGACTTAATAGTAAAGAGTTAATAATTTTCATTTTTTAATTTTAGTTTTTCAAGAAAGGGATTATAATTGACATACAGTTATATATCAACATAATAAAATGCATAATATGAAAATCTAATAAAGGCCAAAAACATGAGCATCTTTTAAAATGGAACAAACATGATCACCCTAAAGCAGTTCAAAGTGTCAGAGAACTTAAAACAGCTTGTAAAATTTAAGGGTTCTCCTCCTGTCTCCCCATCTATTGCTACTGCAGCTGTTCCTGCAAAAGATTGATTCTGCAGAAGTTAGTTTTAATACCAGCTGGAAAAGGAGACTAAAATATTTTTGCTATGATCAGTCTAGATGAATTTCACACCTCTCTAACAGAACCAGCTAGGCCAACAGCAGTGAAGTCACACTTAATCCTTGTTTTGAGGGTTTAAAGGAAACACAAACCCCGTGCTGGTTCTCAGCTGAGAATAAATGCAGGGCAAAATCTGTCCCTTTCCTTTAGCTCCCGGGAAGTCCTGCAGTAAATAGGTAATAAAGGGGAATGCAATATGCAGCAATTTGCAGATCATCGAGGCTCACTCAGCAGGGGCTCTCTGTCACCAAGGGTGAGGTGTCAGCACTCTGTGCTGAACCCTTTCCTCCCCGTTGGCTAAAAGGGTGCTCAGGTCCCTGCTCCTGCTGCTGCACAGGGCGGGTGACAGGGACCAGCAGCACTGAGAGCTCCTGGCGTTTCTCAGTCCTGGGCTCATGGACTTGAGCTGGTCCTACAGCAAGGACTTGGGCATGCCTGTTTAGGCTAATTGGCTTGACAGCTAATTAGAGCTCACAAGCCCGAAGCACAAAATAAACATGACATCTATGCTCTGCCTTTTATAACTCCGGCATTTCGCTCATTTTGGTGAAGCCTATTCGTGTCACATAGATTGAAATACCTCGTTGATCTTGTTACCCATCTGACTGCCCAGAGCACATGGTAATGCCTCTTCCGATGCCAGGAAGCATATGAATTACACAATTTACGGCACTGCAGTATTAACACAGGTCATCCCAATGGGAGCTCTCCCAGTTATTCAGAAATGTGGCTGAAGGATTGAACTAAAACAATTATTATGATTACGTGGAAGGAGACACATATGGAAGATTGTTCGCAGAGTAACTAGTACAGTGCAGTTTTGAACTGGATGCAATAAGTACTGAAAAGGAAATAGCAGCTAAAAATGGTGACTGAAATTATGATATTTTAATGCATAGGAAAATGAAAATATGAATGGCTGATTCATGAGCTGTGGAAAGAATAACCTTAAGAGAGCTGAGCTGATTCTGCTGCACGTTTGAAAAGAACTGCCAGGTTTTACTCTATACTTCTGAAAGATAACCATTGTCTTCACTGTTATTAGAAAATCAAGATCCCAAAACAAAAATCAAAACAAAACAAAACCAACCAAACAAAACCAACAATAACAACAAAAAGTTATCCATAAATTTACTCATAATTGAGCTGCACTTCTCCAGGTCTAAACAGTATGCCTAAAAAGGAGAAGGCTGACCTGAGATCTCCACATCCAGTTTTCATGCCAAAATACAGAAGATACACTGCAGTGCTACAATACATATTTGTTAGGTTGCATTGAGTTCCAGAAAGTTTTTGGGCAAGTGTGCCAGTCTTTCTTTTGTGGCAGTTGTATGTAAGCTCATTTATTCTGCTTTCTGGGTTCAGTTTTGCCTTACAGGGAGGCTTCGGACATGTAACATCATCTCTTGGGCTAAGTCTGTGCAATCAGTATGGTTATTCTTCCTTATTCAGTTAGTTGTTTAGAAGACTGGATGAAACAAAACTACCTTTTCAGGTGTAATTTTATTGCCACTGGTGAAAATACCACCATATCAGGTTCATTGTAAACTTGCTGCTGGTATATAAATGATCACAGACACTGCAGAGAAATTAGAGCCTGTCCCTTAGCTGTTGATGAAAGACTCAGATACTACAATGACAAATACCACACAAAACATCACAGTTACAAACCCATAGGACTTTACCTCATTAGGACATAAAGTATTGTTTTTAAAATATCCAATTTATTAGGTGACCTTGTGAAAAGGAGATGCAAAATAGAACTTTTTGGATGGATGGTAGTTACAAAGCATTTCAGTATCTGGGTCAATGAGACTGATCCTGACTAGGACATCCAAGTCCTATTATAGTACAGAGAGATAACACATCCAGATATACTTTATCTGTAGGTATGTTTAATGCATCATTCCAATCAGGATTCTAGGAAGAAATCCTTGTTTTTCAGGGATGTAAAAACTCAGGCAATAATGGAAGTATTAAATGACTTTTTATGGGACCCCCTTCCCCCCCCGCAAACTTCTTGTTTCAGAGGCAATTACTACAATTAAGTATGAAACAGCACCTTCCATGCCAGCAATTCATTCTGCATGAATTCACTTGGCCAGAAAAGTGCAGTTTGTTCTTAAAGCTAGAGCTGGAAGAATGCAATGTTCAATCTGGGAAGATTTCAGCTATGTACTGATAGAGTGAAGAGTTGCTAAGGTTGATAGGAGCTTTTGAGAGAAAGGGAAGGGAAGAGAGAAGTAGGTGTCATTTTCTCGGGTAATTGTTTCATTCACAAAAAACAGAGATAAGAAGCATGCGTAAGATCCCTGGGGATGAAGGATGGGTTAGTCATGATCCAGAAAGCATTTTAAGTCTTTTATAGGGGAAAAATTACCCCAGCTTTCCTTGAATTAGTAGGCAGGGGTTCCCGTGAGCCCGGTTCATTCTACCACTGCAAGAAGTAGGGTAGGTGATATTCAAAAGCCACTTCTTTCATATTGCGTGGCTCTTCCTACTGGGGTGTTTCAGCAGGATTTACAGCTCACTGACATAGGATCAGAACAGAGGTTATTTGCCCCACATCCTTTAATGCAGGATTGCACTGTTTCTAATTACATACCGGCTTTGATGTGTTTAATCAGTTCCTAAGGAAAGGAAGGATGTTTAGATGTAAAGAATGTACAAGCCTGAAATTAAATAAGATTTTTAGTGAACACCCTTTACTAAAAGTAGTAGATGCATATTTCAATATTTTACATGGCATGCTTAAGTTACATTAGTTTGTAGACTAATTTTCGCAGTCTGTATGATTTCCCCTTTATAATTTCATTCTCATGGAAAATGGTGAAATACTTATGATACAGACTCTTTTGAGCCTTTTATTAAGTGGTTTTTTCTCCAGTTGAGGGGAAAAGAAATATGCTTCATATGTACAGGAAGATTCTAGGGATCCATTTCACGGCCTCTCATCAACCTGGTAGCAATTATTAGTATTATTATTATTATTACTAGTCCTCCAAAGATTCTGCAGTGCTCAATTCATAAGTAAAAACCTCAGAAGTTCATGCCAGAGATATTAAAGGAACCAATTTCTATGCCTACCTCATTAGAAGGAATTGCTCAAGAACATGTTGTCCTTATATACAGATTGCCCCTGTAAGGCTGCCAATGTCAGCAAGACCTTGGGTGCATCTGTCATGCTTGTGACTGTAGATTTGATACATTTTCTTCTGTGTATTTGCTCATGAGTACAAAAAATCCATGACTTTTCTTTTTTTGTGAGTTTGCTCCCTTTGCTTCTTGCATTATGTAAAAAGAAGCGACAGGAATGAGAAGACAAAGACTCTTTTCTCCTATCTACTGGATTTTTTTCCTGATAATTGAGTTAATATTGAAGTAAAATTTTTTTTTGTCTAAGACTCCAGGTCTTGAATGTATTGGATAAGTCAACAAATAAATTCCTTTAAATATATTCGCTAAACAAAATAAGGACTTTGAAACAGAAATTGTGTGGATTTTCAGGACCTGTTATATTATTATCTCAGTGTACAAATGTCTTTCAGACATTTTGCTTGAAAGGTTTCTTCAGGACAAGAGTGCTGGAGGTACTGATGGTTGCTTGCATTGAATTATTCCCTAGCTCACAAGGTGGTCAGTGACAGATTTCTTCTCACTGCTGCTCTGAATATCACTGCAGCAGGCTCAAATACTCAATTTTGTGCAAGAGTGATTCCCTATTAAGAGTGTTGACTCTGTCCAACAGATCTTGTGATCCTTCCTTTAATGGCTGCTATTGTCTTTTGCCACCTCCTATTTGTTTTTAATCTGCTTAATGTATGCCTTAGCCGGCAGTGCTCCCAAAGCTAATAGTTTATGAGACATCTTATTGTAGTAGTGCTACATGACTTGCATAAATCTGCTAAAATGGTGGCCTACTGCATATTGCCATCACAATCTAATAAGCGTTCAACTTCATTTCTCAGCCAGCTGGCAGACCTTCGTGATACCATTCTGATTTTATGATGAAACACTGATGTAAAGCAGTGATAACTAAAGCTAGCTAAACTGAGATAACAAAACTGAATCTAAGAATCAAAGGTCAAGCAAAGGTTCATATAGAGTGACCCAAAAAACATGCAGAAAATGAGTGTGATGGCAGCCATGGGAATGCCACTTTGGGATCCCAGCCTATTCTGCTGCCTTTGTGTTCACGTTTGATCACATGCCAGAAAAGGATTGAGATTGACATTGTTTAATGTCAGTGTCCACAGGGGGATCTGGAGTTTGCATGAAAGTGTTTCTGTGGCCAAGACATGGAAGTTGAAATGATGAACCCTGGCTCCAATGCCTCTGTTGGAGTCTAGAAGCGATACTTCAAAATGGAACCCATTCCTCCCACAGAGGAGGGAACCAATCAGAGTACGCATGATCTGCAAAGCTTATATTGTAAAACGTGTGAAAGGGAGAATAACTAGTTGACCTAACACATATTTTCCCTTCTAGCTTTTGGATTTAATGAGAAAATGATAAATACTCTTTCCTAGCATTCCTACTTTTCAAATAGGCATGCTACTGCAGGAAAGAACCAGAGATTCTCTTCAAAAATAGAGAAGACGAGAGCTTTGTGACCAATGATATCCAGTAGGTAATGCCTGGAATCGTAAGTCCTCTTTTTTTAAAAGATAATGGAAGAAAGCACAATGATAAATGAAAAAACTGCCATGCCTTGCTTACAAATGTTAATTTGTCCAAAGAAGGTATTTCAAATGTGAGCCCCCAGTATAGCAGGCACATGTGCACTTTAATCAGAGTCAAACTGATGGCTCTCAGACGTGAAAGGGCTCAAGCCTGTGCTCATCTGCTGCTGGGATGAGCCTGCCCAGCTAAGCCTGGCCATGGAGGCCATGGCTTTTGAATCTGTCAGGCAGAAGACTTCCAGCCAGCCTAGCTCACAGCCCCAGACTCTACCAGCAAGAACTCCTGTTAGGCTCAACCCTGCCCATTTTGCAGAGCCAGGTCTGCTACAGAGCGTTGTCATTCACAGGGACATTTCCCTGACTCAGCAAAGGCAGAGGTGAAATGTACCGTAATTTTGAATTTGAATTTTCTGAGTTTTCTATGTCATCCAACAACTCTTCTTGGGATAAATAACAGCCATCATATGTCTTTTTTACTACAAAGGGGAAATTGATGTAATTCATGTCAGACAGTGAGATTGTGCATTGCTGTGTAATGAGAAGGTGATGTTGGATTTGATGTCGCGTTTGACATTTTGCGAATGCAGTCTAAGTTTAGCAGATGGCTAACCAAATCGAACACCTCTACTGGCACCATCTTTTTGGACAGTGATACTATCTGCTTTGGGATTGAAAGCAAGAGCATTCCAGCTTTGCCATTGTTTTTAACACTGATCTGTAAACTAATGTGTTCTAGAGTTGGGAAAAAGGAATTGCAATGATATTAAGGAGATAATGGCTCTTAATAAGATTTATTTAGTTCAGTGCTGTCACAAGATAACTTTTAAAAAAACTCCTGGCAGTCAGATGTATTCAAGGACAAGTCAATTTGTTTTAATGCACATGGAGTAGGGAAGAAACTAGTGTCTCTTGTGGGAAGGAGTGAGCTGAGAAAAAAGTGATGTAATTCATTTCCAAATCCCCCTACAAGACTGAACTGTTATACACCTGCTGAATTTTGTGCACCTCTCAGACTTTGCACTTCTCCTTTCCTTTTTCCCCCTCACTCCATCTGTTCGTATAGCACCTGTACTTCTATGCCTCACTGACTCCCCATCTGTTTCCATAATTTGTATCTTTCTCCTCTGCTCTTGGCCTTTGAAATTTATAATAGAAGTAGGGAGACATTAGGAATGAATGCCTCAACATGCTCATCTGACCAAGTCTTTACACTAATGCTTTCACTTCCTGCCTGCTGCAGGATCCCAAGCCTCTTCCTGCCACTCCGGGGCAGCTTTAGACGATTTCTAATAGCCCACCATCTGGTTCCTATAAGCAGTTAAACCTTATTTCACCCAGCTGCTGCTGCTGATGCAATTTGTACCTTTGTCCATGTTCATTCTTCATTAGAGAGTACGATCCAGCAGCAGGATCGCTGTAGACCACTGTGACCTGGTTTCTTGCTGCCAATGACTGACTGGCTTAGCTCATGCTATTCTGACAAAGTAGGTTTCATTCTCAGCTGGATGTTACTAGCCTGGAGAAAAAAAAAAATTCTCTTTCTATATTGGTACTGGCCAATTAGGAAGTTTACTCTCACCCCTCACTTTTCTTTCACAACAGACAAATGAAAAAAGAATTAAAAAGCTGCCATTCAGTGTGAAATATAATGCCAGAAATTGATCCTGTAGTATATTAAAACTACAACACATTAAGTGATGATATATTTGCATTCAAGTCTTTAATTACAAAACTCATAAAATACACACACATAGACATATTTCTGGAAATGCCATTAAAGTAACCCACACACTCATCTTCTACATTACAATATTTCAGAAGGAACAACATTTATGCATAAATGGATGTTATTAAGCCCTTGAGAACCTCAGAACTCCAACTGTATTTTAACACACATGATCTAAACGCAGTCCAGCAATAGTTAATTATAGGGTGACACTGTGAGTTTGCTGGCCACATGAGAGTTAGTTTGTGCTCCTGTGTCACGTATGATCTGTATGATGAGGGTTTGGTTACAGCTGTTGTGCTACTGCTGGAAAACTGAGGGTTTGGCACTTCTTAAAAGAATGATCCAGAACTCCTGAAAACTAGCACAGGTGCAGATTGTAACACCATAGTTGTAAGGGTGAAACCCAGCTGGATCATAAAGCGGCTCTTTTCCAAACTAAAAGGCATAGCCATTTTCTCATTGTACCCTCTGTCAATCAACCGATTATCAAAATGGAAAATCTTCAAGAGTTATTATTCCAAAGGTCTGAGCCTCTCTGCCATTTTTAGTTTATCATAATGCAATTCAATCTGTCAGTGAATGTCACTTTGCTCGTGTACACTTTGCTTGTAATGCTTTCAGTGAAACAAAATATAGTCACTCCTACCATTTCTTAATCTTCTGCTGGTATTCAGGCCATTTTAAGAAGGTGACCTAGTATCATTCTCTCAGGCATTCAGTTAATCTGGTGCAAAAGAACTTTAAATAAGTAGCTGCTCTAGTCTGTTTTATTGGAGAAGACATGCAGCTTTGTACAAATCCCCATGCTGGATACCTCAGACATAACCTGGAAAGATATGTATATATATATATATATATTATTAAGACTTCATACTTTGAGCTTTTACAGTGCCTGTCACCTAAAGCTCTACAAGCGCTGTGGAAATATTAACCCCCCCACAATACCCTTTGCACAGAAGTAAACACAAAATCCATGGAGGTCAAGTAACTTGCTCAAGGTCACAGAGCAAAGGCTGCATGAGCATCTTGGCCCAGGGATTCTGCCCTAATAACTAAGCTGCAATCCCAAACCCTCAGAAAATAAGAAAAAAAAAAAAAAAAAGAAAAGGACCAAAAAACCCACAATCATTTTCTGTGGTCTGGTAGGACTGGCTGGAAATGAGGTATACTTCAGACGTCTGCAAAATAACCTCACTCACGTGTGTAAGGTTAAATCTCACTTTAATTTTATATGGAATTATAACAGTAATGAAATGAGATTGAACTCAAATGAATAATGAGCTCTAAATTGAGAAATGGTGTGATAATGCTTTCCATGGTTCAATTAGTCAGCCATCTGTAGTACTTTCTACTAATAGTTACATTGCCTGGTTTAGAAGAGATTTAAACGCCCCTGTCTAGTTTTCAAGAACACGTACCCATTATACAAGAGATATTAGGCATCATGGGGAAAATATAACAGGAAATGTGTGTGCATTGACCCACATCCAGTGGATCTAAGTTTAATATAAAGAGAGTATGAATATTCCAATCTTTAACTGGGAAAAAAAAAATCTGACTACAGCTGAAACGACACCATGCATTTCCTCTGTAACCAGCTACTTCAAAACCTTATCTCAGATTTGAATATCTTTTTGCCTTCAGTGACCCTTTCCATCATGAAGCCCCTGTCTGGATGTTGTCTGCTCTGTTCCCACCCAGTAGGGCTAAGGCTAGGACTGTCTGCTCTCACACTAGAAGCACTGAAAAGCACTGATTCCTCACATACAGGGATTTTTTTCCTTTGCGTCTTGAGTTCACAAGGATCTCACCCTTCATCAAGGAGAGTTTAACAAGCTACAGAACTGGGATATTTTTATTATTCTTAGACTGGGATGACAAGAAACGTTTCTGTACTGCAGGAGTACGAGTCCAAGGTGAGAACAGGTTAACACGGTGCTTTTGCAGAAGCTGGAGCAAGCTGAAGAAGGTAAAGCAAATTTATTCTGATTGACCAAAGAAGAAATAGCTCTACTTGTAGTATCTCCTGAAAGCTGATATTATTCCAGAGAAAACTGGAAGATAAGAGATGAGATGATATTCCATGTTTAAAAATGGCTAATACTGAATTTATTAGTGTTTGTAAGGCAGGATTTTTTTTGCAAAAGGGAAGCTAAAACACAAAAAAGGGAAGGTTGGCTGTATGTTTTAATTTGTGTTAGAAAGCACTTACTGTACCATCCAGGAGAATAGGCAGTAGAAACCCTCATTTTTAAGAAGAAGAGTCAACATACTCTATGTTATGTCTATATTGATAGTGATAACTCCCTAGTAAATCTATTACTTTGTGATTCATGCAAGGCACACAGAAGTGTGTTGCATTGACACAGCAATCAGGATTTAAACACATCCTAATTAGTTGCCAGTGCCTGTCACTGAAAGGGCACTAACCTGATGCACAGTGAGCAAAGTGTATTGCCTAAATACTGTCCATTAAAATAGTATTTATTTATATTAATGTTAACCTGCCCTTGACAAACTTTCATTGTCCTATGGCTCTGTTGCAGTTAGTTAATAATTTACTCATAATTACTTGTCTATAAGAAGCTGAATCTTTCCGCAAACAAAAGAGAAAGTGTTTTATGAATTCTTTTTAATATAAGCAGGGTGCGTTTCCTTCTAGGAAAGCAATTTAGTAGTAAGCTGGTTTTGTCCATGGGACAAAAGTACCTCTGAAATTCTAATTAAGTTTTTCTTGTTTTAACATGGTATTAATACTGTATTGCTAGAACTTCTCCAGGACCACGTTAAGATCACTGAAGCAGTGGTTATTCTAAATGATATAATCTTAATGTGGCTGTAGGGCTCTCTAGCATTAAAAACAACATTAAAGTGTTTAAATTGTGGGAGATAAACACATTACACGGCTTTGCATTTCACCTGACTTGAGCCTAAGAGACACAGAATGATTATAGATCTTCATCTCTTCACAGACCTAAAAAGTTCTAGGTTACCCATTTCTTGATGCAAAAAGAAAACACCGGAAATTTGAATTGCGGAAATTCAGCAGAAAAAAAAGTCTGATTATAAGCTTAGTAAAGTTGATAATACTAAGTAACACTTTATAATACACATTTAACAATAGGCATAATTTATGAAAACTGGATCAAGTTCAAGTACCACAAACCTGTGTAAGCATTAAAAGTATTCTAACCCTTGCAGTTGTCAATAGACTGCATGTATCAGTTTCTCACATACTGAGGATAGGCAAGCAATAATGTATTTTCACATGTATAGCATGAACTTCCCTTTAGTAGAGGAGATGCTGGAAAAACCTGTTGTGTGAGATAAAGTCATATAATACACAAGAGTGTATTATCAGAGACTTTGAATGGGACTAGACTGAGATGGTGAATAGGTGGAAGGTTTGTGATTAATACCTCTCACCGTTAAATAAAATTCAGTACTCCATTGCCTAAACCTGCATGTTAATTAATAATTAAAAATTATCTGCAGAATATCCACCTGTGAACATTTATGAAAATAAATACTTTATTATGCTTTTCTTCACTGATTACAAATTACCCTGTGTCTAGCTATTATTAGATATGCACGTGTGAATTATTATTAGATATCCACATGTATCCTCCATTGATGCAGCTACAGACTCATATTCAAAGGCAAAACTGCACCCACTGTGTAAGACACAAACAATCCATGCCTCTTCCCAAATAACTTCTCTTAGTTCTGACCACAGGTCCAATTACAATTAGCTTATGAGAGCAAACAGAAATTAACATCTGCCCATAGATCAGATTAAATTAAAGGCATGAACATGAGTAGATGCAGCATATGAGAACTGTTCAGTTAATAAAGCTTCATTCTACCATTCTTATATTACCCAGAGGCTGCAGCTGAAGGTCAAAACTGCACTTCCTTTTTGTCAGTTGTCATTAGGTATCCCAACATTCCACTGAATTTAGCACAGGGAAAAAAACCTTTGCTGGAAAATACTTCCTTTTTAAGACAGCTTTCATTTCGGCCTTGAATTCAATTATTTTTAATTCAGCCTCAGGGTATTTTGTTTGATAGCCTGCTGCAGGCTTAGTACCGCATATATGACTGCTGCATTAGCAGAGCTCTGACTTTGACACTTATCTGTCATTACTGGGATATATTTGACCCTTAGCAGCACCATTGACTTGCGAGGGGACGTACTTGGATCTATCAGTGTGAAAACATAATATTATGTCTTTAGAATACTATTTAAGAGATTCATCTTTCATCAGCAGTATGAAAAATAATGTCAGTTAATCACTGATCCTTCAAAAATTGTGACTAAGTTGGGCATTATTTTTTTCTTTTTTTTTTTTTAATTGAAGAACATATAGTTCCAAACAGAAAAGAAAATGCTAAGGCTATATTAATTCAGGAATTAAAGGTCACCTTTCGCATGCTAGCAAATACAGCCCCAGTAGGATATACATGCTGATGAAGTCAGCAAGCAATTAAGGACATGACTCCTACACAACCTCTTCAGCTTACTAGCCACTTAATCATACAAGGTGTCGAGCCTTGTCACCCTGGACCTAAAACACATGCTTAATTTTAAACATGTGACTTGGTTACAGGATTCTGTGAGATTACTTGTGCATAATATTAGACACCTGTTTAAATGCTTTGCTGGATCAAAGCAGGACTGCTCAGCATTTTGCAGGATTGCATGTTAAATGTGTTTTATCTCATCCTATTGGAAAAACTCTTTGGTGGCTATATGCTTATGTAGTGGGAAGAGAAAGAACGTCTTCTGATTATGGTGAGATTCAGCTTTTCAAACTTTACTGTATGGGCTGATGTTTGGTAATAAAAGGTTTATTTTCTTCTAATTTATTTTTAGTTGCAAATTGCCAGTTCTCAGCTATTCAGCTCCAGACAAGTGTGACAGACAAGAAAGCAAAGCAGGTCATTGCAAATACCGCTCTTCCTGAATTATGTTGAGGCTATTGTCAAAAATAAACACCAAGTTCCTAAATGTGAATATATCCTGGGGAGAGCAAAGTCTAAGTGTCGTAATGAGTTGCAAAAAAATGGAGTGGCTGCTTGTAAGCATATGGTCTCCCCTTTATGGTTTTAGTATGATGTCTGAAGTCTGATTTTTCAGTGTTAAGCAGATTTACACCTTGTGCACATCAAATTAGCTAGTGCTCAGAGCTGTTTTTTTCGGGGGCTGGTTTCAGAACACACGGCACATGTTCACATTTTTCTTGCTTTTCACATTTAGCTGACTTTCATGAAAATTTCCCCTTGGCCTAGTTGGAGCAGAGCAGCAGTACTGTCCTGTTACTGCTTTTCTCCCCGAGTAATTTAAATAGTACACAGCAGCTTTTGGAGCCCTACAGTGCGTTAAGGCTGGCGGCTGGTTTCGGGAATGACGGGCAGAGCTTCCATTGCAGGGGCTCTGATTCTCACAGCAGTGACTCACTGCAAGTGCCACGTGGCAAAGTTGGCTGATGGACTTAAAAAAGAATTGCCCAATGCAAGCAGGCATCTTTAGATTTATATTTTACAACAAAACTTTATTTTCCTCCTCCATTCCCTTTTAGCTGTGTCATAGAAGGATCTAGAGTGAAAGCCAAATGGTTCCTGGAAGCAAGTAAATAAAATTACCTGGCCTCCACAATTCCAGTATGAGAGATATCAAGTCAAATGAATGGAAAAATGCTAAAAGATGAGGCAATAAACATTTAGTTCTCCACATTAAATCCATTAGGAAAAGAATAGTATTTGTCTTTGCGACCATTATGGCAATACCTGGAATGCTCTGTTTGTAGATAGTAGCTATGGTCACGGCATGAACACTGCCACTGGAAACTGGGGGACACTGACTGCTTTGTGTTTTCATGGATACGTCACACAGAGGAGATATATAGGTATATATACACATGTATATTTACACATATATACACGCACACATATATTTGCTGTGCTACTGTAACAGTTGCTCCATTAGAAGTTTCTGGGCTATCTGGAATGACCAATGGGTGTCAATGTTTATACAAAGAACTGGAGAGATTCCACAGAACAAAAGTTGTACAGAAAGAAGTCCTGGCATTGCGCTGATATTGTTTGCAGGATGTAGCTGTCCTGATTTGATACAAACCAACAAAACCAACACAAACCATAGGGAAGCTCTACCCTGCTTTTTCTTACTGCTCCCCTGCACATAACTTACTTCTCTGATCTGTCATCATCATCATTCAGTAGAGGGTGAATGGTTTGGTGCTTCTATCTATGGTTTGGTCATCAGGGCCCACTCAGAAAAAGGGGAAGTAATGGTTTAAGAGAGACATTTTAAAGGTTGTTTTATTGATGTGATTTGTTTTACATTTTGTTGCTGCATTGTTTAGCTGCTATTTCTGTCTATCTGTGTTTTAACAGTGACTGCTACTATTCTGTCTTCAGAATATCCCAATATCTTCCTACTTTCTTCTCTCCTGACTAGAAGGAAATATCATTAGTACAAACAGTAATAAATAGGCTCTGATTTTCAGGAGTCAACAGAGCTTTTTAGTGTGTGGATTGATATTTATTAAATGCACTTACAGACCTCAGACAATCTAACATGGCTTAATTAATATCGCTCCTGAGGTCATCATTTTGCTGTCATATTTTTTCAGATGCTAGCCATGTGTTAATATTCTGTTAATGCATAACCCATACTGATTTCCAATAAGAAGTGATCCTACTGGCGAGAAATATCACATTTAATCAAATACCATGTGATTTGGGAAACTTGGTAAGAATGAGGATGAGAAAGTATGCTTAAGTGTAACTCTTTAACAAAATACAAGGCTATGCAAGAATTACTTTATTAAAATAGTTTTTAAAAAAGCCCAAAGAAAATACTCTATGTTTGCAATATTAATTTGTATTAAATTTCTATTCATAACATATGGATTAGCGTGAACAAGGGATTTTCTTTAATATTTTATTTGGCTGGATAGAGTGCAAGGGTTCCAGTACTCTGGAGATGATCACTCTGAATGACTGGGTGACCCATTAAAGCATTCTGCTGAGGTATGTCTTTGTCCTGCCAGCTGGAGGATTTTGCCAGGGTTAAGTGCCAAAATAGATCTCAATACAAAAGTTTTAACTAATTCAAGGAAATCGTTACGTAACCTCACTGCCAAGAATAGTGTTCACGTATACTGTTACGGAGAGATGTGATGAGGTTGAATATATTCCTATTCGCAAAGTACTTTGATAAGAAGCTGTTACAGTGTGCAATATATTATCATGCTAAATATGTACTTCAGTCTTTGAACAGGGATTGGGCAGAGAGAAAGTATGCTAAACAGAATTTTCAATTAATATGCACTGAAATAGGTTGTATAAATTCTATGAAGACAACAAATGCTAAAGATAATAATTTGCCATGTGCAAATGTATAGTTATGTGCATATTAGTATAATCTGCTAATATTTCCTCTTTAGAGTTCTAAAGACAAGGACAGTAGATCCAACCTTACGTGTTTTACATCAGCATCTCAGAAAGCAAACATTTTGCATTACTACAAAAAGCTCTCAGAAATATTTCATGATATGATTTTGTTCCAGTATCCATCTAATCACTACAAATGTATTATTTTTCACTCTGCTCCCAGGACAAAGTAGGAGTAGTAAGGAACAGTATTAAAGTGAGGCTCAGAATTAATTATGGAAGACATCTCTGCTTATATCTGAGGTCTGGTTGATACTGTGTCTCCAGCATTTGAAGGCAAGACCAAGTGCCCCACTGACCTCAGGAACACAGACCTAGCCTCTTCACTAGAAGTACTTTTTATTATTATTTTATGCTATTTCTGTGTTTAAGTGCTTGCCCTGCTGCAGCTACTGATGTTACATAAAAGCCAACAGTATGTTCTACAGGAACAACAAAAATGTGAAGGAGGCTGTTGGACACAAACAGTTGGAACTTTGGGGTTTTCTTTTTAACCTTGGAAAGTATTGATCTGTACTGAACCTTAAGCTGCTTCTTTAACATTTACTCTGTACCTTTAATCAAAGTTCAGGAAGGTTTTATATATAACTATTTAACAAAAACATTGTGATAAACAAGTTTATGGTATATTGGTATATAAAGGCTTTTAGCCTTTTAAAATATAATTCCCCTCAAGATAATAACATGCAATTGTTTTCTATCATTTCCCTGTACTCAGTTAGACCAAATGCCTTTAGGCAAAACTGGGGAGTACACATTTATTCTCTCAGATTTCACTTCTTAAGAAAAAAAATATTCTTTGTATAATTAAGTCATCATTTAGAGAACACATAAATTTTCACACTGTTACTCCATTCATATGGGTTTTTTTTCCAAACTGCCATGCCAAATTAATCTCTGGTGCAATATTGTGTCACCAGTGAAGCTGTGCCACTTACTTGCTTGGACTCTTTAGTTTTAATTGAAAGATTTATCATTCCAGAGTTTCCTTGTCTTCAGTACTTAGTACATGGATCCTTGGAAACCCTGACTGCTTTGCCATTACTGTCTCTTTTCTTTATATAGTGTATGTTTTTCTTGTGTTTTAGTAATGGTTTCTTTTAATGGAACGTGTGGAAAGTTTTCTCATATAAACAAAATTAAAAAACCCACTGTGATTTGTACTTGACTCATATAGGTACAGTTATGCAACTTAATTTAGCTTTTTTGTGTTTATTGCACTTAATTAAATAATTTGTTATTGATAATGTGTAATTGTGCAAGTTATATTATGATTAAATGCAATAGTTCATTCTTCCTCACATATTTAATTGCCAAAACCAAGAATGCCAAGGTGTTGAGATAATTAATGAACGGAGGTGGGGGTTTTAATTGCAAAGATCCAGGATTGATGAATATTTTAAATACTTCTGTGATACTGTACACAGAATATCCACAAGAGGGAACTGTTTTACATAAAGAAGAGTCATTTCCTTGCTGCTAAAACACCGCTTTCTGGAACCAAATCCTCCAGAATTAGGTTGACTAGGCATGATTGTGTCCTGGACTACGCTACATGATAGGACCAGGAAAAACATAGGTCAGCACAGTGTTTGTTATGTTCTGTAAATAGTATTGTTAACTAAGTAAATTTTGATCTCTTGTGTTGAAATATTAAATAGACAGCTAATCTGAAAACCAATCCATTTAAGCTTTCTGTTTGTTTGGAATAGATCTCTCCAGGATGCAGAGCTGGGAAACCTTGTTTAGTCTTAAGGCAACATGAAATGGAGTTGTTGCCTCAGTAAATGAAGCATGCAGCCCCAGCGGGCTTTCTCAGACTCTGCTTTAAAAACCTGCACTGAAAGCAGGCCTTTCCTTATTCATAAAAGAGTAAGCTCAAATGGGACTTAATGGAAGGGATATGCATTCAAGGATCATTTTTACCTCTGTCTATGAATAGGTGAACAAAATACAAAGTTAACTGCTCTGCTTTGTCTTTTGCAGATGACTCCTAGTATGGAAGCTTTTCACTGGTAAGGTAAGTCTCACTAGTTGATATCAATATTTACTTTTCAGTATGACTTTAATCATAAATATTTGTAGAACTGGTGAGTTTCATCGTAAATATTTGTAGAACTGAGCAATATTTATGTAAATAAAAGTTTTGTTTATACAGATAAAACAAAAGGTTTTCCGCTGGATATATAGTGTGAAATTTATAAACTAGGACTGACTCCTAATGTATGTGTTGGTTGGTTTATGAATACTTTTCCAGCCTCAGAACTTAAAACCAGCCTTTTACAAGTGATCACAATAAATCTCCTATCCTTGTACAAATCTGTGTGTAAACTTTGTGTGAACACAGTCAAATGAAATTATTTTAACGTATAGACTATATTTTGTGGTGCACTTGCTTTGCTTTGCTGCGTTTTTTCTTTAGGACCATCTTTGGTATGTGTGGATACAGTATTATGGAGATATTTTAGAAGTGCCTAATGATCCTGTTTGCATCTGGAGTGCTCTTGAATCCAGTGTCTGCAGCACTCAGCTGCAGCAGTACTGAGTCAAATAAATACTTTTTAACTCATACCTTCTGAGTGCATAAAGAAAAAAACTGTATTTTCAGACTGCAGCCTCTTTGTCAAATATTCTGGGCCCTCTCAAGCAACAGCAAGAGAGGATGCATGTCATAAGTCACGGCTTCACAGACTCAGCCCTTGTTATGTGGCAGACCAGAATACGGAAGAAATTCCACCATGCGGAAGTCTTCCCTGGGATATGCTGTGCAGCTGCTCTTCGTTGTCCTCTCTTTCAAGGTGCACAGGGCTTGTAGCTTCTATTAGCTGTAAGAGTGTCTGTAAGTACCCAGCACTTCTGAAGATCAGACATCAAGTGCCTGTGTTACGATGCTCCTGCCCTTGTTCCACTCCTGGTGTTTGCTGACGGATAAAAGGATCCGTGGGTATGTGCGCAGCTGTAGAGGGTGCTCCTTGAACACCAGCACAGGAATGCTGAGCCAATGACCATCAGGACCAGGTTCTGAGCCCAGGACCCAAGGTGTGTGATCCTGTCCTGACAACCTGCTGCAGTCCAGGTGGCTTTCTAGCTGTGGGGAGGGCTGGTAATGAAAAGACATGGGAAGGGGCAGCAGCTGTGGCAGTGCATGCATGTGGCAGCTGTGACATGCAGTTTCTTTTCAATCAGACTAGTTTTCTGCAGCTAGAAATCCTCAATTTGATTCTCTGTTACAACAATCTCCTGGGAGTGGCCTGCTTCAGGTATGCTATGTAACTGACTGTTTTTCTTTGGGAAAATGTAGCATTTTTCTCACCTGTATACACCTCCATATTATTATCTAATACCTTCTCTATTGAATGGTCTCTATTAAACCCTTCTTGAAAAACGAAGCCTTCTCCTGAAGGAACAGACTGGAGAAACAGACTGGAAGGAGATATCATGATAAACTCACAGAGTTAGACAAATAGTGGTGTTACTGCATGAAAAAAGAGGGGGTGGGAGGGTTAGGAGCCCCATAAAAAGCTTTGGGAACCCATAAAATCTCATTACCTTCACTTAAATAGAAAACAAAAACAACCAACCCCCTGGCAGATGCAGATACAGAAACTACTACTAGTAAATGTTAACAGATTACTATTTCATAATGGTGGCTCTCTGCTGGTATAGCAACTAGATAAGATGGGGGAATGTCACGCACACAAAGGCTGCTGTATTTTACCCTTGGAAAGATGTCAAGAGGATCTGCATAATACTTTGTATAGACAACCCAGTGAGCAGACCATGTGCCAAATGGAGATTTTGATTTGTATATAAATTAATACACGTATTGACATATAAATTTCTCTGCTTTTCAATGTGAATTAAAAAAAAAAAAAAGTAGGAGACGAACTATCCACATTTTTTTGCTGGCTTCCCCTTCCCCCCCGCCCCATTCTCCTCAAGTGCGTAATTTTAAATTGTTATTTATATTTCTAAGGGTTGAATTCCGGAATGTTCTCGGGATGTGCGGCAATTTACGGTGCGTTTGCGGAGCGTTTGCAGTACTTCCCCGCGTCAATTAAAGACAAGCCACGAACGCCTTCAGCGGAAAAACCCACGCCACGGTCCCCGATGTTTATTTCACGCTCTCTTACCGCGTTTCCATGCCAGCTCCCCCCCTCCCGCGCCGTGCGCATCCCCGGGCACCTGCTGCTGCAGCTCAACCGCCTCCTGCGAGCCCCGAGCGCGCCCCCCTCCCTCCCTCCCTCCCCCCGGCCCTCCCTCCCCCGCTGCCCCCGGCTGCAGCCCCGGGCCCGCCGCCCCCGAGGCCGCGCCGCGGAGGGGTCGCGCTGGCCGCGGTGCCGCGTTGTGCCGCGCTGTGCCGCGCTGCGCTGCGCGGCGGGCGAGGGATGCGGGAGATGGGCGCGGGGGCCCGGCGGGGCTGCGGGGGCCGGGGCCGTGACTGCGCCGTGCGTTGGCCGCTGCGTCATGACATCCTTCGAACCGGCCCCGCGCACGGCCGGCGCGGGGGGGCCGCTGCCGCCTGCCCCCGCCCCACCGCGGCTGCGGAGAGCGCGGCGCGGCGGCGATGGACGCGCCGGGGCCGGCGGGACTTGTTGGACCGGCAGCTCCCCGGCGCGGCCGGGCACCGCCTCGCCGCCACCTGTGAAGCGCCCGCCTCGGCACACAGCCCCCGCTCCCGCCTCATCCTCCGGAGCGGTCGCTCGGCGCTTCGGCGGCGCCGCGAGCGGGACCGAGCGGCCGCGGGGCGGGGAGCGCTGCCCATGGGGCGCCGGGAGCCCGCCTGAGCCGGCGCCCCCACCCCCGGCGGCAGCGGCAGCGCGGCATCCCCGGCCGGCCCGGCTCCCCCGCCCCGCGGGGCCTTTGATGCGCCCCCGGAGCGGCCGCGGCTGCGGGCGCGGGGCCGTCGCGTCCCCCGGCGGCACAGAGGGAGGGGCGGGAGCCGGCGGCGCCGCTGCGCGTGTGGGAGCAACAGCCTGAGCGACAGCCGGGCCCTGGAGGGAGCTCCCGAAGGATGGGCGAGGAGGCGGCGGCAGCGGCAGCGCACGCACAGATGGGCCAGCGGAGGATGAATTAGGAGCCACAGGAGGCTGCTGCCGGCACCGAGGGGGGAAGAGGAGAGGAAGGGGCTGGACTTGGAAGAAGAGAAGGAGGAGGAGGAGGAGGAGGGTGCGCGGGGGGGACTGAGTGTCGTTAATAACAAGTTAAAGACTAATAACAATAATAACAGACCACCTCCGGGAGGATCCGCGGCGGAAGCTGAGTGAGGGATCCCCGCTGAGGCCAGCGGGGTCGCAGCGCTGGGTATCTTGGAGAGACGCTCAGAGGCATCAGTTTGTGGTGGTGGTGGATGATTTTTTTGGGGTGGGCGGGGTAGGGGCTGTGTATGCGGGAGAAGGAAGGGGTGGGAATCTGAGGAGGAGACTATATTTTTATTATTATTTTTAATTTTTTAAATATTATTTTCGCCGTACAAAGAGGACGCTCGGAATTCACCGGCCTGTCGGCTCCCGAGAGGGACCCGGGAATTGTGCGGTCGCTTTTCTTCACCTGCTTTTTTTTTTTTTTTTTTTTTTGGTTGTTTGTTTGGTTTGGTCTTTTTGTTTGTTTTGATTGGGGGCTTTTCATTTTTATTACTCCTTATCCCTTCCCCGCTGAGCAGCGGCGGCAGCAGCAGCAATATGGCTGGTGATGGGCTTTTTGGGGGGCGCTGGCGGCGGGAGGAGCTCTCGGAAGCCCCTGCGCGCCCGGCTCGCTGTTAGCTATGGCAAATGGCAGCGGCGGCGGCTCCTACCCGGGCGGCAGCGGCAGCGGCATTAGAATGAGTAACAATATCAACGCCAACAATCTCAACACAGACTCGTCCTCCTCCCCCGTCAATGTGCCCAAGATGGATGCGCTCATCATCCCGGTGACCATGGAGGTGCCCTGCGATAGCCGCGGACAGCGCATGTGGTGGGCTTTCCTCGCCTCATCCATGGTTACTTTCTTTGGGGGACTGTTTATCATCCTGCTGTGGAGGACCCTCAAGTACCTGTGGACTGTCTGCTGCCACTGCGGGGTCAAAAACAAGGTAACTCCCCCTTGCCTTCCCCTCCTGCTGCCGGTGATGGTTTGGTGAGCTGGTGGTGGTGGTGGGGAGGAGTAGTAGTAGGAGCCCAGCCTTGTGGAGCAGGACACCTGGGCGAGGTGGCAGCGGAGCGGCCGCCGTAGGGCTGCTGCTGGTGGCATGTGCTGGCTGCTCGTGGCTTGGGGCTGCCACGGGCTGCTGGAGCTGCAGCGGGGGCAGTGCCGCTGGAGGGCTGAGGTGTTGGGTGCAGTCCCGAGGCGTGTCCCCCGTTTGCCCCTCTCTCTTCCACCGCACACAGGCACTCAGTCGTTTTCATCTGGTGCCATGAAAGTTACACCTGGAGCCTGGCGCTCAGCCTGTCGGGGAGGCACACGCTGGTGTAGCGGGACGGTGCAGATCAGAAGTTTATATGCACCCTTGGGACTGCCAATGATGGGGTGGGAGCTTGCATATGCTGATCTAAACTCTCGGTTGTCTTGTGGAATGAGAAACTTTGGCAAAATTGAAAGGGTAAATTTCTCACTCGAGATTCTTTATAAAGCTAGTTCCACTCCCTGAGAGTCTTGGACGTTTCTGTTTGTTAAATGTAGCTGTCTAGAGCATTATGTACATTTATGAGTAACACACAATATTGTCTTAACATAAATGTGAAGTCTTTGAGGCACCCTCTCTGCCCCTTTGATTCTTGCATATTACTAGCTGGAAGAAAGCATAGTATGTGAAGTAAGTTCAGCTTCTGCTTTGAAGGGTCTGTTTTCAAACCAAAGCTATGAACTTGATCAAGTCCAGACTTTCATTTTTGATTACGAAAAATGAGATCGAAAGTGTTACGACTCTGTATTGTGAAAGTGGATTTTGACAGACCCCGAAATAGACCAGCAACTGGAGTTTCTCCCCTTCCCTTTTCACATTTTTTGAATTACAAATGGAATAATATCTGCTTCAGTTATTCCTGGCACACAGACACCCACAAAAACACACACACCTTTTAATATATGGTTGCTAGGTTGCTGGTTTGCTTTGACGTACAGTGAGCTGTCTTCCCTTTCTCCTGTCCCCTCCCCCCTAAACACACAGCACACATGCCAGCTGAATGTAGGGCCCAGCATTTAGGGGAAACCAGAAACAAAGTTAAAGCATGAAAAGTTATGGCGCTTGTTTATTGTGTAGTTTGGGTTGCCTAAACGAGCCTCCACATTCCAGTTGGAAGTTAAACTATTACAGTGAACTTGGCCTATCTATGGAAGGAGTGATTGCTAATGTTAAGGAATAAAAGCTTTTATGTCAGCCTTAAGCATCAGGAATCCTATCAGGCAGCACTACTTTTCTGTAGGCATTTTACTCAAAACCAAACTTGAACTTTCTCAGGTGTTAGCCAGGTATGATGACACAGCTCTAATGAATTTGTGATAATAAGATACTATTTCCTACAGCAGTAAAAGGCAATTTTCAAGGAAGGGTGAGAAGTGAAGACTTAACCTTTGGTTTAATTGTGTATTTAGAATTTCCCTCTCCACAGAATGAGACAAATCTAAGAAGGCTATCAGGGATCTTGACAAAAAGAAAAATCTGCTTCTTACTACTTTGTGCTTCTTCTCTTGAGAGAGTAAAAAGTTAGAGACTTGTACACAGACTTCTTATGCATGGTTTCTTGGTGGGTACTGTTGGTCAGATACTCCGTTTTTGGGACACATATTAAAGCAGATCAGTAATTTCTTAACCAGTATAGAAAGGTATGTGCAAATTGTCTTTAAATCCTCTTGGTCTAATTGTGTCATTTAGTAACAGGCTTCATTGAGGGGTTCAACCACTTCCAGTCCCAACAGTTTGACATACTATGACTATGGCAGGTTGTAAAATTTGAGTGTATTTCACCTTTGAGACTGAAGTAGTTCTATGAATGTCATTCCCTGGGGCAGGAGGATAAAGGGCTCTGCAGGTAGGGGGAGATATATATCTCCTTTTAGATCCTATTTGTTCCACTTGTAAGGCTTTTCAAGACTCTGGTGGAAAAGAATTTTCAAGGGCTGATCCTGCATTCCTTATATGATTAAATGGGGAATTGGAGGGAATTCTGTGTATGCAGGGATATTAGCTTTAACTAGTTACTGCAAAGCACTGTCCTGGTATTTAACATGTAAAGGCTAACTGAAGTAACAACTGGAAATGTCTTAAACTTTGCTGTTATCAGTCATATGCTTTGCTTCTTGGTGAGCTGGGAAGAGCTGCTGAGGCAGCTGGGGAGAAATGTGAATGCATGTATATGCCATGTTGGCTATATTGGACCTGCTACAAAAGCAATTGTAGAAGAAGTAGCTCCTCCTACTGCAGGATTGAAGAAGTTTTCTGCATATTAGGAGCTTTCCTTTCCTGTACTGCCTCTCCTGCTGCTCCACAGGTTGCAGGGGAGTTGGGCTATCCAGCATCATCTCACTGTCTACATAAAGAGCAGTCCCAGCGAGAGAGCTGAAAGAAATCTTTCTCATGTCTACTTTCTGTGGCCTCTTACTGAATAATTCACATATATATGTGAATAATTCAGAGTTACTGTGCTGATACTCATGTCCGTATATGTTATTGCAAAGAACTGCAAAAAGTTTTGTGTTTTTCCTCCCTGCTGTATTCTAAGCATGACATTGTATTTCATGCATTTGTCAATGATTGTTAACTTGACTTTGGGATGTAAAACTTTTTAATGGCTACGTAGAAGGATTTAGAATGTGGTTTGTTTGGGGTTTCCCCCTCTTCAACTCATTAAATTTAAAGCTGGAATTTAAAACCATGATATAAACAGTTTGACACTTTGTGGTATGAAATTTCATTACATTTTTTGCTTCCCCTGGAGATAATAAAGTCATGATATTGTAAGTCAAGCATATGAAAACTGCTAACAGAATCATCAACACTGTCCCTTAAAATTCCATATCTAAGTTATGTAATTGTATATGAATGGAACGTTACTCTTAATCATGTACTAAAATGATTGTTGAAGTTTTAGGATTTTCATGCTCCACACTTGCTTTGTGAGTTGGCATTTGAAAAAATTCTGTCATAAAAAAGGTAAATCTTTACCTTTGTTGTCAGTGTTTCATATAGTGTGATAGTCATTACTACTGGAGCCCTTGTATTTCTTTATTTAATATGGTATATAATTTTAGATGCAATTTTTCAGAATTAGCCACAGTCTGTTTGCAGCCAGCCTTGAAAAAGGCTGTTTTTCTTCTCAGTGTTTACATCTGCATTTTTAGTAGTGCTTAGATACTGATAAAGGACTTGTCATTGCTTTTTCTTTGTCCCTTGACCAACTCATTTCTGTTTGTGTATGAAAAGTAGAATGTGAGATTAAACTTCACTGGGCTAGACTGTGACACCCGTTAGGTGCTCTTGTTTGTGGTAACAGCAGACAAAATAAATAAGCATGGTGATGTACATATAGGGGCTAAATGAATATTATGCAATGTATAGTTCTTTTGATTATATGGATCTGCTTCTGCATTTTCTATGCTCCTGGAGGGCATTTTCTGCTGACATTATCTAATACCATATGATCATGTATTAGAGTTTGAACAAACTCTAAAACGTGAAGAAGGAGCAGTGGAATGAGAGAGCACAAGTTTGGGGCACAGTCAGCTCCCGGAGCTGGCCAGGGCAGAATCAAGTGGGATTTGAATCCTTTTGAAGAATGTGATACCAGACCCCTTATTGCTGCTGCGTGGTTCCCCAGTGAAGGCGGCCTCTTATGGACCTTATGTCATCAGCTGCTGGCAGGTACAATATATCCTTATTGTGATGCTTGCAGTGTTTTGAAGAGCTTTTCCTCGCCACAGCCCAGGACTTGTACATGTATAAAATGAAATTATGAGTATAGGTAGCAGTTGCTAGGCTGAAATTACAAGCCCTAATAGCCTCCTTTGACATTAGTCTATGTATTTTTGAAATATAGTAAGTTATGCAGTGCTAGGTTTGGTCAGTAGAAACTGAGCAACATTCCCATTTGTTTTGAATTGAAAAAAAATATGGTTTTGCTGGAAATACAATATTTGCAAAAGTCATCTTTGAAAAGTTAACAATTTCAACCCAGAACTCTAAAGCCTGAGAAAATTTGTAAGTGGAAAAATTTAAGTTTTCCGTAAAACAAGCACTGTTCATTCCAAGCTGGCTCTTGTGTAGGCTAGGTTTGCTGGCTTCTGAGCAATACCTGCATAAATGTCCTCTCCAAATAAAGAAAGAAATTTGAGGCATGATCTGTTGAGAAAAGTTTAAGCATTCGTTGGAAGACACGTGTGGACGCATAATGCAGGAGATTCCTTCATTTCAATCTCCACGTGGAAACGTCACCTTGACTCTCTTGAAGATGTGCTGAGCAGCGGCGTATGATGAACAACTGGAAGGCTCAAGGGATTAGCAGGAGCTGTAATGCATTTTGCTGTTAGTCACATGCCCAGCCTGGCTCAATCATTCCTGTCCCATGGCTATCAGGTGGTCTGCACGCAATCACTCCATGAGAGCCTCACCAGACAGGTTGCCAATGGAGAGGTGGCCATGGCGGAGAGGTCAAGGTCTGAAAGGAAAGGTGCTCGCAGCCCTTTGCAGATGGTGTTTCGACAAGCAGGAAAAGGCGCTGGTGTGGAGAGGTGGATGCTGCTGTTTTCCATGCTTTGAAAAGGAAGATACTCTTGGCTCTCTGGAGCTTATAAAGGATTTCACATTTTATAAACACATGCTAAAATAGGTTATGCATGTGGAAAAGAAAATGTATAGACAAGGATTTAGGCTGTAAACCAAATGTTCTCAACCAAAATGTTATTTTAGTATAGTATCATACTTATTTTCAAGGCTTTGCAACACATTCATTTAAGGAGAACATCTGCATTCAGAAAGAACTTGAAAACCTCACATTTGCCAGTCTGTAATTGCTGGTTGAAAACCATTAGAGTTCATCTTTTTTCCAGTTTAGCTCAATAGAAGAAATGCCTATAATAGCAAAAAAAAAAAAAGCTTTTAGGTAGCACTGATCCGTGTACTCAGTTTTGATGCATTGGGATTTCTGAATGCAGAATGAGGGCAGTTTACAGCCTGAGACAGAAACAGTGAACATTTAGAGAGCACTAGCCCTAAATATAATGTCTGCAGGGACAGGACCTAATGATTATAATTAAAACCAGCAATGATGGTACTTGTGTATGTCCTGTATTATTGCAAGAAAGTGGATTCTGAATCTTAGTCATTGAGTGTCCTTCCTGGGACAAATCCTAAAAAGAAGCAGTAATCTCTAGTCAGCAGGCACAACACAGAGTGGCAGTCGGTGTTCCTTTTGAGATCGGCTCTGCTGTTCTGTGGAATCCAGCTCAGAGTGACAAAAGTCTATGTGAATTTCAGGGCTGGCTGGTGATAATTCCTCAGCAGGATCAGGCTGTAGTTCAGCAGCAGCAAGGCATCCTGCAGTGTGAGGTTGGGAGGGCAGCAGTTACTGGGGAGGTGTAAACATAAAAATAACACTAGATGAAATTAGGGGACAGGGTATCGCTTTGGTCCTGCTAAACATACCTAGTCACATTGCATAAAACTGGTATTTTACATGTATGAAAGTTACTGAACTATGAGAAGTCTGAGGAGGGCACAGTAAATACAGCTTGTGGAGGTTTTCTAAGGGAAAGATTGCTGAAACATTGTGTGGGTGTTAATGGTTAAAAAATATTTTTCTCCCCCACATATGATTTTAGTGGCAAAAGGAAAGGAACTGCACTTTAAAAAGCTCTTGTAAAAAGCTGTGTGTGTCTGTAATGGGTTTATATGCTGCTACATGGCTGAAAGCTTAGAATCACAGAATATCTTGAGTTGGAAGGGAGCCATAAGGATCATTGAGTCCAGCTCCCTGCTCCTTGCAGGAATACAATGCCTGACTGGGAAATGAGCGCAAAACTGTGTTAGATCACAGGACTAGACTGGTATTTATATGAAATTAGACAGGGCAAAATACACCAGTTCCAAATTAGAGCACGTGGTTTGTCAGTGTGGGCACTTTGACGGGGGCACACAGGTCACCTTGGGTGACAGCGGAGGGTGGAAAAGCAGCAGAGTATGGAAAAATGAGATAGAGTGATACCTATCTTCCATGCCTGTCAGAGACATTGGTCAGGAAGGGCCCATTTTGAATCCTGATGGTATTTATAGCCTGAGAATGCATCGGGTTTGCATCTTTGAGAGGAACACTTCATTTCCATATATAGTATACATGGTTCTGGTTAAATGAATGTGCTGCCACTGAAATGTGTTGAGTTTCGTTTGCTTTGAGATGATATATTGCATGTATTTGTCTGTTTGAGAGTTACAGAAATGAGGGAGTTATCCAAGGTCTGTTGAAATAGAGGGAAGCAGTCCTAGTAACTTCAATGGCTTTGGAAGCAGGCCTAGATGTTCACAGTGTCCTAGATGAATCAGATTAAAAAAAAAAAAAAATCCTAATGTTAACATTTTAAGCTTTTAAAAGCTTTTTTCTTTTATTATAGCAAGTTGTATTTACTTGGTTTGTGGCCATTATGTCTGAGAATTCAACATTAGAAACATAATATTTAAAAGTGTCACACGGTATGTTTCCATTCCAGTCAAGAATGATACCTTCTGCCAGGCTCCCCTTGGAAATCAAAACTTGAGTGCTTGAATGGCTGATAATATCCTATAAGGGCATCTCTCCTGCAGGCTGATGTGCAATGGTAAATATTGGCTCTTTTTTTAGAACTGCAGTAAGTGCACATTTAGTGGAACTGGCAGAGGTCCCTTGCCCCATGGATCACCTGCAGGACAGACACATGTGCAGCTGCAGCCCTGAGTCCTAGAAATCTTTTTGCATGTGCTGAGCTTCGCTACCTAAGTAAAGTATCAGAACTGCTAACATAGAATGGGGAAAAAACCCCAAATTCATCATCACCACAACACAGACATGGGGAGGAGTACTGTAACTTCATCAAAAGTTGTAGCATCACACAACAACTGAACGGGTTATCACTGTAACTGTTAAATACAGGTCTACTGTGTTGGTTTTTTTTTGCTCTTTGTATAATAAATTTATAATGCAGTTTTGTTTCCCCTTTGTCCAAGCAAATGATGACTAAATATTTTGGCATATGTGGTTATATTTCATTCATTTTTCATGTTATCTTTTACATTTTTACCTAATGGCTTAGCTCTTCTTTTTTCTTTTAACTAAAAAGGTGACTCACTTTTAATATGCTATTACTATTATTATTATTAGTAATGAGATTAAGTTTAGCACTACTGGTGCTGGATTAATTTTCTATTTTGAGCATAGGGAAAACATTGTTACAGATATGTCTAAAAAAAAACCTGTTTGCAGATGGTGACTTTTAATATTGCAAAAGTAAAGAGAAATGTATTAGAATGATTCTTGGTTTTAGCATCTGTAAGTCTTTCTGGTATAAACTCTGTTAAACTCATTTTAGTTGTGATTGTGCACAGATATCCTACAGGACAGAAATCACTTGGGATGGGTTCCTGCCCTCTGTGACCTGTAATGGTCACAGTTGGTGTAGAGCACTTCAGGTGCTCCAGATGTGGTGAATCCTTTGGCTACATGTGATTTGACATCACTTTCTATAAAGTGAGTTTGCTGAAGGCAGAAGGTTTGTGATGTTCTTACGTTTTCTAGGTTATCCTACTGAAATTATTGTTTCATAAAGAAGCTGACAAACTCTACTTGGGTTTTGAAGGGAAAAAACCCTCCTAATTCCTTTTCCTTTTAGTCACAAGAACAGCTTAGGTAGGAGAAAATATTGCAGAGTCTGCCTATGTGCAGTGCAAACATTTTTCCCCATGAGGGATTTTTTTTAAGGCTTTGATTATACACTTACGATAAATTGGTTTTGTTATATGGGAAGTTCTTCCAGCATTTGGTGTTAGTTTTCGCATACTACATATATATAATACACTTAGACCTAAAGGCTTCTGATTCCTTCAGGATCAGAAACAAGGCAGTACTGGCTTTATGTTTGCATTATTTTCATATCACTCAAGACTCTCAGCTATAAAGCATACTTCTTTTCTTTCACCCTTTAGGGGTCTGGTTTCTGGTTTAAGGCCATGCAGAATTTTACCTGACTAAATGCTGGTTTTCCTCCTTTGACCCTGCCTTTTATGTGTAACTTCTGGTGTTGTCTTTTTGTGAGTCAGAAGAGCTGAATTCCTGTTACAGATCTCTTGGTCCTGAAAGAGAACAACACTAAAAATTTCACAGTTTTGATATTTGCAAAAATAATTTTGGTTGCTTTGCTGGAATATGTCTCTAGGATATAATAAAATTTTAATTTACTGAAAGTGGAAAGTGCTGTCCAACATGTGGAGCTTTGACTCTGCCTATATGATGTAAGTGATAAAGTTTTAATGTTAACTTAAATGATATGTACAATAGGAAGGCCATGGTATCTTTTGTTGCCAGCTGAATGATTCTGTGTGATTCCGGGAATGAAAGGAAAAAAAATATTTGCTTTTTCTTATTTCCAATTTGTGGCATTATGTTTGTTATTAAATTATGCATAATTTTTAAAGAAAACTCAAGCAGCAGTTGTTTAGGTTAATATGAGAAACTGGAATCACTTGCACAAAATAGGTGTATAGACATCAAAATTTACATTTAAGATCTTAATAAGATCTTAATCTGGATTGATTTCAGTCAGTTTCAGCTCATTGCAGAAAGAGTATTATTGTTCTTGAAAACCTTTATCTTTATTAAATGTTTGTTCATGAACATAACAGCTAAAATCAATGTATCTTTATTTAATGCTGACTTTATGCATCATATTTTTGACTTGAGTTGGGTTTAGTTAATCCCCTGGCTTCTCTGCATATATAAACATAGGGGGAAGGCAGTCAAGTGTTTGTAAAGTTACACACTGTTTTAAAGCTCTATAAAGCAATAGGGTCTCTTGCATTAGCATCTAATAGTCTTCATTTTAATTTTCTTGTAGCTAAGAGGTTGATACATACCCAGTAGTAAAAATATATATGTTTTGAGCTGATTGCTCTTGGAAATAACTGTAATAAAAATTAAGTTAAAAATAATTTTTTATGCTCCCATTTTGAAAATGTTACAATTTCAATGGCTGTAGTTGCTTTAATAAACCTGTATGCAGGCTTTTGTCTTTATTTGTTGTCCATGTGATTCTTTGTCTTGGGGTTTTGTGTTAAAGTGAGGAATAGTACTGTGAATAGATCTCAATCTTGCTCCTATGCCAGCTATGTACAAAAGGCTGTTTTCAGGGTGTTTTTCCTATAGCTGATCATTTGAATTTTATTTTCAAAGCGTTTATTAGAAATGGAGAGGAAGGTAACAATAGCTCAAATTAAAGGTAAAAGTTCTAGAAAAGCTTCTGGCAATACAAACAGACTTCTTGAGGTTGTGTGTCAGGTGTATTTGTGTTCTCCCAGCTCAGTGAAAAATGTTTTTGAGCAAAAAGTAAAGGAATAGTTTAAAGTGCAGATTGCTTTTATAACTATTTCTCAGGTTGAATTGTCTTTTCTCTGGGACACGTAGTTTTGGTCCTAGGTATGGATTATTTTCAGCAATGAGCACAAGGGTGTAATTTCCATTGATTTGTAAAATACTCTTTGGATTTTAATTGGTATGTAAGGGTAGTCTATTGTATAACTCCTGTAGAAAATATATACTGCTATGACTTAAAATTGATGGCTCTGATGGTTATAGGTAAATGAGAATGGGCTCTGAGAGCTGATGAAAATGAGAGTTCAATTCTGTGTCTTAAGACTATAGCAGGCCATTAATATAAGTGCAACTGTAGGGGGTTCTTCACCCCTGTAATTATATTGATGTTGCATCCTGGATGTCTGGTTTTACATTGTTGGCGTATTTGGGTTAATTGGACTGCTTTCTAATAATTTATAAGGCCATCGAGTCAAAGTATAAGGTCATTAAGCCACTGAGATTGGCTCAGTTGGGCAGAGTACAGTAACACCAGGGTTGTGGCTTCGGTCCCTGTATGGGCCACTCACTGAGGAGCTGGACTTGATGATCCTTGTGGGTCCCTCCCAACTCAAAATACTCTGTGATTCATTCTTTCCTTAAAAGAGCCCAATCCCTTAAAAATCAATTATATTAAATTTTAAAAATGGTTTAATTCAGTGCAGATCCTGTAGCAAACGCTACATTGATATAAGGTATTTTTAAAAATAATCATTATATTCTTCAGAATTTAATTATAGGTTGTTTCTGTTTGTTGTCTGGCCTTAGGCTTTTGATTAGATTATGTAGTCTGGAGTTAATGCTCTGTAAGTGTCTCACCAGACTCCTGAAGGTGAAAACCTGAGGTTCTTGTTTAGTTGTGTGACATTTGGGGCTAAAATGTTGTGCAAATGTTTTAATATCAGGAGTCGTGCAGTGTATCTGTTATGGAGACAGACCTTGGAGAATTGCCATCACTTACAAGTGATGTGAGCTGGTTTGTGTTTTGTATTGATACATTTTAAGTAAAACTAATTCCTGTACTGTGTGTCAATGCTTTTGCATCATTTAAGTTCTGTTTAGAGGGCTGAAAGGCTTATGTTTGTAGCATTTCCTGCAAGTTGGAAAATTGATTACTGGAGCTTTCGGATATTGTTGTGAAATGTTCCACCCTATATAAGGAGCATTTTGCCTTCAAAATTGGAATTAGCAATGGGGAAGGTCTATCTGAACTATTTTTCTCTTGTAGTATTCTGAGGCCATGCAGTTTTGCTGGCTTAGTTATGCCAGATCCTATTACCAGCTTTGCCAGAGGGGCGATCCTCTGCCCCATGCATCTTATGATGTAAAAGCAGATAATAAGGAGAAAGCCAGGAGAGGAGGAGGAGGACTGTCAGAGAACTGATTTGTCCCACTCCATATAAAGCAACCTAGTGATTAAGATAAGCAGATGATTTAATTAACATACATCCACGCACCCCATTTGTTGAATTTTTGAGGGGAATGTGGTTTGTGAGTTCTTTAGAGCAGTTGCTATTTTAAACAGCTACAGGTGGTTACAAGTTGCTGTGCCATTCTAAGTTCCTGTGAAGATTTATTTTTTACATAAGAAGAGAATAAAAGCAATAATAATAATAAAAGCTTTAATTTAGATGGGATGAAATTTTAGCTATAGTGTACTGAGGAATTTTCAATAAGAGAAAAATAATGTGGAGGGAATGAAGGCTGATGACAAGAAGGAGGGATTCTGTCTAGTTCAATGTGCACTGTATGGTATTCACTTTATATGCAGACACTTGGAACATGCTCACTTCATTGCCATTAAAAAAAACCTACTGATTTTGAGTTCCCATATCCACACTGGATTTAAAGAATAATGTTGCTTTTAGGATCCAGGAAGGTTCCCAGTTAAACATATGCTTGTTGGTTTTACTATTTTTAGCTCCTTTGAACAGCACGTGTTCTCCTGAGATATTTATTTGTGAATGTTGTATTCTGTTCTTAAAAGGAAAATCTCTCTCTGTCTAGATTCTTTTTCTGTATCCAAGAAAGGAAAGGACCAGGGTTCTTGTCAGTGCTTTACTTCTTCGAAATCCTAGGAGACGGGGTAAATTAATTAAATCTAAAATGATCCATCTGGTAGTGCTAGCAATGCCAGGGGAGAACAGGTGAAAGAATCTGAGCCAGAGAAAACATATAGTGCATTATATAACATGTAACTTTGTGACATATCGCTAACCAAGACTAATCTTGGTGTCAGGCTTTGTACTTTTTATAAGTCAGATGGTTAAAGGGGTAGTTTGAAGTGCTTGTTTCTGTTGCATTGCTAAAAAACTGTTTTTTTTTTTCATTATTAATGAAAGGCAAATCTATTTAGTCCAACATGTGAGAAACATACCATTCCCTGTATGGGTTTTCTTTGAAAATAAATGGGTTTGCATTGTTTGAAACAAAAATGAAACAAAGTCAATTTCAGAAAAATTATATACCTTTTAAATTTAGAAAGTTGTTATGCAAAATAAAAATCATGGAAGCTATGGTGCCAACTCAGTTTTGCCCCCAAATTTGTGTAAGAAGAATACAAAATCTCTATGCAGACTTTCCTGTTGCCAAGATTACCTTGTTTAAATTCTCAGCAATATTTTCAAGGCAGTGATTGCATCACTGGGAATAGGAATGTAAAAATGACTGTAAAAATTGAATTGTATTACCTGTTTTGGGAGGCATGAAAAGGTAAACAGTATAAATGCTGGGAAGAAGTGAATTAGATGAGAGAAGAAATGGCAATGAAGAGATTAACGGGCGGTGTGTGTTCGCCGCACAGGGTTTTAGTTTGGCAGCGCTGCTCAGCACACATCGCAGCTTTATTGTGGCACCAGTCAGACATGAGTTCTGTGTCATTGCCTGTGTTATGGGCCATGTGTCTGAGAGAAGGCTGCTAATGTGCAATCTCTGGGGAAATCTGTTTCATCAGGGCAGGTGCCTGGGCCTTTTGGTGTGACTTTAAAACAAGTAGAGAAAGTAGGCCATAGAGCTTTTTGGGAACTTAGGAGCTTAGTAGCTAGATCTTTATCCAGCTTAAAAAAAAAAATCCGTCTCATTATCTACCTTTAAGTCAAATTCCATCCTTGTCTGTCATTTTTTAAAGCATCCTGTGTTCTTTTATTTCATACTGCTTAAGTTTGACTTTTTTTTCCAACCAATCCCAACAAACCTCAGGGAGAACATTTCACATGAAGGTTGGAAGGAGCAGGTCTTGTTTGTCTCACCTGAATTTGCAACTTTGAAGTGGAAGATTTTTAGGTGGTTTGTAAGATTAACATAAATGTTGATTGTCTTTTTATGGCAGAGAGACTTGAATTCCATTTTTGATAAATAATTTTCAGAAAAAGATGCTTTTCCCCAAACTGGAGTACTTTCAAAACACTATTTAATACAGTTTCAATAACTAGGGGAAGGGCAAAGATGATACAGAAACTCTTTTTTTTTTTTTTTTGGTCAGGTAAGAAACATCTTAGGTTTTAGTCTTAAATTTTATTTCATTTTGTAAGGTCAAAACCAAAGGCAATTAATAGCTTGATTCATGCTGCTCTTTCAGGAATCTTATTTTGACAAGTGTTTATAGTTTTCAGGAGTTGTTTCCATATTCAAGTAAATTTGTTGATCTTAAAATTGTATGCAGTACATTAATTCTGCTCTCCGCTGAACTGTAGTTTCTGAATGTTTCCATTCCTAGGGTATGGCTGTATAAATATTTGTGTAAAATATAAATTTTTATATAAATATAAATATGACCAAGTGTTTTATGAACAGTTACACCAAAGTTTAGATGCTTTTACAATGTGCTGTTCTATTAGAATGTATTATGTTCATTTTAATCCCTGTAATATATTGTGGAAAGCATGCAAGAATAGGTGATTAAATATTTTTCTTGTAGAAATATGATAAATTCTACAAACCCCCTCAAATCAGTTGATTACATGACAAACTATGTCGCTGCTAAATTTCTGTAGAAACTGTGGTCAGATGTTTAGTGTGTTTCATTGGTTTTAATAATTCTTCTGCTTTCATGTAATTGTAGATTTGTTAAGAATTTTGTGTGGTTTATTTGTGGAAGCAGCTCTTATAGCAGACACACGTTGAAGTACATTGGAACAGGCTTGCTTACTGAGTGATGAGCCCTTGGGAAATTTAGCACAGCTTATGAGCATTGCAATGAAAGAAAGAAGTGGCAAGATGAGAGCAATACAGATCACAACTGGTCTGTAAGAAGACAGTGAAAAGAAAATGTTGAATATTATGTAATATTTTTTTAAGTGCCTGGTGCATTCATGCCTTTCTAGGCCATTGCTATGCCGTTCTTTTTTATCAGTGTGCCTGTTGTTGTGTTCTGGAGTTCCCTTAGTTCTTCAGTGCAGGGTTTTGGGCTTGGCTTTTTAATGCTGTTTTCTTTTATCTCGTCTGGAATCCATGCACTCAATACAGGCTGGGATATACACGGCCATAAATTCCATAGAGACGATCATTCCATGCTTGAATTTTTTTTTTTTTTTTTTGTCTTCTGAAGTGGACATTATGATTTGGAGGTCTGTTGCTATATTCACTGTAATTCACAGTCCCTGGGTAGTGGCTGAGTTTTGGTAAGACCAGAAGGCAGAGAAGGTTTGATTCAGGTTTCTGTATGTTGACATGAGAAATAGATTGGTGGTATCTCAGGCTGTCCTACTTTGCAGAGAGAGGTCTGGAATAGTTATTTGCAATACATCAGGCTCATGTTTGATGTTACTGCTCCTCCACAGTGTTGGCCAATTGAGTTGGAAGACATTAAATCACAATATAAATTAGCAGCCTTATTTTGAAGATATGTGCCCTGTGGTTTTTTTCTCCACAAGACGATTAAGTATTTTGCTTTCTTCTTCTATTGTCTTCCTTGTCAGCCTAATGAGTGCTTCCGCAGCCGAGTCTGGATGAGACCGGAATCAGATTTAGTCCAGGAAGGAGGTTTCTAGGTAGGATCAGCTTGATCAGTGTAGCAGAAATAAGCAGTGCCCTGTGGTTCAAAGGAGCTCTGAAGTCCTGGGCTTGTGTGAGTGATGTCTGAAGTCTGACTTCAGCTGGAGCTGTGAATGTTCAGTCTTAGTGAGAAATTACACCTTTAACTGTGGTTTAATTTATCCGGATGGTTTTCTGATAACCTGAGAGCTGTAATGATGCAACTCTTTTAACCTGTCTGGAAGAAGCTCTTTTACTATAGAACTTCAGAAGTAAACATTGATTGTAACTTAAAATACAGCTCACTGACTGGATAATACCTAAACCAGAAGTTTTCTGCTTTATACTTTCCTAGTAAAAAATTGAGGTTAAGCAACTTCCTCTAGGCAGTGGTACTGAAAGACTTAACTTTTGGTAAGGTTACCTGGAATGGCTTTTATCCTTCAATAATTTTTGAGATACTAACCCCAGATCCTAGTGTTCTCATAGTTGGGATCTTTGTGTGTGGCATTTATACAATTGTACAGCCAAAAGCATTCAGAGGACTTTATTAGTGCAGATCTAGTATTTCTTTTTAATTTGTTTTTATTCTTAACCTAAATTACAGTCCTGTGATACATTGCTTTTAAGAGATGCCACTTAAAAAGCTTTGCTGTATTGCTTTTATTCAGGACTTCATAGCAATTTTATTTTTTCTGTTTTAGTGGCTAAGTGTTTCTTGCAGTAATTCTCCAATGAAATACTTTTATCAGCATAGACATAAATTCTCATTTTTGTGCAGCTAAACATCAGTTTGTTTACCCACGCTTTTCCTTTCTTCCCCCAGTGCTCTGTTCCTTTTGCAAAGAGCAGCCATTCCATGGCGTTGTACAAATACCTTCTTTTAGTGTATTGTCTCTCTCTAATTTTGGATGTCACACAGGGCTGGTGAATTCTCAAAGTAATTCATTATGATATGCAACGTAATGTTTGTGTGCAAGTCCCTCTGATGTTCTGATGGTGCCAGGACACTGGGGGTAAATTATAAATTCCAGGTAATGCATGAATCATATGGAAAAGAGTGAGCTATGCTTGCAGGACTGTAGGATGGTGGTTATGGATGTCCATCTAGCCTTGGGTGCCTCTTCCTTGGCAAGCCTGTGTATTACTTTGAGGAATTGTAGGGCTTCTATTTTTTTTATTCCTTCAATTATTACTCAGAAGGAAATCTTCCTGAAACTTTGGTATGAAGTTTTATTATAATGCAGACTTAAAATTAGTCTCAATATTACAGCAATTTCCCCAACAGTCTCCAAGGGGAATTTCAGCTCTATGTAGGTTTTGGTAGGGGAGTCCTGCAGAGGCTCTTGATATTGGCCCCACTGGCTGTAGGTCTTTCCTGGGAATTGGAAGTGAAGGAGTGTAATAGAGGTATTTTCCTCATTCCACAAAAGAAATAACATTCTGTAGATTTGCAAGGATTCTCACTTTTTTTTTTTTTTCCCAAATGCATCTAGCAAGTATTCTCAGTCAAATCAAATCTGAACTTGTACTTAAGTAATTTTATCTGATCAGGACTGAAGCACTTGTTCCATGATGTTCTGAGAACTCTCAGTTCATGTTGAAGGCACTGTCAGCTGAGGTTCTTAAAACAGTATGAAATTCTTAACTGCATAATTTATTACTGCTAGGGATACAAATGGGCCAGTGCCAAAGCCTGAAAACAAAATATGGGGATTTAGAATCCAGTCCAAGAATTCAACGTAAACGTAGCAAATGCTTGGCCAGAGCTGGTAGCTTTCCAGCACTCCAGGTCCGAGGCCATTCATTGTCATTGGTGACATCTCAGCATTTGAGGGTGTTGGCTGTTTAGTTCTTTAGAAAGTCTCCTCAGAACAGTAGTAAGGAGGTTAATGAGTTTAAAAACCTGAGAATGCCAGGCTTTTGTGATCCCCTGAGTGGACTTTTTCCAGAGATGAAATTTTCTCTTCATTTTGAAGATAATCTCGGACTAACAGAAGTTTTCCACAGAGATTAAGAATTAATGAAGGAAAAAACAATCCCCAAACAATTCACAACCAAAGGTACTTTTATGCCCTACAGGGCTGGCATTCTCCAGTACCAGAAATATTATTTTGTTTTTAGCTACATACAGATCCTGGAGGGTAATGGAAGATTTTATATGATGCTGGAATTAATTTTTTTAAATTTTATATTGAGCTCTGATAATTTCCTGTGGGGGTTTTTTGGGGGTTTTTAGGTTTGTGTAGTGTTTTTTTTTTGGGGGGGGGTGGTCCATGTTTTTGTTTGTTTGTTTGAGACACTCCCTGCTAGGAAATGTCAAACAGTACATGCTTAATTAATTGTTCTAGGATCACTGTAAAATATGGATCTGAAACAGCCACATGTAATCCAACAGGAGTTGCTAAAATTTCAGTATGTTACATAGTAATCGGAAGTTAGAGCTGGGCACAGTACATCTCAGAAAAAATGTGTATGGGTGTGAAAAACATCAGTCATCAGTTAAGTGGAGCGTAGCGGTTGTGTATGAGCATGTGGAAGCACTCCAGGAAAGAAAGAGGAGCAAGAAATATTATACTTAACACAAATTTGGCTTTAGGTACTTAAAGGTGTTTACCCACAATGAAATTTGGCAAGAAGCTCAAAATTTAAAATAATCTCAAACATAAATACACATGTGTAATTACTGAGAGCTGTGAATGAACCTAGGCAATAAGTGAATTCTGCATTTCATTGGAAAGTTGAGTTTTGGAGAGTATGAAGATGAAAAAAGACCACATAAGAGCCTACAAAACATTATTCACTTCTCCACCCATATCTATTTCTCATCCTCTTTGTAACCTGTAAACTCTGCCCTTTCAGCTTCAGTGAAGGCCTCCTTTGTCTGAATTAAACAAGATCACGTTTCTTCTTTACTCGTGTGCTCTTCTGAATATGTGTATTGTGCAGTTCTGTTTAGGAGGAGAGGGAATGGCAAAAACCTGAGATCCAGGGCTTGCACTTTAGCATCAGCTTATGAAAGTCACTCAGGCAAAGATGAGCATATCCTATGTCCCACAGATTGGAGGGATGCAGCAGTGGTGTGGAAGGGTGGGGAATGCTCTAGCCTTGGAAAGGGAAAGCAGAGTCCTGAATGGGCACAAGGGACGGCCTGAAAATATTCTTCAGACTTCAGTAAACCCAACAATATCAGAAACAATGTTAGTCATAGGCCTGATTTACAGAAGGATAAGTTGCTATATACAGAGAAATTCAGCAGCTTTTGTTTTTGCAGCCTGCGCAAGGGATTGCAGCTTCAGGAGAGAAGGAGTGAAGAACAGCAGTTATGACTCTTTATGTGGCAGAATGTTTTCATTCAAGGAGCTTGTCTTAAAAGATGGGGAGCAGAGAGGGGAAAAACGCCAGCAGGTACCACATTGTTCAGGATGACTAGTTGCAGTAAAGAGAGTGGGAGATTTGGATAGAAGTTGAAAGCTGGAATTGGAAAGTTGCTAGAAAAAAAGAACGCTTTTTACGTTTGCTTGGTCAGTGTCCAGTGCCTTCTTTTTATCCAGTGTAAATAGGAAAAGATTGTGGCACCTCACTATTGGTTTTGGTTTGTCATCCAAACATTTATTTCACTGACTTGAGTGGCAATTTTGCATTTTATCCAAAGTCAAAATATTTCTCTCTGGTGTTAGAAAAACAATTCCTTAAATAGATTGCCACTTATGTTTCTTTAGAGCATTTGAAGGCTAGTGGACTGCTGTGAAAGTTCCCCTTTTTTAAAGACAGGCCTAGGATACTAAAGGTAATAAAACTATTTGTAGTAAAATGAGAACAATTCAAGTCCACAACAGGAACCAGCAGTTTACTTGGTAAAAATGGAAGCTTCAATTATGTAATTGTTGTATGTCTCTTGGAAACACAGCTTTTTAAATGGCAGAACTTTTGGAAGGGCAGCAGTAGAACGAGGATATTTTTTTTAGTTTGAGTTTGATGAAAGGGGTTCCTAAACACAAATGACCTACATAAATTCCAAGATAAAAGCATGAACAGAGCTTCTTGGGTTTAGTCAAGCTTTATGAAAGAAAGTAAGAGAAACCTGTATGATGGCAGGGTGTGCTGATGGTCCTACCTGGCAGCTCTCAGCTTTACTAGAGGATCAGAGTTTTGAGAGAAGCAGGTGAACTTGGCACAGCTGTGATCCCACACTGTAATACAAGCATCACAGGATCTTCTTTCCTGTTAATCATAAATGTCAATGCCTTACTTGCTTTTACTTCGAAGTAAGGTAACTGAGAAGTCTAGTATGCTTTTTGATTCAAATAGCACATTTTCTGGCAACTGCTAAGTTGGAGAGCTGCATAACTTAAAGACTTTTCCATGTGAGATTTTCATCTATTTCTGTGATCCACCACCCGTATTACTTACACAGAATAAGCACAGAGCGAATGAAAATTAAGATGTGACCTGTACTTAGGCGCAGGCTTTAAGTCTTTAAAGCCTGTGGTCTAAGAAGTGAAAGGTAGATCATAGATTTAAAAAGAAAAATTATGGTGCCATGGAAGAGAAGTAAAAAGGAGTGGCTGCTATGAAACCTGCCTTGTAGACTTACTGTATGGAAATTCTTGGGTCACAGTGTGGAGGCAGACACTGAAGCTGTAGAGGGATGAGATTTACACCTTAATGGTCTTGAGCGCATTTCTGGGCAAATCCCAGATGGCAGAAGCACTCCTGGCTCCATATAAGGGTCTGAGTGTGGAAATTATGTTTTAATTGTAGATCTGGAAGTGTCCTGAACCTCCAGAAATCAGTCTGTTCGGCATGGCTATATACCCAAAGCAGCTGACTAATATCAATCTTCCCCCATTTCTCATTGTAATATTTCTGGTGTGGTGGCATCTGCTGTTCTTTGGAGACCAAAAGATAAAATATTGGCACCTCTAGCATCTGTAGGCCCATATAATACAGTCTGTGCATGTATGGGAGACCATGAAAATGGGTGATTCTCTTGGGATCCTTCACAGCACTTGGGATGGATCCATCCAGCCTTCATGGATGAATAGTATAGCTTTTAGCTATACATTCAGTTTTACTGAGATTGTAAAATGCTCTGTTATCTCAATTTTTGTTAGTGTGTAAGATGATACCAGCTATTAAATTTATAGTTTTTACATTTAATTAATGTCTCATTTTTTGAGATATGCAAAGACCATACCATGTCTGAGGCAGGAACTGAGTTGTGGCACTCTGTAACTTCAGCTGTCTCTGCTCAGAAACTTCAAATGGGCTTTTTTGCATTCAGTCAGGCTGGTGTCAGGATGATGGTGCAGTGGGAAGCTGAAGCTGCTAAAGTAAGTGAGGAGAAAATGCAGTCTTAGGAGAGGTGCTAGTACTAAGTAGCTGAAACCCATCAAACTGAGAACTGGAGACATTTGGAAAATACTTTTCCCTCTTCTGACCTAATAAGAGGACAAGGGGTTCATCTAAATTAGAGTGAATCTCTGAGACCACACACAGTTATATAGAGAAAAGAAGAAATCTGAGTGCCTGGACAGTCTTTAATTTGTTTAAAACACAACTACCTCAAATATGGATCAGGTTCAAGACTGTAAACATGTTTTGACTGCAGCCTACTGGTGAGCAACATTCATTGCTGCAGGAAACTTCCACTCCTGCAGCAATATATTTACAATAAAAGGCCTAAGGGCAGAGGAAGGGTGTTTGCTGTTTTTCACCCTCTCTGGGAATGCAGTGCGTTGGGTTCTGTTGCAGCTGTACATAGCTCGGGGATTTGTCCTTCTGCACTGCCCATGTGACCACTGGCACTGCCTGGAGGAAGTGTGCTGTCCTCTGCTCTCATGGTCCCATGTGATCCAGCAGGGACGAAAGGAAAACAGGTTGGACCTGTACCTGGGAAAGTACAGTCTCAGCACTGAAGACTTCTCAGAATGTAGGTGCAGCTGTAATGTGGAAACTCCTGGATTGTTTGGTTTCTTGTTCAGAAGGCTATTTGGTAATATAAGACCTAGCCGAGAAATTTAATCTCTTTAGGCCCATATTTGATGAGCACATTTTGAATTCTTTCTGGTTTTTAAATGGAATCCAAACAATTCTGATGATATCATTGCCATAATGTTCATTTGGCCTCCTCTCAGCTTTCTACTTAACTATTTTTCTAACTTCCTTAGAGATTTTACTTTAAAATGTCTAATAAAGTTCTACAAAATACATTGAATGTTGTCATTGTTCTCTGGTAAACCTGTCTATGGAGAATAGCTTCTTTCTGGCTTTCAAGGGTCTGAGGTCTGTGCAGTCTGATCTCTTACTGGCTTTGTTCAGTATTTATTTCTGTGTTTTTAATGGCATCTTAATTGGGCTTTTTGCCAGCTTTATGTAGGAAGATAACAATTTATGATAGATAATGTTTAGTGAATGGATTGTGATGCTATTCCAATTACCTTTCTATGATACTGGAAACTCAGACTTATGAGTTTACTGCAGAAACCTAGAAGGATTCTCCATGTCTCTGAACCACATGCACATTCTGTATCTATCATAATTAACAACAGGGATGAAGTGCATTTGATGAACATGCAGAGGACACAAACATGGGTGGCTTCGTTGTAATTTGCCATTTTGATAGTTACTTATGCTGTATTTTAGGTTTGTGCCAGTTCCATAGTGAAACACTTGCAGCCCGAAGGCTCACAAGTCTCTCTCTGCATGCAAGTCTTCTAAATGTCTAAATCCTCTATGAATATTTAACTTGTCTACCAAGTTTTGCTTCTTAAGTATGATTTATTTAGAAGAAAGTGAAAACTTTCCAACTCTGCTTTACACATTTTGTTGGCTATATTTTTCAAGTCTTAAAGCTGCCTCTGTTAGCATGTAGTAAATTAGCTGTACTTGGAAGTCTATGTAGCATTCGAAGATGGCTTGCAAAGTGTGGATAAATAAGAAAGAAGAATGCAAACCATAAAACTTTAGACAAATCTTCAAGTAGACATAATTCCATATGTTCTTCCTCAGGTTCATGAAATTCTTGCAGGCAAAAGCATTGTGTGGATGTTTGTGTTTTCGGAAAGGATTCGTCTCTGTTCTTGCACTTGTTGTATATACCTGCATCCATGTGAAGATATTATTATTGTAGGCACCAAAGCGTATCAGACCATCTTTGAAAACTCTTAGGAGAAACCCTGGTTTTGTTGGAGGTAAATTTTCTTAACTGCAGGGAAGGGAATTGAATAATTTTTGCCTTTGGTTTGGCTCCTCACTGCCCTATTCCTGAGGCAGCTGTTGAAACTGCCAAAAAGCACTGAGTCAGAGGTTTGCACTGACTAGTCTGCTGTCGATACAATATCACATTTGCTTTGCAGAAGTGCCAGCTTACAGAATGGCATTTCCTGTTGGAGTGATCAGAAGAATGGCAGGAGACAGAATTTACACAGCTGTCTAATGAATATGCTAAAACGTTTTGAGTTATTTTAAAATGTGGCTCTGAAATTCCCCATTTAGCATATGCAGTTGTGAGGAAATAAATGTGACTGCCTACAACGTGGTGAAACACTTCTGGAAGTTGCTTTTCCCAGCTGTACTACTACAAGGTCACTCGCTGAGCCTCTGCCTAAGGGGAGGGAGTAATTAATGCAAAGGTTCATCTCACCCTGTTCTCTCTTTTAGTTACTCTGTGTTTTCTGCTCTAAAATCCTTCCCATTTTATCCTTGCACCTTTTTGAGATAATTACTCCTGTTGCGAAATCCCCAGCTTGGGAAAGATGGCACCTTTGGTTTTACTCTGTCATGCCAGGATATATTGGGTGCTTTTGCCACTTCTTTGGTGACTCTTAATGAGTTAAACTACCCAGCAGCCAGAGGCAAATGCAGGGGAAAAGACCTATATGGAGACAACATGTGGATGTATAATAAGGGGAGTGTAATCAGCCTTGGACTTCTGCTACTGCACTGGAAGACAGTTTTTAGTGACGTGGGCCAGGTTGGATGATGAAAGGCAGCTAAGGGGGAAATGCAGGAGCTGAAACAAATGATACTGAGGATGCAGACTGTGGTACTGGTGTTACTGCAGAGGAAAGTGCTGTGAGCCTGGTTGTGAGGGAACAGAAAAGTAAACGCTGGTACAGCAGCTAATATGGATCTTCAGATTTTGCCAGTGTAGCAGGGCATGTGTGAATGGATGTGGGCAAAAGGCAAAGAGGGATGTAATGCCGGGCAGGGAGGAGAGGGCTGAGTAATGGGGTGATTTGGCAGCTGTCATAACAAAAGATACACTGGGGAAAGCTGTGAAAACAAAGTTAATGGGAGATACAGGGCTGCTTTTTGTAGTGTCTATATAGCCTAATTCTACATGTACTGAATGATAAATACTCATAAGCTTCATGGAGGTTCTTGGGTAATTCAGGCTAAGGAATTCTGACCCAAAAAGTTTATCTAGGTATAAAATATGAAATAACTAGATGAAAATTGAATAAGGCAAATTAAAAAATATCAGTAGTTTTATTCAAAGGGGCATGTACAGAGTATGAGTCCATTTTATGTTTTAGAATTAATTGTTCAAGCTTTTGATATTGTGTATTCCAGAAAAAGTTGAAATTGTGTAGACCTTTAATTTATAAACAATAAATCACTAGTAAGATTGTTTAGGTGCATTTGATTATCAACACATAAAAATAGTGCTAGTTCATATTTTCTTGAATTTTTTGTGTCTCATTTTTGCTTTCTGAATCTAATCTCATAAAAGCTGCAGAAGCAATAATCAAATTTTTCTTTAAAATGGTGGTTAAAGTTGATCAGGTTTTATACATGAGTGTGGAAGTTGAGGAATTGGATAGCAGGGAAAAAAGATGCAGTATGATCTTGGACTTGTTGCTTTGTGGGATATGCATCTGCTACAATATATACTTGTCTGCTGTAAGGTTTTACTTTTCTGTGAAATATACAGGTATTACAGGCTGAGGGGTTTTTTGGTTGTTTTTCTGTATCTTTCTGGCACTAGAGTATATGCAGATGAAGCAAAGCTTTCTTAGTGCCAGCTAGGGAGAGACTTGCAGTGTTCTGTTGCAGTTACTCTGTTGTGGTTTCGCATTTGATCGTCGCCATGTTGCACATACCTTGGGCTCTCTGTGTAGAATGGTTTGACCTGGTTGCATTCTGGAAAGCATAACCAGGATTGAGGTGTGCTGCCAGTTTTCTGGGGGCTGTGAGTACTTGCTGATGTGTCAGAAGGCTTCGCTCACTTTCTGTGGCTTGGGGCTGTTACTGCGCCTGCTGATTGCAGGAGGGTGGAAGGAGGCATCTCGACAGGCTCGGAGGTGAAGCCATGCTGCCTCCACCTCCATCTGGATTCAATTGTCACAGATATTTCCTCTATGAATGCAGCCTCTTCAGTCCTATCCCTTGAATCTGAATGTAAACAACATGCATTTTATGGGATGGACTAACAGCATTGAGGGTTTCCTCTACGCAGCTGGAAAACCACATCCATTCTGGCAGGAGTTGGGGGAAGCTATGGGCTCATATCCTGATGAGGTTTGAGTAATTGGTTGAGAATTTATAGCCTCCTTCCTTATTACGCTTGAGGTGGATGCTTGCTTTATTCATCCTTTTCCATTAGATCCCAGCTTGAGTCACAGCGTATGCACAGAAATGCTGGCTGTGATTTGTTTTTTCCCAGTTGCAGCCTATTATAGATAGAGGGGTGTGTGAGGTGTGGGTTTTGATTTATTTGACTGTGGTCATACTTCTGACAACTCTCCCACTGTCTGCAGTCACTGACACATTGACTCTCCAAGGTGCAAAGGTTGCTTCTAGTGGTTTGGACAGCCATAAAAGTGCTCGCTTCCTATATGCCTGTGCATTCTCCTTTTTCAAAGTGATAATGCAATGTGCAGCATACAGCAAAATCATGTTGCTACTCCTATGGCTCTTTTTAATTTGTAGATCAGTAATTTTCAGTATGCAGGTGCAAATGTAATGAGAAAATAAATTAACAGTAATAGGAAAGATGTGAGTTACTTATAAATAAATTATCTTTCCAAATGTCGTGGAAGTAACAGATATGGGAATTTTTGCACACAGCATGAATTTCTATCTGCTTTTGCAGGTTGGCCTACTTTTTGAAAAAAAGAGTTTTTAAGAGAGTTTTAGCATTTCAGACCAGTAGGGATCTTTTTATATATGTGTGTAGAAGTAATTGCTAATCTAAACTGTGAATGATTGGCAGATGATGGAAAAGAAACAGTGTTCTTAAATTTAAATAGCATCAGTTTCTCACTACAGCACATAAGGAGGACCACAACCAAAGTAATATGACATAACTATCTTTTTTTCTATTTTTATTAAGTCCATGCCTGAGCTGTAGCTCTTCACCACTGACAGCAGCACAGAATGTGCTACCTGTTTAAATTTCTTTTCATGGCATAGATGAGCAAGGAACAAGGAGAGCACTGATGGCTGTAACCTCAAGTAGAGCAGAATGTAGAACAGGGTACTAGAGATTTGATCTATAGGCTCATTTCTACAGCTGAGAAAAAAAGAAACAGCATGTCGGAGATAATATGACATAAATAACAAGTAAGTAAAAAGCATTTTTTGAAGGTACTTAAATAGCTGATGCCTACACTTGAAATTATTCTATATGAAGGCCATTTAGAAACACAGGGAAAATGGAAAGCTTGTGACAGGATACCAAAGAGAAAAGTAATCTGTAATAATAATTTAGAGTCCTAAAAGTCATCTGAAAAATCTTCCCTGTACATACTGCTAGCTCTGACTGCAGGCCTATTTTTCTTTTCCTTTCTGGAGCTTTCAGCACCTTTTATATCTTCAACTGACTAGCTAAATTATGAACAATCACAAGATTTGGATCTTGGGGGTGGAGAGTGCAGTAGCAAGGAACACCCTCTATAACAGCATCAATATTAGTTACAAACAGTGTATTTCTTGTTACATGGAAATACCTATGAGCAGCATTTCTTGGATCTGAATGTTTTCATGTCTTCTGTGTACATGCTCTATGCTTTGACTTCTTCAGAGTAATTTCTTGTTTTCTTCCAGGACAGAACTTTTTAGGAGTTTGCTGTCTGTGGGGTTTGTGTTTGGGGTTTTTTTTTTGTGCTTTTCTTTGGTTGGTTGGTTGCTTTTGTTTTTGTGGGTTTGTTTGTTTATTTGTTTTTAAATTCCTGACTTTTGCCTCGAGATTCCTTTCTGGTTTTTAATAATAAAGTTATTCCGTAGTAGACAACTAAGAATACTCTCTGTTAGGGATTAGTTATAGTTGGTGAGCACAAAATGTGCGCTGCTGGACTTCTGGTTAGCATCACTAACTTTGTAATGCTATAGCTAAGAGATTCTGTTCCTGCTGCTGGGGTTCAGCCTGATGGCTGTCTGGAGTGGCTTCACAGTGCTGTTAGTTTTCTGAAATGTTCATTTTTAAAAAGTATTCTGTAGTTACCTCAACACAATGAAATAGTGAAATATTTCTATTAGTGAAATAGTAGGACAAGGTTAAATGAGAATAGTAGCAGAACAGCTCTGTTTTCAGAGCTCACCTGCTATACAGTAGTGAGTGCTATACACTCATACACACTGGTGTGGAAGAACACTTTTAATTCCCTCAGGAAGCACAAGTCACAATGCAGTCATCTGGCAAACTGCTCGAGTTCAGATGACGGGCTGTGGGTTAATAAATCACCAACACCCCACCAAGGGACCATGATGATGGGGAAGAAAGTGCAGTGGAGGTGAGTCACAAGGGCCCCACCAACAAACATTTCTTAGGTGGAAAGTATGTATGTGGTGATGAATCACCAGCTCCACCAAAAGTCTGTGTGTGCCTGTCCTAATGTTTGTGGGATGACGAGTACTGGTAATGAAAACCTTGGCAAGTAAAAATCAACACCTCTATAGAACACACTGTGAGGTTCTGGGCCAGTATTTTAAACCTGAATATGTTCCGTCTAGCTACAGGAAAATGTACTTTTAAGAGGCTCAGGTTTTTGCTCTTTTAAATTTGAAGACTTTTTTTTTTTTTTTTTGAGGTGTAATTTCTATCTGTCCAGGTTCTTGCGTATAGAAGGCTTTTCTACAAGATGGATGACACTTGAGGTGTGTAAAGTAATTTGGGATTTTTGGTGCCTAGGGTGCTGTGGTTGATTTAGTGGACATTTTGAAGAGCGGAGGAAAAAAACCCTCAAGTTCTATGTTTTATCTCTTCATTTAGTGGAGTAAATCAAAGATGTTTCCTGATTTTTTTGCTCTATGAGATTTTAGTCTAAGATTGATACAAACCTTATACATATGGTGATAAATATAAAGGCTGATGTAATTCTCACATAAGTCTGTATCAAAATAAAAGACACTTTGGTTGAAGAAATTCCTAAGTTAAGTTAGAACCAGCCAGATGACTGTGTGCCTCCTCATTTCTCCTGTCAACTTCCTAGGGCAGCTGTGTTCCTTCTCCAATATCGCTGCTTCTCACTTGTCCCATTTAGTGGCAATCTTCTAGTCCTGATAAGGCTTGATCCATGAGAGGACTGCTTTCTGTCTCAGCAATCTTCAGTGTGATTTCCAAATTTTTAATTTGCAGACATACTGGACTTTTGAGTGGCGATATTGAAGCTTTCTTCAGTTTCCAAGAGGACTTTCCTACAGCTAAATGGGGTGCTAATGGAAGTTAAGTAAAAGAAACTAGGTTTTACCTTATGTTAAAGTACAAGGTCTTGAGTATGTGAAACATCAAATATTGTGTATTAATTATTGTTAAAATTGAATAGGCCTTATTTAATGAAATTATTATAAAATTAGAAATCACTAGCAAACATGCATACTTAGACAGCATTTGTTTTATGAGGAGAAACTGGAATTGTCCTTAAAATATGGAATTTTGTTAATTAACTGGACTTTTCCAGCAAGAAGTGAGTTCAAAAAAGTGATCTTTACATGTCTATATACTGGTTTTTAATGAAAAACAAAACCAAAACAAAGGAGAAAAGAGGAACAGCTGCAGCCTGACCAGAATCAATCTTCTTTCAAGAGGAACGTGGTCATTAGGAAAGGTGGGTTTTTTCTGATCTTGGAGATTGCTCTTGGAATACAGGGGCGAATGCAAGGACTTGAAGAATATCCAGAAAATTGTGATGGAAGGATGATGGAGAAGGCTTTGGAAAATGCTTTTTCAGATCAGTGGCTCTGTTAGTGAGGAGTCCTTGCTGTTATACAGAAGGGTTTCTGATAATCTTAGGGATGCTGTAATGTGGTGTTTGGGCTGTTAATGTCTATGTCCTGCCCTGTTCCAGGGAAAGTTCAGAGTGATGACTTCTGGCTTTGGGCTTCTCAGTGGAGGCTGTCATGTGTGCAGGCTGTGGGCCTGTGGGGAGCTGGGAAGATGCTCTCACAAAGCGTGCTGTGCCTCAGCCAGACATGTGGCATATGTTCTGATCAACGTGAACTTAATATCTACATGGCAGTAGTGGTGACTCTCTTGTATGTGTGTGCAATGTGCCAAGAATGGCTTTACGTCTCTTGGATGGAAGCCTCTTTCATCTTGAGAGTCACCTGTTTCAGAGGCAGCTGGGGAGTGATTCCAGCTCTTTCAGCACCGGTGAGCTGGTGTAAGCTGATTCCTGTTTGAAACACTCAGCCAAAATGATTAGTAGAGAGTTCCTGGCTTGTCTCATGTCTGGCAAGTGGGTTGCACTTTAGAACAAGTGGAACTGCTCTCCCTGTCTCAACAACTGTTTGTGGCAAAATGAGGATATGGGAGAGGAACAGAATTCCTTTACTGTACACTTCCTTAAAGTGGTTCTGCAAGTGCAGAATTTTTGTTTCAGTTGCTTTCAATATTTGAGTAGTGACCTTTAAGTAAGTGCTTCTTTGAGGGAGGTGATACGAGCATAGCTCACACACATATCTGCTTACTTCATCTATGCTCATGTTTATGTGCTGTCTTTATAACTTGCTCATATACATCATATATATTTTTATATCTATTTCTGCTTACTTTCATAAATAAGTAATGTGCAGGGTGTTCCTTTTTGTAGTGGCAAGAGCTAATCCTATTAAGCATGCTTAGCTTCTGAAGTGGGGTTTTGTGATACCATGCTCAAACATCTATTGAATGTTTTTGTGAAGAGAAAGCTGAAGAAAAAGAAACATTATTTCTATTTGCTTTTTTAAAGCATAGCTGTTCAGATAAAGACAACTTGTGGTTTTTTCTTTAGAAAAATATCCCCCAAAGTCACTGTTGCATTTTTCCCCCACATTCTGTTTTTCCATGATTGCAGCTCAACATTTCTTTAATTTTACAAAACTTGTTTAAAATGCTTGCTACCTTTTTGAATGACCATATATTAGATCTCCAGATCTATATATCAGAAGACAATTATTTATGTTCTGTAAATGGAAAGAACAAGAAATAACAGGGGTATGAGATTGATGACTATATGTATTGAGATTATGTAGATATATATACCTGTAGATATATATTGTTGGAAAAGAACTGCTATTTCTAATAAAACTTCATGCAAAGTAGAATGTTTCTTTCATTCTTTACCTTTTCAATGACATAGAGAGTTAATTTAAATTTAGTGATTTCTGCCCCCCCCCCCACCTGCTCCCACTTTGCATTGAATGGGGATTGCAGCATAAAGGCCTTTAGCCTTGTTTTTGTGCACAGGTAAAGCTGGTAGGAAAGCTTTTTTCAGGGTTGGTGCAGGTGAAAGGTCATCATGAGTATCTGGTGAGTTCATGTTTACATTCTTTGTTTATAAACTCTAGTTAAAAAAACCCAGACAAACTGTGACACACATTTTCATGTTCACGTTTACATTCTTTGTTTATAAACTCTAGTTAAAAACCCAAACTGTGACACACATTTTTATATGTAGAGACATACACATGTAGGTCAAAGGGAAAAAGAGGGTGGGGAAGGAAAATACTAAAATGTGTTTTTTAATAGCATGACATGTCGAGATTTTATTAACACCTGTAACTCTGAAATTGGCATCTGTTTCTTTTTAAGAGACATGCTGGGAGTTGTTTGCTTCAGGGAAGGGGATTTTGCAATTTCATTTTCTTGTGTGGGCTTTAACACAAGTAAAGGACCTGGAGTACTGGAAGACAAGAAGTATTGCCATTTATGTGAAGCTTTTTTTTTGGGCATATTTCAATCTAGAATCATAGTGAAACTAGTGGTACATATCCCAGGCTACTAAGTGGCAGATGTCAGATAATGATTCTCATTTATTGGTGCTGATTTGAACTGATAATTTAATTCTGATCATATTTAAAATGGGCCAGATCATATTTTGCTAGAGTGCAAAACTCTAAGCATTTAGTGCTTTTTCATTAGTGTTGTAGATCTAAAAGAGTGAGTGATGCAAGAGATGTGAAGGGTTTTATGAATTCAAAAGAAAGAATAATTTTGCCTAGCAGTTTCAGGTAAAATGTAGAATCCAAGTTAATTTGAAGCTCATCTCAATCAGTAGTATTCAGTTTTGTGCTTTTAACTTGATTTAAGTTAGTTTTATTCAAAATGTAACTGCCCAATATCCTAATTCAGGATGCTATAAATAGGATAGCTGCCAGTACAAATGGCATCCCTGACTTCTCTTATTGCACTGGGGATGCTGTTTGTCTCAGTACATCTTGGCACTGGAGTTCATCGTTCATTTACCAGTGCTGCCATGAATTGTCTTTTCATCCTTGGCTTTAATGTAACCGTACTTACTTAAAACTACCTCAAGAATGCTTTTGGAGATAGTGCAGATCATTGGTGTTAGTCCAGCTAGCATTTCATCCTGAATGTAATGAAAACAGTGAAACAATAATGCAATCATGATTCAGAAAGAGTAAACCCCCACTGACCCAACAAAGAAAACACAATATGAAGTTTATGGCTACATTGGCATGTGCCTCTAGTTAAGGAGATGAAAATTACACAGTGTAACTGTGTCTCATGCATATAATATGTCCTTTAGACATTTAAAAAATTAGTAGATCTAAGATGATGGTTGGTTGAAATGCAGTTAAAAAAGCAGTTTGGTGCAATAGTCTGTGTCCCTGTTGTTAAGAACATGCTTTGTAGTAGACTCACAACACACTGAAGTACAAAATACATGAACAATTTGTACCTGTGAGATGCTTATGCAAAACCAGGTGTGAATATGAGTAACCTATGAAATGTAAGAAAAGAAAATGCATGCTTGTAAAATAAAGACTTTATCAGGATTTCCTACTTCAAAATGGATTACCTGGACATCAATCAGAGAAAAGCAGGTTGCAACTTTATGAAAAGTGAAGTGCTGTTTTTTCAATGTCTGTGCTGCCAAAGCCCTGGTCGTGGATGAGGATAATGCTGTGTGCTTGCAGCAGTGGGCACTGTCAGCCTTGGAAGAGGGGTCTAGAACGTGCTGGTTAATTTATTTAAAGCTTTGGAACAGATTCTGTTAATATTACTTGGCTGACTTTCTGCAGGTTACCTTGTGAAGCAGAGTAGGGAAATGCTGAGAGCTCCTCTGAAATGCCAAGTTCCAAAATACATTTTAGTTTTTTGGCTACTATTTAATGTATTTAAGCCCTGCAGTTTTTTGTGGTTTTTTTCCCCTGGAAGTAACAGTTTTGTTGCTGTTGTTAATGAAATCAGAGACTCCCATGGTAACCATGACTTTAAGGATACTGAGGAAAATGACCTGATGTTGCTAGTGCAGCAAGGTGAGATGGTCAGACTGGATGGTCCAGATCATCAAGCTCCTTTAGATTATAATATGCAACTACAAAAAACAGTTAAAGTGACCCTCTCACAATTTATAGCTTTCTCCTATTACTGCAAAGATGTATTACTCTGCTGTCACTGGTGGAGTGGCTGTGGAAGTGAAGTTTCTCTCTAGAGAAACTCTCTAGTTTCTCTCAGTTTTTCTCTGAAGAAAAACATTTGTGCTGTCCTGGTTGCTTCAGTTTGTTCTTAAGAATCCATCATTTCATTATGTGACTGCCCTGAAAGTGGATTGTCTCTGGTCAGCAAAAACTATACCTGAGCAGCTAACATGAGACCTACAGTGAGCTTCTGAATTGTCACTGTGGGGTATTTGTGAAGTGTTTTGTTTTATTGAGAGTAGGACAGATTATCTGTCTGAAGCTGGTCTGTTCCCTGTAACTGTTGATAGCAAGCATATTTTGATGATGGATTTGGCCTAGTTCTTGCAGTGAGTGGAAGATCAGGGTTCATTAAAGAGCAGGATTCACAATTGCCTGTCAAGTGCATCCTGTTTCACTGTGTTTTGGGAGTTAAAGTCTCCATTGCAGTAATTGGTGCTTGCTCTGAGCCTAGTTCCCTTGCACAGTTGTCTGCCAGTCAAAAACTGCCCTGACAGCTTTTGTTTTTTCCTGATCAGGCATCATGGAGGGATTCAGCTGGCATTATCAGTCCCATATATAAAGTATGGCAGGACAGAAATTATATTTTTACAGAAACCTACTTCATGAAAGAATATTCGTGTTAGAATACTACTCTGGGATTGGTTTTCTCTAATATATTGTCAAGGGAGTGCTTGAAATAATAAAAACTTGTCCAAAAATGCAAAAACCTTTTAGCATAACCCTATCATAGCAGCAATGCCAACCTGCCCAAGAGCTGACAGCCACCAGCAGCCTGTAGCATAAGAACACATAAATAAATGCTAATGCCCAAATATCAGGAGCCTGTTAGTGAAGTCAGAGATGCCATTCAGGATCACTTCCAGGGGCTTCCTTAGACTTCTTACAAATCATTGCCACTTGAACTCAAAGTTAAGATCATCTTCATGGGGAAAAAGGGAAAGGCCAATCTGAATCAAAAAAGGGAGGTAAGCTAAAAAACTAAAACTGCTGCTATTAAGAACATAGATTTAAAAACATCTCTGCTTATACTGTCATTCCATTTAAGCTGAAATAAATATAAATATACATTTTTCATGTACTTACATGAAATCTAATAGCAGCTGTGTTTTTGTTGGAGTTGTGAAGTCTGATTCTAATTAGTGCACAATAACTTAATATTACATTTCTGCTCCAAGTGGTTTGCAGACCAATTGGAATAGGGAGACACCACCTAAAGGAAAAGATCAGCAGTATGGACAGTGGGATGGCAGGCCACTTTGGTGTGCTGTGGCCACTTTGAGTTTTGGAGGGGACTTGTTTAAAAAAGAATAAGCTAAGGGGCAAGAAAAAGAAAGAGGATAAAAGTAAAATCTTTCAGAGACCAGGCTGGGGGGAAGAGACAGTACCTGAATCCCACCACTGATGCTGTGATTTGGTCCTGGGATTAAACACCAGATATTGGCCAGGACTTGGTGGTTTGTGCTGAGGATAAGGATAGGAAAGAGGTAGAAAGGACAGGTAAGAGTGGGCTAGCCGTGCTGGTGCTGGCAAAAGAACAGGATGAAGCAGTGGCTTCTGCTTCGTGGCTCTCAGCAGTCACTGCTACCCTCTGTACTTGAGCCTCTTTGTCACAGCAGTGGTGGGCAGAAGCAGCCTGGCTTTGCAGGATCAAGCAGTCAGTCAAGACTGTTTTCCTGCTCCCAAGTGTTTGCTGTCCAGCACAGTTTTTCTGCTTTATCCCTGGCTAGAATCTACTCTGGTGGAGGAGGTTGCTGTGCAAATTAACTTAGATTCTACCAGAGATCCTCTGATAATAAAAGATTGAGGTGTGTATTGAAAGAGTGCCAAGTCTCCTTTGTTGGACATTTTAAAAACAGTAAAAATTCTGTTTGCAAAAAAATGACTGGAGCATGGAGTGTGACAAATGTGTGGCTGCTGCTGCTGGAATTTGAGCATAGAGTGCTGATGATAGTGTGACTAAAAAGACATGAATATTTAAAAAGTATTGGAAAGAGTTAGGAATGAGATTTGTAAGTGCAAATGTCTTGAAGTCAAAGTAGGAAGGCTTTTAAAAGGCAGAAATGGGATTGCTTAGATATCAAACTGGTTTTGATTGTATGCCACTTTGAGACTTACAACAAGCTAGAAAACTCTCTTGAGGCAAAGCTGGAACATCCAGGCTTAGTAAGTGAAAAGTAGTAATTTGGTTCTTGCCATCCAAAGACTTGCCCTGGGATATTGAGTGTGACATAGTGAACCTCCGCTGAGAATGCGGTGATTGTGCCGTATTTCACTTCAGTTTCTGGGAGATTCTGGAGAAGAGGTTGTATTACGTTTTCCGTGCCTGGCTCCTTGGCTGCATCATGCTTACCTGTTGAGGAAGAAGTGTCCTTGACTAGCAAGGTAAGTATACACACAATACCAGCTCATCACTGCAGTAGGTTTGCTGCACATTCTAGTGCAGATCCATCCCTAAATCTTTGATGCCTTTAACACAGGTCACCTGAAACAGGAATATTACCAGTCTGGCAGGAGCCCAGCGGAGGCAATAACATGCATCATCAAATACTTACATAATGCTGTCACTGGAATAGCTAATGGTTTTTCCTTGTTATCTGACCTAGCTCCTTGCATGACATATAGATTAGTTTTATCTGCACTGTGTGAAATTAGAAGTAACAAAACCTGAAATAAAAAGTAGCTTATCAGCTCCTGTTCTGCAGAGGCAGAAATAAAAACTCTGTAAATATTGGCTATGTTTCAGCATCCTGTATTACAAAACATGTCATGCAAATGTGTGCGGGGAAAATGAATAGGGGATTGTACTTCTAAACACAAAAGGGCTGAGGGAAGAGGACATGGCTCTGCATGAGTACAGCCGGGAGGTGCGTCCATCTCTGCTAGTGCAACATGGGGCCCACTTGTCAGCCTGTACTGTTTGTGCTGCGCAGATTTTCAGTTTTGGAGGTTCTCAACTATGCAATGATCAGCAGGTCCAGCTCTGTGTTTATAGAGAGAATTCCCCATTCACTTAATTTTTAAAAATGCTAGCAATTCCCCAGTAGTATTCTTTAGAGAGTATGGTTTACTGTAATGGAGCTTGCTGGGAGGATTTGGGCTTATGCACTGCTGTTGGATCAGAGACAAAATAACCAATGAATGAAATGGGAAGTTAGTGTTTTGGTCTCCTAGCCACTTATTTGGTTCTTCTAATAGATTTTGGATTTTGTAGCATTGGGAATACTATTTATGAGCAGTACCAATCACAGTCTGGATCTCTGTGGTTCATGCATTGTAATGGTACAGAAAGTGATACCCTTGAGCACGTGGTTCTAATAGATTCTATTTGTGCCACTGCTTAATTGCCTGTGAAGTCTGTGCTAGTAATCTTTATCCTCAAGATTCTGCGTAAATGTAGGGTGTTTCAAAATAAGGAAAACCCTTTAAACCCTTTAATATCATGAGCACCTCCAGAAAAGTGTCCCCACCCCCCCCTTTTTTTTCCCTTTAAGTAAGAATTTAAATAGCATTTTTGAAGATGGGTGGAATTAATCAATAACAGTAAAAGGGACCTAGACTTATGGAGCAGATAATTACCCTAAATGGATGTTACAGGTTACAAAAATAATCCTGGGCCTGATCAAGTAATTTTCCATAATGGAAGACAGGCAGCTGAGGCCTTCTGACCCTTGGGAATGAGCTGCCTCGCTGTGTATTTGCAGAAAATCTCCCACAATTTCTAATTTTGTGAGTTTGTAAGGCACTCAAGAATGAGTGTTTCCTCCATAGTTTGGGAGCAATTTTGAGCTCAGATCTCTGACCTAAAGTTAGACTGCTGCTCTTCAGCATTGCAAATTGAAGTGAGGCAGTTTTGCTCCCTGCGATCTCATCATGCCAAACCACTTCTATTTATACATGCACACCATCTTTAGAAATTCAGCAGGGCGTTTGTAAGGAAATGCCTGCTGCTGTGGCAGCTGGGTGGGGAGGAAAGGAGGTACTGAACTGTGTGTTTCTGTAGACCCTGTGAGAATTACTCCTCGTGGGAGACCTGTGTGTTGTGAATAATCAGACTGCCTGTCTCTGCAGCAGTTCCAGGTGGGCCTGGAGCTGTGGGGACAGTGTTGCTAACTTTAAACTAGACAGCTTGAGTAATAAATAACAGCAGCGTAGCTATGGCAACACAGCTCTGCTTGGCCTAGGCGCTTTTTAGGCAAGTTTTGGAGCCCGTGTGGAGCTCCAGGCCCTCAGAGTTACGCTCCCGTCAGGCCTTTGCAGAAATGATTTTAAGCTAACAAGGTGCATGTCCACCTGAGGGGGGATGTGGGACTTCCCCACAATTTGGAAGCAGTCATGGGTGGTTGGGAAGGGTACGTCTGGCAAGGAGCCCAGCAGTGCTTTAGGGCAGTGCAGCCTTTGCTGGCCGGGGTCAGATCAAACAGCCCCTCCGAGGGGAGGGCAGGCTCTTCCTCCCTGACAGCCATGAGCTCGGCCAGGTAGAGCAAGCATCGAGGGGCAAGCAGGGATGCGGCTGGAGAGACAGGAATTAGGGATGCTTACAGCAGGAACACCAGTCAAGGTAAATTGTGGTGAAGAGGGACCTTGCCTTCCCCTAAGAAGCAGACTTAGAGCCAATAATAAGACTTCAGTCGGAATGTGGAGGCTTGTTTCAACTTGAGAAACAACCAGGAGTGGATCAATTAGAAAATGAGGCTGGCAAATGGGTCGTGTCCTTTCCTTTTTCCCATCTGGTGCAGCAGATGTCTATCTTTTGCCTGCTTGTTTTAGTTATATTGAAGCATTGCTATAGTAGTTTTCATCTTTTTAGCAACTTCCAGCAAGTTCACTTTTGTAAATATAGACATGAAGCAGAATCCATGGGAGCAGCCAAATCTCAGTTCAGTTATATTTGCCTCAGCTGTCAAGTACTGTTAAAAGCAAGGAAGAAAGTGCTTACAATTGGTGTTGGAAGAGCTACTTCAAATTATTGGGAGCTTTGGGTCAGTGGTGGGAAACACAACTGCCCTGGGTGCTGGTGAGGAAGGAATATGCCATTTGGTTGATCTTGCATTGTTGTTTTGCTTTCAAGAAAGCAGGATTCTATTCTATCTCAGAAGCTGGACTGATCCTGGATCTTGTTGTAATGATCTTCACTTAAATATGTTCTTGTAGCAGTAATGTCGTCTGCATATTTGTTCTAGTATTACATGAGAAATGCAAAGGTCCAGTAGTTTTTGAAAAATTACTTTCCACTGTGTACACAAAAATAAGAAGTCCCTAGTTTAGAAATATTTTAATTTTATTGCCTCTTCTCAAGGGACACATGCATATTTTGTTTTAGTTTTCCTACCCAACTGGGAAACGAAACTCATTACTTATTCAATTAAATTAGTTTCTATAAATTAATCAGGAATAATTGTGTTTATATGGGCCAAGACTTCCTCAGGGGGACATTAAACGGGGAGTGATTTAAAATATATTTATTTAGAAATCAATGGTGATTTGAAGCTACCAGTTGAGATGAGTGTGGATGGCAGCAGTGCAGCAGTTTGTCAGATTTATTACAAGACTTGCAATAAATCAAAGAAATGTTGTTAATTTACTTTAACAAAGAATAGTCAAATAGCAAGTTTGGTAGGTTTGATAAGCCACGATATTGAGTCTTGCTGAAACTATTTAATGAAATACAGATCTGGTATTAGAACTAAGGAACCTTAAACTAAGTTTCATCCTTGCAGAACAGTGAGCATGCAATCCCAATTCAGGCCACAGTCTGTATCACTGGGGTGCAGTTCCATGCCTGTAACTGGTTTCTGTGGCAGTTTCTAGCAGTGTGGTTGTTCTGTTGGGTGAGTGTGTGTGCAAATATAAAATATGTAAAGCACATTCAAGGAAGTCAAGCTGTGAGGCAACAACAATATGAGAAATTCAGTCTCATGCCCTTTGTTCAGAGGGTTGAGTTGCATCTGGTCCCTGCTATTTTGCCTCTCCCTTGCACTGCACGTGTTGCTCTTTTTCCATCTGATCCTCATGCTTCTTTTCTACTCTTTCTACCTACTATTTTTACTGTCTCTCAGTCCCTCTCACTGTTTTGCCCTGGTTCTTTTGGCTGATTGGATAGTCCTCTGATAGCTTTTTTTTCTTTTGCTGTGCAGTAAGTTAAACTGAGATGAAATGAAGTGAATTGGTTTGTATTAACTTATTCTTACATGCAATAAATATACAATTTGAATTATATCCAGCACAAAACAGAAAATATAAAAGATAAAATCAATAACCTGATTTCTGGGTTTTTTTAAATTCAAAAAATGTCTAGTCCTTTGACTTTACCAGAGATACTGAATATCAGTGAGTAGCTGTTTTCATTTGTGTTGCATTTCTTTTACCTAATCTTGTTGTTACTATGTCTTATTAAATATACAAGACAAAAATGGAGCAAATAATTTGATTATTACCAGTTCATTAGCCTTAAAACATGAATTAGAGCCAACTTCAGCTTAGAGATTCATTCACGTGGCTCACACTGAGGTTGGTGAGAGGCACATGCATATTCACAAATCCAGAATTTGGCTCTATGCCTGAGTTTTTAGTAGACCAGTGTTCAGAGAAGGCTCTGAGGTAGTAGATCATTTGTTATTTACAGCAGATAATGAAACATTACTCTGATTTTATTCATAGCTTTGTTACATAAAGTCTTTAAGTTGGTAGAGGAAAACATACTCTTCCGAGACATTAAAAGATAAGTAAGAAGAGGAGCTGTCTATTTTGAAAATGAGTTCAGATCTTGTTTAGAGGTGTTTTAACTGTGAAAACAGGCTGGTGAAGTATTTGCTTGGGCTTCATGTTTCCTTGGTGTGGCACTGGTCTCTGGCAGTGTCTGAGTCCCAGGTGTAGTTGCTTTCCTCCCAGCAGCTGGCTGCTCCTGAAATGCCACTTGGAACAGGAAACTTTCAAAAATATTTCACAGCGTTCTTGTGGCGAGAAATGCTCCTTACCATGTGAGGTTTTCGGCTTGTTGGGCTGTAGGGACTGGCGGGAGTTTTCCTGGAAGGTGAAGCCGCCCTTGCCAATCGTGGCTTGCGCAGAGGGAGCGGTTCCTGGACCCCAGTGCCTTTCCCCTCCCAGGAAACCTGCGGCTGCCCTTGCCCCAGCAGGGCACTGTCCATGTGTCCATGTTATCCGAATAGGTGCTGCATCATGTGCAATTACAGTCCAGATAGCATCACATGCCATGCAACCACAGCAGCAAAATTGCATGACTTCACTATGGGAAATGCAGCAAATCGAGTTGGGTGTGATGCGGAGGTTCGTAAAAGCAGATGATTACCTTCAGCTCTTATACAGGTGACTGATTTATTTCTCAGAAAAATCTGTTGTCTCCTTCTTGCTACAGTCAGAGATGACTTTAATGCTGAATGGCTTTAGTCTTCTGTAGGGCTTCATTTAAGGAATTTCCCCCTCCTTGTCTGCACACTGGATAGAACAATGCCCTAGAAATCAAAAATAGAAGTTAGTGTCCCAAAGGCAATGTCTATCTGCCAGCAGTATGTATGACTTGTTTGGTGGCAAGTGTTTTAGAATTGTGAGTGTGAACTCATTTGGAAAAATGTAAAACCTGATCTCTTCTCCTAGATTTAATGCTGTCCCTCTTCCTTTATTTTTATACTTATGTTGTGCCCGATGAATTTTAATTATTTTTATTTACATCCTGTGGCAAGTGCATCTGTGGAGCCTCTTACCCACAGTCAGGTTCTCTGCAGCAGATGTTGACAGGCTTAGCTGTTTGCCTCATGGAGATGTGCATCCTGCTATGCATTCATATTACAATCCAAATCGTCCCTTTAGGATACTGTTGTCAGTGCAGCTTTAAATATCTGCAGGGTGTCTTGAGATCTGGGAAGATTGGGAGATCCCTAATTCCCATGACCCCACCAGTACTTCCATTTAAAATGGAAACATTCTGTCACAGATTGAGCTTGTGAGAGTCTGGAGGTGACAGGGAATGTGTGATTTTCTTCTAAGGTATTTCTCTTCGGGGAAAAAAAATAAAATTGTATGGATTGCTCCTTGAAGCCTATTTTAGTTGAAAATTTCTTTTTCCATTTTCTTTGAGTAAACACTGACTTATTAATTTTTTTTTTTTTTGCCATGAGAGCAGGAATTGGCCTCTCTTTAAAACAAAAAAACCACACACCACGACTTGTATACCTTTAATGCAATCTGACACAACATGATGGAGAGGCTATAATGCTGCCCTCCAAATGTATGACATGCTCTGTGGCCCTCATTAGATCAATCAGCGAGTCGAAGCCTTTGTAGAAAGTGGCAGTTGCTGGGAAAGGGTCCCAAGAGTTGGGAATGCTGGATCTTCAGGTTGGGAATGCTGCCTCTTCAGGCTCCTGTGAGAGTACCACGTTTCAGGTGTCAGCTGGAGGTGTGCAGAGGGAGTGGGAACTCAAACTGCCGAGCACCCATGGCAGGACTTCTGTGGAAACACGTGGTGATAATCTGCACTTATTTATATTTCCAAAGTTACCAATTGATTAATGACAGATAAGCTAGAATTACTGCTGAGGCAGGAGTCCTAGACGAGGAGGCAGATTAGGTACATGCAAAAGTTAGTTTTTAAAATCTAGTAGCTATCTCACAATCCATAAATCTCAAGAAAACTTGGGTTCTCCCCTTTCATGTTCTTTCTGTATTTTCTTTTAAAATTAAATTTGATCGTAGTACTATGATACATTTAAAAACTTGAAATTATATCATGTTGCTTCTCTGCTAGTTGGCTTGAAGTGTATTAAAACAGATGAAAAATTGGGAATCCAACTTTGTTCTCTTAACTGGGGTGCGTGGCTAAACCTGAAAGCAAGAATCCCGCCAAAAAACAGCTTTTAAATGGAAATACTATTTACTCAAATACTCTGAGTGAATTTATAACCCTGAAATGAATCTTTTTTTCAGATATTATGTTTCCATAGCACAGGATCTAACAAATAATTTAAATTCACAGGTTGATTTAATTTTGTCATGGCAGCTGAAATAGCACTTTCTAAGATTAAAAATTGAAAACCAAGACTTGTAAGACTACTTCCCACCCCCATCTCTCCTTATCTTAAGGTAAACTGGAAAGATCAAGTATCAATTACAATTCAGGCTATTACTATCTAGTGCCTTGTGTGTACACACACACACATCCATCTCCCGATGAAATCTTGTATTGAAGAGATTTGTTGGTATGGGAGCTACAGGTGTACATCTTGGTTGTCCTTATGCTTTGAATAGGATAGTTTTCTGTATTCTTTCATTGTTTTTTATCATCAATATGATACTATTCTACTGCATTTTGTGTTTTTCTAGTGACTGTTAAAAAATTAAATCCAGCTCTGGCATACCTGTCTGTAAATTCTGAGGTAATTGGAAAAGGTTTCACTAGCCTGAATATTTAATTAAAGCCAAGTATAATAGCTTCAGGGATGCCGGAGTTTAAAAACTAAGTATGCTGAAGTGATGCTTTAAAAGGAAACTTTCCAAATTTGCTTGTGCAGTGGTAAATTAAATTTTAATGTAATTTTGAAGGCACAGAAATTTGCATACAGAAATCTTCTGTGTGCGCATTGTATATTTAATGAATACCTGTAAAGTTGAAAGGTTGCAAATACATAAACCTCTAGTGGTTTATGTATTTGCATATATAGATTTAATAGTTTTAAAAATAAAACTTAAACCTTCACACAAGGTGCTGTGTGGGGTTCTACAGTGAACCTGTGGATTTCTAATGGAAGACTGGACAAAACCTATCTTTACACAGGATTTTTTCCAGGATTCATTAAAATCTGGGTTTGCTACATGTGAAAAATGTTGGTTTGCAGGGGAATAAATGACAAAACTAGAGTACTGAAAGTCCTGGAGTTTTGTTTTATTCATCTGAAATGTTTCCTTTGGGCAGAGCTGATTGAAAGAAAAGGAAAGGCTTAGACAAGAGGAGATCTCAGCTACAGCTGACTGGCAAACAGCCTGCACATTCAACCCCAGTTTATGGATTATTGATTGGAGAGGAGATGAAGTGCAGCTCCTATTCTCAAGGCAAGCAGACTGCCTTACACAGAGTGCAGCTTAACTTTCTTTCTTAATTAGTGTGGAATACATGATGTGTGTGGAAAAAAGGAGGTCTCATTAACAGGTCAGGAGAAGTTAGGTTAGCCCGTGTATTGCCTGTCCCAATGAAAGCAAAGTCAGGAAAATCAACCTAGATTTTTTTTTCACTTAGTTTATGAACACAAGTTTCTCTTTTTATGTATATATATTGTGTAGACAGATATTTTTCAGTTGATTACTTCATCAGGTTTAAAAAATGAGGGGTTTATCACAGAAGTCTAAATTGCCTTCAACAGAGAAATTCAAAGTGCTGAAATATTATAGACAGAGGTGGCTCTGCAAGGAATGGACACTGAAACCATTTCTGCCAGTACTGCAAACAAAACAAAATGCAGACAACTCTCACCTGACCCCAGCAACAACTAACCAAGGTCTAAAAATTATACTTTTGAACTTCATGGAAAACAAATGATCAAAGTGGCATCTGGGGCAACATTTTGAAATCATAACCATTTAGGCAGTGTATGAGCATAAATAGTTTTCCCTAATAAAGGGAAGTAGTATGGTATCCCGTCAACCCTCTAAACTTTTTCTTCCTTCTGCTATGAAGCAAATGCTTGTGTGTAGTTATGACTTGAATATGTAATGTCCTACATGCATTTTTCTTTTCTCCAGAGTAGCCTATGGGATTTTGAGTTAAACTCAATTTACATATCTAGTTGGCAGAGAATTTGTGCAGAAATTAAATTAGAGGGCTCTATTGGCTTCTGCATAGACATGTAGAACAAGGGAGGTGAATGTAAGATTGATGATAAGAAGCAGGGTTGCCCTGATCTGGTAATGCCATAATCGTGGGGTCACCCTCAACAGAAATCTTGGGTTTTTTTTCTGTCATGTTGTGCAAGGATTTTGCAATCCTATGCTTTTGATATCCTTTAGCATGCTTAAAAGGCCACTTTGTTTACTATCATTATGATTTCAGAACCCAGCAGCTATTAGCTTGTACAAATTAGTGAAAAGCTACTTGTGCTACTGTAAGGAAATTTCTTGAATATGAGAAATAACATAGATGGCTAAAGTGCCATGTGGCAAAGCAAGGAGATAAAACATTATACTTTGCGTTTCAGGTGTGAAAAATATGAGAGCTTACTTAGAAAGGCTGGATATTAAAAAAAAAAAAAAGACAGAAAACAGACATCAATACAAAAACTTACTTTTTCTCCTAAGTGTGCATCAGGAGGGGAAGGATGAGGTCAACATAGTTCTACAATGTAATCAGGATGGGAAATGCTGCATAATAAGAAACATGCTTGAAGTTATTTGTCTGTCCTAGGATAAAATCGTAGCTGACAAAGAAAAAACATAATTTGTTGGAAATGTAGGAAAAGGTCAGGGAGTCACTGGGAATTTATAGAAACCATTAGAGAAGATAGCTGCATTATTTTGCAACATCATGTTTTTAATTTGATTAGTAATAATGACTTGACTTATGCAGGCCGCTGCTGTGGGGGAAAAAACCTCTCAGGGAGGTTTAATTGGTGTCTGACAGACTTGATAAGGGCAGATACTGGGTTCTGGTACAAACCTAATTTTAGTGTTAAGTCAGGAATTGTTTGCTCAAGTTCACTGACCTACAGAAAAGTGGAAGTGTGGTAAATGATGTGTGTGTTATATTAATTCTTTCCCTCAAAGCATCTGAAGTGACCTCCAACAGAAAGAAATACTAATTTTTTGTCACTGCAAGTGCCCAGCCTGAGTCACCACAGTGGTTGTTCCCCAGCCATGTGCCCTGTGACCAGCAGTAAATGGAACTCGTGGGCTCTTCCACGGGGCCACTGAAGCACCTGGTGCCTTCCCAAGGGCGTGAGGGTGACTCCAGTAGGATAATCATGTTCCTTGTGTGATCCCGTGTTTCTCTCAAGGAACTGGCAAGCATGGGGCTTATCCTTACCCTGCTTGCTGAGAGTGAGCTGCCCTGAGTGCTGTTCCTGGAGCTGGAGGAGCAAGGAGCTAGCCCAGCTCTGGGCAGTCTTTGGTCAGTGCAGAATTGGCAGTGCTCGAGGGAATTGCAGTACACCAGGAAGGTGGTGTTGTGAAGAGGGTGAGTTTAGGCCTGTGTTTGAGGAGTTGGTATTTTAGTTTGGATATTTTGCTTTCAGGAACAATTTAAACAAATGGTGGCATAATGTGACTTAGTCACTGCAAAGGAGTAGGCAGACATGGAAAGAAAATACCACAAAGGAATACTACACCAGGACAGTTTTTTCTCCTTCTTTAGGGCAGAGTACTTTTAGTAGGATGTTATGTGTATGAATATTTACTCAGTCGCCATCTTTTTCGAACTTGCTATGTGGATTAATAGAGGCTTTATTTTCCAGAGCAACCTTCTGATGTTTCTGTATTGCCCTTATTGTATGGGTAGTACTTTATATAAGTGTGAATAAAACATGAATTCTTCTGTGAACACCTTCTAACATAAGGGTATTGAAATGAAACTCACAGATGCAATTCAGAATAAGACATCCTACCATACAGTAATGGAAAAAAAAAATTGCTATTTTCCAGTGTGTGATATTTGTTGTTGTTTATATTTAGTACACTTGTGCATTAAAAAAAAAATTCAATCCAAGATAACTCAGGACAGCAGTTCATAATACGAACAGGTATAAAAATATACACTAATGCAGATAAAACTTCCCAAATATACTTGGAGAAGAGTTCTAATGATAAGGGTAAAGAATATGTAAGGATTGAATTGTTAATTAGTACAATAATCTTTATGGAAGGTGCATGACCTGGAATGATTTAATTCTAGCTTCTGAGGTCAGTTTTCCCTATCCATTCTGTGAACCACTGTCTTGTCTTGGTTTTACCACCAATTGTCCCTCTATTATCACAATACATACATCTAGAGCTGTACTGCCTTTGCTTGATAAATGCTGTGATAGTCAGCAGAATACCTTATTTTGAAATCTCTTTTTTTAAGGTTAAACTTTATCACTGACAAAGATTGACAGCTGTTGAAACTACTATAATGAGGATGTTACTCCCACTGTCTGTGCAAATTTATCACTGAAGTTTACTTTTCTCATTTACCTGTGGAAGCATTTTCCTATGATGTTGTTCCCTGGTGAAATATAGCAGTGTTCCTTTCCTTATCACAGCAACATTGGCTTGTGTACTTTATATTAATATAAAAAATTCACAGTTGGTGCAACAAATAATGGAGATAAGGTAGAAAGGCAAAGGAGGTACTCCTTCAAAACAATCAGGATCTTGTTATCCATTCTGCAGTGTTTTCCATGGTTACGCATGGCCTGTGGAGTAGAATTTGAAAAGAACTGGTGAGCTTTTTGTGCCAGTTGTTACTCATCATGTCCTCAGCAGACTTTTTTCTTCTCACTGCCATACATGCAGAGGGAGACATCAGTAACTAGTGTTGATAGACAGGAGAGCTGTTCAGGTGTAAATCATTTGGTTGCTGCATGAGCAGACCAACTTGCAGCACTTTGCTAGGAACCATTCCAGATGCACGTCTGTGCTTCCAACAGCATGAATATGAATTTACTCACTTGGAAGTAGTTTAAAGTTATAAACTTCATGGAGCCTTTCAGAGACTTACAGTGCTGCAAAGGTGCAATTAACCACTTGGAGCATCTCGAAGGTCAGTGGTTTTCTTGAGGTGGGAGGCTGTCATCCTGCATTTTGTCAATTGCTCTTTGTTTCTGCCACCATTCCCCTGACTACACAACGATATGCAAAGCCAGGCATCTTTTTCTCTTCATGGGGTTTGAGCTGCTTATTTTAATAAAGCACTGACTCCAGTTGCTTTTTTCTGTATACTGCATATAAACTTGTGTGACTTTACAGGACACAGAGCAGAAACCATAACAATGTATGCAGAATTCCAGGAAGGAGGAGATGAACATATTCACACAGTAGCAAAGCCTTATTTAGCACGTAGACTCATCCAGGTAAATGAGTCATAAGCAGGAAAGAAAAATAGGAATCATAATCAAAGGAAATTAGTTGTGGAAAGGGACACCGTAACTCACTTGCTGATTGGACTTGTCTTTGTCTTTTTAGCTTTGGCAACTTCTTAGTTTTGTTTTACGTTGTCCTTATGTCATGAAGGAAGTCTTATTTTTAGTTCCAGTTTTGAACCTCAGACGAAAAGGAAAAATACAGGCAACTCACCCCTGCCCCCCAAATAGTTAAGTGTAAAAGCTTGTTAATGAAAGCCTAAAAAAGAAATGTAATATATAGAGAAAAGAGAGGATAATTTTTTTGAATCTCATAGCTCACTTCAAAAACCCAGAGAGCATTTCTTTTATTATCATGAAGTATACTAGTACACATGCTGTTAATATGTATATATGTTTGTATTCTTTAGTCTCTCTGGCCTACTGATAGAAAATTCCCTCGCATTGCTTTTTATGCTTTCCTGTTCTGTTTTCCAGTAGTGTGTTGGCTTAGCTTTACTTATGTCAATTTAAGCTAGTTTACATTAATATATTTGCTATAAAGTATTCAAATGCCTACTGAAAATCCTTTAAGCTCTACCAAAATGGAGATGGCCCGATCTGGAACATCTTTGATAAACCAGCGTGACTCATCCCTGCTATGACAGCTTCCCTCAGAAAAGCAGTGAGTGGAGAAATTCTCTGGGTTTTTTCTGTTAGATTAAATGATGTGCTTTAGAGATATGTCTGTAGTGATATTTGGTTCTTCTTCAAAGGTTTTTGGTTTTAGACTCAATTGGTATTTGAACGGCAGAGTGGTGGGAATGGAAGTGTGGCAAAAAAAATTAACTCTGGCTTTGAGGAGAAGATGTTTTGTGTGAGAATGCTAAAACTTGACTGTGATCTTGAATATGAATTACGTTTTTTACTGATAGTATGCATAATATTTAGGAAATTAAGAATACTAAATCATGTTTGTCTTAGGCCCTACCATCTCCCACTTATGTAAGAATCAGCTCACAGTTGCTTCCTGCGAGCAGAAGGATGATGTCTTCAAATGGGCCTAATAACAAAAATGATCTCTATAAACAAGCTAAAATAAAAAGATAAATTGAACCAATAACAAGTAAAATTAGAACTAAATGTACAGAATTTTATTTGTTTAGGGATTGCTGAGAAATACTTCAAGGTTTTGAATGGACATTTTTGTGGATGTGCCTTTTTTCACTTTGTAGATATACTGTATACGCTTGTCAGTTGTTGTTCATGTGTGAGTACAGAGACTTTTCTCTGACTGTTCCAGTGTAAATCCATGATTGGATTTTGCAGCCTGTGCGTGTAACTCCGTCTTTTCCATGTTTTTTTACCAGTTTGCAGAATAGCAGCATATAACTTGTCAGGTCTGTAGTGAATAACAGGAATGGGATTTTCAGTGGTTCAAGTTTCTAGTCCACCTTCCATTTCACTCTTGTAGTAGTCATTACTTTTTTCCTCTTGAAGTTGCAGCTCTTCCTAATAATCAGTCTCACTGGAGCACTTGCTTTCCTTGAGGAGAGTAAAGCAACTTTTACTCAGAGCAGATTTGCAAATGCCACAAAAATGCCTCAACTAAGAAGAAGTTTTGTTTCATACTCTTAGAGCCATTGAATGATGTTTTAACTCTTGTTAAGCACTCATTAAGTAAACTACAATAAATGAACACTGTTCAGGGATGAGGCATTACTTAGCATGGCCAAAGGTGATATAATCTAGCCCAAATGCCAGTTTCCAGTTTGTATTAGCTGAACAATAATAAAAATGCAATGGCTTAATTGTGCTGAAAGTATGCTACAGAGGCATGGATTGAACTGTATTCAAAATAGCAACACAAATATCTGTGCTGTCATGTTTAAAATTTGCTATGGCTGAGGGACTTATTTTTCCCTTCCTTTTTTCCTCCCTCTTCCTCTTGGCTTCTCCCTCTGGAGCTGTATTTGGATTTCACTGGGAAGCATGTACTTTATAATGGTAAATACTGTTTGGTGTGACATTTTTTCAGGGAGATAATGTGCTCGGGAGTGTCTCCTTCCAGGCCCAATGACTCAGAAAGCTCTGAAAATATACCATGGTGTGGAAAACTTCAGAAGCATTGCAGGAGGAATTGCTGGTGACTAATTCAGTGACAAAACAGTGGGCATCAGATGCATTTTGAGCTTGCGGTTGATCCATGCTTTAACTTATTACATCCTCACAGTGTATCTGGTGGACATCAGTGTGATTTGGAATAGCTGCTACCCCTCTTACTATTTATTACCTCAGAGTATATATCTGATATGCATGCAATACTCATAATCAATCTTTAATAATCTTTTTTAATATCCTGTCTGCTGTATGTTTGCACAAATCGCACTGAACATTTTTCTGCTGTAAAATCTCTTTATTGTTCAAGATTAGAGATTATTTATGTTAATTTAAAAGTCAATAAAGAAGCTGCTGATAAAAGTTCAAGATCTGTTACTTAAAACAGATGAAGAGCAATATATCCTTATGCAGCACATTCCAGCTGAATATTAAGGAATATAAAGACCCTCATTGTATCATTTTATGTAATTTAAAAACCTGAGAAAAGTGGACAAACTGGTACAGATATTGATACACTGACACAGTGGTGAGATGAGATCTTGTCTAGTGAAGCAGGACCTTGCTCTTTTGAAATATGAAAGTTAAGATCCATCTGGCCAAATTAACCATTTTGGGGGTTTATGGCTGTTGTAGGTACATTAACAAAGAGGATGATTCCAGCCTGTACTTTTGTTTTTGGAGGTCCTGATGGAAAACATTTTCTGTTCTGTTGCACAGTTAGAAGATGGCATTAGGGTGTGTTTCACGTTTATTTCAGTGTTTCTGAGAAACTTAGATTTGAGTTGAATTCTCTTTGGTTCCAGATGTTGAACAGACTCTTGGAAATAAGGGTCCTGCAAATAGTTGAAAGATAGAATAACACACATGTGAACAAGGAGGAATAATAATAATAGCAGTGAATTTATTTCTTGAAATAATGTCAGGGATGCAGTTCTAGTAAGCACCAGTGAAATAATTTTGACATAGGTTTTGCAAAAATCTGTATGCTAGGGAAAGGTCTGGAAACTGTGAATTGAGTGTCCTCTATCATGAAGTGAGAAATTCTACAGTGAGGCTATACCTATCCTGAGTGCCTTTCAGGAAAACAAAATCTTGGCCTTAAGCAGTACCTCTTACCCTTTGAAGGTGGTAGCTGAAAGGTTACTGGAAATGCTGGAGTTTGGCAGAATCAAAGACGTTGAGAGTGAGGTTCTGAAAAAATATCCAATTAGATGGTGAACTATCACCTACAATAATAATAAAACATTGATTTAGATGCATTAAAAGCACAATGGAATTAACTTCACTCTTCCTGGGCTGTTTTAAGTGTTTTGACGAAAGCTATCTGTGTAAGAACTAAACAACAAGACATATATTTTGTAATAAGAACATCTATCTTGGATAAATAAGGCTGCACAGATATGCGTCTGCAACAGGGAGTGATTTTTAAATTTGACTGCAAAGCTTACGTATGTTGTGGTTTTTAAATCTGCTAGAGCAATCTCCTGACCTTGGATAATGCTTTCTCTGTTAGCTCCTTTAATAGCAGCAATTATTAGTCATTTCTGTGAGGCCTGTGAGGCTGGAGAAATAGCCATTTATTTTGTTTGACCAAGTTAGTAATAAATTAAAAATTAAAAAAAAAAATAAAATCTGTGTTAGACTAGTAGGTCCTTTTTAAAGGACAGCATTCCCTTCACAATTCTGAATGTGCCTGAGAGGAGCAAGACTAGAACCTGTACAGTGAGTTAGCTCAGATTGAGAGCTGCTGTTTGACTTTTGAAATGCTAAGTAGTATGGTGTCCTGGTTTCGGCTGGGATAGAGTTAATTTTCTTCCTGGTAGCTGGTACAGTGCTGTGTGTTGGACTTAGTATGAGAATAATGATAACACAATGAGTTTTAGTTGTTGCTCAGTGGTGCTTAATTTAAGTCAAGGACTTTGCAGTTTCCCCTGCTCTGCCTGCAAGCAGGTGCACAAGAATTTGGGAGGGGGGGACAGCTGGGGTTAATCACAATATTTGAAAATAAATCTGAAATGGAGGTTAAGAAAAACCGAGGACTGTTGTTAGTACTCTTTTCTTTTTTTCCACTGCCCATCAGCAGTGGTGCCAGACAGACCAAACATTTAAGTATCTAATTAAAAATGAGTAAATGTCATCGAGGAAAAACTTGCAAGAGGCAAATAATGTCAACTGAAATAAAAAATTCTCATTCAGTTATAAATAAGGTGTTAGAACTGAAAATACACACATACGGGGAGCTAAAGAACAGAACATGCAGAAGATGATATCTTGGAGGTGCCCTGCTATTAGTGTAGCTCTCAGTGCTGCTGCAATCAGAGACCAAACCCTGCCGTAAATGTCCTTGGCCAGTTTCCAGAGCACCCCTAGCAGCTGTAGGGGTTCAGCCACAGTTCATGGTGACTTTAACATAACCCACTGCAAAATGATGAGGGTGCATGGCGTACTCTTTTGTTTTCACTTTTAAGCTGCTTGGAAGATACTGGTATATTAGGAAATGAGAAAACCAGCATTACAGAGGAGACTGGAAAGTTACTGCCCTTCACAGTGTTCCCAGAACTAAGCCAAGTGTTTCGGTAACTGCATTTCAGTACTTTCGGTGAAATGGGTCTGGCCTGCCTTTGCATTTGATCATGTTGAGAATGTGTGTTGCAATTCCCCAACTATCATTACTAAAATTGCAGTAATCCACTGAAAGAAGGAAGTAGCAGCAATTTGTTGGGAGTATAGAGAACTTCTCAAATACAAGACTCCTTAGAAAAGAAAGTAAGTTTAGTAAAAGAAATCTGCATGTTGACAATTCAAATTCTATGGACTTGACGTAATTTGGATTTTCCTGAAATCAGTGGTAAAAGGTAACAGAATTGGGCCAAAGCTGAGTCCATTGGGAGTTCCACTTCTGAAGAAATTTAATTTCAGGTTGTTTCTAATTACGACTCTTTTCCATTTTTGTGCTCAATACTGATTTTTGTAGTTGCTGTTTAGCAGAAGGCACTGTCTTAGTGTGGCTGGGATCCCAAATGTGCCAATTCTAGAAGGCAAAGGAAGATGAACTCTGGCTAACAGTGCAATAATAGATTTGTACCTCTTGTACTCCCTCTCATTCTCCTGATATAGGGGAGAAGAGGGAGCTTGAGAATAAAACTAGAGAATGGAAACTTGCCTGATCCATGTGGTAGATCTATTCCTGAAGTGGCAGTAAACACACTGTAGGTCTGTGGTACATGATAAGGTTTCATAGGTTTTATAATGTGTTTTCATTGTTACGGAAAAGCTTTTAAACTCTGTCAAGATTTCTGTGGTGCTATCACAGGACAGCTGCATACACATTTCAGTGCACCATTTATTGAAATATTAGTGATGAGCCTTCAGCTGAGGATGGCAACCTTACCTTCAAGGTAATAGAATAGTGGTGATAAATATGTACTGCTCCAGTAATACAGAGTGATCATTAAGATACACCATACCTTTAAAATACACCATACCTTTATGTTGGTGGGTTCCCCCCCTGTTGTTTAGAACTGTGATGAAGATTTACTTCTCTGTAAGAAGAGAATCAATTTCTGTAGTTAAGTGGGTTGGTTGTTTTCAGGAGTTGGTGCAGATGATGTTTTAATTCAGCAAAAACATTATACATATTTATTGTCCTCAAAACATTTGGCTGGTGGTTTAAATGCCATTTAAGGGCTTAGGAAAGACTCCTAGGATGTATTTAAAAAAACCCCCCAAAACAGTCTGAAGTTCATAGTGACGACAGCTGTTATTCAAACTTGTTAGATGTCAAATTTGAATTTTGGCTAGTGTACGTTAACCATATTTGTCTATTCTTATGCATGCACACATGTAAATGAGCCATGGGTTGCCTGGATAACAGATGAGAATTGACTTCATAAATACATAAAATCTTTAGCAATAAACCATGTATGTCAGATTTTTGTTTTCTGCACTAAAATCTACAAGAAAAGTTGTTGGTATATTTATTTTTAGATTTAATGTACTTCCCTTTCTCTTGCTGCTATTCATGAGATGTTTCATCTTTGGTGTATTATAGTTACAGTAGTTACTTTTGGTAGTTCAAGCTTTATTAAATGCTGATAGACTTAGTTTATTTAAACCTTTTAAAGGTGAATTTGTTACTTTTGCAGTGGATCAGTGCTGGCAGTCTTGGAGGCCTGACTCTCCAGGTCTATTCAGGTGTCACTTTCCCTCACATCCGTACATGTCTTTGTTCTTTTGAAAATTCATATTCTAATATTATGGACAATTCCTGTGGTTATTCAACCCAGGGTTTCTCTGAATATGGCATCAATAAAAGTTTCCATCTGTGATTGCAGTTTCAACACTATTTAACTTACTTATTTAGGAAAAAAGTTAAAAAGCTAATTTTGGACTGCTCATGTTGCCTGGTCTGGATTGTGCTGATCAGTTTTGTGGAGCAGACTCTGAACTGTTTCTAAGTCCCTGAGGTAGATTCCCTCCTCCGTGGTCAACCCTACCAGTTATTTCCGCTTGATATTTTGTTTTCTGCTTATCAGATGCTGTGCTATAGCACATCAGTTTTCATTTTTGATCTAGTTCTCATCTGTTGTCCTTCAGCCATTACTAAAACTTCTGAGTACTAGCTAGCTAGAAAATTAAGAAAGGTTTAGTAGACTTGGCAGTCTAAGATAAAGGGGTAAACAGAGGGAACACAGCTGACCAGTGATACCATCTGGGGAATAAAAAAGGTTTAGTCCTTTCAAACCTCCTGGTGACTTAGCACATCTCTTTAGAAAATTGCAGGTTTGGCACAGAGAAATAAACTTTATGCGTGTTTGTCTCTCAGAAGTCTCTGTATGGCAATGGACTTCATTAGAATAAATGTTGAGAGGTACAGAAAGGATTTTTAAAATTTAGGTAAAAAAGGTCTCGCTAAACAGCACTTGAAGTGCCTGACAGAGTAGGTGCCACAGAGAGTTCTGAATTTATCTCCTGCTGTATCTATTTCATTTAACACATGCAAAAAGTAACTCTAAACACTATCGGACTGAGTTACACATTTTCTGGCTTGTTGGTTGACATATCCAGGTGGTAGAGTCTGACCTAATTTTCTGTGCTGGATAAACACTGTAATAAAACTGAAAAAAATAATTGTTTTGCACTACAGGTCAATTCTGATGTGTTACATAAAACTTGAGTGTCTGTGCAAATGCAAGTTGTGAAATTTTAATTTTTTTTTTTTTAAACAATCTCTCATTTATTTTTGGGTGCATAGTCTATCAGATAAATTCCTGCAGATCTAGTTCATAAGTCTTCTGCCACTATTTTTATTTGTTGTGTACTTTAAGTTACCTTGCAAATATCTGCATGAAATAGCGTTTTATGCTCTCTCTTGCACTCCTTCTTTTTCTTTAACCGTACAGCTGATAGGCCTTGCATGAGGGGCAAGCTGTACACCTCTAGAAGTAAATTCTAAGTTGCAGGCTCAAGTATACCTTAACTATAAAGTACAGTGAAATTATAGTTGTGTTTCCATAAATTGTGCCATAACAGTCCAGATATTAAATTATAATAATAAAATGTAGTCTTTTTGTTGTGGAGATGAGAGGGGAGAGGGGAAGAGAGTAAAAAATGCAGCTGCTGCAGTGGCTCATCAAGAGATAAATTACTGGAAGGGACAGGGGATGATGCAGAAAGGGGAAGAACAGGATGGGGTTGCAAGTGGGATGGAAGAAAATTCTCAGCAAGCCAGAATAGAATGAATTAGGGGATTTTTACAGGAAAATCCTTTTTAATTGATGGAAAAACCCCAGAAAATGTAGTTTTTTTGGCTTCCTGTGTGTATAAAAAAGGATGGGTTAAGCACGGGGGAGTAGCATTTCAGTGCAATGTAATAACTCAAGCCTTTGTTCCTTCAGACCTCTTTTCTTCACCTTGGGCTGTATGACCATTTGGAGAATTTTCTGCTCCTCTGAGTTGTGAAGAGCACAGTGAAGAGAAATCTATTCATAGTAAAGTTATTATTCATAGTTAAAAAACTGTTTACAGAACTGCAGGATTGTTGGCTGAAAAAGGAAGCTTGACTTTGTAAGTTTGTAATATATGTAGAACTGACCTGTTCAGTTTTCAACAGTAGAAACTAGCATTGTACAATTTATACTGTGTGTATTTCTACAAGTTCAGATTTTAATTCACAGCAATTAGGATTTCCAATTCCGTATTGAACTAATACTGAAGATAAAGCTTGTGTGAATAAGGATAAAATCCTCATTAGCTTTGATATTTGAAGAGTATTTATTTCTCAACTTTTAACCATGCTGCATACTTCAATATGTATTGTTAGCACACCATGGAGTCTCTTACATGCTGTCCTGTCTATAGGCAGCAGGTCCATCAACTGTTTATTTACTGCTTTTTCTGAGGAAGCCTTTTGCTTAGCATTTACAGAAGTTACGTGCCTCAGTGTCTTGATGGAAGAAAAAGCTTCTTAATGTAGTAAGCATCTGTTTTTTAATGACTTTTGGTTCATAAGAAGAAAAATCCAAATTGGATTTGTACTGTGTCTTCAGAGCTTTAGCTGATGTTTGATATTTTTTCTCCCTCTCCTATTCCTCTGAAAACAGGAGATGGCTACGGAAGGTACTGCTGATAAGATGTGATGCATGTTTAATATGTAACAAAAGTGCCTTGCAAAAAAAAAAAAGAAAGGATTTAGGAAATGTTTAAAGATATCGGAGTTGCTTGAGGGACAGCCCTCAGCCTGGGAAGATGCAGCATGTTGGTAGCCGCAAACCCAGCGTGGTTTAGTATAACCAGGCAGGCAGAGATTAGCTCAAAATGAAAAAGGGAACAAGCCATAATTTTTCCCCTCCAACTGAAACATGTGCTGAGTTCAGAGCACGATGGAGTAAGGTTGGTTACAGATTTCAGAAGTGAAAGTAAAGCCAGCATGGTCTGACAGAGGAGCTGCAGGACCTGTGGCCTCATGCCCCCGTGAGCTGTGGGCTGAGGGACCAAATGAGAAGCAGTGCCTTGGTTTGGCTCTTCACTTCTTTTGACTCTCACACCTCCTCCACTTAAATGAACCTTGAGAGGGCAGAGTGGATTTAACCTGGGCATCAAATACAATCGTAGTGTTATTAAGGAAAGGAGTCTCTAGCACTGTTTACAAGCTATATCCTGATTATAAATCTGCTCTAGAGTTTTCCTAAGTGCTGATTTCACAGAAATCTCTGGTAGCTTGAAGGTTGGTTTTCAGTCAGCGCCAGATTTTACCTTAAATCCATGAAAGTGACAGTGTTTTCAGAGGGAGACTCTACATATCAAAGCCAGATATTGGCTTTTTGACTGCCCTTGTGTTCAGTGAGTATAGTAGTTTGCTGAAATGGTCAGTTCCTTGCTAATGCTTATTCTTTTGTTATTGTTATCCTTATCTACCGGAACTGTTAGTCAAAGCCTTAATCATTGACTGAGCCATCATTCTTCACCTGGGTAGTTCCACGGAATGTAATTGAAACAGGAAACTTCATATCAAAATGTTGTATCTTACAGCAAAGGCCAGTTACGTATAATGTACCATCCAGTGGCTTATTCACATAAGAGAAAAAATACGCTATGGTCTATAAAAGAAAAAAAGTCTTATTTTAAGTTCATATCAAATTTAGAATGTATTTCATTCCCATAAGTGTAGGTGTGAGAATTTTTTATTCTGTTGTATTATATGGCACACTCTGAAATCCCTTGGGAAAAATTTGTAATACCTTTCCCCTTTGGACAATCAGGAATGTCAATTATATCAGTTTTTACTGTTGGCCTTTCTATTTCTCCTGTAAATACAATTCCGTTTTTCTTTCCTGTGTAGTTAGTTCCTGGCAGTTGCAAGGAGTCTTTCCCTGTCCCCTTGCATTAATACATGTCTTGAAGGTTGTAAATAGGCTTTTCAGACTAGTTTCTTCTGGCTTAGAGACAAAGCATATCAGACATAACTATTTTTCTTTTGCTGTTCCTTGAGAGGGCTGCTTATTTCCAGTTGGAATAGCTGTAAAAGGATTCCTGACAAGTTGGTTTATCATGCACTATTTCATCCATTACTTTGAGAGAACTACTTTAAGATTCAAACCTCTCCACAGGGTATTTCACACGTCCAAATGAATGATGTGGACTGTTGGGCTGCATAACTGTCATGCTGCTCAGAGATGCAAATTGTACTCTAAATTTTGCCTTGTTTTATCTTGTTCTTTCTTCACTGGTAACTTGAAGATTGAAACTTGTATGAACCACTTATTTTTCTTAACACTGTCAGTTTCAAATTGAGTGGACAGAGGCTGACAGGTTTTTTTGATGGCATCTTCTGTTTCTCTATATTGTGTTTGTATTTCTTTTTGTGACGCAACAAACTCTGTTAAGACGCTGGTTAAGAATGTGCATTTCGAGGGTAAAAGGCCTTATTTTGATTTAAGAAGAGTGAAGAGTTCACTTTCTGCTCTCTTGAAGGAGGAATTTTGCCCAGCCTTGTGCCATGAACAGTCACTAGCGGATGAGATAGTATTTCACTTTTCATCCCTTTCCTTATTTAAAATAAATAAACAAAACCACAAATGCAAAATATTTAGAAGTATTAGGTCTCTAGTAAATACCAGATTCTCTCCAAAGCCATTTGGTAGAGATTTTTCCGAGCATTTGTGCTGCTCAGGGAAGATCATGTCTAGACCTGCTGTATGCTGCAGTTCCCACAGCTGATGGAGTATTTCTGCCTCCAGCAGTGCTTTTGCTGGCTCTAGGGAGAACAGTGTAAAAAGTATTTCTCCCTCTAGGCCACAGAGCAGGAAAGAGCACAAAAAATGGCCTGCATGCCTAGTATTTTGGTAGGCATAGACCTTGCCTGAGGGTTTAGTAAAATATTTAGTAAAGGGAGAGAAATAAACAGGTAGAGAAAATTTATAAATGGGTTTGTTTTCCCGGCTTAAATAGGAAAATGTTAAATGGTGAAAGCTTTTTGTTGTTGACTTCTTGTTTTGTTTTAACTGTCTCAAAATAAGTTGGTATTCGCTCTGTGTGGCTGCGAATAGATGCCAATTACCAACTGTCTGCAATTCTGCAGACCGTGGTCGTGGACAGTAGCTTATGTCATGAGCCTGCTTCAGCAATAAATATCGTTGTCTGGTTAGTGTGGCACCATGGTAGAGATCTCTTGACGCTGAGTTGCTGCCTCCCTGTTGTCTCTTCTTCCTCTCACCCTTCTTTTTCCTGTATCTCTCGGTGTCCTGGAGAACCAGCTGCTCAGGATATACAGAAGGTGTAGTATTGTGTGCTGATGACTTCACCTTACTCAGTGTAGGTTGTGGTTAAAGAGACTGGAAATTAAAACAAGAGGCAATTTTAGCTCAGTTTTAAATTTGAGGCTTCGTGATATGCATGAACAGTCCTATGTGATACACAGTAGTTGGAAAAAAAGTGGAGTTGCCCAATACTGATCCCACAATTTTGTGGGGGTAAATTGTCCCAAAGACAAACTGCAGGACAAGGGAAAATAGACAAAAATACTTACTTTTTTCTGACTGTGCTTTTTGAGTTTATTTTATTTATGGTTGCTGGCTTTCAAAACAGCAGGCATGGTACACTGTTATTCCCTTACACTTTCGTAGTTGGTGTGCTAAGCTGCTCTTTGCATGTAGGAGGCAATATATTCTTTTACAAAATTGCAGCTAACTGTGGTGCTTAGGTGAACGTACACGTGCCAATCTGAATTAGATTTAGATAATTAATTTATAGCTTAAATGCTGTAACGTTGCTAGTTCTCACTTTGATACCGTCTAATGTTTGTCTGGTTTACAACATTTATTGAACATCCCAATAAAAACCTCTTTTCAAAGAGCCTTTTGTGCGAAGTCCTTTTTGAATGTGCCTGTGTACTTTTACATTGCTATATTTTTTCAGCTAAGAAAATAGTGCTTCGTAACAGTGACCAGTATTTTAGTTTATGCAGAAATAAAAAGCTATTGAGGTTAAAAGTCAAAAAGTCTAGGGAGGTCCTGTTTTACGTTATTACTCAGGGTCAAACTTCTCATCCAAGTGTAAAGAGAATTGTTACTTTTTTTTTTAGCTGATCTATGAGTATTTTAGTCTTTAATTTATGCCGTACATTTTTAGTTGTATTATTCTCAGATCATAAACTTTCAATAGATAATAACTGTTAGTGTCATAGGGGTTGGGTTTTTTCCACTCTTTCTGATGTTGCCAAGATAATAAAAATATTTCCTCCTTGATATGTCAGTTTGTGGAGATGGTCCTTAAACTGTTTAATTCTTATAGCATGTTTCATGATAATGAGCTGTTAAGTAGCCAGTACAAGACGTTAGTGAGAACTGTAGCCTCAAATCTGCCATGATTTTTTTCTCTGAACCTTAAAATATTTCCTGATGAGGTAGAAGGAAGTTAAATGTGAAGTAACCATTGCAGCTCTTCATATTTGTTATAAACTCTGCCGTTTCTATCAGTGCTAACACATTTCAAATAACCTAGGATTACTATTTCCACTCATCGGGCAACTGTTCAGAGCAAGGTAGTGTTTCTTCTGTACCATATTTGTGGTGTATGCATACACATGCTACGTCGTGTGTGTTATGTGCATGTATCTACTCTATGTATGAAGTGAAATTTGAAATTCAGAGTTTCAGCTTGGATGATAGTAGTACTGAGTTCAGATACACAGTTCAGCAAAGCACTGCCCATTCCTGCTGAAGGTGACAGCCACGTGACAGCACTGGCAGTCTGGGGATGAAGGCAGGTAATGGTGGAGGCTGATTTGTCCCACTGTGGAGGAAAGCAAGAGGAAATGCATTTTCTCCTTGGAGGAACAGGTGTTATTTTTGTATTGTAGCGTAGCAGAACAGGCTTTACATTTTTACTAAATTTACCTTTCTGTATGTGGATATGTACCAGCCCCTTGACAGCTTTCGACATTGCTAAACATTGATTCTGTGCAAGTGAAGAGAGAAGAGAGGAGGCACATAGCCATGGCATCGTTTATCCTGAATTTTCTGCGAACACTAGGAAATTTGGCTATGCTCTGAATAATGTATATTGGTATTGCAGACAAGATTTGGAAGATATGATTTCTGTATGTAGGTCACATCCACAACAGAAATGCTTTAGCCTTCTAGGGTATTGGTATGCTCCCCTGGCAAGGCAGCAGCAAAGCAGATGCAGTTGTTGTGCACAGCTGTGTTCTGTACTCACCACTGGCTGTGCTGCCCAGGCTCCTCTGCTGCTTCACAGCAGATCCTTCCCTGGCAACTTATCTTAGGGACTCAGCTTTTTCACGTGGCAATCAGTGTTGATTTTAGTGGCCAGAAGACTGTCATATAGTTCTTGCTGTTGTCTCAGCACTGTGTTCCAGGCCTCTTTTAACGCTGAGCTTGTTAAATACTTTGGAGGGTTTTTTTCCTTATTTCTCCCGTGTTTAGGCAGTTTGTTAGCCCAGTGCTTTCCACTACTCTGTGCCATGGGAATATTTGTCCTGATTTCTGGTAAAGATACTTGGTATTTCTAGTTGGCTAGGCTAGTGCTTCTGACTTTGGTTGTGTGGGAAGTTAATATTGGGATTGAAGAACAGGATGTCTAATGCTGCTGGCCCAGAGACCAATAAATTTTGTTTCTTCAGCATAATATAGAATTAACATCAAACTTTTGGGGGATTAAGTTTTAAAACAGATGGAACCATGTGCTGATGGTATCAAATACTTTTGGCTTCCGTATTGTCAAATGGCTACTTTAAAATGTTGAATGTTTAGTTTTTCATCTTTTCATCCTGCCACTTTTAGAAAGTGAAACTTCTGATTCTCTTGTTTATATAGTTATTTCCATGTTCCATAACAATACTACCTGCAGAAATAGTTACAAGGTAGAAAATCGGAAGTGTTACCAGGTGCGGCACATTATTAATTCACGCTGTGCCCTTGATGTCTGCATGGAGTTCACCTGTGAATGAGAGCAGGCTTGCAAACCAAGGCAGGGGATAAGTGGCTTAAATCTGTAGGTTTTAAAAAGTGCCGTAGTGTCAGCAGTGCATGAGGGATTTGGTGTGCGGTGAGTGCAGAACATGTCTTCGGGCTAAAGAGCCAGGCAGTGGCAGGTAAGCTGATTGTGGCAAAGCAGAGCTGAGCTGCTGCTGCTGAAGCTGCAGGAGGTGGGGGCTCTGCAGCCAGTGCATTTCCCTGCCTGCAGAATGACTAAAGATGAGAATGGAGAGATCTCTGCTGGCACCATCTGTGATTCACAGCCACTTCATGGCGTGCTCGTTGCAATGTGGGAGTAGACTCAAGCTGGCAATTCTGTGTAAAAGGGGCTGCAGTATGAGGGCTAATGCAGAGCTTTGAGTCAGTTCAGCTGCATAACAACAAATGGCACATGTAATTACTTGTATTGGAAGAGAGGGGCTTCTGCCTTATTCTCTGACTACATTCTGTTAGACTATGCATCTTAAGTGTTTTTAATTGTGTAGAACAGAATAAATTAATTAACAGAATTTTATTACTTTAGACTATTTGTAAGGGATTTTTATCTGAAAGTATCCCTCTGGATTTAACCCAATTTCTTTCTGTGTACTTTCTATTCCAATTTATGAACATATAGTGGTTTTGGCATTATGACAGACTTTAAGTAAGAAGCTCTTTGAAGTCTTGTAGAACACTGTACTCATGGTGGCTGACCTGTCTGTGGTGTCATTTACCATCTTCAGTTTACAGCCAAAATACCTGATCAGCGGATAGGTGATCCACCCTTAGTAAGTCTCAGTCTCACAAATTTCTCTTTTCAGGGGATTGCTAATAATGTAGCTTCATGCCACAAAAATGGGCCATCATAATTCAGGAAAGGCACACATTTACTTTCTCCATTTCACATGGACATTAAATGGATCACACGATGCAATATAGATGGAGTATTCCTGCTGCCATTCTGTCAGCGTTTGTTAATTTCATTTTTACATCTTAATTTTGAGGGATACTCATTACCCTTTTATATCCATTACTGACCTCTCTCTCCACCAATGTCCCCATGTGACTATGGGATGATCTGGGAGATGTTTAGAACTGTGAATGCTCTGCACTGCTGAGTCCTTGTCAGTCTCATCCCAGAAGCCACCACCTAGTGACACCATCTCTGATTTGCTCTTGCAGTTAGGCAAGACATGTATGCTTTCTGAATTCTTAAAACCCCATTTGGGTTGTTGATGCCCCAAGGTATTGCCCAACACCCTACTTCCACCATTTCATTATCTCTGGGAAGCACTAGGAGTGTGCTTTGTCTGCTTATTTCACTTAAACTGCTACTTGATCTAACACATGCTAAAAGTTAAAAGCATAAATCTGCTCTAATGAATTTATTTGCAAAGTTCCATGTAAGGCGTAGGAACTTGAAACTGGGATTGCAGTAAAGTGCAGCCTCATGCTATGCTCCATCTCAAGGTTGTTTTCATAATTGTCTGTTAAGGTTTTTGGAAACTGGTAGAATGACTTGACAGCAAAATGCTACTTTGTGAAGTAAATCTTAAAATGAGATCAAAAAAGTGTTTTCTTTAAAAGTTATTTTAAAAGATGGCTAAGGTGGTTGAAGTAAGTTTTCTTTTATGTATCTACAAATTGTACTTTCTTGCTATTCAATATACAGTTATTACATTACCTTGAGTTATTCACAGAGACTGCATTACTTCTGAGTTTATTACTTTGAGCATTTGATTGAAACTACTCCCAAGTTACTGACGTATGGCTTCACAGAATCCCAGCTGGACAATAACTGTCCTGTTCAGCTCTCCAATGAAGAAATACTTTGCTTAAGCCATCAGTGGGGAATCAACTGACTTCTGTGTTGCTGAAGTATGAGTAATGTACAAGTGGTACAATATATGAAGGAGAATGGCTTTTAACTTCTCTGTTGAATAGTCTAATGCCTGATAACAGCTATCAAAACCTACCAAGTAATATTTTTAAAACCAGTATTTACAATTTCAGAGACTTCTACGGGGTATATGCTTAAACTGAATATGAAAGGATTGAACTGATAAAAGCTACGAAAAAGCTATGAAACATTTTGATCATTTTGTTGAGTATTTAAGAATAATTTCCTTTTTACTCAATATGAGATCTGCTAGTACAAAAAAAAGTGATGAAGCTATACAACCCACACTGAAGCTGGATGATTTTGAATAAAATATCTAGCAGAGATAATGGTCTTAACTTTAGTGGAGGGCTGCTTCCCCTAGATAGTAATTCAGACAGTTATTTCTGTCACAGCTAGCTGAATGGCAACATAATTTTCAGTGAAACTATTGTAATTCAAACAAGTCTGTGTGTATTGAAGAATTCAAGATGAGAAATGCATATCTGTTTATGACTTAAGGTCAAATAAAAGTTGACAAAAGCATGAGGATAGAGGAGTACTTTAGGAGATAGACGTTATAGAAAATGTAATGATCTGAGACAGGTTTAGTTTTTCCACTTAATGTAAGCACTAACTGCTGCATTAAAGGAAGTATTTAGTGCATTTTCTTAAAAATCTGTAACAGGTTTTTTCCAAGAATGTGTAGATCCATTTCTTTGAGATGAAAGTTGTGTTAGAAAACTATTTTGAAAGTATTTTCAATCTTTTTTACTAAGAAGCAGTTACTTTGGTAACAAGCAGTTAGTGTCCCTCTTTGGTAATTCTAATCAATTGAAACTCACTGCCTTCCTCAAAGAATAATTTCAAGAAAATGGATTGAATTTAATCAAGTCATTGCTTGTCTTGTTGCTGTTTTTTCCATTGCATTTCCCTTCCTCAACACAGCAGCTTGGGCTTTTGTATTTATTACCTTGTTTGGGGGACGTTCACTCCTGTGAAGTTAATTCTGGCCCTGTTCTCTTAGTGTGGTCTGTGTATTCCACACAGAGTCAGGTCAGGCTTTATTTCTATCTACCTTTCTGAACTAGTTCACTCATCTCTTCTTGATTTATCCTTAATGGCAGTGTTCTCTTCCCATCTACCCCAAGTAGATTTGTGAATATTTAATTGCCTGTTATCTAATGTATAGCAGCCTCTTGAGAAGTATGCTACATAAAGTTAAGCATGTTCTAAGCATATTGTAAAATGAAAAAGCGTTGGAGTTTTTTTTTTTTTTTTTTTATTTTTTAATTTTTTTACTGCCAGTGTAGCTCTCAGGGCCATGAGAAGCTGAGCCTTCTGGCCAATATAAATACCAGAAAACAAACTGCGTGCATGAAATAACTCACCCAGTTCATCTGTAGGCATGTAAATGTGACTTGACTTTTTAGAGGTTCACCTTCCTCTAGGCAATGAATGTTATGATGGCAAAGGAGAGGAGTTACACCTGTAAGTATTGCTCTGATTATCCCTACAGGCTTTATTAGGCAGAAAAGAGTGGAGACCGTGCTTACTGGGACATCAGATTTCTAATTTGACGTAGTGGCACCCTCCATTCAGATGGAGGAGTTGGCCTAACTAAAAAAACCTCAATATTATTGTGATAGTTAGCCTTGCTATTACACATGCAATTAGGAGGCACTGACATCAAGCTTGCTCATATTTTTCAGACCTTGTAGAGGCCAGTTGGTAAGTCTGATTTTTGTTGCTGCAGTGGTTGGTACCTGTATTAGACTGGCAAAATTACTTTTCTACGTGGCTGGGTAACACAGAAAACTGTTAATATTTTCCCTCTTTCTCTTCCTTTATTTCTGTGGTTATGGTAATGTAGGCACATTCTGTGCATAGTGAATTTTAAGCAGTGCCTGAATGTGAATTTTGGAACTGAAGCAGTTGGGGACAGAAGCACACATTTCTGTTCCCTTGCGAGTGTTCTTGGAATGGCTGTCAAGGACGAAGCACAGCTCCTTCTGGTGTCTGGCTTCTGTGGGGAAGATTTAATTTCAAGCATTCAAGAGAATGCTGCTTTAGTGAACAGTTTGGATTTTTACTGATGGCATTATCATTTGGTATGCATAAGTAGGATGTTTTAAGTGGGATCACTGCTAAGTTTCCTTGCTGGCTCATGACCGGTTGTTGCTAAGAGATGTTCACACGTATTTGCTGTGTGAGGGAGTTCATCTCTGTTATGTAGATTTTGATAGCACGATCCAGAAAATATGAATATGCTAATGATTGAGCAGTACAGAGTGGGGAAAAAGCATGAAGCTAAAAGCTCTGGAATTTAGTTTTTTTAAAAAAAATAGATACTGCAATGATTTTGTGTTGTTATTACAGCCATTTTCTGAAATATTTCTCTGGTCTTCTGAAGCAGAGCTTTCCAAAGGGTGGTGAGGTCATGCCACGCAAACCAGAAATCATACGGTATGGGAAGATGTCATCCAGAATGGCTGGTGGTGTGAGCCTTCAGCACTGGTGTGGACCAAGCCCTTGCAACAAATAATAGCTCCAGGAATGGTTCATATATTTGTGTTTTGGCAGAAATTCTTGACTAGGTGCAGTGAGGGTGGGGTAAGGGTGGGATTTCTCTTACCTTAGGGCACAATGTAAAAGTGCATCTGAACCCCCACTACTTTGGTGAGCGTTGCCTATTGATTTCCACGTCCCTGTGCTTCTTCTCAGTGGGTGGCATCAGATGGTGGAAAATGAAGCATTACTGGAAGTGTTTCTAAGTACAGCTTAGAAACTGTGGCATTTCAATGGTGTTTGAAATTGGAAGTGAGGGAATAAGATGGTGATGTCCTTCTTTCCATATTTTTTCACCTGAAAAAAATAAAACCACAAAATTGTGATGTTGATGTTGTTTTTAAAACATAGAATTTGTTTGCTTTTCTGCTTTTAGACCTATAAGTCATGCTGCTGACATGAATTTCAACAGGCATTTCTCTGGCCTTAAAACCAGATATTTTTCCATGTTCCTCAATTCAAAGATGAGCTGAAATGTTTTATTTGAATTGGAACTACCATTTTAAAGAAAATGCTTATTACAACAATAATGATGATTCTTCAAAATAGTATTTTTATCATAATGAATAATGATTTCACTTCTGATTGTTTAGGCAGGTAAATATTGGTGTCCAGAGAAGTACAAACCAAATCTCCCAGCACTGACCTTGTCTAATTTATGCATACCCTTTTTTCCCAAGCTTTTTTTTGCCCTGAGTCATCAAAATACTGTTTCACTTCTCCTTTTCACTTGGAAAATGCTTTCATGCTGTTTTTATAAATATAAATGCATTCAGTTCCAGCAGTCTAGCAAAGTAATATATTTTGTGTGTGAGTTTCAGGTAGAGGAAACAATGTTTTCATTGAAGAAGAACATTTCAGTTTCAAGCTTGGAAGAAGTCATCTCAGACTGTACAGATACTGTTCTAATTAGGAAAAATTACCTTGTCTGTGTGTCCTTAATTGTTCTCTGAATATCTGATAGGTAATGAGCAACTCAATACAAGCATAAAAATAACTTTACATTTCACTGCTTTGACTTTGAAATAATCCTGAAGTACTTTGACTCTGGAAATGTTAAAAGTAAAAAAGGTCACTGAAGAGCTAGTCAATGAAAAATATGCAATAACTGCAGAAGTAGCAGGCAAAAGAAGATGATTTACTTAGCTAGGAAAACATTCCATCATAATTTAAAAGTTGGGCAGTATTTTTAAAAAGCAAATTAAACTATCCCCTTCTGGGCTAATTGCGCTAAAATTCTGCAGAGTTTTAACCAAATTGTCTTCTTGTGAAATTGCGTTAGAGCAGAATAGATTTGGGTTGGTGAGTAGACCCATCAGCCCTGCATCCCTTTGATGCTGCCTCCTGATGGGGATTGTCCAGTACCATTATGACTGTTCAGATTAACTGTAACAGTGATACAGAAAAACACCTGAAGTGCTGTTTTGTTTCCACTGGACTGGGAGACTTGAACATCCTTTTCAGTATTATTCTGAGAGGTGAATATCTCCTGCAGCTGAGCTGTGCATTGGGCAATATACAATTGCCATGGTCTTATATCTAGCCTGGTATAGGTCATTTGGCTTTGACATGGTCATGGAATAATAAATAAGCCAATTCGCATGAGCAGAGTTGGAACAGAGGAAGTGTGGATTTCAGTCCTGCAGTCCTTTGGAAAACATGGTGTATTCTCTTAGTGATTTTAAGGTAAGAGTCCACTGAGAACAAGGGAGAGTTTTATCCGTTTCAGTCAACCACATTGTTTCTGATCTTGTGGAAGATCCTCAAAATGTCTTCTCTAGGTCTGGCATAACATGAATTTCAAGCAATTTAAGGGCATAAAGCAACCTGAACTGTTATCTTGGTTCCCCTGGCGTTTCAAGCTCCTGTTTTGTCCCCTGTGCTGGGTAATTTATGTTTGCAAGTGCTTACACAAGTGAATGTCCATCAGTTATTCAATTACAAGCACCAGAAATACTGGTTGCTTCAAATTCCATGCCTGAGACATCATGTGGTTTATTTGATACATCTGTGTAAAGTACAGAGAATTGGGATGCTTCAGCTCCACAGCCTTGTCAGTAATGCAAGATAGGTGATGAGTGGTAAACAGATATTTGAGAGCGGTTAAAGGCCCAATTTCAAAAGCTGTCAAAGGCCCTTCAATCTAGATTCCTAATAGAAAATTCCCAGCATTCATCTCGGTTATGTAGTAGGTTTTGAATGATTGCTGGCATGGAATACAGAGTAACATTCTTGTTGAGTAATGAGGCTCTGCTCAGGTCTACCAACGCAACAGAGTCTACCTGTAAAATAATTTGAAATTATATTTAAAAAGAGTAAGGGTTGTTTCTTTTCGCGAGGACCAAAGAAAGACCTGTTTTGTAAAACCTTAACAGTGTTTGGTGAATATTTTAATTTCCAGTGTTTTCCTAAGGGGGGAGAAATAGAGGCTATCAGTGCAGTTCTAACATGCAGACTGTGCAATGCTAGATGCTCTCCAATAAGTTCCTAAGGCTAGAGTCTTTTTATTGCTTAGAAAATTGTAACTGCAAGGTGCATTTATTCCTAATATTGCATCACCTCTTAGAGCTATTAATATTGTCTGGCATTTTTTGCCAAGGTTAACCATGTATATCTAGACACGAGATAAAACCACAACTGAGAATGTTAGTGGTGACAGTTTAATATAAGTGTAATAATTCAAGGAAATTCCTTTCCAAGGGCAGCTCTGCCTGTACTTGATACCAGATGTGGAGCTCAGTAACATTCTGGAAACAGATCAGTTTATGTCAGTGTGGAAGGTCTTGCCCTGGAAGGTCCATGGGGCAGACTTGTTCTTGTGTTTGTGCCATGACGTGCCTTGCTGGATGTGCTTGTGCTTACAGCCTTTCTGTAATTCTATTTGGTCGCCTGTTCTGCTTCCCCTCACCTCTCCCTTTCCAGCTACACTGTTAGAAACAGCTGTCCGGAGCTGTAACCATTCATCACCAAGAGTCAATTACACACTTGATGTCAGCTCCACCACTGTGTCTTCCTGAAAGCTAATCTTGCATTTTCGTATCTTTAACCCCAAATACTACAAATGTCCTCCTCGAAAGTTTATGTCAAATATGCCTGCTGTTTCACTATTTCACCAAGGTTTCTTGTTTTCCTTCAGAAATATTTTTTGCTTGTGTGTTTTTTTGGTCGCCCTCCTCCTTTAAACAGATCGAAGGCATTGAAAGCAGCTTATGGCATTAGATGCTTTTAAGCTGCTTTAACGCCTTAGATAATTTTGCATTTCCCTTACTTCCCTTGTCCCATAAAATAAAATGCTCCCCTGACCCCAAAACCAAGAACTCAGTTCCGAAGTGAAAAACAAGAATGTGTGATAATGGATAGAATATACAAGAACAAAACCCTTGCAGGGCTTTTTCAGTGTAGTATCCTTTCCCTGAAGGGCATTTACCATGGTCCTATACTTAATTGGTCTGTGTTTTCTTGCTAACTTCAGATCTCCTGGAAAAATATACCGAGTTCCCTCATGTTAGCAAATAAGTACACTATTTAATCTATTTTTTAAAAAAAGCTTAAGGCATTTTAAGGCAGTCTCCTCTTGCACAAAATTGATTTTGAAAATAAAACAATTATTGTAATGGCAGTTCTGTGAAGGAAATTAAAAAGTACGTACACAGGAAAAATATTTCGTCGTTGCTTGATATGCTATTAAATGTACTCTCTGTCTTGTTTCTAAGCTAAAAAGGGCAACTTAAATTAAGGGAAATTTCAGCTTCAGGTCTAGATTTGAATTTTGGCCAATAGTGAAAAACTTCTATGTCAATTCTCTTATCTAACAGAGAGCTGAATTAAGTGGAAAGGACAGAAATAAAGAAAGAAGGGCCCAAGGTGCTGCTGAAATGACAGAAAAAGCTGAAATCAGTTGAGATTTCAGGGGGGCATGGAACAGCTCTGCTAGAGAAGAATATTTAAAACTTCAGACTGTCCTAAGCTTTGCTAATAACTGTGAACAGTTATTACTGTGAGACTGAGCTTCAGCAGAGTGAGAAAAGAAAGGACTTTCCAGCCAGGGCTATACAAAACCTCTGAGAGTCTTCTATAGTTTTTGGAGGCAGATAAGAAATAGCAGGAATTATTTACACTGTTCTGAGATCTGGAGATAATATTTAGGTCCTCCTGAACTAAAGATAGAAATTGTACTAGGTCAAAATTGCGGCAGCAATTAATTTCATAGTCTTGTATCAAGAGTAAGAAAGAAAAGGTATGTGAGGGAGCAAAGTAGAAAGAGCTTTAATTTGCTTGTCATATCCTTGAGGCTATCCCAGAATAAAAAACGCATTTTGCATTGTGACTCTGTGAGTTTTACATCATGTGACTATCCTTACAAAGTAAGTTATTTCCCTGTTGTGTCATCTCAGGACACATTATCTAGCCATTTCTGTCTGCAAAGCATTGTGTAAACGGGAAATTTTTGCTTGCTCACCAATGATTTATTGTCTTCTCTAGTACAACCAGGTTAATCTGTTCTAAAAAAAATCTATAAAATTAGAAAGTAAGCAAATAATGTTTTGATTACAAAGATGTGAAAGTTTACTAAAGGACATTGTGTCAGACTGAAATGAAATTCAAAAATTCTTTATATGTAGTCGCGTATTTATTTCTCTCACTTCAAATGAGAAAATGAGAAAATGATGTAGAAAAGTATTATTTATCTTTTATTCACCATGAATAAAAGGCTTTCTATACCTTCTTATAAATTTGTCTTTAACAGAGCCTAAACTGACCTGAAGAATCATTAGGATTTAAATTGCATTCTTCCACCAGTGTCTTCCAGTCTAATTAGAGATTCCAAAATGAAGGTGAATTGTACATAGAATTCATAACTGAATTATCACTAGAAAGCAATAGAAAAAGTATTTAAGTGCTGAAAAGGGAAGGTAGCTTGCTTGAGACAAAAATATAATTCTAATTTTTTCTTGAATGCTAGTCAACATTGCCAAACCTTCATTTTAGTGTTTTGTTATATCTTAGAGCTCATGAAAGATTTTCTTGTGTGTTGATGAAATGTATATATTTCATCAAGTTTTCCATATTAATCCAGACAAAATTACTTTTCTACAGTGCTATGCACAGTTGCAAAAACTTGGTGTTCTTATTCCTGGGAAGTTTTTTTTTTCACTTTTATATATTCCAAGTTTTATAAACCATTGTTTAAATAAAAGTGTCTTTCTTATTGAATAACAGACAGTCCTTACTGTAATTTTGGGACATTAAGAACTCCTCTGTATTAATGCATTCCTGTTTTTACTGTTTTCTGGAAGTTTGAGCATGTTGTAAAGTGCAGCAGCTGTGCCCCTGTTGCAGTGTGAGCTGATTTGCTGCAGTTTAGCAATTCATTTGAATTTTTATTAGGAATAAATGAGTAAAGGACAGGGGGTTCAAGATAATTGATTCCAAAAATTATTAAGGAAGACTGCTTGCAGAGTCCACTAGAATCAGCGCCAATAAGTGAATGGTGAAAGTAGTCACTAAATTCTCAGTAAGGGGCTTAAATTTCTAATAATTTCCAGTCTGTTTAGCAGGCTGATAGCAAGTCTAACTTGAAGGCTCAGTAAGCTCCTTCTTGCATTATCCCTGATATGGGCCATGCTAAAGTTTCTGATCCTTTAGGTTCCAGGTATATAAATCAGGGGATTTTGAAGTGTTATTTACATCAGTAATGTAAATCAAAGTGATCCACAGGAAACTGGCATTGATTTAGTTATGTCTGATCAGAATTGAAAGCAGGACCAATTTCTAAGGAAGTACTTAGAAGTTCATGTTTATGTTGATAGTTAACTTTCTGATCTCTTTAGTATATCTGGATCCAAGAGAAATTTGGAACTTTTGTCCATCTTGTCTCTCCTGTGCAATATCAATAGGACAAGCAACTGTAATAATACCTAACTTGTGTATTTCTAATGTTGGTTTAATCATGAATATCAGGCAACTGAGTAGTATTAAGAATCTTTGCCTTTTATTTCTAATTGGGGCAAAACCAGAACTGCTGCCATAAATTACTAGATTCCTTGGCTGGTGGTTTACTTCGTCTTTTGCGGTAATTTTGGACCCAAGAGTGTCTGCAGCAACATTTTCCAGTTCTGTGTGTTTTGGCACTTCAAGGAGTACAGATGGATTTCTCTGGCACCTGTTGTTGTACATTCTGCCTCAGTAACATCCAGAAGGACTGATGTAACCTACTTGAATAAAAGTAATGATGGACTGTGTTTTTCATCACATCTTAGCTATTCTTTCATTGTGACCCAAATGTGACTTAGGGAACAGTGCAGCGGTGTCAGGGCAGGAAGGAGTCTTTTCAGAGAAGGGTGAACTTCCGCACAGTTGTGCAAACACACTCCTTAGTATGTAATGGAAGATTGCAAATTCAAGTTCTCACCAGGCCCAAATGTTGACTCAGAGAAGGGGATCTTCTGTCTCAGCCCCTCAAGGCTGCTTATTACTTCTCTTTTAAGCATTTCAGTAAAGAATCTACTATTTAATCTAGAGTGGTCTGAAGTTTTTTTTTCTATTTTTTCTGGATCAAAGAGGGGGGCTGCACTGTTCCTGTCTGAATGCATCTTTTTTGTGCTAAATTTATCTGGTTTCTTCAGAAATGTGTACATCTTACAGACCCAGTTTGATACTGTATTATTGAAGAATTTTTAATTCTTAAAATGACCCAGACTGTAATGAATAACTAATTTACTACTGTTTTAACGATATCTTCTATCACAGAGACTTGTCTGTACCTGTTTTTCTCTCTTCTCCCTTTTCCTCACTTACTCCAAAGCAATTACTTGGTATCTGGCAATCTGCTGAGGAAAGTGCTGACTTGAGAGCCTGTGTGGTGGTCCCTTTGGTCAGTTTAATGACACTAGAACCAAAAGTAATTACAGATTTCTCTGTAGGATACCCTTTAGCTCCAGTTTCCTTATACCCTGTCTCAGTTTCAAATTAGTTCCCACTCCTAGTGCATTTCCAGCCTGGTCAAGATGTGTTTCCTTCTCTAAGGCTAAACGTCCTGTAAATGTAGGAAAGAAGTAAGAAAAAGAGCGGTGGTCTTAAATAATTCTTTATATGCAAGTTGTCAGTGTGACTTCTGAGTTTATTCGAGGATATTTGGGGTTGAATCTTACCATAACACTGGACATAAAACCCATCCTGGAGAAGGAGTTTGTTGTCCTTCAGCTGCCTTTTCTTCCAGAGACATCTGTCACATGCGGGACATTAAAAATAACCTAGCGGTTAATAGCCATCTCAAAATAACAGCCCAGAAAGTATTTAGAAAAAAAGGAAATGAGAACTAAAATTATATTTCTGAAAAGTGTCACTTAATTACTGATTTATTTTAACTTCTGGAATGATTTCTACTTGGCTGCCTAAATTTGCTCTGTGTTAACCTATATCTATCTGTTTTAGCCCAAACCAGTACGTCTAAGCCTCTGGGTGCATTTTTAGAGTTCTATTGAGCTGTCGGCACAGAACCACAGCCCTGCAATAACTTGATCATGTTTTAGTGTGCCACCAGGCACTTTTTTTTCAGTACATGCCAAGGTTTTAAGTGCCATTTAAAATATTTCTTATATACTACTGTCTGTTTTTGTGCTGATTGTGTTTCTGCCAGTCATGGTAAACTTGAGTGTTTAATATGAGGCAGCATTGTTCTGTATAATAACAGAACCGTAAAACCAAAGTCTGGTTGAAAAATCCAATATCCAGAATTTGAATGATATTTAGCATGCTTTTCTTTACAATACAGTTTTGCTTAAAAATACCAACAGAAAAACCCCATACTTTAGAAATAGTAAAGAAAGGTAATTTGCTTGCATTTGAATGACTTTCCATGGGAAAAAACACTTGGTAAGGTTCAGCATCCATTTATTGTAGGACCTACACAAGCTGCAGCTCCTGGCATAACTAAAAATGCAGCCATAGCTGTATTTACGTTAGTGACTTTTTGCGAGTGTTTCCTATGCCTAGGGTAAGAGAGGTTAAACTGTATTTTGAGACAGTACAGCGACCTGTTCATTCAGTCTGTCGCTAATTCTCTAGGGCTGAGACAGCTCTTATCTTGGTGTTGTCTGTATATAAACTTGAAATATTTTGAGAAAACTGTATGAATTTATATGAGAAGCACAGGTAGAAACTGTATTTTGCATCTGCTTTTTTCTTTTTTTTTGTATGTGTCCATAGATTTAATGTAAATGCTGGTGGTACTGTGTATGTGAGAATATCCCATGTGTCAGACACAGAGGATCAATGTACTAAGGTGCTAACTGAAAAATACTATCTTCCTATACTTCAGCTTGTAGGTGTTGGTTTTTCAGTGTACTAAAACTTAGGTGATGGTTATTTTAAAATACTTAGTTGAAATATGAAATTTAATTCGGTTGGGGATTTTTTTTTTAAAAATTTTAATGTACCCGTTAAGGGGACCATTAATGAGGCAAACATTAAAGGATGGAAGTTCAGTCTGACTGTTTCCTTTGTCAGTTGGAAAAGTCAAAAAAGTCATGTGGTGGTCACTGTTGTGTACTCTGGCAACAGAACCTTTTGCATTACCTGTGTGAGGGTTGAGGACAAGTCTTTTGCTGAAACAAAAAGCTGAAGTTTTCAGCAGTGTGGTACTGTGATCCCTGTCCCACCTGTAACTCTTTCATTTTGTGTCACTCTGACATCCCGGCTGCTTGGAGTGATTAAAGAAAGATACAGCCACTATTGATTGATGGTATCCATTTCTTGCTAAGTACAAAGCGCACACTGTCTGCCTTGCTCCGTGTCCTATCTTGTCTCTAGATAATTAAACAGTGTTAGCAAAGGCCACTTGTACCTGATGGATTACTGTCTGCTTGTTATCACATCCAAAGAAATAGTTGTTAAATACTGTTCCAAATGATAGCAAAATTTCACTTTCATTTGAAAGTATTTGAGAGTAGATTTATTGTGATGATGTCTTATTGAATGCTGTCTATCAGTCATTTACTATGGAGACTAATGGAATGTGAATATGGGAATTAGCAAATTGCTTGCTTGCTGCTGGCAGGTGTAATTAGCTGGCAGAATGGGCCAAGGTGGGACCAGCAAGCCTCCTTAACAGGAAGCCAGAGTTATGCATCTTGCCCTGCACTTCAGTTTTCAAATGTGCTGTTCCCGTTTAAATGATCTATTTGCTGTGCAATGTGCCCTGCTTGGCAATAGCAGGAGTGGCTTCTGGTGGACTACAAAATGTATATTGACAATGAAAATGCAATGTAACTTGTCCTTCATGAGAACAAGAAGCTGTACTGTAAAGATGCCTCCTGAGGCTCTGTGAAGATTGTTACATTTCCTCATTCCTCTGGTTCTTGGCCTTTTCCACAGAGGTTTGCAGCAAAAGTGCCTATTGTTCTCTGTGGCCTGGAGTCATTAGCTGTAGAGATTTATTAACTAGTTCAAGCTAATCATTAACATTGATGACTGAAAGGTTAAAGTCTCTGTCAGTTTCTAGTGTGTGTCCTTCAAATGGACAGTATCAGGAAGATAATTTTTCTGTATCAGGAAAATACAGAAAAAGCACGTTCTAAGCTTAAAACCAGTCAAAGGGGCTTTGAAGCCCCTTTCCCTTCATTTATAATTCTGACTATTCTCTAAATCCCCAGTACTTTTATGAAGCTTCCTGTGTATGGCCCATGTTGCTTTATTTTTTAACTGTTGAAATCACCTGTCGGTTTTGTAAGCTTCATCTTTTCTGCTGTATAGGGAGTTTGGTCAGCGGAGAGGTTATAGTTCTTAAATTGTAAAACTAGAGCTATTTAAAAGAAATAAGGAGTAGATGAGATCATCTGGTATTTTCAAAATGTATATTTACTTCAGTTGGATTTCCTGTTTTTTAATGCACTATATATATTGCAGTATGCACCAGTTTTAAGACCTGAGGATTAGTGTTGAGGTTATGGAGTTTTGCCATACAGTGAGATTTCCTCTTTCTTAATTTACTTTATGTTATCTCAAGAAGTAAAGTTAATCTGTTTGTATAAACTAAAGGTTTAAGCATGGTATTGATATATACAGACTAGTTAGGAGGTTTATTGAATATCTCCAATGCTGCTTTGATGTTTCTGTCAGTGGATTAAAGAAAGGTAACTTATGGAAAATTTCTTACAATTGTGCTGTCTGTTCAGAGCCATATATTTTGTTTTTAGTGTTGTTTCAAGGCTCTTCAATGGATTTTAAGCTGTTTCTGTTCTTGACATTTAAACTGGACAATCTGCATGGGGAAATCATTAGGAAACTTCTCTCTGCAAAAGTGCAACATAGTATAGATATAGTGATATAAGTGCCCATTAATACGTGCTCAGTTTTAAATAATTTTAATCTCAAACAGAGTTATAGTAGGTTAACATAGGCTGCTGATACTTTCTCTACAAGTAACACAGTAAAATTGTCACAAAAATATTTCATCTGTCTGTTATGGGGCTTCAGTTTTACCATTCTAAACCCTTTCCCTGTAGTTCAGTTGGTACAAAATGCTGGACAAAACAACAGCATCTATATTACAGAGTGTGACAGAGGTTTTCAAAGAATAAGAATTTACATTTCTCAATAGTCTCTCTTCTAGGCCTTTACAGTCTTTTTTCCATCAGTGGTCATCTGTCTTACTGCACAGACTTCATTTTAAAAGTCACTCCTTGTATTACTTGTTCAGATTTGGTAATTTCAATGAAGTGGATATTAACTTGCACTTAAGTGAATCAACTTAAAATGTTAAGATATTGCTAGACATGATGGAATCTTCTAACTCAGTTAAAAATTATAATAATTTACTGTTTTATAGAGATTGTATTTCAGTATACCTATGACTGGTTTGAGATCTTTGATGTGTTTCTCAAATACCTGTTTTAGCAGGAAATCCACCAGAACATAAGATCAAAATGCATTAATTACTGAATGTGCTAAATCTAGATGGGTTTCAAATTTGGCAAAGTCAAATAGAAGTGTTGCCTTAAAAGAAGGTAGTGTGGAAGCTTGAATTATTACCTACTTTATGATAATGGAAAGCATGTTAACCTGATTGAGAATACTTGCCTCCTTTTTTAGTGAAGTGTTTTGCCTGTAAAGCTTAGAAGGTCTGCCAATGTCGAGTGCGAAGGCAGATTAGCACTTTTTTACTCCGTTTGCCACCAAGTTTCTTGGGGTAGGAGTATCTGAATCACAAGCCCCAAAATTGCTTGGAGAGTCAGATGGGGTCGTATTCACCCCATCAATAAAAAAAAAAATCTGAATGTGCATTCCTGATACATGCATGTTTCTTTATACATTATATACATGTATTGCTGAAGTTCTGATACTTTGTTCCAATAGCACAGTGGGTTGTCTTGAACACCCTACTCTGGAGACCACTACAGCATTGCTGTTGATCTCCCACTTTTTCTCATGCAAGTGCCTAAAAGACAGGTTCATCATACTTCCTTTGTGAATGACCAGAGAAACAGTTGTTTTGAATTAGAGTTTTAGAAGATTTTGTGACTTTTTTCAGCTCCAATTTTCTTTAATATTATGAAAAAATTAATTTCATGATTGGGGTGGTGTTTATTCCTGGACATACCTGTAAAAAGATCATTATCTCTGTGTATCACTACAGATTCTAACCTGGCTAGGAAGCAGAGAAGGAAAATTAGATGAGAGTGTTATATAAGGATTATAATGCAATTCAACCAAATTTCTTTTGATAGTTTATATAGCTTCTGATTTATTTAGATGTATATTAAAATTATTTAGTGATTTAAATTGGGGAAAGATAAATATTTGAATGTGCTGACATGGGATGGTTGTCTTGTTTTCTTATTACAGTACTTGAACAATAGCAGTTCAGATAGATTGAATCCCTTATTTAAGCAAAAGAATAGATCAGAAACTCGAGTGGAATGTCACAGATCAGCACTTTTTTGTGTTGTTATGGGCTAAATTGGTGAGGAAAAAAACAGTTTATGAACTGGATGTTTCCCACATATCCCACTGGACTACAGGCCATGAACTTCTATAAACCCAATGCTTTTGGAGAAACTGAAGATTTTTATTGATTGCACATGCTAAGAACAGTGTGATGCATGACTTGGATATAGCTCTTTCCCAGTAATCTGTGTGTTACTTATTTGTTGGTCAAAATATCCTGGCAGTGTCCAGGGCTTTCAGAAAAGGGATAGCATGGTGTGGCCCAGATTCGCCCAGCCTAAATGCCATCTAATTCCACCTAAGTCCTTTTGTCTAATGTTTCCTACTGGCTACATGCCTTTGGAAGCCTGGAGCCAACCAATAAGAACCAACAGGCATGGGGCCTATTGTGGAATTATATGGGATTAAAACTGTGTAAATCTGAGCCATTGCTATGCTCTTCTGTTTTTTCCCGGGTGCACCAAACAGAGTCAGCCTTATCTGACACTGGTGTGCAAACCACAGGCTGTACTGTCCCAGTGAAAATGCTCCTGAGTCTTAGAGTGTCATTACAGCCACTGTTCCAAGCCTTAACTTCTCCATCAGCACCTGAGGATGTTTTTTAGTTCCTGCTTTGGGAGGGTGGAGAAAGATTTGCTGGATGCTTTTAATGCATACAGGCAGTATTAGGAAGGACATTGTATAGATGTACACCTAGGTGTTGAAATGGAAAATAGTCTGTGTATAACAAATTGTAAGATTCTTTTGCAAGGTATCTTTTGAAAAAAATAAGTAAGATCTGTTTTACTTTATTCTGTGGTTCTGTTCTTGAGCCTCAGGAAAAAAACAGGTCCTTCCTACTATGTTATGAGGTGGAAGATGTTTGCAGGAATAGCTGCTTTGTGGGTGGGTTCTTTTGTTTTCTTTACCTTCTCTTGTTGCATTTGGAATTGTTTTAGGTGTGGGAGTGTTGCCTTTTGGGTTTTGCTTTTTTTAGGGTTTGTGGTTTTTTGAGACAACTACACAGAGACTACATTTTAAATCCCATTAACAACATAAGCCAATGGAATAGTATTTCTCATACTATTTCTATAATGAGTACAGAAGTGCGCAAACTAGAGACATTAGTGGATCCTCTTATTAGCTCTGTGATAAACTGAGACAGCATGAAAAAAAAGATTGTGTTAACTTGCTTACTTCATAAAGCAGTCAAAATCTACTGCATATACCCCTGTATATTCTGACAAGAACTGCTGGAGAAGCACAGAGGGGGCACTATTCAGGGCAGAGAGCAGTGTTTGAAGACTTGCTTGGTCAAAGTCCTAAGCAACATGAATTTGAAATTTTTAATTCTGTTTTTTCCCTGTTTTGAGCAGGAGTTTGGACAAGGTAACATTTTGAGATGCCTACTAGCCTGCATGATTCTGTGAAAGATTTTGTTGGAGCCGGGATTTGAAAATTGTTTTTGATATATCATTAATACAGTGGAAAATTTAAAAGACAATAGAATGTAAATCTCTGCAATGTGAATTTAAAAAAAAGCAAACCCAAAGTGCTTTTTGAGCACTTGGGCAAATTAATTAGATAAAAGCTGAGTTGGAGACTAGTTCTGGAAGCTCATCAGAAAAATCAGATACTTACCTCTGCTGCTTCTTCCTGATGCCAAATTAAACATCTATTTTGGGAGTAGCTGCAACAAATACCCCATGTGAGAAAAAGTAATTTGAGTTGGGAGACTATTTGCATTTTATTTACTTTTGATTGTCATCCCATCAATTGAATTGAATTTTTTCATACTGTAGTAACTTATCTGTAAGTTGTATCTATCTGTAATAAATTGAAGCTGAGCTGGCTTTGCAGTAGAGATTTGGTTGATAAGGCTGCCAAGAGGCAGGAACTCCGAGTGGAGTTGGTGTGATCATGGGTGTCTCAGGAATAAAGACTGAGGATGCTTCGTAAAATGAACAGTTGATACAGTAGAAGACAAAGGGGAGAAGCTTGTTTTGTGAAGAAAGATCAGAAAAACCAAGGTAGTTTTTCTAAATGCTTAGTCTTGATGGAATTAGCATTTCTGTAGAAATGGATTCTCATGATCTTCTGGTACTATCTTCAGTGGGCTTCTAGGTAAGAGAATAATTTTTTTATATCTGGAGTTTTGAGGGATGGAGTTGCAAAATTAAATCTGAATCTACTCTCACTAAAGTTTGTTTCCTGGATTCAATGTTTTATTTCTAATAAGACTGTAGTATATGCTGGCTTACTACTTTGTGAGTATTCATGCTTAATCTCTGCATCTTTGTGAGTATTCTGATATTCTGTATTTTAGAGAAGCTCATACTTGTTTTCTCCAGTTCCTAGGCCCTTCAGTGTGCCTCATAGCATGGAAATTTGGAAGACAAAGGAGAAGCAAGTGAAAGGGCTATTAAACTGCAGATCGTTATGTTATGAAAAATTTAACAATGGCTTATCAAAAATTTAATTCAGTCTGATGAATGAACTGCACAAATCTAAAATGAATTCTTTGCTTTGATTAAATAAAATGGAGGAACTTAAGAATTCATTCCAGTGGTGTAGGATGAAGTGCCTTTGGACTGTCATAATAAACACAGAGCTCTCTCTTTCTGATAAAAGTTGTAGAGGACATGCATGTTCTTCCTCTCTTTCTTGGATCAGATCAATTTAAATTAGAGCTGAAATCTGTCAGTGGAGGTCATTGTTACTGTTCTTGTTTTCACTGTAGTAATTGAAAAGCAATATAGAAAAATTTTAAATTGTGTTACTTGGGGGGGGGAGGGCTATTATATACAATTTAAAAATATTTTCATTTTAGAATATGTGCTATCAAATTACTGAATACTTTAAAATTCAAGAATAATTGCAATTGTATACAGCTGTGTGTGTATTTAATATTAGGTTAGCAGACTGCTAATTGAAGTGGGGATAATTTCACAACAGTGGTGCACTAATAGCTGTATGAAGTGCATAGTGAATCCTTTCAAGTGTAACAGTGCCGTGGAAAGATAAAGCTGAGGATATGTATCCACTTTAAAAGGATTATTGCTTTATAATGTATTTAAGCAGTTAAATATAGATATTTAGAAAGTTTCATCTAATTATTTAATCATTAATTTTAATCTAACATATACCTTCAGAGAATATGTAACCGGGCATAGGTTTTTGAATGACTTGTACAAAATGACTTGTTGCTGTTTGTTGTTAAAGCGTCAGAACCACAACTGCTGGTAGCAGAAATAACTTTCTTAGTCCTTCTGTATGTATTTTTCGTAGGCTAAGGTACATTTGGAAAAGGCTGGGAACTAAATCTAGTTTACCCATAGACTTGTTAAATAACTGTTCTGCAGATAATGTGATAATAGTAGACTAAAAGTTAGTGTCAGCTTTTTGGTATTGGGTTTCATGGGATAGGGCTGTTACCGTCTTTTCTGACATGTTTTACAATATGGAAATTTGCTGCATCATAGAAGGGGAGAGCAATGAATGCCCACGAGGTCAAGCTAAGGTAACATACCCAATTGCTTTAAAAGGAGATAATGGATGGTGTTCAGATGGCAACATTTGCAGAACAGGTAGTAGAGGCAATTGAAAGTTTGGGGTCCTTGAAGCAGCTTGGCTGAACATTTTCCTACTGCCTGATCCAGTGGTGAATTTGTCAGAAGTGTTTAGTTACCAATTCCATCCCCTCAGTAGTTGACTCAAATAATGTTGTGGGGTGTTTTCTTTGTTTTTGTTTTTGCTTTGTTTTTGATGATGATCACAAAGAAACATAAAATAAAACCTGTGCAGCCCTGTGGATATTGTCATCTCTGCCCAGTTTATTCTTCCGTTATAAAAGTGGGGATTTCTGAACATCCATTGCTTCTAGTGAAGACAAAAGGAAGGAAAACGTTCTTGTAGGACTGTATGGCCTTTCCATTCTAAACTGCAAAGCAAACTTCTGAATTTTTAGCAGCCTGTGTCTCTGGTCTCCTGTGGAGGATGATGCCTATTAATTGCCAGTTAATTAAGCAGTGTGTTGCATTCCACGTGATATCAAGTTCAGAATTCTAGATTATCTCATTTAGTCTTGCTATCACCAGAACTCTGTTTTGTTGTCCATGGCAGCAAATGAGTTTCCCTCATTGCTAAAGGGAATCCTGACATAATAAAGCAATTGCTGGATTATTAATATGCTAAATAAAAAATTACTTTCATCAATAAATCATGTAGATAACAACAGGGTAAAAGAAAAATGTGTGTCAGCACTTGGAGTGGAAATGATCAGGGCTTACAGAGGAAAAGATTGCTCCTTGGAAATAGCAGCATCTGTGGAATGAAATGGGATCAGAAAGGTGAATCAAATGGCCTTCAGTATCCAGAGGCAAGGGTGTAGGATTAGGGAGCAGACAAGCATTGGGAATCTAATGAGAAAAATTGTTTGCTGGATAAGAAATGCTGATGGCAACAGCTGAGTTGAAAAATGCCACTGAAATTACTTTTCCTTGAGTTCATAATATACATTATTTTTTAGCATAGTGCTGTACCTCTTGATGTGTGATTAAAGTAATTATTAAAAAAAAAAAAAATTCTGCTTGTATGGGTTGCAGTAATTGCAGTGTATGTCTATAGGCTACCAGTTATGAGTGACATAAATGAGTTTTTCTGCTGAGTGTTGTTGGCAGTAAGCTCTTAGTGTGCCTTCAATACCTCTGATCTAGTTCCAAGAGATCTTTCTGTACAATACAAAGTGTATTTATCCTTTAGGACTAACCTGATGAGCAATCTGCATGGCAGGAGCATTTTGTGCTAACAGAAAATTTGTGTTTAGAAAGAGCAAGTCCAAACTATTGATTTCCATGCCTTTTGGATAGATTGGTGTGGGGGTTTCAGTCTTAATATGCTGGTTCTGGACTTTTTGACAGCCTGTAAGATTTGCATATGAGAACCTTGTAGGTTTTAGTATATATTGGATAGAAATTTATTTTACAAAAAAGACAAAAACTGTAAGTATTTTAAAAGTGCTATTTGTATAAGTAAACTTATGACATAATTCCTACAAATCAAATGCCACTTGACAACTATTTCAAAAGATTTTTGGTTGTAGCAAACACACTTCGCAATCTACATGTGTCCATATACACAAAAGTTATTTGAATTCTAGTCTTAGCAGAATAATTCCAGTTATGTCCCTTGCCAGTGAAAAATTACTCTAATGGGAGATGAATTACTGTGCTTGACAGCAGCTCACTTCCACCTCATACCTAAAGACATAATTTGAGACTTCTGATCTAAATTGAATCCTTAATAGCTTGTCACACTTACTATAAATAAATCTCCTTAAAGGCCAGCTAATATAATTATTTTAATTAGGAAATAGTTTTAGTATGATTGCACTCCCTTGTTCTATTAATTGCTCATCATTGGCAGAACTGACTCCATTTTTCCATAGTCCTTAATACTGTCACTTTTCCCCTTTTCTTTTCTTGCTCTGTCTACATCAGCAACCTTCACAAAGTTCGAGACAGGTGGAAGTCCTGAACTTGTTGCCATGTTGGCTGCATAGATTTCTTTATAATTTTTTTTATTAGACCTCAAGTCTTAGCAGTGGATTTTCAGCTGCTGCTTTATTTCTTACTAGCTTCTTACTCCTTTATCATTCTGTCTTGTGCTTACAGTTTTAGTTAGGAAAATAGGCTAGCAATAAACTTGCACCCCGTGCCTCAAATATGTTATTGCTCCTCAGGTGGGCCTGCCTCGTGCCTCCCCTTTTGTAATTCTTGGTCATCTCAGGCGAGGTCATAGGATGGGCTGCTGTTCACCCTCTGCTTCAGGAGCTCTGCCTAAGCACTAATGGGTTATTTTTACAGGATCTTTTGCTCATGGTGTGCTATTGCCTTGTGTACTGGCAAACTGTCCAACCCAAATGGATCATCTGAAGGGGTGATGTGCTGCCTGGAGCGGCGGTCAGTGCGTCAGAAGTGGCAGCAGGGAGGCTCTTACAGGCTGAGGTGGCAATATTTGTTATCATCTGTGTCTTTCCGTGCCTGACACCTGCACTGCTGGTGTTCACCTTCCTTAGAATACGTGTGCTTCAGGACAAAGGGTTCCGTCAAAATCTGCATCTACGCAGGTTCTGTATCCCGACTGTGTACGTGAAATGTCACACTGCTGATGGAAGACCGGGGTGCAGAATGGGCCAGAAGGAAATTCCCTCCCATGGAAATTCATGATAGCTGATATTGCAGATTATTTTTGCCAAAGTTTATTAGTAAGGCAGTTGGCAAGAAAGTAGTGAGTATAGATAAGTCAGCATTGTAGTTTCTGTCCTGAAAGTCCATATGGGTTTCTGTTTGATATTTAAGAAGAAAGGGTTTAGTTTGTATCCTGCTTGCATCTGATCCCCTTGATGTTTCTAGAGGCATTCCTTGTATTGCTGGAGTACTTTTCCTTAAGCTCTGCTTATTTGAATTTATTTTAAATTAAGGTAATTAATGCTAGTAAATTATGTATTGGGGGGGAGGAGGTAGGGGGCAGGGCATGAAGGTGACCCAATTCTGGGAAGGCAGAATCTGAAAATAACCTTAAGGCTTTAAGAAGGAAAAGTTTAATCAGTTTTTATAATTAATGAATGTTCATGCTCCAGCAATATTTCCCACAGGGTACTTAGAATTCAGATTTTAGAGCTCTGTTTGCATCTTGTATAAGAGTGATATGCTTGCTGTGTTTTTTGTTTAATGCCTATGAAAAAGAAATTTCAGCATCTGAGAAGATGTGAAAATCTTTGGGTTGTGTATATAAAAATATGAGCACACACAATAGGATGAAGAATAGAAAGCAATTGGGTTCTGGTATGCATTTGTGTATTGTCATCAACCCTCTTGTGCTGTGTAGTCTCTGCAGAGAAGTGCTGAAAGAGCTCACTGCCTGACCTCTGTGCTCCAGAGCTTTTCCCTCTGAGTGGAACATTGAATGAAATTAGTACAGGAGGATGAAAGCTTGTTTTCCTGTTCTGTTACTAGAAAAACCCAAACTGCTCAAGATGTGTGCATAGGGATCTTAAATGGTGAAGATGGAAGATTTACCTTTTTTACTCAAAGAAAACTAAATTTTCAGAACAGCTAGCTCTTGGTTTAACTCAAAGTAGTGCCAGTAATAAAGCAGACATTGAAGTCTACATTTATTGACTTTTAGTTCTACAAGACTCATCCTGAGCTAGTTAAAAGTCTTTGAGGCCATTGACCAAGGAGGTAAAACTGAATGGAACTCCAGAATGAAGAAGTTGCTTCATACCCAGCATTTCCTTGCTGGGTCATACTTACCAGCACTTCTTCTGTGAACTTCCATGTCCAAATTCTCTTGAACTATGCAACCCAAATATTATTTGACTGAAATGTGATTACAGTATTTCCTGCTTGTTGGATTTTTCAAGTTGCTGGAGTTTGAGAGAGAATTATGTTTTTCAGCTTTTAGGATTATTTACTTCTATTCTTGTAGAAAGCAAAACATGAGCGGTGAGAGAGTCTGGTAGTCACAGTATGGGATTGGACTTGAGAGACCTCAGTTAAACCTCTGTAGTGTCACAGCCTTCTTGGTTAACACTGGGGAAACCTCGATGGGTTGGTGGCTCCTTTGCAAGTGAGAGATTCTGTGGTCTTGTTGCAGTTCTGTAAAGAAAAAGTTGTGGAGAACTGTAGAGTCACACTGTAACAGAGGCCTTCCTAATGGTCTCCAAAAATAGAATTTATCTGATATTTGGGCAAGTAATTGATAATGGAAACACTGCTTCCAATTTGCTCCTGCAAATAGTTATCTGATAACTCCTTAGAACAAGTTAATTTGCATCTACAGTAGACTGCATGAATGGCATTTGTACAGGAGGCTTTTTATATCCCTGATGTGAAATGTAAACTTAAATAAAGCTCTTCATCTGCTTCTAACAGTAGACTGTCCTTTGGAAGTCTTTATAGAATGATTTTGGTAAGTTTGAAAGATGATGTCAGTTACTACCAGTAGGCCTCTTGAGGAAGTTTTATCTCCCTGGGTGGTTTTTTTTTTCTTTGTGGTGTAATTTAAATCACTGATAAGTTTTATCTGGGTTACTGCATCATGATGCTTTATATTCCCATTCTCTCCTTGACTGGCAGCTAAAGATAAGATTGATGACAAAGATACTGAGTGGCTGGCAGTAAGGATGCTGTGATTACTGTGTTGGCAGAAGCTGGAGCTGAGGAAGGAACCCAATTTACTCACTGATTCCCTCTGGTCAAATCTGGACACAGCTAAAGTCACTTAAAAAAAAGGAAGGGAGAGGAAGTGGATTTTCTTTCTAATGAACCTGAAAATAATGAAAATGTTAATAATGCATAGATTAAGGTTTGTTTATTTTTTCTTGCATTTTAAAATTAATGTGCTGTAATCAAGGACTAGTATGATGAGTGGTTCTGAAATCCTCAAATGCAGAGAAATTTCTGAAAGCTAGGAGAGGATAAATATTGATCAGACAATATATGTTACGTTGTGGTTACTTGAATTTCATATACTGCAGAAAGGAAAAAATATTATTAGGCTTGGCCTAGTCCTTGTTTGATCATCAGTAACCATCTCTTGCCTTTACTAAAATACATAGTCTATGCTTGCCGCTTTATATTTCATAATCTGATTTTTCTGTTGTTTATTTGGGTTTTTTTTTGTTTTTGTTTTGTTTGTTTTTTACTGTTAACGAATGGTTCTAATTAAGTGCTCCACAAGAGGACAAGTGCCATTTCAAAAGTGACCTAATACCTGAATAGTTTCATAACAAACCATTTTCTGCATCTCCCCTGTGTGGTTTGGGAAAACATCGCCTCACTTAATGTGCTGTTAGGATGGGAAGTGCATTCCTGATGGTGGTGCTGCTGGCTGTCAGCAGCTGGCAACCTGCCAGTGGCCATTCCTGCTCAGGTATTTCCAGGTGTTAGCAGGATGCAGCCGCTGTCCACCAGTCCTTCTGGGAGCGCTGCCAATTATATTTTGATTGCTCTGCTCTTTTTTGCTTATTTCATTTCCTTTTCCAATGTTCTTTTCTTCCTCCTGCCTCTGTACTGTAATGATGACAGTGTGATAACTTTTGTGAAGAATAATTTTAGGAAAGTCAGTGTGGGAGCAAGTCAGTGGCCATTCATGCTGGGCCAGATTTGCAAACTGAAATACAGGCGAAGAATCAGTATTTTCTTATTCTGTAAGTCTGTTACTCATCACTTAGTCAATTACAAAGCAATTTTCTTTGGTATTACTAACCTTTAAAAGTACTTAGTAAACTCCCCTTCTGCTAAAGAGAATGTGAAACTTAAACATATGAAAAATAAGCTATTTTATAACTTCCAAATGATTATTTGATTCCCTTTTAGGATCAGGATGCTACAGCCTATGATGCCAATTACACATTTTCAAGATTTATCCTGATTTTCATAATTTTTTTTCTTGAAATACTGTCTTAAAAAGAGTAACAATTGATTTTGTTACAAAGGGTAACCAGTGATTCTTGGTCATGTCTATGTATTTAAATAGTCCATATGAAGTAAAACAAAGCTTTGAAGTGCTTTATTTTTTTTTAAATGCAAAGTTAAAGAAACTTCAGAAAAATGAGTCTAAAACAGCTTTACTAAAAACTGCTAATAAGTAACTGGAAAGAATTGTTATGGTAACTAAAAAACTGATGCACTAAACTGAAGTAATTGTGATTTGTGGTGAGATAAAGAGACTAGAAATGATAATTAAGAAAGAAAGGCTGGGAAAATAAAGCTAATTTTTAGGGAGGGTACTATCTCATTTTTATCATTAGCCAAATTAAATGTACTACTAGCATCCCTATTTAATAGTATGTTTAGCATAAACATACTTCATCTGTGCTATCCCTTAGAACATAGTTTTTAATCCAGTTATTCCATGGACAGCATGAGAAGAAAGCAAGAGACACAAAATCAATGGGCATTTTTCTTTCATTTATTTCCTTACACCATCATTTCTTCCGTGAGATGCAGCTCATGTTCCATTCCAGGCTGGTTAGAAGCCTTCCTGCTGGATGATTTCACAACCTCCTTCACTGTGGCAACGGTTGGGTGCTTGGGAAAAAATAATAGATTATGTTTTCTTTTTTTTTTTTAGTGTAATTGCCAAACTCCAAGTCAGTTTTGTCTTTGAGCTCAGTCTCGAGGCATGGTTTTCACATAAAAAGTGTCTAATGGGACATTGGTTAGAAGGCAAGATAAGCTGAACTTAGTGGTTTTAAGGTTGCTGCTTTAAGGAATTCTCAATACTTCTCTTTAATCATCGTGGCATCTTTGATATGCTAAACTTTTGAAACATTTTTTTCGTATGGTTTTCGCTTTAGTATACTGAAAGTGGTTTCTTAACACTAGGAGTAGCCTTGGGTGCATTTGCTTTGTGTAATTGATCTCCTGCAAGTCAAAATTAAGTTTATTTGGAGATGTTGAGCATTGGCCATCTTTAAGTGCTATTGCCTGTACATGCTGACTGTTTCTGGAGAACACTTTAACCTTCTGCTGGCCATAAATGGCTCAGCATTAAGAAAAGATCTGAACATAGACATAAATAGAGGGATTTGGCCCTTATGAAGTTACATAGCATTTCAATTCCTGCATGGAGATGTAATGAAATAAATCTGGTTTTATATGCAACCTGACAGTGCTGTAACAATGCAAATGACAATTATAATTATAAAAGTACTTGTTTACAACAGAATTAATTTCAAGTATTGTTTAATTTAGACTCTGAAGGCAGCTTATCCCATTTCTCTAGATAGTTTATTTTGTCATTTTAGTTTTTAACTTTCATTGCTTCCTTTAATCCTCATAAAATCTATACTGTTGTGTACTTCCTCTGTGCTCACTGACTTAAAAAGCAGTTTTCAAAATCAATGCATGATTATTATTTTTTAAATTAGATACATCTAATCTGTGTAAATAAATGATGCATATCATGCTAACACTGATAGGACATGACAATAAAACCTGTTAAGCCTACCAATGCTGAGAATTTAATGCCAGAATTTGCCCCTTTCTGTAGTAAGAAATTAGCTCTACTATTAATTGACCTGAGATTTAGTGAATTGTTCTCAGTTCCTTGTGAATTTTAATGTGAGTTAAGAAATGAAAATACTTCTTTCTTTGTGCATAATAAGTGCAGTTATTCCAATGTAAAACCCCAAATAAATGTAACAGAAAATAGATAAGGTTTTTATGATTCTGCAGGCCACCCTGACAAGTAGATTTGACATATCCATAGGATTATTTCACTCATCACAAAGTAAAGAGTGTTTCCCAGCATTCTGTACTGACCTATGTGTGCTGGCAACACACACATTTAAAAAAAAAAGAAAGGGAATACCATACCTCAAATACATGAGATCCTAACCACCTTTCTTAGGCAACATGAAGGGTAAAGGTGTGGTCCTCATAACCAGTTTGACTATTTTTTTTTCTGTGACTATGGCAAATTATTTTTCCTTTTTTCCCTTCTTTAAAAAAATTAATTGCTTATAATCTTACTATTTTCTATCATGTTGGCTGAACAAAACCCGACTTGTCCTAACACTTCAGCAGGGAAGTTTTTACCTGAAGTTGAATGCATACAATGCATGCACATTAAATCAGAAAGTCTGTGTATTCATCCAGTTGTATTACTGTTTCTCAATTTTCTGAAAAAGTTCTTGTGCTAGAGCTCTGATTAGCCAGTGAAGCTACTTCTGTGACAGTCAGTGTGTCACAAAAGCAGTCCATCTGGGACCAAGCATTACATACAAATAGAATACAGGAGTTGCTGATGGACTGAGGAATACAAAAACATGGATATAGTCATAGATATATCTACATGGGGTGTGCAGTGGAAAGGAAATATTCCACATCCTTTCTTGTTGCTACACAAGAACAGTTTTGCAAGAATCTGTTTTCATGGAATTCTTAGATGAGTTCAGGCTGAGGGGACAGGGAGGGAGAGAACACTGAAATACTGAGTACTTGCCATTTGAGGTTTTCAACATCTGAGTCTCTAAAAATTCCCATTTCTCCTTTTTGAATCCTAATTTGTCTCTGCTGGATGTTTGCCTCTTTGGATGGCACTCTGGAGAGTGCCAGTCATATCACCAGGTGCCTCTAATTGGATTAGACAGTTCCACTCCTAGCCCTTTTCTAGGGAAGATTTATTCTGGCTGCCATTTCAGAATATAATTTCTGACTATTTTTATATTTAGATTGGATGAAAGCTGTGAGATACCTGCAAAATGGAAGGGCCTTTGATCCTGTCTCCCTTGAAATATTTATATGGAAGAAAAAAATGTTTTTAGCGCTTCTGAATCACGGAAGCCAAGAGCTCAGTTGGATGCCAATTAAATCTCTCCCAACTTGCTTTCCTGTTTGCCATTTGCCCTTGTTTATGTGGACAATGCAGATCCACATGCTGCTTGGTGAATAAGCACTGTTATTTTATTTATTGTGGCACGTACTTAAATTATTCTGTAGTTAGAAGTATTAGAGCAAGGTGACCAGAAATTGACTTCCATAAAATCTGTGATTGCATTTTTTAGCGTGAATATGTTTTCACTGCTGCTAATAACATTTTTTTTTCTCTGCCTTTTAATATGTGAAATTAACCTATAATTCTGGGTTAATGCCCATACTTAGAAATTCAGCAGTGTTTCATTTATCACTTCATAAGCTTGTGTACTACTTCAAGATTTCAGAAAGCTCGATTACATTTCTAGCTATTTAGCTGCTACGGTGCACATTTATTCTGCATAAGTGTTGTAGAATTTTTCCCTTGGGCATAGCCTAGAATAATTTTTTTCATCTCTGTCATCCTGCAAAATGGTAGGAAGGTTTATTTCTGTATTCTGTTTTTTAACATTCTGTTGGGCTAGTTTTGAAAGACTAATTCCCCCTCAGTCACTAAGAGAACTGTTTCATCTTAAGTCCCCATATCGCACTGTCAGAAAGTCTGCCACGATAGCTGGATGATGTCTTGCTTGTGCCTTGCTACTTTATGAGATCTTTAGCTCTTTAGAGGCAAATCAACTGCAAACATAAATTGGTGATCTTTCCCTCTTACTTCCTAAGTAATTCTTTCAACCAATTGATGGTTTTAAACATTTTTCTTTGAAGGTCCTTTCTCTTTCACCCAAGCCAGGTGAAGTATTTGTAATTTACCAAACCAAAGCTGAAACAAACACCCCCCACCCACTGAACAGGCTCATGAATGATTAGCAATTTTCTAAGGTGCTTGAACTTTTCTTTCCCCCAGAAGGTATATGCTTAGCTATTTCCATTTCTGGAAAAAAATCTAGGCTATTTAAGGCATTACCAATTGAAACCTCATAACTTTGATGTTCCATTAATGGTAATTGTTCCTACAACTTCAGCTAATACTGCTTCTGTGGCAATAAACTAGTAGAACTCTGTAACTGACCAAGTCTATAATCTTAGAAGTTTTTTTGAAGTTTAGTTCTGTTATCTTCAAATTTAATCTGAAAACAAGGTAATTTTAGCTAAAAGAAATGAAGTTTTTTGTTCCTTTCAATGGACAAAGCAGTGCTGTCAGGCACTTGAGTTTACTTCACCCTCCATTAGTTCTGAGCTGCTTGTGAGTTAGATTCAGTCTTTATGCAGTGTCAGTTTTACTTGGCAATAAAATAATTGCACCTCTGAAGAAGGCCGTTCTACTAGAAACAGCTTGGAAACCAGGTCCTTCTGATATATCAATAAATGGTGACAGTTTTGAAACTGGAAAACTCCTTAAACATAGTTCTACTGTGAAAAAGATGTAGCCTTGACTTATGTAAGCTGATGTATTAACACATATGGAGTAAAATTCTAGTGAAGCTAGTGCAGTTGATAGGATTTAAATGTGTTAAAGGCAAAGGTCATGTTGCATCTTTTCCTAGTAATTATTTTTAAAATTAAAAAAAGGCTTTTTTTCAGGGTGTTATGTTTGATTACTAGAAATCCTGAAATAAGAATTTATTTTTCTTCTGGTGGAGAGCGAGCTTATGTTAGAAAAATAAGCAGGGGAAAAATCCCCATCAACACCCTAGGGCTGATGAATAACGATCTCATGAAAGGATTTTTATAATATTCCACTTTTATAATATTCTCCACTTTGCTCAAGACTTCTGACCTAAAATGTAAAGCTTTTTGTTAATTTGTTTGTGAAATATTAAGAAAAATGCATGCCATATTGATCCTTTTGGGGAGGGCAATTCCCAAAAGCAAACTGTGTTCTAAATCAAATATTAGTCTGTGAGAACACATGGTGGAAGCTGGGTGTGTGAAGTTGGGTGTGAGTGGGTTTTTTGGTAAGTTTTTATTTTTGGCCTGTCTGGCAGCAGCACTCAACAATCCTTCAGAGAACTTTGTTTAGAAATAATGGCAGAAAGTATTTCGTAAGCTACCAAATTTGAAAAGCCAGTTAGTGCTAAATTGAGGTTTTGTTTTGTGATGGATGACCCATATGACATTGTGTGGTTTGTCTTTAGTTATATCATTTATTTAAGTATGTGATAAATGTTCCTTAATGAAGCCCCATCAAAGAAGAGTTTTACATGTTGGGTTTCTGAATTGAGTGGTAATTTACATGTTGGGTATGAAAAACAATGATGAAAATTTTAATTTCTGCTGTGCTCTGTAAATTGAGTTGATTTACAGTGAAAGGGACATAATAGTTTACATTTATTCCATATTCAGGGATGTTTTTTGGTCACTTGACATAAATGAGGATAATGGCAAGAACATGGGCAAAGTTAACTGTAAAAAGATGATGCCATGCTTTAACTCTTCATCATAGCAAAGTCACTTTAAATTTCCTTTCAAATACTTAGGAAGCAAATCCTGAGCCACCAATCAACAGGTATGGCTCATTACAGGTTCTCCCAGTGGAAAGCTCTGACTGAAGATGTAGCAATTTGCCCCTGCTGCTGCAACATAGCTGCATTGTTCTAAGACAAGTACTCTAATCTTTCTTAGCATCCTTTCTTTTTTTTTTTTTCATTAGGATATTTTTAGCAAGTAGAACCTAGTATTTTTAGTCTTATTCAGAAACCTGTCTATACTATCCTCGTATAACATATCCCTAAAGAACCTCATCTTGCATTTGCTGTGCTTAAGCTGGCTTTTTCTTAAACCAGTTGTACATAGTGGGGAAAAAAAAATCAAACTGCAATTCATATTTCTTCCTTGAAATAATGTTTCCTTGGGTTGCAGCCACAAAAGAATGAAAACTGAATGGATAGACAAAACCAGAATTACATGAATGAGATTACATGCCTGACCTAGTTTTCATAGACTGCACAGGCTTGAATGACTGCAGTAGCAGCATTCGGGAAAAAAAGTTAAAATGCATAGATATGATTTGATTTTTTAATTGTGGTGGTTTTCTAAAGATTTTAAATGTAATGATCATGTAATGTTGTTTGGTTTATTTACTTTACGTTGGAGCTACTAATTTTTAATATAAATTTACCAAATAATCCTCTTGCTTCATTGAAATACATCGATAGCCAGGTTTAAGAATGATACATGGCTACATCTGTTGGTACTACATACTAAATACTACAAGCAAGGATTTTGCACTCCTTAATATTATCTGTGAAGAACTAATTATCATTTCATTGCCTAGCTGGACTGGGATGGACAGTACCCCCAAGGGGGGGAACTCAAGAAGAGTACCAGAAAAAAATAACCAAACCTTAAACAAATAATGCAGTTACTGTTTTTTTTTGTTGTTGTTTTTTTTTTTTTAGTTAAGATAATTGAGGCCAGGTTTATAGACCTGTTGGAACTTATTTTACCCACTTGACTTGTAAAGTCTGCTTTATATAGAAAACCAGGGCTACTTGTGTATGTGCTTATTCGTTATTTCTTTTAAAATTTTGTTGGCATTACTCTTCATTTACACTGCTATTAACACACACAGTATAATGTTCTAGAAACTATATGTAATGCCAGATATCTAAACTTGAATAAACTGAAAACTGGGACATGTCTTTGGCAAATAATGATGTGGTTTGAGGACATTTTATCTTTTTTTGATGACTGTTGGAAGAACAGAGCTAATATAAGAGATAATAATTTTCAATTTTAATAATTCCCAGAGCTGCTAAAGTGAACCTTTATGTTAGGAGGTATTCCATAACCAGTGAGGATCTGAACCAGGAAAAGAACTTTGTTGTATCGTTAGACTGCTGTGCCTGTGTGGGAAATGAAATTCATAAAGTTTTCAATACACATGTATATGCATTATATTGGTGGCAGCTTTTAAAGATCTGAAGTCTTTGACATAAAAAGAGAGAAGCAAGTGGCATAACAGTAGACTAATTAATAAAAAGTTCCAACTTTCTATGATAATTTTGCTAATAAAGAGTATAGAAAAGCAAAAGATGGAGGAAATAACATGTTAGTGAATGAAGAGTGTTCGTGAATTACTTGTCAGTTGTGATAATTTTCTTCCTTGAAGGGGTTTATACTTTCTGAAAGTATAAACTTTCTCGCTGCTTTGTGTGTTTTGTGTTTTTAAAACTCTTAAGTTCTTAAGGGACAGGTATTATGTACAATAATAAACTTTTAAATTGTATCAGTTTGCAAAGCCCTGATCGTGCTTGGAGATCCCAAGCGCAGTTGGTACATGTAACATTTGATAGTTTTTCAGTTTAGGGAAGAAAATCAAACACTGCCTGCTGTGTAGCATGGGACATTTGTCTTGCCTATGTCAACTGAAATTCTACTTGCAATTTTTTTTGTCTATGTATTGTTTGGCTTCTTGTTGTGGTCCTTGAATTGTATTTCTCTGCTGGTTTTTATGGGCAATTTTTATATGAGCATCAGGAATACATAATTTTAAACCATTTACTAATTTTAGAGAATGCTGTGTTTGTGTTTAGTTAAAAACTTTGATGCTAGCACTGACCCACCCTACTGGAGGACAGAAGTGAACTTCTCAAGGATCATACTGTATTTTTGTTTTTTTAATTTTATATAGATCCATAAAATTTTTTCTGAGGAATTATAATTTATTTTCTGATGTGTGACTTAGGGTCGTTCTTAGGTTTCAGCTGTGTTTTTCATCAAACAGCACTTTCCTGGAAAGGCCATAGAAAGAACTAAAATTCCAAAAAGAACAGCTGAGAAAAGCTACCTTACCTAAACCTAATTCTGGGAAAGCCTCTACAGAGAAAAGCAGATTTACGGACTTCCATAGTATTTAAATAAGCAAAGATTTGGAGTTGGTCAGTCTCTCCAAAATGAGTACTTGGTGCATTTCATAGTTCAGAAAGCACTGCAGTTGCCTTTTGTTTCATCTCCAAGCATACTGAAAAGAAGGAAAGGAGTTTTTAAGTTAATATTAGTCAAATTCTCTTGTTTCTGTTCTGTGCCAGCTTCTAACACTCCCGCTTTTGAAATGTAGCACATCTTAGTGCACTTTTGGTAGTTTCCCCTCTTGGAACCCAGCACTGGAACTCACACTTGCCCTAAAGTCGGTGTCATTGGGAAATGTCTGAACTCCCTGTGTTCCAGATTCTTATTCCTAAAACAGGAATAATGCATATCTGAAATGAATCTCTGACTTCTTATTTAGTTAGTTTTCATATCCTTACCTGAGGACAGTACAGAAGGTAGTTGTACACTGGGATCAAAGCATATTATTTGGTGGGAAGCAGTAACCTTGCCAGGAGAATGTTTTGAAGCAAGTTTCTGTAGGTTACTTGCTTCCATGTATTATTTGTGCAAAATTGTAGTAAAAGGTTGTATTTTGGTTCATTTTTCCCTCAGGGATTTCAATCTTGTGCATTTTCAGATTATGTAATGTTAAGAGCTCTTGTTATTTTTTATCAGAGAATCGCCATAGAGACATCGTTTTACCTTCTGGTGCTATGTGGATGCCTCAGAATTTTGTCTTTCACTTAAAGTTTCTAGTCCTTTTGATTCTGATTTTTCAAAAAGTAAACCATATAACATGATAAAAAGGTATAGAAGTCTGATGTGCAAGAATAAGGGTAATATCTTCATGATAGTCCAAGCAGTTTGAATGTGCAAGACCAAGTCTTTTAATACCTCGTCTTTCTTTATCTTCTTTATGTATATGAAAGGATGGTATTTTCACACAGTATATGTAGGTTTGTGGTTTTTTTTTCCTTTGTAGACAGAAACAGGCTTTGGATTTGGGAAAGCAAAAACCCTGCTTTTTGCATTAAACTCCCATCTCCTTCTCCATCATGTTTGTGTTATTCTTGTAAGGGAATTTCAGTTTTGGTTAACTGTATGTACAGAATCATAGGACAACAATATTCATTACTTCTCGTGAATTTTGTAATTAAAATGCAATACAGCAGTTTATATTGTGCAATAAAGTGCTTTTTTATAGTCAAAGACTATACTGTTAAGACTTACTTAGCCCTTAAAATAAGAACCAGTTGTGCTAGGCATTATTAGGCAGTATTAGCTGCATAGACCTTTTATGATTGCATCAAAACTTGTAGAGAGTTCTGAAAATAAGAAATAAAAATTACAGTAAACGGTATTGATACATGGAATGAAAGGAGTGTTTGCTAAAATGTCCTTTTCTGTCACTCAGAATTTTCCTCCAACTTGTGCTTTATATGGTGAAATTGTCCTAACTTGACTTCTGTGAAGGAGCGGTTTTTGGGTTTGAAAAGTTCAAATGTCAGAGTATTGGAGGGACAAATGGGAAGAGATGGGATTTAAGTGATCTCCCCCCACCCTCAAATCTCCATAAAGACAGCTAAAATGTTGAAGTATTACAGTTTGACATAAAAATAGCTCTGGTTGCTAGGCAATGAGGAAGATTTGTTCTATAGGAAACCAGATTTGTGTTGCCCAGGATCTAAAATTGTATGGCTGTCGTGTGTGTGTGTGTGTTTTTATATATATGAATGCATATGTGTGTATGTGTGTATACATATATATATATACGTTTGCTAAATTCACAAATAAGTATGAACTTGCGAGATCGTATACCCTAGTGAGTTGTTTTTTTCTTTTTTTTTTCCCCCACTTCTTACATTTCATATCTGAGTATTGCAAAGACTTATTCGTTCCAAGCCCTCCCATTCTTGATGACCTCAGTTCTCCCAATTTTTGTTTCTTATTTTACATCTCCTGCTTACTCTAGCTATTAGATATGCTCCTTAATTATGCAGAAATCTCTCCTTCTTAAAAATGAGACAATCTGAAAAAACCCAGGGGGAAAAAGGAAGGGGAGATATTTCCATTTTAATAATACTGGAATGCAGAAGTAATGGGTTCTTTGACAGCTAAAATATTATACAGAGTTCCTGGTATATCAGTGATGTAAGAACATAGATTTTATTGTAATATGGAAATTAAAATATTGTGGAGATATTTCAGTGACTATAAAAATGTATTTGGAGTAAACCAGTAGGTTTTGTCTCCTTAGACTTGCTTTTTGGTTTTTTCCATTTGTTCTTGATTTCACAGCCATTCATTTTTTATTATTGTTTTTGTCTAATCCACTATTATGTAATTACCATTAATTTGATGGATTTCAGTATTGTTGTCTCCTTTGACTTCCTTTAAAGGTAACGTTAGAAACTTTGCTTTGACTTCCCTGTGTTCTAATAATATAGGGACCAGCCAAAGCTTTAGATTTTTCAGCCACCCTCTTAGGCTCTCCTGTAGAGCTGTGTCTTCATCTCAGACAGTCATTAGAGCCAGGTATGTCTAAATTAACTACAGCAGCAGTCCTCACTGCTTCTAGAGGAATCTGAATTTCAGCCTTAATTTTCAAGTTCAGTTGTGCATGTGGAGCAGTAGGATTCCTTCAGTGATTATTTCCCCATCTGCAGAGAAATGTGCTGCTGTCCTTCTCTTGCATTTTTTTTTTTTTAGAATTGCACAGCAGTGTGAACCCCCACCTCAAACGTAAATACTCTACAGACACAACAAGTTATAAGAGGATTTCTGTAAACAGGAAAATTAAAATTCCTTTTGGCATACTGATTGAGCCAAGAGCATATATAAATTGGGTTTGACAGTGGCAAGAATAGAGCTAAAATAGGGGCCTGTTTTGCACTCCATGAAAGGGAAGCATAACAATGGGTGAGGAGTGTGTCAAACATTGCAGAGGGGCGGAATACATATTTATCAGCCTCTTTGAACAGTGTACTTGAGCTTCAGTTTCATCTGCTGCTATAAAGAAGCAGTATCAGAGCGTGAAATTGGCAATCAAGTAATACATATGCCATAGCCAAAAGCAAAACAATTAGCTGCACGGATCCACAGTTTATCTACTGATTCTATTGCGTTTTCAGCTCCAAACTTGATGGTTTTTCACTCACTGAGCAGCAAAGGCAGTAAACAAAACTCATTTGCTGAAAAAGTATTATTCTAGCCTGCAGCAGCTACTCAGCTTTGTAACTTCAGTGGGCAATATGGTGCATGTAGCATCTGTAGTGAATGATGAACATGTGGTTCTGTATTGCAGGCTAAGACAGATTAGCTCCTGTTAAAATCAGTTGGAGCTTTGTACTCCAGTATGGATCTTCATTGGTGTATGTGTTACAGAGAACCATTCAGAAATTTGGGTTCTGTATTTAAGCTCATGAGCAGTGCATGTAGGTCAGGATTGGATTTTATTGCCCTTAAGAAGTGGAAGAATAGTTTATGATCGTTTACACTGTGAACTACAAATATAGTCTTCTTAGGTAGTGCTGGATTTTATAAAGTATCAACGTATGTTAAAAACACCAATTTGAGTCTGTTTGCATTTCTATGCTTCCTGATAAAATTAAATCAACAGAAAGTTGCAATGATGGGTAAAGAAAATGCCCTTTTTTTAATTGCAGAAATGCATTTGTAGAGCGATCCTTAAAAAATCACAGATAAATGATGGTCTGGGGCATAAAAATTGCCTAAGGAATCATTGTATTGCTCAGATGTTATATATAAAGGAAGGAAATCTTAAGGCTTTTGGAATTTTTCCAGGCACAGTCATTTTGCTAGACGGTAATAAGGTGCACAGCATGCACTGGATCTCAGTTAATAACATTTATTTATAGTTTAAAGATGTTCCCTGTGGCCATGTTTTTGTGCTGTTTGTTTGCTCTTGTGGGCAGTTTTAAAGTAGCATCCACTGTTCTGTGAGAACAGGCACATATGGAAGGCAAGTCTTAAGCTCTGCCTTTCAAATCCTTATGAATGGGGGTTTAATTCTGGGAATTTAGCCTATAATCAGTGGTAGTCACAAATTCCAGTGGAAAAGATCTTCATTTGGCATATCATGGTAACAGCCAGCTGTCCCTCAATTACAGAATTACGCTTTCTATTTCAGCCTTTTTAAAACAAAGTTAGAGAATGATTCCCCTAACGTTTCTCCGAAGACAATTTAAAAAAGGGAACATGTGAAGAATGGCAAATGAAAGAAGCCCACCAGATTTAATGCACTTGTCATGTGACTTTCTAAAGTAACCAGGTATAGGTATTTCTGTTCTGTATCTTTTTCCCCAGGATGTTACAGTGAAGCAAATGTTAGGACAATCAAAACACAAAAGTGCACAGGCTAGCTTTTGTTCATAGGCTTTAAGTCACCAGATTTCTTCTGAGTTTTTGTTTTTCTTCTTTTTTTTAGCTCTTTTCCTTCTACCTGTAAACTTGATCAAATGAGAAGGACATTTTTGACATAGCCATGTGTGTAACTTGCAATTTCTGACATAAAACTTGTATTTGTGTGTTGTGACAAGTGACTATAATCCTTTTAGCTGACTGATTCAAAGCATTAATTTTTTTTGTGAGGGCTTGTTTGCCCTGCTTTTTCCTTTTGAATAGTTAAACCAAAGTCAGACGTTATTGTCCATAATCTAAGTAAATAATTCCCTTTTATGGCTTAAGAACATAATAAACAGCTTTGTATCAAAGATAAATATAGCCAAATATTCTTTTGCAAATGGTAGCCAAGAATGGGTTGCTATGGAAGAATATTTAAGCAAGGCTGGCATATATAATTGTTCCTCCTTTTCCAAACATTCAGCTGTTTGTAACTTGAATGACTTTTATGAGACCTATAGAACAGGTGTGCAGTAAAAAACTCATGGTTGATTTCTCTTCCATAAGCTTGTTCAGTGTCTTATTGAACCCAAACAGATCCAGAGCAGTGAACTGCAGTTTTTCCAACTGAATCTAGTGTGGTGACCAAAACCATTTAATTTTTATAACTATTCTTCTAGATGTAAAGATTGATATAAATTCAATAATTATCCAATATGAAGTTCAGGGCAATGGTAAGTGACACAAACAAAATTTAAACTTTCTGAATTTAAGGGGCTTTTCGGAAAATGGTATCTTATAGGTGATTAATAGGCACTTGCGTTTCCATGTGTGAGAGAAGAAATTTATGTTTTTTCCTTGTTCAGGCTATAGGAATGCAGAAACTTTATGAGTGATATACGGTTACTTGAGACTTTCAAATCAAAATTTTCTTTACTACACAAACCAAATTGGATTTGGTTTGCAAGGATTGCAATCACACCAAGTAGGAAATTGCTTCTTTCATGCCCTTTTCTACACGTCTGCATTCAGTTATCATAGGAAATCTTTTATCTAAGCAAAGTAAAAGTAGATGGAAGACATGGTATTGCTTGATCCATAAAATCCAGCTCTTCTAATCTTGGAGTTTTTGCTCATCCTACATGAAGGACTTTCATAATTTCTTTATGTAAGACTATTTTTTTTTTTTTCTGGTAGATAAGTATTTATAAATGCACTTTCCCATCACTATAGTGTACTTTAATTTCAAGTTCCTTTTTTTCAGGTGAAGCTTCATATAGCCTTTAGCTTATGCTCCTATTCAAATAATTCTGAACACACTTTGTTAATGGAGATTAGAATTGTTTGGGTAAATTTTTAAGCACTTAGTCAAGTGATAGTTTAACAACTATAACTACATTGTATGATATAGTAATTTGTCACAGTTGTTGGGACAATTTAAAGTGGTAACAAAAATTTTATATGTACATATTTTACTGCAGAAACATTTCTTGATGTGGAAATATATTCAAAAGGAATTCAAGGTACAGCTAATTATAGAAGAGGGAACTTTCAGGAATAGGTGCACTTGGTTGGGGTTTTTTTTTTTGTTTGTTTGTTTGTTTCACAGTAGGTCATTGAATTGCTCATCAGAGGGAAAATTAAGTAGAATCCCTATCAAAGTTCTATTTATTTAATAGGTTCCAAAGAAATTAGTAAAATTTCTCTTTTCAGTATATGTATAGAAAAAAGGAATAAAAAGGCTGAAGAATTACTATTCCTTGATTTTTATGATCCCTGAGCCATATGTTGTTGAATTCTGGTTAAAAAATATAGATATGAATTATAATTCAGAAGTGTGTTTTGAAAATGCTAAAAGAATATAAAACTCATCTGGGAGAGAATTTTGTATGTTGTGGAAATCCCTAGTGTCATTTTAAGGAATGAAATTCAAACAAGTTGTTTGGTGTCTAAAAAGATGGATTGAGATGGCTCCTCAGTGTTTTTATATATTATTTGTCTTACAGCAGAGTAGCTGTCATTAAGTGGAACAGCAATTCTAGCTGCAAAGGAAAAGGAAATCAACAAAAACAACAACAAAAACCCCAAAGAAAATACTTTTATTCATTAATTTTTAAAGTATTGAATGAGTACTATTTGAGTTCAGTGAACCAAAACTCAGCATCTGAATTCAATCTGATATAGGTACCTTGTATTCTTAATTTAATCAGAAGCAAAAAACCCCACACGAAAACAACCCCCCCAGAGCCCCAAATAAACAAACAAGAAGCCAACCAAAAAACCCCGAAGCCCAAAAAACTAGGAGAAATAAAAATAATATTTGACTAAAGTTAAAAAAAAATAGTCATGATTCCTAATTGGTCCAATAAGTATTTAAAGACATATGCAATCTGGTGTTCATAGATCTGTTTCCCATGGTATGTTGATTTAAGAAATGTGAAAAGTACTCAATAGTAGAGCTTCCAGGAGCAGCCTTCTCTGTTTCAGAAACATACATTTCAAAAGTGTTGCTGCTAAATAATAAATGAATTGCTATCAAAAGACTTGTGGAATATTTCCATGTGGCTTTTTATTTGTCACTTTTAGCTAGGTAGCTCTTAAAGAACTTTTTGGTGCTATTTGAACCTAGAGTAATGCTTCAAAAATGCTCAAGGAGATTTTTGTATTCTGTGATTGAATGTTGCTTTCGTTGGCATTGTATTAAGGGCTGGGCATGTCACCTTTGTTCTCGCAGTCCAGCGATGAACATGATTAGCTGGTTACACTGCTGGTTAACAGTGAGAGTTTAGCTTGTTGAATGATGGATTTTAGCCAAGCTGAGGCATAAGTTGAGATCTGACTACTCAGGAATCATAGCAGTCTGTTCCTGATTATCTTTAGTCTAATGTTCACCTCTTACTTTCTAGACTACCAAAAAGCATAAAACACAAACTACTTTTGTATAGTTCTCAGCCAGTGGGTTAGTCTTAAATTGAGATGTTGCTTTCATAGATACCATGGGTCTCTGGAGTATTGTAGTACTCTGTATTTAATTCTAAATTATTAGCTTCTGCTTCCTGAACCTCAGTGTGGAAAAATGAAAAGTAAAGTTTTCCTTCTATTATCCATAAGGCTGAATTTATTTTCTTTACAGGCTGTAGTATCATTTCTTTGGATAGAAAAAGAACAAAGTGCAGTCCTTAGTATGGAAGGCAGGAATTCAGATAGATGCAGGAGTTTCTTAAACATGAGCTGAAGTAGCAGTTCCATTTTTGACCGAGGATATTTCAGATACAAATATCCTAAAAAATGTTATTCTTGTGAAAATGGATCTCCTCATAACACGAATGATGTTTTCTTGGGCATAGAAGACTAGGATGTATGGATAAAGCTGCTTTCCTGGTTTATGCACTTCCGCTGTGTCTGGGAGCTGTCCATCTGCTCTTCTTTTATTACATTCCAAGATTGAGTTGCTGGTAGCAGAGACAAGGAGTTAATCAAAGGATTAAATTGACAATGTGTCTTCTAAATGGCAACTTTGCTGCAAGGGTTCTTATGATGAGACATGGTCTTAAAAAAGCACTGGCAAAACTTGGTTAGGAAGTAACTTGGATTTTATAATGACCCTTTCCATTTAATGAAAGGGAGAAAAACAAGGACATGGGCTAAATTTACAGTCCTGAGAAGTACTGTGTTTTCTAGTGCAATAGAAACTAATTAGAATAGGAAATTGTCAGAGGATCCAGACTATAAGGAAGGCATTTTATGTATACACCAAGTAACATGAGGTTATTTTGAAAAATAACTTAAAGGACTCACAAAAGATTTCTCAGAAGTAAGCATAAGTTTGTGTGTGGTTTATTTAACAAGGCATAGGATTCTGCTTACATACTCCATGTGAGAGAGTATTCCTTTTATTAGTGCTATAGCTTAAAACATGTAATCTGATTTCAGATCTGTATTTCCTTACAGGTTTTCTGTATGCCTTTCAGTTTCTTTTACCTGCTTTTTAAAAATGGAAAAACACTTCCCAACTTTGTCTGAATAATCTGAAAGCAAATATTTCAAGGCCACCAGTGGCCTGAATAGACCCTGATATCTGTGATATGATTTGATACTATTTTAATAAAAGTGAGATCTCTAAGCAGAAGTTAAGCAGAAGTTAGGTATTTATATACCTTGAGTCCTAGCTGCTTAAAATACTTTACAGGTAAAAGTATGAAAACTTTTCACTTTGAGACAATGTAACTAATCAATCTCAACTGTGCAAATGAGTTAATTGAGTTTGTCAGGTTCTCATCCTAAGTTCTAAAATGGTTGTTTCACTTTTGAGAAAGGCACTTTGTCCCTTAGCTGTTTACCTTTCTGGTCTCCAAATGTTCCTTGATGGTAGAGTGGAGTAAAACTCCCAAATTGTATTAGGTAATTGCTGGCTGCAAAGGGTAGTTCTAATTTTACAGAATCAGTGTTTTGAGAGAAGCAACTGAGTGAAAATGACTGTTTTTTAGTATTCAGTTAATAGTAATGATGTTAATGTAGGTTGTGTTTATTCACAGGATTAGTACAATGATTTCAGTTTGAGGGGGAATGCTGTAATATGGAGATACTTTTATGTTTATTACTTGCCTCACAGCATCCAGATCTGATTCTCTAAGTGAACTCTTGTTAGTTTTGAGGTGTTTGCTACAGAGTAGAAAAAGTAAAACATTTCTTTTTCAAAATGTATCCTTTTTTCCTTATTATTACTATATTTTTGCTTCTCCTTTGCTCAGGGTATATGAAGAAATCACTTGTATTTCTATTCATGTGATTTTTCAGTAATGTGTTTTTCTTTACAATGTGATGTTATAATTCGGATTTTTGGGCACATCAGAGAAATATTTGTAGTACTTTTTATTCCTAGGTAAGGATGAGCATGTATACATATGCCTTCATTGACACAGAAAATAAAATCAGGCTTCAAAGCATTTATCATTTATATTTTGTTTTATTTTTATTTATAGAAAAAAATCTAAGTTGTACTTGTATATCTTGTACAGTTATGTGACCTATGATGAATTAGCAAATGACTACTTTTATTAGGTCTGAATGCAACTTCCCACATATTGAAAACTAAACTTCAATTGAAACACAATAGTATGTCTTTAAGCTTATTTTGCCTACAGATTACTCTGTTTTCTGTTTTTTTAAAAGTTAAATGAAATTAGTGCATACAAAATTAGACAGCTCAGATGAGAGCAAACTGTCCTAAGAGGTTAGAGAAAGTAGTCTGGGTTGGTTAATGCCTATGTTTTCTGGATCCCAAGGCTACTGTTCCCATTCCTGTTAATAATGGTACAGAATCCTGTTTTTTGTCATCCCTCTTGCAAAAAGATTGCATGACTTGCACAGACAGATTTGAGTTTGTTGTTCTGCTTCCCAAGTGCCAGCTCTGTGGTGGCTGCTTACCCTGAGTGCCAAACCCCTTTACCCAAAGTGATCCCACGTGAGCTGCTGGCAGCCCGTGGTGCTCGGGTGAATGGTACCCACGAGTGTCCACTGATGCTCCCAGGAGAACGTGTCCTTAGCTAGGCACGATGCCATCTTCTGAGAGAATGAGTGCTTTGCTTTCATGTATTCCAAAAATAAAAAAAGATCAGATTTATCACAAAAAAAGTGTCCAGTTGTTCTGATTAACTGTTTCTAGCTGGGGAAGGCAATTATATAAAATAGAGGGCTACGTGGAGGACTGCTGAAAACTATTAAAAATCTTGATATTATGCAGTAAAATTGGTTTTAAGTAGGAAAGAAAATTTTTCCTCATTGCATCTATCATACTAAAGACTTAATTTTAATATAAATTCTTAAATTTTTCCTTTGCATTTCGAACAGTTAAACCCGAACCCCACTCATTCAACCAAAGGAGTGTGTAACAGGTTCTGTTGATGCTAGGTCCCAATGAGTTCCTTTTTTTTTTAATAAAGTTGGTTTCAACCAAGAAAGAAATGAAACATGACTAATTTAAAAATAAAAACTGTTCCAGAACTGTATTTGAGTGTTTTTCTACATATTAACTGGCCATGTATATTTTGGTGGGTTTGTGCATGTGAATTGGTGTGTGTGCTGGTTTAGTATATATGTTATCAGTCTTAAGAGAATATTCAGCAAGGAGGCAATGAATAATACTTCTGATTACAGATTGATGAATTTCTACTTGCAAGATAACCTTATTTGCTCCTGCTAACTCAGGCATTAAAGTGTCAAGAATGTGATAATTGTTTTGCTTTGGTCATGACTAGTTCGATGTAACATAACTCTTAAATTGTTACGTATTTTGAATGTAGTATCATTTATCTTCTGAAATAATTTGTTCATAGAATCATAGAGTGGTTTGGGTTGGAAGGGACCTCAAACCAAAGCAGATGTGTATTCATGCTAGGAACAAATATAATTAGGCAAACCTATTGCAATTTTCTCAGTATTGCCAAAAAAAGAGAAAGTGATGTTAAAATTAGTTTTCCTATTTGCAGCCCTGCTATAGTGAGCTGAAACTTTTCAGTGAAACAAGTGAATCCTGTTAATAATAGATAATGACTAATTAGAAGCTTATGGAATATGTTTTGGGTTTTAATTTTGAATTTTAAATATATATGTATCTGTGGTAAAACCAGGTTCAAAACTCTGTATGAGATAATGGAGTAATTTATAGACTCATATGCATTGTCCTGTCCCAGAGGTAATGTGTGTTTATAATTTCTGGCCCAGATCCTTATTGATTCTTATGAATCAACACACCTTTATTGTTTAGGTCACTGACTTGGCATTTCTTTAAGTTAAAAAAACCAAAAAACAACCCAGCTAACCAGCCAAAATCCTCCTGGTTTTGTTCTGCCAGTAACTAGATTGCTATGCTGTATATTCTAATAATCATGACTATAATTTTGACTATACCATCCATAGCATTTGTTTATAATGCTCTATTATCACCTTGTAAAGAAAGGGGGTATTTTTACAAGCTACATTTTGATTGCAAAGACTCATGAGAAGAGGAAGAAGTATTGACTCTATACTCTAGAGATAAGTCTGCATGCATTCATAAAAGTGAAAGCCTTCATTTTTTCATCTTCAGGGACCTCTGCAGAGTTTATAGATTCAGAGGAGTTTGTGAAAGATTTGGTGTTATCAAAAGTCACATTATTTGGATGTCTGAGTATGTTTGGGTACTGATAGCATGAACAAATTCGATTTCTGAGATAGTTTTGTCACAATAGGGATAACGTATGCCAGTAGGTCGAGAGGCCCTCAAATTGCTCTTTTGTCTCTCAAACAACTCAGTTCTAGTATCAAGTGGGTCTGTGCTAGAATCTTGTCTTAAACCTAGAGAGTATTGTGGAGGGGAGAGAGTGTCTATGTAAGAGAGTGAGTTAATTGTAAAAGAAATAAGAAGCAAAAAAACCCCTACAAAACAAAACACCCAAACTTGCACTGAGGGAATGAGAGAAGAATTTTGTTATAGTGAGTTAGGATTTGCATTTGAGTTATATATAATTCTATCATTACTTTTTCTCTGTTAAGTATTCAATTTATTTTTATACTTTTCTACTGTTTTGCTCCAGCCATCTCATAAATAGCCTACCTAACAACGGTTTGAGTCTGGCATCCAGCAGGGCTGACATTCTCATAATTGATATGCCTGTGTTGATGAAAAATTTCCCCCACTTAGATTCCAGCAGAACTCTCTGATTACAGGGAGTGCAGAGCACAGCAGAAAATCATACATTTTTTAAAATGTATTTTTTTAGATGACTGATGATCACTTTATTAAATATCACTGTTGCTAGGTCTCTGTGTAATGAAATAAAAGATTCTTTTGAGCTCCAGGGTCTGAAACACAGCAAGGCAGCAATGCCACCAGCACTGGGGTGCTGGGTGTCTTAAGACAGGAGGAAGCAAACTCTCAAAGCTCTATTCTAATAAACTAGAATTAATTGTCAACAGTTCTTTATAATCTTTGCAAGAAATTGGCCCTTTTCTTTATGTGAGTTAATTGTCAGTGTGGCCTTTGCACTAATTTGGTTGCCAGGAACAAGATTTGTATTCATATACTCCTTTTCCTACAAGATGAAGTGACTCATGTAATGCAGTTAAGAATCTCACTTATGATGGGAAACTTGCCCTACTTCAATCACAAATTTGTGGGGATTGATTAATTCTATTTCCCTCCATTCTTCCAGCCATATTTGAAACTGGTTTTGTTTCAGCAATTCCCATATACTTGCTTTTACAGCTAAATGCCCTAAAGAATGAACTTTCATTCTCCTTCTGGAGCTTGATTACTCTCTCTGGTAGCTTTTATTATTCCTTTGTCCCAGTTACAGAAGCCTTGCCACACACACTACTGGGTTTAGACCCAGCCTAATGGTATTTTTTTCATTAGAATCATGTTTTTATTTTGTTGTAGCCAAAAATCTTTCTGGCAAGGTTGAAAGGCTCTGCAATCATTTCAGTAATTTGGTTTGTTTACTCCTATAACAAATTATTTGGTTAAATGGTGACCTCAGTGCCCACTGGACCTTAGTATTATTCCTGCTGTCAGTGTTGCGTTCAGGTTTTGACTCTTTCCCTGGGTTGGTATTGGCTCCTACGAGATAGGAGAACTAACAAAAACATCTGTTGTCGCCCTAGGAGGTTGGCAGGGTTTCATCCAGAGTGTGTGAGCAGATGTTGATCATGTTTTCACTACTCAGTACCACCACAACTGATAATAGCAGAAGGTGCTCTGAAAGAATTGGAGACTTTAAGCCAAACTTGCAGACATGAAGTGACAAACTGTTATGTTTGAAGGGAGTGGAAGGGAAGGAAACCTCCAAACCCACATTCCTAAATCAAGCAAAAAGTAAAAATAATTAAAAAGGATGATACCTCCCTATCTCCTGAATAAATGGCTTAGATCATAAATCTTTTCTCTCAACATACTCAACTTTGTCACTAGACACCTTCTACTGAGCTAAGTGGAAGCTCACAGGCTCTTTACTCAATCCCTACTGTGTCAGGACAAACATCCCTTTGGCTGCCAGGACACACTCTTGATTCACATTTAACTTGCCATCAACTCAGTCCCGGCAGAGGAAGTGCTGACTTTATACCTGCACTTCCCTAGTTCTGGACAGAGTGCTGTCATTGTGAACTTAGTTTTACGTGGTGCTCCACAATCTTAACAGTCTCTTTTTCTAGGTTATAATCCCTATGAGATGGTACTGTCCGGAGAGATGGCTAGTAGAATCACAGAATCATATCATAGAATGGGTTGGGTTGGAAGGAGCCTTAAAAATCATCTTGTTTCAATCTCCCTGCAGTGGACAGGGCCACTTTCTGACAGACCAGATTTCTCAAAGCTCCATCCAATTTGGTCTTCAACACTTCCAGGGATGGGATAACCAGAAGGTCTCCGGGCAACCTGTGCCTGTGCCTCACAGCTCTTGTAGAAAAATCGAGGCTTTTTTTTTCCTTTTCTGCCTGGTGTTATGTTTAAAAAAAGATGTTAGAGACTTTCACAGTGTTTGCTTTCATATGCCAACAGCTGCTGTGGCTGATTGTGGTAGGAAACATACACAGGACCTTTCTGGTGAGAGTAGAGTATGAGGGCCCAGTGTTTCTCTCTCTCATTGTTTGAGTTGTATGTTTTCTTAAGTTGGTTGAGAGACAAGGAGACTGCATTTACCCCCATACCTACAAAGATGTTGCTGGAGATCATAGAGCTGGAGAATTAATGAGGTGGTGTGTACTTAATTAGTAGTTCACAAAGGTCACTTTGGCACCTGTAGAAGCAGTAGAGTTGCGTAGATTTGTTTGTGTGTGTGATGGATGAAGCAAATAGCTATAGGAAAAACAGCAGATAGAGAAGAAGATAGCTCTTTTACTGTTTTGCTGTGTGGGTTTTTTTTCCCACTAGCCTCTGTTTTATGTAATTGCTCAGAACTTTGTGTAAAACATCCTTTACTTTATAAAAATATTAACAGAGATTGGACTTAGCTTAGTTTATAGTTTTTTGTTACTCCTGTGGTTATCTGCATGAGAAGCAATCAGTGTAGGGAAAGATTTCTGTGGATCAGAGGGATTTCAACTTAATTTTATATGGTAATAGCAGAGGGTTTTTAGAGGAAATAGAATTGTTTCGTCATTTTTGAATCCCATAAAAAATGGAAAGTGAATGAAGGTAACAACTTTTCATTTGAATTTTCACAGCTCTTTCTATTGACCCAATCAATAACAAGGAGACTTTGTTTCCATGGAGAGCCCTTTAAAATATATTTGAAGTTAAGTTTTCTTTAAACAGCACAGTGCAAAAATCTGATATATGACTTAGTCTTAAGGAAGAAGCTTCTTTCACAGGAAGTTCATTTTATTCAGCAGAAATCTTTTGCAGCCTGGGGTGTGAGGGCCACTGTATGCTTCTAGGCAGTGATGGTTGCCAGTGTGGGCACCAAGTGAAAACTACACATCACTTCTAGTTTATTGGGCACTTTGCAAGTGTTAATAAATTGAAGCATGAATTATGGTGCATCCTGTAATACTAGAAAGTGGCCAGGAAGGAAAATGTCCTTGAATGCTTTTCTTAGAGTTGTATATCTGCAGACAAAATGGGATTCATGATACATATGACTTCTGTCTTTGTAACCTGCAGATCCCATTTTCCTTGTGAAGCTACTTTGTGAGGATAAAAGCCATACTTTTAAACTGAAAAAAAGAGCTGATCTTACAGTTCATGCCTTCCTCCCCCCTCCCCATAATTTCCATCAGCTGAATCTGAAATGCAGATATTTATTTCTCAAATGCATCCTCTAGTTACATGTATTACTTCAATGTCTTGTTGCTGAATAAACTAGAATCAGATATTTGGAAGATGTGAATTACTGCTGTATGAATCATTACTTTTCTTTTTTTTACTAAGGCTTAATTAAGCCCTTTCTTCTTTTAAGAAGTAGTTAAGGTGAAATTTTTAATGTCATGTGATACTTGCATGGGATTGTCAATGAATCTCATTCACAGATAAATTATGGGGGGCACTTGCATCTTGAAAAGCTGTGTGAGGTAATTATGCAGCATGGTAAATGGAGAAAGTCTCTTAAGCTTCAAGCTGATGAGTAGTTTCAGTAAAACACATCTTGTGAGTAGTGTAAAGTTTGACAGCCTGCTTTGATGAACTGTTCAATCTTTATGCTGCCGCAAACTCTTTATCAAAACAATTAATATAAAATTTAAAAGAAAAAAAAGGGAGTTCTAGGCCCTGTAATAACATTATCACATTATCACAAAATTGCAAGATACAAACAAAGGGCATTCAAGATTGAAATTTCCATAGAAGCCTTAACTTTATCATTTGTCATTGTCAGCTTCTGCTCCCACAAAGGTCGAGCAAATTAAAACTCAATACTTTTTGATGATTTAACAATAGTTATACTTTAATTACTTCTTACTCTTATTCAATCTTATAGAAAGAGCTAGAAATTTAAACTGACCTATCCTCTCACCCCTGTTCATTACCTTTCCTGACCAGGTGACAGTAACTGCCTGCTGTGTCACGCATAATTTATAGGCATTGTGAGTGTTCAGAGGTAACATATTTTTGTAACATATGCTGTATTTGCTGGTTTGATAAATTCTGAAGCCAAAAACTGCAGACTCATGAGACAGAACAATGACTGCCTTTAAGCACCTCACTGGCCCTCTGCTTTTAATGCAACTCTGCCAGGACTGTTTTTGAGCATTCAGGCCTCTGAGGAGCTTCAAAGAGTTGCTGTTCTCATTTAGAAAATGACCTATCAGAGTAGGAGCTTCACCTACAAGTTTTGGTACAGAGTCAATGCTGCTTTGAACAGGATGTGTTATGAGAGCCAAGAACGGACACCATGTGTCTTTATTTTCCACTAGTCCAACTTCTGATTGCTTAAAAAGGCAATGCTCAATGTCACAGTCATGCATCAATTGCTAGCAGTGCTTCACTGCTTCGTGCACAAGAGCAGGGGATGATCTCTGCCAGTGTAAGTTATTCTTGTTGTTTAAGGTGATGAAGTTAAGAAAGTCAAAGAGAATTCACTGAGTTGGCTCTCATTCTATATAGTATAAGTAGCAATTAATCAGAGAGGTGTTTAGCAGTCCTCTCTTCCTTAGATTTCAGTCAATATCTGTAAATTTGGAACAACTGTGTACGTTTCCTTGCATCATAAGTGTATCAGGTAGTATTTGTAGTCTATAAATGTTGATATTGGATAATTTGGGTGCTGATATTTAGTGTCTAGGAAGTGAACCAAAGTAATACAAGCTACCTAAAAGAAATAACCTGAAAGAAGAAAAATTCCTCTTGATTAAAAACTTTTGTCTACCACTTATGCAAGGGAGTAATGAGATTCAGATTACACAAAATTGTTTTCTTAGCAGTGGGTAAAAAATGAAGTCACATTTACCTGATTAAATAATAGCATTTACACATTTCTTAGACTGTGGTGTAACTGGTCTTTTAGGGGGAAATGCTAAGTCTAATATAATTATTTCAAATTAATCATTAAAACAGTAGGCAAGCAAACGTGAATTTTCAATATTTTGAGAAGTAGAGCTGTATATCTTTGCTCCAGATTCGTGCACATTTGTGTGCTCTCTGACTCCCCCCTGCACCAAGTTCTTGCAGTCTGAAAGCTGCAGGGGACTCTGTAATCTCTGAGTGAGAAGTGTTGTGTGATAGTAAATATTTTGAATTACTTATTGGCTGATCTGCTGCTCTTGAGATATTTATGTGCTGCATACTGGAACTTATTTTCCTAAATCAGGATAGACTTAGATATGGCTTTGTATCCTACAGAGAGCTGCCTTTATTCATTGTGCTTTCCTTTATGATTTTAATACAATGAGAATAAATGTTATATACTACCCTTGAATCAAAAAAGCCTTAGAGATTACTTTTTTACAGAATTTGGCAGATGATAGGATGCTTCTCTGGCATTCTGCAAATGATTATTATATGTGTGTTTTATGATATTACCAGTTATTTTTATTATCAGTTATTTTTGTCCCACTGCCTCTCTGCTTCATCTATCATGCCATTACCTTTAAATCAGTCTGAAAAATCATAAATCTGTTTTTGTTATAAAAATGTATATGCAAATCTAGTTGAAGCTTGTGAGGCATTGAAGATTGCCAATATTCCCATAAAATCTTGATAATTTGCTATTTTACATATAGAGAAAACACAAGTGTTTAAGTCCATCCCTTCCATGTGAAAATGTTTGATTTGAGTCAAATGAAGTTCTCAAATTCCTGTTAGCAAGTTTTTGAGGTGAAAACCTGTTCTTTCAGCTAAGGAAGTGAGTGGTTAATTCCTTTTATGTAAGGACCAAAATTCGTGTTTTGGAGTAGCTGTAGAACATTATGCTTTGTCCTTTAAGCTGTGCACTGCCTTTCCTAATCCATGGCTGCTTTGTGATTTTTGGGCAACAGAAATGGGATTTCGAGCATGAGTTTTACTCCCAGGTGCTAGCTCCTTGCTATTCCATATTTCATAGAAAGAGGGGAAAAATGTGTGTCTGCATTCAGTCTAGATCTCCTTCTCTTGGATACCTGTGATAGCACCTGTGGGAGAGGATTGTGAAGTTAATGCAGTGAATGAAAACATCCTGTTTGCTAATAGGCGCAAACCTCCCTTCTGTGACTGAGCAGGATGGAGAAAAGTACATAACTGAAAAGATATTGTGAAGTTTAACTTCATTGACAAAGCAGTTTGATACTGATTTTGGAAATGGTATTTGAGTATATCTTTTAGTGAAATAAACTTTCTACTTCTTGCACATTTCAATGGCCTATTTAATTGACTATTCCTGGCAATGAATAGTTATTTCATTAATTGTCTTACTGCAGGTTCTATCACATAATTATTTTCAAAAGCTACTATTGTAATTTAGTTCCTATAGATCATAAAAGATTTACTAGTAATACTGCTCTTAAAATTAGAAAATAAATAATTTTTTTTTTTTTTAATTTTTCATCCTTTCATGGTAGTAAAAAAAAGTGCTGAGAGGTAATGACTGAAAAACTTGGAACTGTATATTACTAAATGTTAGCAGCAACAACAAAATTACAGGCAATCAATGCAAGTACTTCCTGTAATCAAAATAAACAAGTTAGGTAATTTCCCCACTGTTTCTTACTTTTTTTTTTTTTTTTTCATTTGTAAGACAGTTTTCTCACATTTGTGAAGCACTTTGAGACTTCTGGATTAATATTTAAAATCTTTCGTCATCAGTGACAGATATTTCTCACTCAATAGGTATAGGTGGTTTGGCCATTTTCATTTCATGACAGTGTCTGTATCAATTTTATTTTCAATTGTATGCTTATTTTGATTTGCCTTCTGTTAGGTGGGAGGAAAGAAAATGGGAGGATGACAGAAAATGCATGCACCTTTCTGCCCCTCTCTATGCTTTTCCATTAAGGAACCCTCTTCTGTAGTTTCTAGAACTCAGTCCCATCTAAAATTCCTTCATATATTTTTGCAAATGTAGTTTCTATAATATTTAAGGATAATCTACTCCAATGGACTTTTTAAGGCTTGAACCACAGAAAATATGGTTAAAGACTGATGTCTTACATGGTAATTGTCTAATCTACTTAATGTACATATTTCTGTGGTGTGTAGGGACCAAATAATAATGAAATGTGTCCTTTGATTTAAATGTAGTGTCCCCATTAATAATGTGAAATGCTTGTTTGCCCTTTTGTCTGCTACTTTATAATTGAAAGGGCCTTCAGAGAATATTTTGATGCGATAATAATTTGGTCTTAGTAGAGGAAATAAATAAGAAATCCTCTGTTAACAATAAAGAAGGAAAATAAATTTATGGGCTAGGTATTAGTTTGACATTTTGTGAAGTATTTTCAGTGGCTACTTTTAACCTGTACATCACTGACTTATCCTATTTATTTATATATTGCAGACAGTAAATTCACTTGTTATGTAGACTTAAGACAGATTCAAAGTTTATTTATTTCTAATAATGTGGTCTGAGACATAATCAGAAGCAACAAGAAAGCTTCATCTTATTTTTATGATTAAATTTCCATGAAATTATTCACACAAACTTTTTTACTTAGAGTGAAGGCTTACATAACTATTGATATAAACTCCTGCCAACTTGAACCAATCATGTTTTTATAAGGCACTGTTTGTCTATTTGATTGCATGTAAATTTGCAGTGACTTTTTTTGTCTGTCCTTTTCCATTTCCCTGTGTCTTCTGGAGTTCTTAATTGCTTCCCTTTTACACATCTGTTTTAATATGCTTAATTGTCTTATATAACTACTCTAACAGTCTTTGTCAGTAGATTTTTAGTATGTCTTACTTTGTGATTTCACCGACATTATGCCTGCATTGTCTGTCTTTGTGTGATATCAAAACACTTAAAATCCTACATATATTTACCTTTATAAGATCCTTCTGCAACAGAAACTACTCTTGCTCTTGTTTTATAGCTGCAGGGGGAAGACATGAAGAGATTAGGCAAGGTGGCTGAGGGCTTTCAAAATCTGATGAGAGAACGAGGACTTCTAGCATGCCTCTCAATTCTTAGGCTGGTGTGGAAATCTGCCAGCCAGTTCTTCATTTATTTGGAAATACTTTCACATCACTGGAAGTGTTACATTATAACATTTCCATTAATGTGTAGAAAATTTTAATCTTTGAAATGAATCTTTTTGTACTTTCTTCAGATTTCAGATAATGTAGGTGTCTGCTGTTTCATATTCTTAAGTGAGAACCATCCCCAGGAACCCTTCATTTGACAGACTGTTGTACTATTTGTGGAATCATGGGTTGAACACTATATTTTACTAGTCTAGTTTCCCTTGTCTCTCAGGTCAAGGTTTTAGACTTAATTCCTCTACTGCAGCAATTTTTGTCAGTCAAAGCAATGATGTGAAAAGGGAATTTTAATGAGTAACCCATACCAGTAATATGAAGGGCATAGAACATAAAATCTGTCAGGATTACTGAAGGTTTACATAAATGCAACAGAGAAGCTGGTCACTGGAAGGAAAAAAAAAAAAAAAAAGGTGTTTCTTGGTCAGCACAGAAAGTAAGGCTCTGGTTGTAAGGACGGACTGGCAAGATGCTTCTCAGAAATCCCTTGGGAATGCAGAAAACCAAATATAACATCTCAGTCTTTAATAAGAAAAGTTTGTATTTTCTTTTTGACTTATTTTTCTTCACCTTCCAAATTTGCAAACACCAAATTCTATAGCTTGTAAATACTTCATGAGAGCAAAATGCCTGTTATCTCATCAGCCATGTTTTCTACAGATCATTCTGGTTCTTTTATTCAGAGAAAGGAGTAATGTTTGTCTGGGTATCAATAATTAATCCTTTGAAACGAGTCAAACCATAGCTATAGTATGATAACTGATGTCAGTGTAACCCAATATTCAAAGAAATGCTGTGGATAGGCTAGTTTAGAAGTACCTCTTAGTTCACATTTGTTTTGTTTAGCCTTTGCTTTCTCTTTCCTACAAGACTGACTCTTGCAAGAGGTTTGTAAGTCTCCATAAAGCTGTTAGTCTCTCACATTTCCACTTGTTTTGTTTATTAATATTCTAGTGAAAACCTGTGTTTCCTATACTGCGCTAGAACAGGTGAACAGCTGCAGGGCTTTTTCGTTTTGCTTGTTTTAAACACTGGATCAACTGGTACTTAGTAACTATTAAGATGAAGACTATGGATGGTAACTGTGTCTGACAGAAGGCATCTGCCCTGGCAGTATATTCAGTAGATAGCTGAAGTCTTAATAGTCACTGTAAATTGCCCACCTTCTCAGGGTGCAGCATAATATTATGGTTTTTATATAAATTTAAGACCACTTTTTTGGAGATGTCAAAGTGGTGAGTGAATGTATTGAAGGACATGGAATAAATTATTGATAGAAATCTAATAATTTTAAACACAGTGTTATAGATATTTGCCTAAGAGATAGGAGAAGTAGTCTTATATGCAAAATTATTTTTCTTCACATGGCACTTCTTGGTGGCTTTGAGGAAAGTGGTGACTGAAAAGGAAAGGAACATAAATTAGGTTCCTAATGTGTAAGAATGGCCATTATGAAATTGTTGTTGATATGATACATAAAACATTTCTTAAAATGCCAGGCTCTAGGAATGCAATGCTGTTAATTGAAGGGCAGTTAATAGGGATAAAATTGCTAGTTGCTGACATTATTATCTAAAGCAGCTGTTCCCTAACTGCTCCAAACTATATTTTCTTTTTGTATTATTACTGCATACTTTAAACTAGGAGCAGCTGCCATTCTGACAGGCCCTTTCTCATTTCATGTTATCTAGGATGGAATTCAAAGGCCAATACTGTATTTGCCTCTTTGGTATTATTGTTTTCAAACATCTGCTTGAATTGAACGTACTACTTTCTCTTGAGTGATGTGGGCATGACTCAATGCTCTGTATCTCATTACAGGTGATAATGATTTTTGTGTGATATCTAACTAGGTACATGTTAGATAAAGAGGATTATCAAATAATTTTCTTTGTTTCACCACACTTTAATCCGGTTCTTTTCCCTCGCATTAACTGCCTATTTCCTATGTTTTCTAACATATTTTGACAAGATACCAAGTTTTTTCAGTACCATACATCAGAGAGCACTTTCCAGGTTGTCTTCAAGGTGTCCTGTATTTTTAGGGCTTTAGAAAAGACAGATTGTTCTTAGATGAGGTTTTAAGGCTTCATAATAATTTTCTGATTTCATTTTGTGTTGTCCTGAGTTCAGTGAGGTGTCTATGCAGTGTTTGTATAGATATTTTATAGGTGAAGCAGGCAGGACTACATTTTGAAAACTGTTACCAGTTTTTGAGTGAATTTTCCCTTTTGAATTCTTCTTCCTTAAGGTAACTATTTTCAAGAATCCCCAAGCTTATGTAATATAAATCAATATTTACTGCTGAAAATAGAAGACAAACCATTGAAGTTTCTGGTCCAGGTCTGTGTCAAACCATTGGTAGAACACTGAGTACTGATTCCTGTACATTCCTTCTCATCATGTTCTCTTCCATTTTGTCATTAAGTTGAGCAGATTTATATTTCACAATATACTGATTCTCACTTAATCTACCTGAATGGTCCTGTCATCAAGTAATTAAAATAATGAAAACTGGTAAGCAGAGTGGGTAAAGATGCCTTACTTGTAATACTGAACTTGTAAATAATTAAACAATTATCGTTACTGTCAGGTTATTATTTTAAGCACCTTTTTTCAGGAGTTGGTTACTCAATGCTTTGTGATGAAGAAATAGCAATGGAACAGGACTATACCCTTAGTAACAGGACTGGTTTTTGTGTTCAGTATAAAAAAAAAAAAAGCAAGCAGCCTTTAAACCTCCTTTAGTGATCTCTGCACAATTGCCTGATGACTTGTGGATAAACTTTTCCTAATACTTACTTAACTGCCAATTAAGTAAGATAAAAATCTAGCCATGTAAATGAAAAATATAAAATATCCCAACTGAATACAAATATTGCATAACCACAACTAATCTGCATATTAATTATAGCTACAATAATGGCAAGAGCTAGGCTGATCATGAGAGTCTATTCCAAATCATACTTGGCAGGGGATGATTGTTTTACTTAAATTTTAATTAAGAAATAATATGAGTGGGAGATTTTAATAGAGGTGCAATAAGTACAGAAATACAGCCATGTAGATGTATTGCAGACTTAAATACCTTTAGAGAATCAAATAGGTTTGATTAGGTTTGTCGTGTCTTACTGCTCTATTCTATTGGCAGCCAAAAGTCAATACAGCAAAAGAAATGTAGGTTATGAAAACCTTTCCAAAATATAAAAGCTACCTTTCTCCTTCAATTAATTAAATTGTCTACTATTTCATTGACTGCTAGGAAATTTTAAATTTCTTTTGTATCGTATGAGTAATCACATCTATCAACAAAAAGATTTGGGGGTAAGGAAGGAACATTACCTATTGGGTATAAAATAAAAGAATTTTCAAGCCTTAATACTTACAAGTTCACTAACATAAAATGTACTTTTTCATTCAGCTCTTATTGTTTAGTGATCTGTAGTTCTGTGACTTTCTATTGCAAGGTCTATAGCTGTGAGTGTTTTAAGCTAGGTGTGCATCCATGCACTTTTAAGCGGGAGTTGCTGGTTGGAAAGATCAGAAAAGACTCTGGTTTCGTCCTCATTCTGCCAATGACTTCTCTAGTGACTGAGTTTGGCAACTAATCACCACCTCAGTTTCTGAGAGGAAGAGGTAATTATACCTCCTTTACTATGAAAACCACATTAATTCATTCAGTATAAACCTGTACAGAGTATGAAAGCTCACTGTGCAATGCAGAGGAGGACCATGGAGCAAAATCTGGTGTGTGAAGCTTACATTCTGAAAGACAAGCTCTAGCTGTTACAAAAGGCAGAGAAACTGGTGGGAAAAGAGAAGGAAATGACATGTGTGGTGTTTTGAGCAGCCTGTAGCTGTCAGGATGCTGTGGGGTTCCCTGTGGGCTGGGACTTGCCCAGTGCCATGGCTGGGGCAGCAGGACAAGGCCCTGGTCAGTGCAGCGGGACGAGGCCCTGGTCAGTGCAGCGGGACGAGGCCCTGGCTGGGGTGGCAGGACATGGCCCTGGCCGGGACTTGCCCAGTGCCATGGCTGGGGCAGCGGGACAAGGCCCTGGCCGGGGCAGCAGGACAAGGCCCTGGCTGGGGCGGCGGGACAAGGCCCTGGTCAGTGTGGCGGGACATGGCCCTGGTCCGTGTGGCGGGATAAGGGCCTGATCCGTGTGGCTGGACAAGGCCCTTGCCAGGGCAGTGGTGGAACAAGGCCCTGGCTAGGGCCATGGGACAATGCCCTGGCTGGTCCCTTCTCTAGGCCTGCCTGGGGCAGCAGCCTGTGGGCCGGGCAAGGGGAACTGGCTGTGGGCTCCCCAAGGGGTTAGGAATAGAAAGGGGAATTGTCTGGGCTCCCCAGGGCTGGAGAGGACAGTGCTGTGAGAGCCATGGATGGGGCTGGAATGGTGTCCTGGGCCACAGAGGGTGTCGGAGTCAGGGGAGACCCTGCGGACAGCAGCTAGGACCACTGAGGCCTCAGAGATACGTCTAGGTTGCCTAAGCGTCAATATTTTATTTTATTACAAAGTCTGGTGTATAGAGCCTAGTTTTCTCTTCCCTGGTTTATAACCAAAGCCCTGATGGTGGTGAAGGCATTTCTTTGGGACTGATCTATCAGACTTTGTGATGCTTTGGGTTACAAATTGGCTCTAGTCAAGTGTCGCTCTGCTGGAAGCACCGTACATCGCTGTCCTCTGCAATGAGCTCATTTCTGTACGTTGTGATCTGTGCGTGTGCAGCACAGGATATGTCTTTCAACACAGAGTGTAAAACATCTGATTCACTGTGTCCAAATTTGTCAGTGAAAGAGGTCCAGTTATGCAAATACAAAGTAATTTTTATCTTCTGTTGCATTATTTTCTTGGGAAGTGTACTGAATTACTGTTGTAACTCTGAATAATTGGTTATTATCAATATAGTAACATCATACACTGTGCTGTAATCACTAGTAAGAATGTAGAGCCTGCTTTCTGGGAGGGAAACTAACAGAGGAAAAAGCTAATTAAGTTGCAATGTTGACATTCTCTAAAAACAACTCCTGGTGTCCATATTACATTTTTAGCATTGTTCTACTGTTCTTTGCTGATTCAATGAAATTGCTTTTATTAGTTCAGTGCTGCTGGCAGGAAGTGCCTGTATCTTTATGTCCAGCTGTGTCCTCAAGGCCATCTCACAGCTGTGGGTTTTGACCATCGCAGGGTAATATTTCTACTGTAGTAATAATCACATAACCAGTATCAAGCATCTTTGCTTGTATAAAAGATATCCCAAAGAGGATTAATGGCAATCGATTTCCTACTTAGTGGCCTACAGACAAGTCATCTGTAAACAAAATCTTTCGAGCTGTTGGTCTGTGCAGAGTGCTTGGAGCAGTAATGCAGATCTATGGGTGCAGTTCTAGTGCTCACTGTTGGCTTCAGCACTGAATTTTGCTGCCTCTCCTATTCTTGTTTAGCATAACTTGTCAAGTATTCAGGAAGTCATTAGTATTATGCTGTCACCAAAGGCACGCTCATGGCACAGTCTGATACTTTGCATTCGATATGATTTAAACACTATACAATCCACGCTGGCTTTTCCTGTCGTTTCCCTTGATGTTTGTGCAGCACCCGTGACTGTAGCACATAACAGGCAGTCACAGAGCACGACATCTTTGCTGCAGCATCCATGAGAGACTGATAAGAATTCCAGTGCATGTGACTCATCAGAGAGCTTTGGTGCAGCTGAGGCTCCTCTAATTTCTAGCTCTTCGTTCTGTGAGAGCCACTTACTGACAGAATAATTCTTGTGATATATTAAACACTTCCATTGAAACAGGTTCACTGATAGTGTGGCAGCTCCCTGCAGATTCTCTATGATGTATTTTGTTCCCCTCACACTTGATAATTGCTGTCTTGTTGCATCATGTTTCTCAGTGAAGGTTTACTCAGATAATTAATTCTAGTGATAGTAAATTAAAATTGTACATAAATTATGTTCACACCTAGTATGCATTATTTTGAATTGATACATCAAAAGGTCTTCTAGTGTATGTCTGACAAATTCATTTATATGTAACTGTAATTGCATACAGAGCTGTTGTTAATTCTGTTGCTTGTAAGGAAGGAACATACAGAATATTTGGTGCCAAGTATGTGTTTTGAACATGTAATGTCAAGGAAAATATTATTATTTAGTTAGTCTGGTACCTTATATAATATTTCTATTTCCATTATTTCTAAAGAGATATGGCCAAATAGGTTCTTAATTTCATTTAGTAGGGATCCAGGAAGACAAATTTTCTGTTTTTCATAGCATTTTTGGGCTCTACCTATATGCTGGCTTTCGCTGTCAAACTGCTAAACATTAACTAACCCAAATACTTAATTTGCAGGAGGCCCAGAAGATCAATGGTGGTGGAGATACACAGGCAGATGGAGCCTGCAAACCAACAGATGAAAAAGAGGAGAATGTGGCAGCAGAAGTGGGATGGATGACGTCTGTGAAGGATTGGGCAGGAGTCATGATATCTGCCCAGACATTAACTGGCAGAGTACTTGTAAGTTTTCTATGATTTTCTGTTTTTATTTTAAAGAACATTTTAAAGAAGCTGTGTCCCAGCATTAGTGGAGGATTTTTGATTGGTTTGTTGCATCAGCAGTGAGTCAGTCCCAATTTTCTCTTTTAGAAGTAAAATAGCAGACTAATTCCCACTGCAGGAGAGAGGCAGAGACAGCAAGGAAGGAAAACTGACTTCCAAACCACTCCCCAGCCTATTTCAGTACTCTGGTACCATGATTTTGAACTGTGCTACACACAGCGAGTTTATTAATTTCATATTAGGTGTTAAAACTATAGACCTATTTTATCTGAAAGTAAAATTGTGCTGGGGAAAAATGGAAGCCAACTTGGAAAATAAGCCCCGTGTTACAAATGTGGAGAGTGGTCAGAACTGTAAAACAGAGATAAGATTGCACTGGCTATGCAATGAGATCTGTGTTATTTTCAATAGACTAGTAATTATTTTGTAATATAAATAATATAAAATACATTTTACTTTGATACAGTGGGAGAACTTACTCAACTCTGATGACTATTTATTTCTTTAGGGTATTTTTTTTGTACTTAAGAGTTTACCATTGCGTTGTATAAGGGACCAGCTGGTCAATGTCCTTGGGTTAGGTTATTTCTGAGAATATATTTATAGTCTTGTCAAGCTATAGCAGCATGTATTGTGCATGTCGGGGTTTTTCAATAGGACTAACCATATGAGAAATAAGTAGCGATGCATGGAACCTGTTAGTTAATTTTGGTCAGTTTAGAAAACAAGGTGCATTTATTTTAATATAGCACTCATCAACTTCAGTATTTAAATTGACAGGATATAATTTATGGAGGACCATTTCCAGAATGGATGTTGGCTGTTCATTAAATTTTACTTTCTGAAAATATTTGCTAAAGGTTAACTGCTTCAATGAAAACTTGTGCTAGAGGGTAATATTCACATTATTTTTAGATATAAGATGTAGCAAAATCAAATAAATATTTATATTGAAGTATATTGTTGGGATTCTTATTAATTTAATACAGCCTGCTCCTGCCAGCTATTATATTTCTGAATCAAAGTGCAGAATTTTTTTTCTCCTGAAGAAGAAAGAACTGGTGATTTCACAGTTCTATGAAATCAAACTTGTATGAGGTATCTACATCTAAAGAAATTTTAGTAAACTTTTACACTGTGAGAGTTTAAATTAAAATCAATCTTACACATCCAGTGTTTACAAAAAAAGCTTGAAAAGCAGTCCAGTGAAAATGGATTTGGGAAAAGAGTTGCAATTGAACTTCAATGTGATCACCTGAAGGCTGTTGTGGAACTGCTGCCTAGGTTTGTTTGCAAAGTGAAGGAGACAAGTTAGTGCAGTGTGGAACACAAATCAGTGTGAAGTAGAAGCTTATTTGTGTTTTCTGCTCATGAATAAAGGTCCCATCATTATTCTTACCTGTACAGTCATTTTCTACACAATGAATCTTAGTGGAATGTCAAGTGCTGTTGGTGGAATCTAAACAGGCTACTTTTTGGAGCTCTCTCTACTGGAGTTTGTCACCATATCTTTGACATGTCTGATCTAGCCTTTGTTTCTTCCTTAGTAACCTTACAAAACAACTTTCTAATTTATCATATCAGTTTGTCCAGGTGCTTTGTGAATATTGAAACAAATATTTAAATAGTGGGTTCTCCTATAATTACCTCTTTAATATTTAAACTTTATGGCTCCCCATGGATAAAGGAAATAGAGGCCAACAGTATGGAAAATGCAGAAAAATATACGTTTAAAGGTCATAGCTTCGTAGTGTAGTACAAAATTGGGCATTTAATTGACATTGGACTATTTGTACAATTCACTAGTGAAGTCAAACATTTCTATTTATACAACAGATGCAGACTTGAAGGCCTTAGGCAACATTGTAGCCATAGAACTAGTTGAAAATGTTTTTGTAATCAGAAAGTAAATTTTTTTTCCAAAATAATTTACAAAATCATGTATTTCAGTGCATCTGCTGGAAAGTAAGGGATGTTACTTGTTTTTCATGATCTGCGTAGTTGGAGACAATTAGTGAAATGATTTAATTCACTCAGAAACAAACACTGAAGTCTTTGATAGAGATGATTCCCTTCTCCATTAGTTTTCTAAAAAATGTTTAATTCATTGGTGGTTGTGAGGGAAGAAGAGTTCTATACCTGAAAAGAAAGTTGAAAAAACCCAACCATATTTGTAATCTCCTCTCCTTCCATTCCATTTGTTAGAGGGAGAATTACATTTAAAGACTAAATCAAGAGGAGAAATTATAAGCTTGGTGTTGTTGGGAGAATCATGAGAAACAAGAATGGGAGATTTTAAATAGTTAAACCATTGAATTTTCAAAGCATTTGACCATCACTTGCTTTATCATTATGTCAACTGAGTGTCTCCTAGCCCGTAATTCTTGTCCATTAATGACAGCAAGATTAGGTATAAGAGATGTAAAAGTGGCATGTGCATGGGATTGTACTAATATTGCATTTGTAGTTTATGTGAATATAGTAAAGGTAAAGTACTGAAATAGAAATAACATTTTTACTGCTTTGGCAGCTAAATTCTATTCCTAATATTCCAGAAGTGGTTTAGACACAAAGAAATAGTTACACTACCCAGTATCATCTGAGGGGCAGGCTTTGGAAGAAGGGATTTGTATATGGTGATCCAGAATGTCCTTCAATTACAAACTGGTTTTGTTTTTTGAATTACTGCAGTGGCTAGGTATGGTACCTACAGTTGTGTGGTCAGAATATCCTTTTTTCATCATGCTTTAGGTTTGAGAAGCACAACTGGAACATAACGTCCTTGGTGATGAAACCTTTGAAAATGTGACTTTTAAACAATGTAGATGAGAATTTGACATATGGTTTAAAAATGTGTCCATGTTAAATTGCATCAGCATATGATTAAAACACATGCTAATTGAGCCTGTGCAGTTCTGTTTGCATTTGATGTTGAGTGGCATAAATATAAATAACATAAAAGGTAACAGTTTACTTAAAATTTGTTCAGGGAAATACTGATTTACTTTGAAGTGCTGTAAAATGCTGTCGATGATGGAAGTATCAGATTCCTGAGGTGGGCTTGTCAAAGAAGAATCAGACACAGTCATAATTAGTCTCAAGATGTAGGAAATTAAACATAGTTATGAACTGATTTTGCTTCCTGAAATTATCATTATATCATTTGAGTAAGAAGAAAAAGATTTCCTTAATTAGATGGAGTGTTTGATATAAAGAAGACAGTCATATGTATATTGTGGAATTTGACACAGTTCAATCTATGGAAAGCTTTAGACCCTTGACTGGACTTCTGAAGAACTCTTAAAAATGGTAGAAGGTCTCACTACTCATTCAAGGGAAACCAGTGGATCTTTAATATATAAGTATTTGTAAGAATTTTTCCTGGGGAAAAATATGTAGGTGTTTTATATGTTTTTTGGTTTTGTTTGCTTGTGGGTTTTGGTTTTTTTTTTCAGTATTTTTCACAACTTAATTTGTTCTCGCTGCTTTTTATTTACCTTTTTTCTGAAGGAGAGGACTCAAATTCTTTTAGTGTTGAGGGGGGAAAAATCCCCACAACCTCTTGTGACAAGTAATAGTTGCCTAGCAGCCGAAGTGAAATTTACAGTACAGAAATTATGTGGGGTTTCTCCCTGTTTCTGAAGACAGTGACTGTTGTCTCATTACTGTAATGAGAATAGGAGCTCAAAGAATAATTTGGTATTTGACAGATAAGAAATTGGAGAAGCAGGTGCATTTGATATACATATACAATTTTTTTGACAGTGTTCTTGACAATATCAGCTGTTCCACTAGATTTTCAAAGCAGGAAAAGAAACCTTGAGCAAACTTGAGTATGAAATAACTCAGAATTCAAATATGGAGTTTGATAAGTTTTCTCAAGGATAAACAAAACTCTCATAAATTTCGTTCTTTCTTTTTCTTTCAATTTGGACCCTCTCATCCTGGAAGTGTCTTGTAACTAATCTTCTTGTCAAATTAAATTTTTTTTTTGGGGCATGTGTAATGTTCTTAAGATGCAGTTAATCTGAATAGGACTTAATTTAGAATAAAATGTATTAATTGACCAGACAATAGAAATTGAATGTATTCTTCAGTGATTTAGTCATTCATACTCATAATATTCCAAGCCTTTTACAAGTCCAAATCTGACATTAAGTTTTCAGCAGTGAAGCACATGCATTCTTTGATAAAAGAATTTGTTTTGCAGTCTATTGGCTCTGACATTACAATTTTTCTTAAGTAGTTAAGCAAAGTTTGGTGTGACCTATAAAATCCCCTAGTCAGTCAAAAATAAAGAGTGCCATTATTTTCCCCTTAGCTGTGGTCTAGGTTTCTGAACTTAGAGGAGAAAGGGAAAGGCTTTCTCAGCTTCCAGATCTGACTGCACAGGCAAGAGGCATAGGAGGTTCCATGTCCTGGGTAGTATGGGTAGTGTGGTTTTGTTTATGGCCCACCCCTCTGTATTGATTTTTTTTTTCCCCTTGGTGTTTGGTTGTTTTTTTTTTTTTTGGGGGGGGGGGGGGTTGGTTGGTTTTTTAGGTTCTTTTTTTGGTGGGGAGTTTCCCCTTTTTTATTTTTATTTGGATTTGTTTGTTATTTTAGTTCTTCCGAGATGGAAAGAATTATCTATGCATTTTAGATTATATACTATTACATTTGTATAAAAGTTCCCTTTTCTTCACTGTGGTCAACAAGAAAGAGAAATGCCATAAGGATGAAAGGGCAGAGTCTTCCTGAGGTAGGGCATTTGTATAAAGACAGGGCCCAAACTACTGAGAATGTACCTTGCAGTGTTCATAGGCAATAGTTTAGATTCTGCTCTGTTGAGAAATGAACTCTGTCTGTTTAGTTATTTTTAATCTTTCTTAGGCCTTGGTGGCACGTAAATGAATCCAAGAGATGAGTTCTAGATTGCCTTAATCTGTGACAATGATGTGGGCTATTTCCAGGGTTTCCATAGGAATAGGAACAATGTTCTCCATTTAAGTTCATGAGATAATGATAATGGAATAGAGTAGGAAGTGTTGAGTAAGTCTTGCTCGTTTCTATGGTAACTGCAGCTAGTTTAAGTTCCAGTTATGCATTTTCTGAATATTTATTTATTACTGACAGTAGCAAGGGGTTTTTTGAAGGCTTTCTTGCTTTGGATCAAAGGGTGGGTTTCTGCCCACAGTCTTGTGGGAATGTTCTTCTATTGCACATACGTCTTTAAAACTGAATTGTTAAATTCTGCGTATAGATGCTATGTGTTGATGTAGCATTTCTGATTGTCACTGCACCTTGTATTTTTGGGAAACTGCTGCTATTTCAGTGGATCTTGTACTTAAAGAAATAATGTAGTGGTAAAACTAAAATAAAAATAAGAGCATGCTAACTTCCCCATATGAGGTGATATCTAGGACCAAGAAGACAATCTTTTATTAGCTATGACCTTGTAATATGGGAATAAAGGTGGCTGTTTTAAATTCTTTCACCACCAGTTTGCTTTTAGTATTTTTTTTTTAGTATATTTTGGACAATGCTTTCAGGTGCATGGTAATTATTGGCATGTCCTACGCAGGGCCAGGAATTAGACACAATGCTTCTGATGCATCCCTTCAAATTTAGCATATTCTATGATTAATATATGCTAATCTTAAACTTTCTTTTCTGTAAAGTTATCCATGAACTATATGGGTAATCAAACATAAACAGTATTTTTTCTACTCAGTTTTACCAGCTGTAAGTACTGCTATGTGGAGAATGGGTTAGGTTAGCATGAGGTACATGCACATGGTAAAATCAAATCAAGAAAAGAATGGAGGCATATTTAATGAAGAAATACACTCAGAACTGGACTTAAAACATTACATTTGAATTCTTAGCTCAGAAGGTGGAAAACCAGAAAACTAGTGTATGCATCATACATGCAATTTATCTTAATTAAAATTCCTAATTTTTATAAACCTTCTTTTTGTGAGCCAGATCTCACTGTAGCCTAGTCTATCTTATTTTCAGTTTATAGCTGCTACTATGGAAGTTACCCAGTGGAAAGTTATCTTCAGACTCTGGGCTGTGCTGCAGTGACTTCTGTGACCTCTAGATAGACGACTGTGCTTGCAGAAACCATTCTAACAGTATTTAAAAGCATGAGGCTTTTCCTACATTTGGAATAAATACCTTCTGCTCACATTTTTTGCAACTACCACTTCCTTTCTTGTCTAAATTAAGGTATCCATGGCATTCTGTCATTAAAATAAAGAAAAGCAGGCACTTTTTAAAATAACGTGTCAAGTTTTAAATGGTGTGATTATTTGGAGAAAGTCAAAAACATGGTTACTATTCAGATGGCAAAGCTGGTTTAGGTAAGCTTCTGTTATACAAGACTTCATTGCTGAAAAATTGTTGTGAGACTTTGTCACTATTAATAACCTGTATCACTGTGTATGTATGTCAAACATAAGTAAGGAAAAGTCTTCGCTACTTCTTTCTTACGTACATGTAGAATGAAAGCGTGAAAATACAGAAATGTGCCTTCCTGATAATGGCGTCTTGATCGTCATGACAGGAGTGTGGTACAGGGGAAATTCACCTTCCACCTCTGGGCCACTGACAATAGTCAGGTATTGAACAAAAGACAGGAGCACAACTGTTGCAAATGAAGCACATTTACAAAGCTCACTAGAGGAGACAGATGGCTTCCCCTAAGGCATTTGTGCCGTTCCTATGCGAAGGGCTGCTCTGATGATGCAGTTGATAATATTGGGGTTTTAATGTTGTTTTTTTTCTCTTTATATTCAGTGTATTTGAAAAAATTGTGCTTGTAATCAAAACACTGATGTGATAATGAATATTTTTGAAGATAGTTCTGCCTGTGTTTTTGTACATCAATGATTTGTTCTGAGATGTGGGGTAAATGGAACAAACTGCTAAGCTTGTGGTAAAAATAAAAATCTCCATTTTGGTGTTCAGCAAAATTTCCACACAAAATATTGTCTATCAAAATCCGTTTCCTTTTCCTTCTTAAATATTTCCTTTTTTTTTCTTTTTGAAACTGTTGTTAGATATTTACTTGAATATTCACAAGTTTCTTGGGAAATGTTCTCAGCATATTGCTCTGGCTTCAGTAGTTTTATGTGGCTCCTTAAAATTGCACTGCTTTGGCACAGGAGATTCCTCTCTGCTTTAATTAATGCTTTGTTTCAGCTTCAAATGCTGCAGCAGAGACAACTTCAAAGCTTACTACTAAAGCTGCTGAAAGTCCCACTTTTCCTGTGAAGTCTGATGCCTGTATTGGTAATGTTTGGAAGGCTTGGTTCAATCTGAAGTAGTAGTAAAGACTGTACTTGTCTTTCTGAAAAGGGAGCCGGTAATCTAATGGTAGAAAATAGAATGGAGAAGTTTTCAATTAGAAGTAAAAATGAGGAAATATTAACTGCCTATTGCATGTGTTTCACCTAGAAACTGGAAGCTCTCAGGACCTTCCATAAGTGCACAGCAAAATGCCATGAGTTCAAAGGAGAAACTTCGTTGTCTGCTTGAATGATGCTGCTCCTCCTTCCTAGTTAAGTCTTCATCCTGTGGACACTGTCCTTCATCTTGGGATAAAGCTAGGAGAAATGTTTTGAGTAGGGAAGGTGGGAGAAAAAGGGAAAGCGACAGGACTTCTCAGAAGTTTGAAACAGTCCTGGTGGCTCTTTCGGTCTAGTGAAGACTGCTTCTATTCATCATAGCTATCTAGGGTAGGTGGGTGAAAAGGCAATTTCTGCAATGTAATTCTAAGCCTCCTTATGAGCTATGGAACCACTAACTGTGATCGTGAAGAAGGGGTCACAAAACTGACTTAATTGAGGCAGGGTAAATATAGAATAGGAAGGGAAACATAATCTGATTCTTCCTCTATTTCTGGTCCAAACTGGGAAAAAAAAAAAATTCAAACACAGCATACTTGTCACTGCTTAGAATGGGGATACCACTTGGGAACTAAAGTGAAATGTGGAACTTGGTCCTGGCTTGTGTAGACTGCATGCAAACTAAGCCATCCAGTTCTGTCAGATGCCCACAGTCCCCTCATTGAAAAACATGTAACTCCTACATACTGTTTAAAAAAATCAGTTTGTGCCTGTCAGGGCAAAATCTTGCAAAAATTACTTCAGTAGAGATGAGTAGATTTTAGTGAGCCATCTGATTGTTATGATATACAAAATGTGATACTGTCATGAGCCTGCTGCAGAATGCTAAGTTATTGGTTATTGTCAGCCATTATATTTAATCCTGTAATATATATTCTGAAGGTGCTGAATGTCCCTTGAGAAAGTATAGCTATGTATTTTGGTAACAAGTACGAGTATATTGTCAGCAGTTTAGTGTCAATTTTGTCACTAAAAGTGCTTGTAATATTTCTGTGAGCTGTTTAATTTTATATTTTTTCCTTATTTTTTTAATCTGCTCCTTATGAAAAGGAAGGAAGTCTAGTTTTGCAACTTTGGATGCCTTGTTTTGGATTTTTAAATCTAACCAACTCAAGTGCTGTAAGGTTGAATTTAACCTTAGGTAGAGAATTTTGAATTAGAAGAATCAACAGAGTGTGGCATTAGGGCAGTTAGCACTTGATCTGTGTGTACTGTAGTGTCATTAGACTGTTCCATGCTATTTCTTTTCCATGCTACAGTGTAGCACCCATGCATATGTAAACAGAACCCGGACCAGCCAGTTCTATTGTTTTAGCTAAATCAGAGAATTCTCCATTCTGCTCTAAGCAATTCAACAGGATCTTTCCTGAATATTGTAGTAGTTTGCTCAGATTTACTTTTTCAAGGCTGCAGGTTGGTTTTTTTGTTTTTTGTTTTTTTTTTGTTCTCAACCATGGCCAGAGCAAATACTGTCATTGGTGCTTATTGGTGTGTCAATGAATGTGATCAAGCTGCACATTGTCAGTCAAGGTTTTAAAGCCCTTTTCTGCTATACTTAGAGGATTTTAAAAGAATATAAAATATAATGAAGTAGATCTGAATCAGAAGTTTTCTCCGTATTATAAAACAGCAACATAAATCAGCATGTAGAACTTAAAAGGTTTGTGTACCATGCTAACAGAAAGATATTGGAGAAACCTGTAGATGTTTTATATCAAACCATGAAAAATGGTTGTAATAGTTCCCCTGTAGATTACATTTTCAGATTTGCCTTATTTTCTGTCATGGTAAATATTACAAAGTTATTCTGGGTAAGTTGATGGTTTTCAATTTGCTGTTGTAAAAGGCTGTGAAAAGTAACTAAGAGAATCAAGTCAACAGATGATAGGTTTACAGTTGCTGTTTGGTGTTTGTAAGTACAATAGAAAATTATAAGTGTCTCCAGACTGGAAAAGGTTGTCAGCCACTGGCTTAAAGCTTTTGGAGTTAGTTGGGCAGAAAACTCTTCTCTCTTTTTGAAGTATCAGCTGGAGGATTAATGATCAAGGTGCAGTCTATAACAGCAACTTTTAATTTCCTAAGCAGTTTTTGTCTCTGTTCAAAAATAATAGGAGTAGTGTGAATTCAGTAGCTGTAGCATGTGACTGGAAGTATGACATGTTTTCTGTTCTCAGGTATGGCAGTAACTTACACGATTTTGAACAGATAACTAAACTTGGTATTCTTTCTTTGTTTCTGTGCAAGCTAGGATTCAGGTGAATTACCTGTGCTTGTAAAAAGCATTGAAATCAGCTTTTAAAAAGTAGTGAAATCAGCAGTTTAATTATTTAGTGATTTTTTTTTTTTTTTTCCTCCCCCAATACACATTTTCTGGTCCAAAATACATTTCTGTCCTACATAGTTAATCTAGTATTAAGAAATGCATATGTCCTCTTTACAGAAATATTGTATATCTATACATGAATTATTTTTACTTCCATATTATGGATCTGAAGACTGTATACTCATGTATCAAAATATTTTTTACTTTACAGGCTCTTTTCCTTGCTGTTGTTGTTCTGCACTTCTGATTTTTTAAAAATCTCTTTTGGGTTTGATAGGTGCAGACAGATAAACAATCTGAATTTTTCCTTGCCATTCAGTCCATTGGCGTTATTATGTATTTTCTTTTGGAAAAAGCCTTGGGCTTCAACACTAGTTGATCATGGTCTCTTTATAGCTGATGGCTCTTGATATGAAAGACCAATTTTTTAATGATGCAGTTCCATTGCATACCCAAACCCACTGTTTTATTTCTACAAATGAAAAGCCTGACTGTGTGAGATCTTTCATTTCCCTTAGAGAATGTATCTTGTAGTAAAAAAAAGTTAAATCTGATTTTATAAAACTTAAATGATATAGCTAGAGGAGAACTAATCATGAGTTAATCACTGGTATGGAAGTACTGGATTAAGCATAAGATGAAACTTGAAAACTTTTAGTTTGCCACAAAGTAAGCATTGGATTGAGAGAGACTTGAGCCTTGTGTTACCTCCTGTAGCTGAATATTGACATCAGATGCTTGCGCTTGTAATGAAATCTCTACTTGTCTTGCTGCTTATTCAAGAAATAGGAATATATGAAAAAGCTTGAAAAATCTTTTTAATTACACTGTCATACTTAGCATGCTAATTGAAAAAACTTTATTATCTTCTACTGTCTCGTTTATAGGTACAATGATGAGTATTCTCAAGAGTAGGAATCCTTTTTCCCATTTTGTTTTAAATAAGTTTTAATATTGCAACCACTTCTAACTTGGCATGAGTATTGGCATTTTAGTGTTATTTAGGTGTTTATATGAGAAGATCCATTGATTTTTGTCAGTAATATAGAAAGCATAGAAGAAAGTTTTAAGTTTGGTTTGGTGCATTTGGGTTTTTTGTTTGTTTGGTTTGGTGGGTTTTTTTTTTGTTATTAATGGATCTCTTTGGATTAAATTAGGCATCACCATTTGATATTGTTGGATTCAAATTTCAAGACTCCCGAGCTTTTGTCAGCAAATCATGGCAGCATGAACTATATGGTGACTCAATATGGAGTTGCCAGTAAAATAGAGAATTTTGCTAGGCATTTGCAAAGCCCTGTGTTTGCCTGATGGAAACTCAGGAGGCTGGAACGAATGATACCATATTTCTGTAGATTTTTACATTATTCTTAATGAATATTTCAACCAGTTCACTTGATACTAAATGAAAGTGTGCTCTTTTGTTCTTTTTGATGTGGTAGCTCCTGATACAACTTGAATACTGTAAGATGTACTACTAATTATGTGCTGGTTCATCATATCACTTATTGCAAATGAGGGACTTAATGGTTTTTATTATCAGTTCAGCAGGTTTATTCTTAAGCATTCGAAATGCTTGGTCCTTCTCTAATCTTGACCATGTTTTCTTTTTGTGTATTGAATGTGTCAGACTGTACCAGATTGGGAGGTTTCAATGGTCATTTCAAAGATTCTGCTTCAGATCAGGGATTGTTAGTCTGAAATGCAGTACATGCTTTACCCTTAAGTTGAAATAAGAAATAAAAAGTGTATTTTGAGAACCTTTGCCATGTCTCTCAGGTTAGAAGAAACTAGTGCATTTTTGCTTCTCTTGCACTTTCAGAGAGCTGTATACGTGACTGCTATTTCGTAACAATAGTGCATTTTCTACAGTTTTATTTTTGTGGATGATACAAAGTTCTTAAATTTCTGTAATGGAGTAGATAGCATTATGTCCAAGAATTCTGTGTTAGACATAAAGGAGTACATTAAGTGCTTCCTGAACTTGTGTTTTGGTCTTGTGTGCTGGGTTAGTTTTGTCATGAGAGGTGTGAAAAGGTGGCTTAACGTTATAAAAATGAATAACTGACTATAAAGAATTTAGCTGCACCTGGGAAACATTCATTAAATATGAATGCATATAATTAGTACTTCTATCTCTTGTACTAGTTGCAGGGTATTACTGACTATTTATTTGGTCTATGTTTGGATGTTTTCTACTTTTTAGACAAGAGAAAAGGTAAACCAGCTAAATTTTAAAGTCTCCATATAGAAAAAGTTGACAGGAATATGTCTGCTGTGATAAGCAGTTACACTTCCAAGTGCTGTAAAAACAAAATATATGTCTTTATTTGCTAGCAATGCCAAAAATGTCTAAAAAGCATAAATTAGCTGACAGAAGTGTTGACAAATGTGTTATTTGAATTACCTTCCCCTGCTTACTGGTTTGCGTTCAAAAATACATAGTGTGATTCTTCATGAAAATGCTAAAAAGGAGTTGAGAGGAAAATCTAAGGAACTGTAAGACTGAAAGCATATTGAAGCACGAAGTTAAATTAGTTTCTAGCTTCTGGGTCAAGGTCTGGTCTCGTACTTAACTGTGCGATTTAATTGAAGTTAGCTCAGTCGATCCATATTTACACTGGTTTAATTCAGGACAGATGTAGATGGCTATATTTGAGAATGAAAATAACGAATTTGGAAGAGCATGTTCCTGTCAGAGAGCCAAATGAAACTTTATCAGAACTGGAGACACCTGTCTTCCTTCAAGGAATTTAAAGAGAATACATGTGCAGGCCTACTGGTAATGTAAAGTTAATTATGGTGGTTTTTTTCTTAAAGGAAGATAAATAGGCTTTAGAGTTAAAGCAGAAAAACTCACCTGCAACAATTCTCCAGGGAATTTCTTAGGCTCAAGGTCAGATTCTGTTGAATAGAAATAAAATTCTGTCCAAACTTCCTCTGCCAAGCCTTTCCATTGGCAGGACAAGATATGAAGATAAAATTTATATTTGATGGTAGCAACAGTTACAATTTGAAGAAAAACTTAACCGAAGCAGGTTCTTATATATTTGTGGACGTTCTGGTTTTTATATGGCTCTCTTGCAGTGTTCTAGACATCTTTTTAGTATTGGGATCCTGTGCACTTACTTGCAGTCTGAGTCCATGAGCTTCAAGAGGGAAAAGCAATGCTGGAAATTTTAGCGAAAATTTTTAAACTTGTCAGTGAGGTCTTTTCTGATGCATTTGACTAGAGAATTGTATTTTCATTCCTAAGCCTAAATTGTATCCCAGTATGGAAGCCCTGCCACTTTCTTTCCTTGGTAAATATGACATAAGTAGTGAACTATTTCTTCTCCCATTTTTGTGGGAAGAGAATGTGAACTAGCAAGTTTCAGCAAAATATAATTTCTGATACAGTTACCTAATAGTGCGCTTCCTACTGAACTGAAGGTCTGTTAAGTTTACACCCCTGCTTCTACGGAAATACATCCGTGTGATAGTTATTCTCAAGGATACAATTATCTATACATATTGTACTTCAGTAAGCATATTCTCAAAAGACAGCAAAGGATACACAAACTCATGATTGTGCGCATCTTCTGCTGATTCCAGTGGGAGCAGGAATTAGCCATAATACTAAGTTACTTAAACTGTATGTGTAGGTTTTAAAGTGTAAGGATTAGATTTAGTTAATGGTTTTGTTAGTCTTTTGAAACAGTACTTGCTCATTTGAACTACATTTGAACTACAGTGAGGCAAAGACACCTGCTTTAAATGCAGAATTGGATAACTTGAATTCTTATTTGACTTTGTCTTTAGGACATTTTTCTTTACTGCTATGCTGATTTCCTTTAATGCGGCATAGATAAATCAATATTTGATAATAAATAAACGTGAATGTTATTCTTGCAATTTAAATGACAAAAAATTACTAGGTTTCTTGACAGATTCAGTGTTCTATGAGAATTGTTAAAAAATGCAAATTTTTTATGAAATCTTGCCTACTTTCCGACTATTGTGTGACGTTATCTATTGGTCTGTAGACAAGATTTTTCCAGAAAATGTTTTAATGCAGCTATGTAGAGACTTTTGTGTTGCTGTCTAATAAAGCTAGGTCAAAGGAAGTTATAATGCAAAGTTTAATGCTTTGGTTTTTTTCCTTTCCTCAAAATATTTTATTTTTGTAGTTACACGAAACAGTGTTTTTAATGTGACCATTGCAGCAATGAAGTCTCATAGTATTTCACTAAATAGAAACAGCAGTTAGAAGTACAAAGACTTTATTGCATGGGAGGCATATTCCAGCTTAATTTATGGTAGTTGGAAAAGGAAAATGAAAATTATAGGGTTTTTTCTTGTCCTACAGTGCTAGAGCCCCCTATTTAGCCAGGTTAAGCCAGTCTTCTGGAAAGGTAATGCCTTATAAGGTAATAATTTCCTTATAAGGAAAGCATTATACTAGTGTCAACATTTTCCTTTAAAATCAATAGATCTGGTAATGTTTTAATTGACATAGTAAATTACAAAGCATTTCTTTTGAGAAGTACTTTGAAATAGTTACATGAAAAGACTCTCAATCCAATGTTAATATTATGAAATATCTTGACAACATAATGATTTCAATTAACTCTGGTTAGAAATTTAACTTGCAGTCAGGTAAAATGCCACTGAAGGGAAGCTGCACAACATAAATTCTGGCAGGTGTGGAGCAATGCTTATCTGAGTTACGTGTATATAAGACATAACCTGGAAAACCTTCTAGATTGAGCCAGCAACCTTTGGCTTTTCCAAGTACATTTTACATAGTTATATATTACCATCTATGGAACATAGTAATCCACTAGATTTTGTTCAGTCGGATGATGAGCACAGGCCACTGAGCCTTCAGTTGAGAATCACTGACTTTATCCTTTTTTTTTCAGTTTATTCTTCTTTTTTTGTTTTTTTTTAATTTAGTCTTTTCTTTTTTTACTTCCTCCATCCTCTGATACAGTACTCAAGATTATTATGGGTAAAATACCTCTGCTTACAGATGTCGTGCTACAGGTGCAGTTATTTTGACCAAAGTTGTCTTTCCAGAGAGTCTGTTTCTAAGAGCAAATCAGTTATCTAGTGTAAAAAATTTTTTAACCAGTAAGATATTCTGAGGTATGGCTCATTCATTATGGTAAGAGTGTTTTATTGCTTAACTTTTGAATAGTAATATAGAAAAAGTGATCTATTTCTCTTGCTTCTTTCAGTTTTAACAAAAACAGGTTTTCATTTGAATGAGTGTATAGTGTTCAACACTAGCAATAAAATCCTTTTCTTTTTCCTCAAAGGCAGAGATAGTGTCAGAACCATGATATACAGGCTGAAATTTCATATAAGAGGCAGAAATATCTACCACCTGAAGAAAGAAAAAGCCCAAGAATAAAGGTTCTGAATAAATTCAGTTCTTCCCCCATAAATCTTTCTTCTTATTTGTGCTTGGAATGTAAAGGCTATAGCTATTATTTATGTTTATCTGTATATTTATTTATTATATAACTGCTTATTTGTCATATCAGTCTTGTGTTGAATGAGTTTGCTGTACTAATACAACAAAGTTATAAGCTCTTACTGTTTTATTAATGCCTTGTGGGCAAAAAAAGGTCAATAAAAGAAACCTTGTCTAGGTTTAGGAAACAAATGCATAAAAACTGTAGCATTTTCATCATGTCTCATAAATCAGAGCTAGGCTTTGCTAAGTACTGCAAAGACACCAGAACATGAGCAAATGCTTTGCTAGAGAGCTTTCAGTTTGATTAAGATGGAAAGAGGATATGAGAGCCAAACTTAAATTCTGTAATGAAAATTTACCCAGGAAATCAATAGCCAAAATCAGAAGTGAACAATGATTCAACACTCTCCCTGATCGGTGAACATTTTATTTCATTCTTTTTATGGTCTTACACTATGCCAGTTTTAGAAACTCATGACTGCATTTAGTTGATTAATTGGTAAGGCTATTTAGCCGAATTATCCCATTTGAAAGAAATATCCTATTCCGTGATTCTGGATGGTTGTCTTGTTGTAATAAAGAAAAAGGATTTATTAGTTCCTTTTATTTTGGAGAAGGCCCAGCACTGAAAAATAGTGTCTGTGATACCCCTTTCCAGCCTTTCAAGGCAGAAGGATAACTTGGGCATAGTTAGTATTGGCTTACTTTGTGTCTGAGGTGGCTGCTTTATGATTGTTTTTGCATGAAGTTTACTTGGATGAGGGGAAATCCCTTGGGATCTCTTGCCCAGACAGGTTACTGTAGAGGGTTTTTTCCCTAGCCCTTTCAAATAAGGTAACCTGCCTTCAAATAGTATTACCTTTAAATAGCATGCCTGGCCAGTTCTGTCAGACTGTATTAGGAAGCTCTTGTTTTACCTGTGTTTGGAAGAGTAATATTATTGCATAACAGTTGAAGTAGTTTCTTTTTTGTGAGTGTGGGGGGGGGAAAATAAGGTTGGCAAAAGACATCGTTATTCTCACTGGGCTTAATTCCTTAGGCTTTGAAATATAAAAACGAGACTTGTATCCTAAAATTCGGTTAAAAAAAAAAAAAAAAGGCAACCAAAAAACCCAAACCAAAACAAAAAGCAACCCCAAAAACTTCAACACCAAAACAAAAAATTTTGGAATATGAGCCAGTACAGAAATCAATCTGAATGTAGATTCCTTTACTTTCTGCATCATCCTGCTGAATGCTTTAAAAAGACGACTTAAAGTGAACTTCTTGCTGCTTGTAAATAATGTGGTTCTTTGTGGTTCTTAGTTTTAAGCAGTAATTGTTATGACCAGGAAGTGTAGAAATTCCAAGAGTACCTGTCAGGTGTTCAGACCTACCATTGCACAATTAATTTTGTGCTGTGTTGTGAAAAGCCGACCATAGGATGGACAGAGGCGCTGTACAAGGACTTTGTGATGATAGAAGATTGGGATTTTTGTAATGCTTGCTTTGCAATTGTCTGGGGTTTGTTCCCTTACTTTTTTGTTGTGGTAAGGGTTCCCTTTTTTAATTCTTCTATATGTTATTTTCTAGCAGATTATATTTTAATGCTGAATTAAATACAGGGGAAGCGGAAATAGCTGTCACCTTCTCTATTGTATGTATGTGGATATGGAGACTGTGGACTTGACTCTGCACTTGCCTAAAATTCCAGAACACAAAACTTCAGTTCCTGGACTGGATATTGCAATCCAATTTTAATGTGAAAAGAATGTTCTTTGGATAGATTAAGGTAGATATAAGAGTAATGGTAAAGCACTGGAACAGGGTGCTCAGAGAAGCTGTGGCTGCCCCATCCCGGGAGGCAGGTGTTCAAGGCCAGGCTGGATGGGGCTCTGAGCAGCCTGGCCTAGTGAAATGTGTCCATGCCTGTGGCAGGGGTGCTGGAACTGGATGATCTTTAAGGTCCCTTCCAACCCAAGCCATCATATGAAATACTTAGTGCAACAACAGGTAATACCTGAAAGTTGTAGCTATAATGTAATCATTCTCTTAGAAGAAATTCTGGTCTTCTTGGAAAAAAAATTATGATAATTAAATTTCTTCAATCAGTTTCTTCTTTGTACAGAACACATCTTTTTACTGATCTCATCGTTAAACAAAACTATCTAGTTCTTCAGTCTAATGGTTAGCATTGTAGCAGAGCTCTGCTATTCAGATGTTTAATTCTTCATTTGTCCCTTGACAGGGTTTTGTCCTCATTCCTGTTTCCAGTTTGCTGGCATTTATTACAAGAGAATTGTGTGAGGGCTTTTTTCCTTCACAGGTGAAGATTTGAGATAAAAAAAGCTTTGAGATAAAGAGTGACGATTTTCATCATAAAAAGGCATTTTTAATGTCTTTTTTACTTTCGACATCCTCTGTTGAAAGATATTACACCAGATTAAATATTAATATTGGACACAGTTAAAATAGTACCACATGTAAAACACAAAAACCAATCCTCACAAAGCAGGGATCGTTTAGGGCACTTAATTCACTCATTTGCCTCTTTGCTATAGACATATGGATAGCCATAATGCATCACTCGGTGCTGTTATACCTTCCTGTATGCTCTGGACTGATTAGACTCTGTCTTATCTAGTCCAGTTCAAGTCACCCAGGTGATCTAACATCTGCACTTCTTTAGGGAGATAAGTCTGTAATTTAATCGTTTGCAGCAGAGTCTGTAATCCTCAGACTATGCATTTTATCTGCTGGCTAAGGAATTTATATATTACCTATACCTTGTTGCTAAGTAGATTCAGGAGTTTTACATCTTTTTATCTTTACATTTCTTTTGTCATGTTTAATACTGACATTGATTACATCAAAAATGGTACATGTGCAAAAATATCCTAAAAGTCTTTAGGTTTTTGCAACTTTTTGAAATGCAGGTCGCTTTCAATTTGCTCAAACTGTCAGTATAATCAGATTTTAAACTGAGTTTTTCTGTGGATAACTCTTGTTGTGTTCATCACCCAACTTTAAAGTTTTAGTAATAGACAAACATGAATGCAGTCTTTAGGATGGTTTCCATTGGTAGTCTTTGTACAGCACACTGTCTATCTCCTGAACTCAGAGACAATTTGGAAAAAAAAAATGTGGTTTTTAATCAAGTGGAATGTTCTAATGCATAAGTGCAAAAGAAAATTTAAGGAAGAGCAAGTACTATGGAACACTAGACTTTTGGGTTTTGTTTCAGTTTTCACCATGTTTAACGTTGAACTATTGTTCAACAGTAGTTCTGTTCTCATTCTTTGTGTCAGGATGATAATTTGTGCAATTTGCAGAAATCTGTGACAGGACAAGTAAGAGGAATTAAAAACCTCAAAACGTGGCAACTTGTCAGTTTTTCATCACCCTACTATTCTCTCTAAAGGATATCTAGTGTGCTTAGTCTGAAACATTTTACAAGGAGGGACCAGGACAAGGAGTTTTTTTCAATTGTCATGGCTAAAAATTACAATGAAATATATTTCAAACTTGTTCTTTACTTACAAATACTAAATGTCTTTAATAACAAGGAATTTGAAATAATAAATTTTAACTATAGCATTTGGATTCCAGTAAAGTAATTAAATAATTTTAGCAGTACATTTAGTACTGTACTAATACAGTGCAATGTACAGTACAGTGCAGTGTAGAGTACAGTGCATAATTAGAAAACCTGTCTGCTTACACTAAGGTTTATTTTGTTTGTATTCTGTTATTTTCCATTGTACAGAATGAATTTTGATTGGCAAGGCATGGAAATTATTTTTCTAATAGAGCTTAGCTGTTTAAACACCCTTTGTGTCCTTAGATCACGTCCTTGCTTCCCTGTTTAGCTGGTAGTCTATTCACCTGAACAAAAGTGGAAGAATCCTTCTATTGTAAATTCTATGCCTTAAGGAAATTAGTGACTGCACCTGGCTTATGGCAGTATTATTTGCTTATTTAACCACATATTCAGTTACTTAATTGGATGCAGAGAGGTATGTTAGAATCTCTAAAAGCAAAGTGATCTGAACTCTGATGGAAATAATTGCATTGCATGACCATTGCATAATTGTGCTCAAAAGAAGTTCTTGAGTCATTAAGACCTACTGCCTTGCACAGTTGCACCCTCTCAAGTAATCTAAATGCCCATGACAGTACTGCACTGGACACATTTTCCCAGTTTTCCAACAACACATTTGCTTTGCTGCAAGAAGCATAATTCCAGCATTTCATTCTTTTTCTTTTATCTATTCATGCTTTTATTTTGATTTTTTTTGTGTGGTTGTGGGATTTTTTGGTGGGGTTTTTTTTTGGTGGGTTTTTTTTTTTTGTGGGTTTTTTTTTTTGTGGGTTTTTTTTGTGGGGTTTTTTGTTTGTTTGTTTTTTTGTTTTTTTTTTTTTTGTGGTTTTTTACTGTCAAGTGAGTCCTCATCTTCTTCTGTTTTATCTGCTTTGGTCTCTATGCTCCGCTGTACAATTTCGATACTGTTTCTCGATACTGTATTAAAAATACAAAAGGAAAAGCTACCAACACTTTCTTTTGTTTAATTGCATATAGAAGCTCCTGGAATGAAATGCACTTAAAAGTGCTAAGTATGAAGCTGGATAACTCCTTTCTAGGCTGAAGAGGAAATTTGAGTACCTTTAGACTTTTGTTTCCAGCAAGGTATGGACATGGGGAGGATGTAAAGACAAAGGTGATTTTTTGGACTTAACAGAGTGGCAATATTTGATAGCTTAGTAAAGAATAATAAGTGATGCTTATGGGAGGAAAAGCCCAAGTTTATTTGTCTGGGCTTGTTTGTGTGCCCATTCATTGTGCTCTGTTGACAAGGCCACCACCTGTATCGCTGAGTCCCATTGATGCTGAGACCTTTGCATGGCTCATGGCAAGCTGCACAAGAAAACTTGTCGCTTTTGGCCCCTTTTGCTTTTTGTTCTAGTCAACTTCTTGGGTAAAGGGGGATGGTCCTTCCAATTGAAAAGAGTTTTTAATAAAACTACAAATGTAATTTCTGTTCTAATTCCATGGTGATTTTCTTGAACTGCATGCAGGTGATACTACAAGCCTGTAAAATGTTCTGTATTTCTTCCTTCTTGAACTAATTTACGGAATCCTGTGCAATTTCTAGAATGTGCTACTTTATATCCTTTCCAGTCTGATTTCACATATTCAGTGAAAGTCTCAAATATTACAGCCCATTTATTTTCCAGTTTGTGGACAGCTTGAACATCATATCAGTTCCAGCTCCTGTATTTCACCTTTTTTCTAGCTTGAAAAATTAGTAAATATTTTCATCCTATTTACTTGGCATTCTTAATATTAGAGGAGGAAGGCAGAATTAGAAGTAAGACCTTACTAAGATTTTTGAAATTAAAAGCTTATACTGTCACATTGTGTTTTCAATTCCTGATTAGCATTAAAATTTTATCGTGTTTCTGAGTTGGTAGAAAGTGTTCCCATTATGCTGAGTTCATCTGGGTCTTGCTACTTGCTGTGGTGAAACTGAATTGGACTGGATTTCTTTCATTATCAAAGCTGAGCTGATTGTTTTAAGGTGCAAATGCAAGCAATAGGTACTGTACTGTGTGTGCATATGTACCTTTTCCTATATATAAACATCTTAGAAGAATGTTTGTGTGTATATGTATAGACTGCGTTTATAAAGACTATATCTGTGGCTTAAGACTGCAAATTGGGATGAACTCTGCCACTGACGTGCTGTGCAGCGTGAAACACTGATCTCGCTTGTCCTCAGTTTCCCATTGGTAAGTGGAAATTGTGGCTGAAATCCATGGCATTAGGCAGAAGTCGATATTTCATCATAGCCCTTTATTGGCTGGCAGAACTGTCTTGGATAGGAATAAAAAGTAAATAGCTCCCATGTGAAAGGATATATTTAATGGCTGAAAGTCTGTCTTCCTTCAGAACTATTGTTTTCTTCTTTGCACATGGGAACCAGACATTTTCCCACTCCTTCTTGAATAAGTTCAAGTGAGAAAAATTTATTCTTGTCATCATGTACTTAAAAATATGTCTAAAAGCTTTGAAGATATTGTCCCTGAAGTACAGATAGACTCATGGCAAAACCTATTTGCACCTTACTTTGTAGTCATGTCTGAACATATCCATATATTCAGAAGAATCTCAACTTGTGTAAATAATAAATTATTTTAGAGTTGTGTTCTGCAAATCAGAAGGAACATTGCCTGTCTAATTTCACTCCAAGCAAAATGTGAGATACACTGTTATAAAGAAGATAGACTTTAGTCTGTGATGCATGTGGTAATAGCCCTCATCTTCAGTCTTCAATACATTATGTTCATGTTAAGTATCTTTTATCAAGTTGAAGTGACTCCAACTAAGCTGTAGTTCAGTTCTGTTAAACTATTTCGGAGGTGGTTGGCAAATGAAGAAAAATAAAAACCCCAAGAAGTTTTCATGTAAAAATCCTATTTTTGTCTAGTGTTTTTGAAAAAAAAAAAAGTTATAAGGAAACCACTATCTTTTGGCAACTTTGTGAGACAAAACAAAGATGCATGGAAAAGTATAACCAGCCGTACAGTTTGTACTGGGATTTATACAAGAGTCCTACTAAATGCATTTTGACTGCAATCTGATTAGTCTTGTTTATATCTGTAATGCCCACATCCATTCTTTTCCACAAAATACTATGAATTATAATAAATAGAAATAAATCTTAATTGTGTATGTCCCTGGATCCAAGGAATTGATGTTGATTTAACTTACTTGACATTTAGTTTAATTTAATTATGGCAAGTCTCTGTTGGTAACTAGCAGAAGAGTGTACATGGTTGCCTCATTATCTTGCTGTGATAGTGTGTAGCTGTTGTGTTTGCTCATTGTCTTGATGCTTGTTTATTCATGGCCCTCAGGGAAAACCGTATTAAGTAATTCTGCAGTCATTTTTCCAGAAACAACAACAAAAAAGTCATAGTGTTTTCCTGTTTTCAAAACTGACAAAAGCCAGTGAAATTGAGCTACTTTATAGCATGGCTTGAACACAAGTGGAATGTATTGGTTTGGATTTGGGAACCCCACCATAAGTTCTTATGAAACAAGGATTTCTAGAATTAACATGCAGCTGGGAGTTGATATTTTCATATAATATCTAAACCAGCATTAGAACTTTTTTGGGAAGTCACTGAATCATGGTGCGTTAGTGTTCTATGGGGAAGCTGCAACAGTGTGCAGCAGCCACATGTGGGTGGCAGGATGTGGGAACAGAAAGCTGTAGCTAATGAGAATGGTAATGCTGTGTTAGTTGCCACATGAGAAATCTGTGCCAGTGCACCTCACTAAGATGCTGTTAGCCCCCAGTAACCATTGTCAGTCTTGTAATTTCTGTTAGGTTGCAACACAAGACAAATCCTTTCAACAATTGCAATGTGGTTACCTGGTATTCCAAGGTGATTCCAACTGATTAAAGAGAGACATGGAGAGGGCTATTCTACTGATACAATACTTTGTGTTCCCAGTTATTGCAGCTAAAATTCACAGCAGTTTGTCATGAAGTAAATGACATGGGTTATTGAAGAATCTTCTGGTTTTCAAGTGAGTAGTATGACATGATTTTAGAACAATTAGAGGCATGCAAACATCAGCGTTTGCTACACACAGCGTGGAAGAGCCATAAAGAGCCATATATATAGAAAAGCTCAGTCTGTGCAGCTTATCTGAACAATAAGCTTGTAGCTTGAATTCAGATATGAAATTTAGAAAACCAAGTGTGTTTAGCAATTTGCTTTTGAGGAACTGAAACTTCTTACTGTCCTCATCAGAATGTCACTTGTGGCTCATTTGCTTTTAGTGCTTTCTTGAATATATTCAAGTAGTCTTGATCTACAGCGGGTATCTTGTATTAAAATGTGATTTAGAGGCAGACCAAGAAATTTATATCAGCAATTGATTTTTTAGTCCTAAAATATGTAACCCTAATTACAATTGCCCACTAAAGGAGGGAATAGGTAGCGGAAGAGAAAACAAACAAACAAAAAATAATAAACATTGAAAATCAGTGCAAGAGGTGAGACCAGTCTTTCAGGCAAATCAGGATGTGATTGTAGACTGTGACACAAAATTAGTATTGCCTCCCAGAGATTTTTAGTGCGGTTTATGGGGATTTGTTGATTTTTTATTTTGATCTGTAAAAGTAAGGATGCATTTGTGCTCCTGTGACTTCCTATGATCTTTCTAAGGATGCAGAGCAAGCTTTTTCATGTATGTTCCCTGAATATGAATTTCCATTTAATATGGCACTGTTCCCCACAGTGCCACCCCCCAAAAAATGCCGCAAAACCCACACCCAAACCATAAATCCAGACAACTCCTCTACATTAGAGTGAGATAAAGCAGAAATAAAAAGGTATATGAAAGGAATCAGCAAAAAACACAAGCTAGGAGGACTAATCCAGATTACTTCTTGCCTACAGCCTATCTGAATAATAGGTACGATCATTTCTTACTGGTTTTTACAGGGGTGATTTTATGATTAGCTGGCAATTGAAATTACTGCTGAGAAGAAGGATCTCCAAGGAAGGGAAGGCTTAAAGAGATCTTGTCCCTTTCAAAACTGTTTGAAAACATTTTTTTATGACTGGCCAACAGTGTTTCCAGCTCTGTATTTTACAATGTTTTGTTGTTTTGTATTTTAAACCAGAAGTGTTTTGTCCTAATAGTTCACAGTATCTAAATCCTAGGGCTCAATATTAGGAATTGCTTGTTTGCAACTGGTGTAAGTGTTCTTAACAGCCAAAAGTCATTCTGTTCTCATTTTCAGATTGCTTACAAAAGAAGCAATTCCCTATGGCTATGATTTCAGGATTTTTGGAGCTTATATAAGGAAGGACTGTTGACTATTCTTTTTATTTTAATGATTTAAACCACCAACTCTTTGCAGATCCCTCAAAATAAATCAATTGCTTCTCTATGATCTGGAAATGTCCCTCATTACTTGTTCATGTGAGATTATTTTGTAACATCATGCTACCAGGAGCATGTTAGAGGTCCTATATTAGACACAGTATAATGTGCTAAATAGTGTATTAAAAAATGGCAGCATAAATGATAGTTGGAAGCAGTATTCACTATTTTAGAACAAGTTCAGTTTGGTATTACTGCTTGTTATTGAGTGAGTGCCACAACTTGATCCCTTGGTTATTAGTCCCCCATCACTGGCACTGCTGACAATGATTTGGCACAATGCAAAGAGGTTCATCAGAACATTAAAGCAGGTGGAAGTTGTGGAAGTATAATTCTCTGAAATGCACATGCAGTCTCTCTGAAAGCCACTTTTTCAGTACATAACTCTCCAAATATTTGTCTTGTTATTGTGATATTAAAAAGTAATTTTATTTAATTGAGCACTTTGACTACATTAGGTCTGAGGGAGGAGTGTTCCACTCATGACACACTGGCATACATGTGCTGATCATCAGATGTCATAGTTAACTTGGTGAAGGTTTGGCAATGCTAATACTGCTGTTCTTTCTGAAAATCTCAGGCAGGGGATGAAAATTTTAACTGCTGAAAAGTCTTGTTAGGAGAGAATGTTTTAGGACTATGCTGAACAGCATTGAACATACTGGTAAAACAAGATGCATCAAAACCTCTATGCTAATAAAGCAAGCTTCCTCAAATATTCAATCTTCCACCTTTATTTCATCATTAGTTTGAAGCAAGAGTGTTGTTATTGCAGACAGCCAGATAAGTGAAATATCTTTGTTAAGCTGCATACTAACGAGCATCTTAGTATTTGGAACATAGTAGGGAATTATTATCCGCCTGCAGAACAGTATTTCCTTGATATTAATTTTGGAGTCAATCAGGGCAATGTCCTAAGAGCTGGGCATTTTAGATAATACCCCTCACGAAGCATAAAAAAAGGTCAACCCCAGAAAATGAATAGTGACGCATTTTAGAACCACCCTTGATAAGAAAGCTTTTGTGTATAAAAGTTCTCAGAAACTGGGCTGGGTTTTGGGCTCCTATCTCTAATGACATGAAGATTAGAGCCCATGGAGTGAGCCAACCTGCTTTGATTAATGTAACCTCTACTGCACTGATTTCAATGTAGAAGGCATGAAACAAGTTTAAAATACCACCAAGAGGCCTTCAAACAAGCTTTTGTGTGTATAACATAAGAGCTTCTTCTTGGTTAAACTGTGCCAGACTGGATACTATAAATATTGGTGGTGTGCTCTCAGTATACTATGAATAGTACTAATCATGTCACCCATAAAAAAGATTTAGCAGTAATGTAAAGCATGTGGAAACAAAAAAACCCAACATAGAAAACAACTGCCAGCTGCTGGAGGTAAAAAACAAATATTCTTAATTATTAGGTATTCCTCTGTTATTTTTAAAATTCCTTCTGAAGGTTTGATGGCAGACATACAGTAAGAGGGGGAGATGCAAAAGTGACCACTCAGCCAATCTGATTAATGACATGGTCCTTTCCTTTTTTAATAGATTTTTGATTTTGCTTGCTGGTTAAACTGGTGTTACTCTGTATGTGGATTCTGTGATGCAAATGTAAAATTATTGTAATCAAATAATACTTAAAGTGTTCGCAAAGAGTTAACTGTGGCACTTCTCTGTTGTAAATTCGAGTGAACAAAAAAATGTCACTGAGTAGGAAGACAGACATTTTGATCAGAAGGTCATTGTTCTATTAATAAGGAACTAATAGGTTTTCCAAATGAATGACTCGTATTTTCAATTTGAGGAGAGGTGAGAGTACGAGGTGATGGAACTGAGGTTGAATTGAGAGTTTAATCTATGTATCAAGAACCTTTGTTACTGAAATGATGGTGAATAGATGAATTCATTTACGAAGTGTAATGAGTTTCTATTGAGAATTAATTATCTTGGAACTTAGTTCTGAAACTGGAAACATATTTGACCCTTGAAATCAATCTTTCTTTTTCTCCTGTCATACCACCAGAAACTAGATAAAACTTCATGTGTTCAACATGATGAAAGTTAGAATTTATATTTTTAAGTTTCTTTTTAACACATTGTAGTACAAGCATGGATAATGTTCTTATTCCCTTTTTTAGTTTTAGCACACATCTGAATTCTGACTGCAGTTCTTCCTGAATATTGTTGACCTTTAGTTAAGTAAATATGTGTGGTGGTTTGTACTTTTGAGGGATGGAAAGCATTGTTACACCCTAATGTGGTTGAGCACCTGGAAATGTAAAGGGAAAGGCCAAGGATGGTGTTGGAAATTAAGGCAGAGAAAAACAGTGAGAGGATAAAGCCTCAGATATTGACAGGAAAAAGAGGAAAATCATGGGAGTAACAGTGTCTGTCATGGAGAGAAACATCCCGAATAACAGACTAAGTGGCAAGGGAGATTATATGACTGGATTTTGCTATGTGAATTCTGAGGCAAACAACCTGAGCTGTTGCATCAAATGAGTATATTCCTAGAAAGCAGGTAGTATTTATAAAGTAGAAGTTTTTGAGTTTGTGTGTTAATTTATTTTCTGTAAATTCATATCCTTGCTTCTTTTTTCTCTTGTGGCAGTACTGCATTGAAGGGAAGTTATAGCTACAGTTGCTGTGAATTCTTTATAATTTGTTAAATGCTTTAAAATTGGTTAAGCTTAAAATAACACCCTTCTAAAATCTAGATTTTTCATTAATTAAAGTAGTATTCTAGATTAATCTTGTGCATAGACTTTTTAATATCTTCATTTTTCCCCTGTAAACTGTGGGTTGTGCTCACAGAAATTCAATCTAGGTGACAGGTGAGTCTGATTTTCAGTATTGATTGCAACCATTCTCTCTGTCAGATAGAATACTCTAGTTCTTCAGTTTTTCCAAGATTCTGTAAAAAGTTGAATGAAATTTGTATATTTATGCACATGTGGCTGCTTATACAGTTTGTTCTTGCTGAGGTTTAAAGGTTCAATATTGCATAAATGGTTAATTTTACTTTGTATGTAAGCATCCAAACTTCAGAGCTCTTTCAGAATATTCTCTGAAGGCGCACCTTAGACTTCACAACTGGTCAAAATGTCATTAATCCTATCTTTACTAAATGCATGAAATACATTTCTGGATGTGTAGTAGACTTAGGAAACACAGGTGTTTGATTTTTTAAAGCAGATTAAATTGTATGAATCAATAGTCAGCCTACATAACCCAGGAAACTCACTGTGCCAGTTCTCTGTTCCTGCTTTTCACTTGTCTCCTGAGTCACCACCTCAGTATCATGTCCTCTGTCCTGATAGTTCTCAAGTCCAATATAGAATAAATCCAGTAGTTTCAATTCTGTCAGAGTTTGCATGTAAATGTGAACAGCTTTGATCTAAGTGGGAAGGAATAGGAAACTACGTGGTTGCCTGACCGTGCTTTGAGATAAGTGAGGCTGGTGATAATCTGTCCTACTAAATCTGTTCCAGTTAAAAATGTATGTAAACACTACAGCTGCTTTCAGAGAGGAAGAAAAACCAAACAACCCATCAACATAGAAAAACCCTTCCAAAACCCCCAAAAACCACAACAAAAAAGCCCCCAATCAGAGCTGGTGGTTCAAGAAAAAGAAAATCTTCTCATCCATTATGTCACTGAAATTATTGATTACTTTCAGTTGAATTTATTTATGAGAAGTGCTCCAGAACAGGTCTGCTCTTCCTTGGTGATTGACATGGTGGCTAAACAACTGGCATGAAGTCAATGTTTAAAGCAATACATTCCAGCTGCTGTGGGGATCATGCCCATTATGATGACCATGCCTTTCACTACTTTATCCTTGTAGCTACTCCCTCAATGATCTGCCAAACCCTGTTGCACTCTGTTTTGAAATCTGCTTTTGTCAGCCTCATAGAAAGTTGCCATTAAGAGGAGCAGAACCTGAAATCTAAGAGGATGAGCATTGGAGCAGTAAATTCTGTGCTGTTGTGTGCAGTTTTATGAACATCTCCGGCACAGATCACTTTATTAAAAGCAACATCTGCTACAAGCACAGTACTTGGATTAGGGATGACAGCCATTTGCAGCCAAATGAACTCTTAAAAATAGAAGATATTTAAGTTTGACAAGGATTAATGTTTTATTAGCTTGCTAAATTCTTAAGGTTTACAGTTACACTTTCTGTGGATGTTTTATATGGATGATCTTTATATTTAGTCTAATGTAAGTGTGATCTGCATCACCAGTTTTCTCAGCTTGCCTTATAAGATTGATTGGTCTTATATCTGCCTGTTCTCTGTCACGAAAAATCATGAGGGTTAGGGAAATGACGGCAGTGTTTTTCCCATTAGGGAAGCACTTAAAAAATATCATCTGGAAGGTCTGTCTCTTCAGACACTTCTACCAGATCTATTGCCATTGGAACATCTATATCCAAACACAACAAGCTTTTATTTGAGCCTTATCAGTGTCATTGCTATTTCTTTCTTGCCACAGGATCCTTACTTTTCTGACTTTAAAAATGGATGGTTTGGTCATTTCCATACTTACTTCAATTAGCTTCTCATTCACACCATTTCAAGCTGTTAGGACATAGCAGCTGATTTCAGTGGCAACATCTGCCTATTGACTAGAACAAGAAAGTTATTTTGTGTTTTTGTCTGTTCCAGCATCTACTCCTGTCGCTTTTTTAAATTTCCTCTGCCTAGTCAGAAGACATTCAGATCTGTTTCTCAAAGCTTCACTCATATAAGTAGACTTTATAAGTGCTGGGGGAAACTTTTACCTAAGTAAAAAAAAACATTCTGATAAGTGCATGTTAAAAAATGCATGCTGTCATGCGTTAAATACAGTCAGAGAACACTTATGGTTCATATTGCCCGTTCATATTGTATTGATTCAGTGTGTTGGTTCATTTGGTGAAAAATATGTGTTTTGAAGACAACTCACCGGCATGTTCAAATATAATGTGCTACAGTTAACGCCTGCGTTGACAGTATGTTGCTTCTTAAAAGCTCCACCTGAGACTGGTGCCGGGTGGAAAGGTCAGAAAATTGTAATAATACGGAACAATCTCTGCTCTGAAAAGCTTTTATTTATTTATTTATTTATATTCAACAGACAAGACAGTTGAAAATTTTGAAAGAAATCGAAATGCAGAAAGCTGAAGTGGTTTGCTGTTGAGTCTCACAGCAAGTACTGACTAAACAATAATTCCGTCCTTTCTCACGTTTTTTCCAAACCCATTGAAAGATAACCATACTGAACTGATAGGAGATGCTTCCTCTTTTTACTGCTCATCCATTTGCAACCAGTGAGGCACAAATCTTTCCTTTGTGACCCAATATCCATTCCTGCTCAAAGGAGATCTGCCAAATAAAATTTTGAAAAAAAATTTTAGATGGGCTTCTGAATTAATGTATTGTTAATATGGGGTTTTGGATACATTTTTTCCTCAGTCACTGCTTTCATATGCTCATCTATTATATTGCTGAACTTGAACCATCATCTCAGTTTTCTGAGAGTTTTTCTCCTTTTAATGATCTGTTTCTCACATATTATGATACCTGGGGTCAAAACTCTTTTATGATTTTATTTTAATTGGAAGACAACTCTTAATGAAAAGATTGAGCAAAAGCTGTTTCTATCCTCAGTATTTATTTATGGATCTTCCCTTTCCACTCAAAATACATACAATAATATGAGATTTGTGAGACACATTTGTTTTCTTCCTTAAAGAGTGGGTTTTGTAAGTGATCTTGGGCAAGACACTTAACCACGCTGTGTGTCTTCCCCCTTTCCAAATGTGTGTTGTGGCATTTTCTTACCTTGTGGAACCTGCTTTTTCATGTAACTAGTGGTTAGATACTATGGTAACAGGGGCTATATAAAGTAAGTAGGATACTTAAATTTAATATGGAATGGCTCGTGCACAGGCAAAGCTGTAGGACTGAAAGAAATATGTCAGAAGGACTGTAGATGATTCTTGGGGTGCTGTCTCACTCCCTTACCTAGCCATTTTTTTTCCTTGACAAACTTGTGTTGATTACTTAAAATTTTCTCAGAGGCTTAACTATTATTTTCCCATTATTCCAAGTCTAGAGTGCAGTTTAGACTAATACTTCAGATGTTCAGAGTAATACTAATGTTCAGAAATACTTCTCTCCAGTTTTCATACTATTTAGCCCTTCTTTGTGCTCTATTTTTCCATTTTTCCTTTCAGGTTCTTAAAATGCTGTCTGTCAAATGATAATCTTAAGAGCAGAACAATCCTAAAAACTAAGTATGCTCATTCATTTAACTACTTAGCTATGGACCCTCCCCAGTCCCACCCCCTCAGCATCACTGTGGTGAAATGTTAGGTAAATGATGTTTTCTTGAGTTTAGGCTTATAATATTAACAACATGCATCTAAAATAGTTAATATCCAAATGAAACAAAAATGAAGATATGTCCTTAACATCTTTTGCCCATTTCAGACGCAAGAGGAGTGATTTCTTCATAGCATATATATTTTTGCATGATCACCTGATGCATTTTGGTTAACCTGCGGAGTTTTTTCAAATAAATTTACTTTTCAATAAAATTACCCTGATCTGGTACCTGAAAGTATCAAAATAGATCTACGTGTATCTTATAGTAATATTTCATATTTATAAAATGTTACAGAATTCCCAGTATTCCTTGTTTATTGAGAAGAGTGGTTTCTTAAGGCAAGTATTATGCTTCATGCTTATATAAGGCACAGGATTTTGGCTGTGAAAAGCTGATTAATAATGTATAATTTTATGAGCAATATGAATTAATGTTAATTCTGTCAAATGTCATAGGAGCAGTTGTCATACCTGGGGGAAGGATCATGCTTGCTGGATTTCTTCTTTTGCCCTCACAAAATTTAGATGCAAGACTGGGCTTACCTTAGCTTGTAAAACACAGCAGAGTTCTTTATAGATGTCAAATGGTAATACATTTGTTTTGATAGGAAAAACAATAATAGACTTCTCTGATTTGTAGAATTTTGCTTCATTACGTACTTCAGTGATTGCCATTATTGAAAGCCCTCGGGCAAATACATACTCTTGAAGAAATAGGATGTGAACTGTTCCACTGTTTGGCAGATTTCAGTCTAGTCTTCTATGTTACATTCATAGCTCCTCTTTTAAATGCGTAGCTATTTCTGGAACATAAGCAACCATAAATTTATTAAATAATATCATAGCTTTTATTATCTGAAATCAATTTTAGTTCACAAATAATAACTTCTTTTCATGTGGCTAACATAAGCATGAAATATAAAAACTACAAAAACCCAGCATTTTGAATACAGGTTTTTCTGATCAGCCATAACAGGGAAAATTAATGAATGCCTTGTTATGGTCTGGTTTTGGCTAAGATATAAACATTGCACTGTATTTCATTATTATTCATTTTAATCTGTATTAAGCCTTTTTCTTTATTTTATAAATTCTTCTCTGTTTTAAAGAGAAGTCAGAGTTCTGAGATGGCTTAGAAAAACAGAGTAAAGCCTCGATAAGTGTTGCATTGGATGTACTGTTGTAGAATTAAATTAGCTGGCCTGTGTGCTATTGAGCCTCAGCTCTGTAATCCATGGAAGCCCAAGGTAAGAGCTTCGTGGCACTGGGAAAAACTCTTGGTTATCTAGTCAGACATTGAAATCTTAATGTGAAATAATACTAGAAGCTTCTATAGGATTCCTTTTTCTGAAGCAGCTTGTTGCTTGAAGTACACTATGCAAAATTACAGATGAAATCAGATTTTAATTAATGTCATTGATGAAATGAGCATTCAGAAGTTAGATAATACTATGTATTATTTTATTTATATATATTTTTTTTGTAGTCTGTGCTTTCTAGATTTTGAAAACCTGTTCAATAAGACTTGTTTTTTCAGAATTCAGTAATAGGTTTATATCTTGAACTTTTTCTGGTCTCTGAATTGTAGGTTCTGTTACCATTTTAAAATATTTCTTTCTTCTGGTTAATGTTTACTTTAGCTGTGCAGGAGCACAAGATTGTCTATGAAGTCAACATCATTAAATGTGACTAGAATTAGATAAAATGTGTCTACTCATTGTGAATTATTTTGTTCCTTGGCTCTGAGGTGGCTGCCCTCAGCAATTTCTTGTTGTTTCATATTGCATAAACATCTGATTTGGAGCCTGCAGAGTGTGATTGAGCTGTGTGATTACTTCAGTACACTATTAGAACTAGAAAGAGGGCAAGCAGCATTCCAAAAACCTGCATTTTGAACTGGTTCTAGGAGACATAGTGATACTGGGGTGCTGACCTTCAGCAGACTTGTTAAAAAATCATACAATTAAATTGAAATTTAAGTATAAAAAAATAAAATGAGGTTAAAAGTTCTAACAAGAACTGATTGAAATTGTGTAGTCTCAGTTCTATCACCGCAGTTTGGACTACCATATTTCTGAATGAAAAAAAAAAGAAAAAAGGAGGGAAGAATTCAAGACCTGGAAACCTAAAAAAAGCATTGGGAAGAAAGCCTGATGCAGAGGGGAGTTTGGCATCTAGAGTGAGCATTGCAGCCTTGTCCTCAGCCTCAGAGGACCTTTCTGAAGATACACAGAAGCTGTGACTTGCAGTGTAGGTTGGAGTTGTAGAAGGATGACTTGGCTGAAATTGGATGGTTCAGGAAATATTGATCAATGAGCCCCTTTGCAGATGAATTGTTTTTCCCTGATAGTTTAGACGCATTCCCTTGGTGTCTTATGCTTACTAATAGCAAAACAATGGCTTGAATCATGAGTTGATCTAAATTATATGGAAGGGAAGCCCCAGAAGAGAATTTGGCTTAGCACCTTCCAAATTGACAAGGGAACAGTATGGAATAAATAGCTTATGTAACAATAAGTCTTGTAATTATACACTTGTTTCAGCAGATGGATGTGCTATTTTGGGACTGAATAACAACTGAACATTAACTCTAGTAACTTGCTTTTTCAGTGATGGCAATCTGGACAAATGTGCTGCAGCTCCAAGAAGCTAATGCAGCTGGTGGAGGCAGAGCTCACTGCGGGCTGGCAGCCTGCTGTGCTCCAAGCCTACACCTTTATGTATGACTCACTTTTTGTTCCTGCTCATGCTCAAAGCCCAAGGCAAAGCATTGATCTGATCATGTAGTAGGAGTGGACAGAGTAGGTTCTTTATGTTTTATCTGTACATCTAAAATACCGGACAAATGATCAAATATAAGAAAATCCGCCCATATATGTAAGTGGGGGGTGGAAAACCTACACACACTTAGGAATATTTTGTTGTATGATAAACCTAGCTGGAATGACTGTATCCAGTTCCAGTTACATCTATCCTTGGTCTCACTCAACTCTACTAGAGAAAAACAATACTCTTTTGCAGTTGGCTGCAAATTGGAATGACAACTACACTCTAAAATACCCAGTTACTTTTTAAGTAATCTGGATACTGATATAATTCTTATATATTTGTGTTCTATTTTCTTATTAAAAGTTAATTTTAATGTGTTTGCATATATTGAATTGCAGTATCAAATTTTGTTTTAAGAAAGGAAAATATCAAGTTCAAGTTCTGTGTTACACAGAGAGTTCATGATTTACCTATCTTGTTTTAGCTTTGGTGTTCTCCTAAATTTTCCCATTGTTTCAGTGGCATGTGGTAGTTAAATCCAAGTCTGTTCTGCAAGCAACAAAGCCATAAAATCAAGATACTCTGTGTCTTAAATGTTGATGCAGTTCCTGGAAAACAGCAAAGTGAGTTAACTGAATTGAAAGGTATTAGCTCACTTCAAACACTTAATCTGTTGTTTCACTTTATACTGAAAGTCATACACTGGTGGTCTTATGGCTTATTTGAAGCTTTAGTTGCTTTGGAATTTTACATGGCTGAGTGACTACTAAACAACAACTAGCTTAGCAGGTTTGAATGCCACTCTTAGAAAATGACAACCATGTTTGTAGAGTAACTTCTCTGCCTGGGGCGAAAAAAATCACTCCTCTGTTAATAGAATAGACTAGAAGCTAAAAATTCAGTTCATAGTTCTACATTCCTGAAAAGTACTTTACTTCTAATTTGATTTTCTTTAAGGAAAAGTCTTCACAAAAAGTGAAGGTCTTCCAAAAGAAGGTATTAACATGAAATTAACTAGAAAGCTATTTTGAAAATGTAATTTGTAGTGTTTTAATCTATGATCGTGAATAATTATTTTATACTGAAAAAAGTCTTGTATTTCAGTAACATTTGCATGTACAGAACAGCTTCCCTTTAGCATCAGGTTGACAATGATTTGCAGCCACCTCTGGCAGCCAGTAAGTCTGCAAGGCAATACTAAGAATGTGGATCATCTACAACCTCAATTTACCCAGGTTGGGAGGGGTCCTACTTGATAACATTTCCCTTCTGTTGTTGATGTATGTTGTTGATGTATTAAATGATTTTTCTGGATATTCTCCTGGTGATCTGTATCAATGTACATGAATTTTAGTATAGCTTACTTTTCCAGCTTTTTGTGTAGAGAGTCTGCAGATCCAGTCCTAAATGGCTTTCAATGCTATTTTGATATGTCAAAAGTGTTTTTTTCCTGAGTTCCTGCTTTATCAGATTTTAGGGAGCATTTTCCTCAAACCATTGTGTATAATAAATTCAGTTCCCTGATTATTCTCATAAACTTTATGTGTAAAATGGAAGAAAAACAGCTTGTGAGTACTAAGAACAGTTCATCACCCTGTACACCTTATAGTACTTTTCTGTAAGAGATCAACTTTTTGCAGCCTTATTGGAGCTCAGTATGGGGAAATCATTGCAGGTAGCTAGCTACCCACAATTTACCTTCCCTCAATTTTGTAATGTAATTTCTTTCATTATGTAGACCCTATAAGGTATGAGTATTTTGTCTGGTATTTTTTTATGTACTGTAGTTATTAAAAGATATAATCTCTTCATGTAAGTTAAGAAATTTAGAATTGTACTTCTTTTTCAAGGTAACACAGTTAAAGCAAAACATGGTTTAAATTTATGCTTCCTTTTCAGTTTAGGCTTTCAAAGATAGTGTTTAAACACATTGAGAAAGTACTCCTAAAAGATGATGATGATTATTATTATTAGTATCTTGATGTCTGAATTTTAATTCTGAGATATATTTCAGATTTGTAAAAATACCGTAGGGGCTCTTTTTTTGTATTTTAAAAATTTTTCATGATATGCAGCTCTTAGAAATGAGAATCTATTTATCATTATCAAATGTTTTGCAAGTGCTACCCAGGCAGATACTTGGAATGTAGGACTGTCTTCTGTGCAGTTACCTTGATGGTTTTTTTTTTTGTTTGATTCATACACAAGTGACTTATCTTTTGTTTCTTGGTTTGTTTGCATTGAAAAGTAGAATTAATGTACTGAAACACGAAAAGACTACATAAAAAGAAAACACATTTCACCTTTCTGTTTATTGAATACTATATGAGAAGAGCTTTCAATATTTAATGTCTTAAATTACTTTGACAGTATCTGCTGCTTGGATCTCCTTGCAGGTGTATTTTTCCTAGTGAGTTTAACTGGCTCTGTAATTAGAGCAGTTGAAGTTTGTTCCATATTCAGAGCTGCTTTTATTCATGTAGGGAAGCCAAAACTGTCATAACGTGTGGTTCATGTACTTTCAGGGAAGTGCTTTGAAAAAAAACCCCTCAGAATTCCTCAATAGGCCATGTCCTGTTCTTCTTGTTATCGTTTGGAGAATAATATCATAGCTTGAGATGTGGAAGAAGTGTGGAGGTGATTTTAGTTACAGGAGTTACTTACTAAAGTTGATGTTAATTTTTGAAGTTGATTTTTCGGATTTTAGCAAAGCTTTTGATATGGTCTCTCACAGCATCCTTCTGGGAAAAATGTCCAACATAGAGCTATACAAGCCTCTAACACATTGAGTGGACAATTGGCTGCCGATGGGTTGGGCTCACAGAGTTATAGTAAATGGGGTTACGTAGGGCTGGTGACCAGTCGCCAGTGTGGCTCCAGAGGCTCAATTGTTTTCATAAATTATTTGGACACAAGAATTGGATGTGCATGGAGTTTGCTGATAATACTAAAGTACAAGCTGTGGACTCTCTCAAGGGCAGAGAGGCCTTACGGAAATCTGGATAGACAGAGAGCTGGATAATAAGCAACTCTAGAAACTCCTAGTTTAACAAGAGCAAGTAAGGGATTCTCCACCTGGGACAGGGTAGTCCTTGTACGTACAACGTGGGGGCCTAGAGGCTGGAGAGCCACCCCGTGGAAAGAGATCTCGGAGTTTGTGCTGATGGCAAGTTGAATATGAGTCAACAGTGTGCTGTGGCAGCCATAGGGCCAACCATATCCCGGAGTACATCAGGCACAGCATCACTGGCTGTTCGAGGGAGGTCATTGTTCTGCTCTATTCTGTGTTGGTGTGGCCTCACCTTGAGTGCTGTGTGCAGTTTTGGGAGCCTCAGTATTAGAAGGGTGTCTGTTCAGAGTGTGTCCAGAGGAAGGTGATGGTGAAAGGGCTTAAGGGACAGATATATGCACAGCAGCTGAAGTCACTTGGTCTCTTCAGGTTGGAGAGGAAAAGGCTGAGGGGTGACATAATCCCAGTCTACAACCTCCCCAAGGGGGACAGTGGAGTGGTAGGTGCTGATCTCTCTCTGGTTATCAGTGATAGGTCACAAGGAAATGGAATGAAACTGTGTTCAGGGTGAGTTCAGACAGGATAGTACATTTTGCTCCTTCAGTGAGAGGGTGGTTAGATGCTGGAACATGTTCTGCAGGGAAGTGCTCATGCTCTTAGTCGTGTGATTTAGTTTTAAGTGTTTCCATGAGGAGCAGGGAGTTGGACTCAATGATCTTTATGGGTCCCTTCCAACTTGAGATATTCTATGATTCTGTGATATCCTGGTAATTCCATATTTCCTATATTACCCTATTAAATGTACTAAAGATTTTTCCGAATAGTCTATTCTGACAATTTCTGTTTACAAAACACTGTTGTCAAAATCAAACCGTATTCTTTGCCTTCAGTATGTGGTTTTGGCATCAGAAGAATATTCTCACCATCTTTCCAGAGAAATAAAGCATCTTTCTTTTGTGTAATAGGCTATTGGGTGATTTTCCAGCACTTGGGATGGTTTGGAACTTTAGGTGCTTTCATACTCACTTTTGTTTCCCCAAACCTTTTAGCTCTTTAGTGGGCTTTAGTGAGGCTTCTATTCTGCTGAATCCTAGTATCAGCTTATGCTTTTCTTAATCACAAAGTATGTAATTGTGCCTATAATTTGAAGTATACTTGGGTGCATAAGCAAGCCCTGTCTATGGGTGTTGATTAATAAGAAGTCTAATCTTTGAACTAATGTTGCTTAAGAAATTAAGCATGACTAAACTATCTGTAATGGGGATTTCTAGGATTCTCAAATTAATACTTCAATAGGAATTGAGCTGCAGGATGAATATGCTTGTCTTTATTTTTCAGCTTGAATGTTTGATATTGACATTCATTACAATATATTTTTCCCTTTGTCATGATGCTTCAAGGAGAGACACCATTATGTGACACCTGTTCATCAGTCAGACAAACCTGCATCCTTAGAAGTCAATTAAACAGAGATGCCCTGAGTTTGAGCTGTACTTTGAAATCTGGCTAACTATGACTTTTATATTGCCTGGAATAGGTGTTTTTCCATGTATATACGTTGTATGTATGTATATATAATGAAACTTGATTAAATACTTAATTATTTTAACTTGAAAAGCAAGTGAGAATTGGAAAACTATGGTGTTTGATATTCTCTTTATAAAGGAAATTAACTATTAGGTAATGATGCTAGACAGCTCTATCAAAAGTGGTTTACAAGCCTTAAGCATGTTAAAGATGATGGGACTGGTCCTGCCAGAAACTTTCCCTAAAGACCTTAATTTTTACTGCTTGGGAAGAGTTTCCAGTGCCTAACTGGAAACTCTTAACCACCTGAGTTAGGTGCAATGCAATTAGTTATAGGTCTATTTTTCTGGTATATAAATCATGACAAAGACTAAAAGCGCCCGGTAATGCCAAGTACACCAATTTCCAAGGATCCAGAACTTCCAAAGAACAAACTTCAGCTTTTTCTTGGTTTGATTCACAGTTTCAATATGTTACAATTTCTCTTTGTAGGTGTTGAAGTGTACCACCACCAGCCTGTTGACAAATCTGGTTTCTTCAGACAAGAATAAGTTATTTGAATGTTAGAGTAATTTCTAAATCCACTTAATGAGTGCTCAGTTTGTGTTACGTTTACAAGAGAAGATATTCATCTCTTTCCATGTTTACACTACAGAACAGCTAATATAGAAACAGGAAATAGAGATCTGACTATAGGAGACCAATGAAAAGTAATTGTCCTTAATCAGTCTAGGCCCGAAATTATTATTCAGGAAAAAAACTCTGTTAGTTTGATTTAATTATCTTATTGGTCTGTAAAATCTAATAAGGACTGGGATTCTAAGGCATGCAAACCTCCCCCCCCCCCTCCAAATGGGTATGACTGAAATATCTGTTCATCAGAAAATCTCAAAACATGCTTTAGGACAGAAAATCACTAAAAATTGGTATAGCATTTTTATTATACAGTAATAACATGGTACTCAATGAGATTAAGGATATAATTGAAGTTACTAATTTTTCTGGCTTCCCCCCTGCCATTTGACTCTGGAGGGAAGCCATCATTTCTTTGCATTTCTCCTGGGTTTAGCTGAGACAGCTTAAGGAATGGTTGTAAAATCATCTGTGTGAATACCAGCCTCACAGAAATCTTGATTTCCATACTTATTTCCCTTCCCTCACAGATTACTTGAACCAAACTAAGCTGGCAAGTGGATTTTGCAAAGTCTAGAGATATGCCACAAGCAACTTTTTGGGGTTAGAATGGTTTGTTTCCTGTACTGAATGCATAGCATTTTTTGTATAGTGCATTTTAATCTGACTGGCATGAGATCACCAAGCTTTTGATTAGCAGAAGTGTATGATATGTACAAATTTGCGGCTACATGTGAGGAGGACTGGTCAGTAGTTCCCTGATGTTGAAGTAGCAAAGACTCAGCCTTTTGTGTTTTTGTTTGTTTGTTTTTCCAGTAAATAGGAATTAGTTGGTCTCATGGTGCTGATTCTAACCAGGAAACATACCACTGAGGCAATTGCAATACTATTTAGCTTCACTTTGATTTGATGGAAAGGAATTTTGTAGAGGAAATTTGTTTCACATGACTGACAACTTAAATATTTGGTTTTGAAGCTGAAGTAAGCTCATGGATTCTCCAAGTATGAACAACATGGAGAAGAATTTCCTGTGGAAGATGCAAATGAAGTTGACAGGGCTCCCTTCACAGGGCAATCTTTGCTTCTTGGTTTGACAGCAATGTCCCCCAAAAGTCCCCAGGCTCCCACTGAGACAGCAAAAACTCCCAGTATAGTAAGCCATGTCAATTTAAATACTGCATCAGGATGTTTTGCATCCTTCCACAGCATCCAGACACAGCAGCTGACATCATGCATTTCATTATATAGGACTGATGTTTGTTGCATGATGTGCAAAGAGACATTTGGCATTCAAAACTCATGAATAAGTCTAGGCTCCTTGTTCTGTTCTGCACATAGTTAGTATGGACATTTTATTTCAATTTGTGACAAAGAGGAGATCTTTGCACATATTTACTGTGACTTAGTGTTGTATTGACCAAGATCTTTAGTGATGTGTATAATTATGTACATATTTGATGTCAGGAAGCTAGATGCAGGCATCATACTATTTTGCATCCATTTTCTTCCTTGTTTAGTGAATGTAATTTTAGAGAAAAGCATGAAAGGGACTGCAAAGAAGACTGAAAGCCTTATGTCACAATATAAATGTCATGAGGACTCTGCTGCTCAGTAACTGCTTTCAACCATCTCTGGCTAATTTTCATGATTTGTGAGGATGCTTGCAAAAAGGCTGAGCACTAATCCAAAATTAGCTGCAGAGGGGCGCTATGCTCCACCAGAAAAGCTTCCTTGACATCATTGACTTCCTTCATTCTTAAAAACCAAATGAAAATTTTTTGGGTGGAATACTAGGTGGCAATTTTCCTAATTTTGGTGGTTTTGTAGAAGTGTTTAATTGATGGTAGTGGCCAAACACCTGTAACAGTATCCAGTTAAGAAAATTGTCTCTTTAAACATGTTCCTTACATCACCTGACTTTCATAGCTGGTCATTTGAAATAGTTGTTAAAAATGACAAGTGTCTTTAAACACAGGATCAGTTCAGTTTTTGCATTGATTGGGAAAACCTTGAATGTTTATTGTTTACTTTTTTCCTTGCTCACAACTACTCTGTCTTCCCTTGTTTCTTGGATTTTATTACACTTAAGGATTGAACCTGTTATGTTCTAGAAGTCTTTTAATTACATCCAAGTCATTGATGCTTGAAGAAACATTTTAATATAACAGGAAACCTAAAACATCCAACAAACTGCGTGCCACAATGGAAGGCAGATGAATGCAACAAGCTGTAAAATGAATTATACTGTCTGGTATGAAGAGGCAAAAACTTGATGAAAATAAACTTTGTAATTTGATATGTTCTGCGGACTAATAACAAGTTAGAAAATTAAGGATATATTTAAGGGACTAGGCATCCACTTAATGCAAGTAATTTGAATTATCCAAAGCCTCCAGTAAGCCATTATTTGCATGTTATAGTTTGTGGTGCATGGAATCATGAGATGATTGAGTCAGCACTATAAAGTAAATTCCCCTTCATGCTTTAGTATAATGAAAGTGAAGCAACATTTCTCTTTGTGATTCTTTCCTTCTTCCTCCCTCCTTCTGTTCATGTGAGAAACTGACAATAGATTTCTGGAATTTTTGTATCCCAGTTATAGAATAAAGACATGTCCAATGTGATAGTAGTATTTGTACTCTATGCTCCACAGAGTAACACATTTCCTCAAGTGAAAGCAGGAATATGAGTTTAGTGAATGAGATTTAATGAAATTTGCTTTCTCCATACACTGCCCATGTGATTTAAAAATCAAAGATTCCTTTCATCTATGAATAATGACTAGTGAAGAAGGTAGGCCTTATACTAAGTTTTTAGTTACCACATATGGTTAGAGCAGGTGGTTGCTAGAGGCAATGAAGTGTTTATTGGACTTTTTATTGTGTGAATGATTTTTAGGCTGTGCTAGACAGACAGATTTTAGCTTGCCCTGAGCTTTAACAATCCTTGAGCTGGCAACAGTGGCATTAACACTGTTGGCAAGACCAGCCTTCCCATAAATATTAGAAGAACCAAGAAAACTTTCAAGTCTTTAAACATGAAAATACTAATTAGGGTGTCATTGCTTCTCAACTTTATTTATTTATTTATTTATTTCTGTTTCAAACTTATTTAACTTCTTTAGATACTGAAATTGTTTCTTATCCAAGTATGTATGTGATTAGCATTTGCAGTTCTAACTCAGTTTCTCTTTGGATTTTGCTATGGCTTTTTTCACTAAGAGATCAATTAAACACTTTCTGTAGAACTTAGTACTCTGGAATTCAGTCTTGTTCCTTGTTTTTCCTGTGAAATGTTGCTGTGATGCACAATATATGGTGGGAACAATATAATTATAAAAGGAATTTTTCTTGGCCTTTGAAAAAGTCTGCCAGCACAGCAAATTAGAATCTTCTATGAAATTTTTGGAACATTTATTTTGGGAAAATAGATTGTCTTTAAATCTTTATAAATTTATTGGTGGCAAAATTTGTTTATGAGCTAATAGATGAAAATCTCTTTAGTTTTTTAGAAGCATTACTATTGGTGGTTAAATGCTTCTGAAAAACCTAGTCCTTCCTCTACTGAAGTCTGATTTAATTTGTACGTATGTATGTTTGTATGCTTTGTGTATGTACAAATGTTTGTTTATCAAATTACAATTAGACTTTATAATTTTTCCTCTTTGCAGCTTTATAAATCTGTGCATTGACTAGTATTCTCTAAATTAAGTGATGTTTCAGTACTTCTCATTGCCTTAAAATTCAGGACAGCCTTTAAAAAGTTTTATTTTGTAACTCCTTGATTTGCATTCAGGAAGTTAGCTGTTATGATTCAGAAAATGACTAATTCTTTTGGATTTATTTTTCTTTATAAAATTACGTGAAAACAGAAAGTTAGAGTCTGAAGTATTCCCCCTTGCCAGCGTGCCCACCTCACCTCATCCTTTTACCATTCAAATCAGATGCTTCAGGAGAACAGTGGAGATAATTTTTAGTACTAAACCCACAAATTGCTAACCTAACCTGTCAAAGTGGAACATAACACCAGCACTGAGGAAGACACAACATGTATCATTCAAGATACTACATTTTCATTACCATAAAAAGGAGGGTTTTTAAATAGGAACTACTGGCAACCTGTCAGAGTAAGAAGGCTAGCATTGGATTTTTTTTTTTTTTAATTACTTGGGCTGAATTTGCTAACTGCACATTCAGTGTAGTAATTAGTAATGGAAAGGTTGCGTTTAAAAGTAATTTTCCTGCATTGGTCACTATAGCAGCATTGTCCTGCTACATGGAGTCTGGAAGACAAAATTGACTTGGAACTTGCTAGTGCTAAATATAAAATGGAATCTAGCCAAAATGATTTGTTTGCTTGAGTTTAGAGGTCATTAGTCTGTGATCAGCATTCTTAGTAATTGTATATGTGCTTTCTAAAGATGCACATTCCTTAGCATAATAGCTTCCCAAAAATAAAACTCCTTATTACTGTGCTTACAAGATAATAAGCCTCAGGCCAGTGTCATATGTGCAGGCACATGGGGTAATCTCTTCATTGTTTTGTGACTAAATTGTTTGCTGACTGATTTACTTTGCAGTGAGGTCCTACAAGTATTCCTAAAAGATTTAAATATTATTTTCTTTGTTTTAAAGCAGCTTCCCTACTTTGTTAACATATTGAATGTCCTGTATAATTACCATACAGTCACTCAAAAGAAGCATACAACAGGTTATTGCTGATTTCTCTATTTCATGGAGAAATCAAGAACTGCTCTTGTGTTCAGTCACATACTTAATTCTATGAAAGTATTGTGATAATCAATAACTATTTTCACTACTTATCACCTCTAAGGGAAATAGAAACAAAATCTAAATGCCTCAGAATTATACAATACTTTCAAAAGAATTGGGGAGCTCTCCCCCACCCCCTTACTCTTCTTTTAGATGGTAATATTTCCCACTCAGCACTAGCTTAGGTAAGTGGATATAATGAAACTAACACATTTCATGGTATATAGTGAACCAGCTAGATGCACTAAGGGAAGAAGAGGTAAGTTAGTAGAATAACATCTGCAGGAGGCCAGATTTATTAGTTTTTTAAAGCCTGAAGCTGTTCTGTGCATTGCTTTCCCACAAAGCAGTGTTTCTCCATCAGTGCACTCTCTTGTTTCACTCTAACCTATATAGCAGGATTTATTTCTGGATCATGTAAAGAGCCTTGAGAGGCACAATGCTGAGCTTATAGGGTTTGAAATGAAGGCAGATCTATAGCCTGCCTCACACACCGTTTTAATTGCTTGTGATTTATTCAAACTTCCAGGATCACTGAGTTACTTTTTCTGTGGAATAGATTTTGGAAACTCTTTAGATGTTATCACTACTATATTTTAAAGGCATTATATATTTTCTGTTCTCAGATAAAACACATTTTAAAGGTACCTTTTTACTGGAGGGTCAGTGAGAGTGCACTTTCCATTCGACGTTCCCAAATTCTCTGAAGTACTTTGTTGCTTTTGCTTTGTTCTTGAGCACCCAGATAAATGGGGTGTGATAGGCAAAAAGAAAACCTCTACTTCAAGATAAGAATAAAAGCATAAAAGAAGGATATCCTTTAAGGAAAGTAAATAAAATTCAATAAAATTCACTCTTTCCTATGCCATAATTTTCCTACAAATGTAACCGTGCGTTATAAAATTTTCAGTTATAAACCAGGATTTAAGAGATACTTGAAGTGGGTAAAGGATGTTTCAAACTGACTTGTTCTTTACTTGAAATTCTTAGTGGAGTTCAAAACTGTTAATTTCCAAACACTAAATTGCAAATAAGGAGCCAAAAATGATCTCATTGGTGCTAGCTGACTGAACCAAGACGTGGCATTAACTGGAATGCACTCAAAAGTGAATATCTGTACTCTTGAGTATTGTTGTTGGCTATCACTTCTTGTTAAAGTGACTATATAAAAAGTCAGTCCATTTTCCATGAATGCTTGAAAGGCATCATAGTGAAATTGAAGTGACTGACAGAAAAAGCAAGGAACAAGAGAACAATTTAATGACCTCTGTCAATTTAGGACCTGATCCAAAGCCAAATGACATCAAGTGGAAAGACTTCTGTTGAGCTCACTGGGCCCTTAACTCAGCTCTTTAAATCTTAAATGTAAACAGTATGTTAGCCAATTCAGGTGTTGCATGGTGCAAGGAAAGGCCTATGGGAAGTGTACTTTATGCTATAATTTCAGGCTTCTTAAATTTTTGGCCATCTTTTGAACACGTTGTCTGACTGTACCTCAGAACTTCCAAGGCAGATCAGGAAGATATTAAAGAAGGTGGTACCTAGACTGCATCAGCGAAAGAATTTTGAGTGCAAGTAAGAATTTCATAGAATAAGGTTGTTTTGTAAAAAAAAGCATGATAAGGCAGATGAGCACTATAAAAAAGGGAAGTATAATTCTGGCAACCACATCACTTTCAGTAGTGCAAATTCTGGTTGTATAGCAAAGAAATGTGGACATAGAGGGATTGTATGTCACTAGGGATTTTACCTTGCTCTTCCCTTTTGAAGATGAATAGATGTATGTAAGGGTTGGTTGTAAAAACGATTGATAATTGCTTCTAGACCACTAAGAAAAAATCAAAATACTTCAAACAATGTATTTTAAATGGTCTGTTAAAATAGTGTGCTTATTGTTAAGAGACCTCTATTAAGACATATTTTGGATGAAGACTATGCTCTTAGTTCTCTGTGAATCTGTATTGTTGGTGTATACATGAAATTACTCTGTAGTGGAGAACAGTTACATGACTGAAGTAACAGTGTTGCATTTTTAATAAATCCAGGCACATGTACCTGTTTACTGGAGCTTGCATATAGTGAATGTTCAGTTTACTGCAAGAGATAGGGTATTTGAATTTTCTGCTTTTGTTTTGTTTATAAGAATTACCTTATGAGGGAACTGTTTAAACCTCCTCCATTGTGTTTTACGCTCCTGAAATTTTTCTTCTATTGATTTTTCTCAAATAAGAAAATATACCCATGTATATCTCCATGTTATGGAACAGTGTAACTTTTAACATATTTTGATTTATTTTTTTGCACTAGAGGGCTGTAATTTGAAAGCAACCATTACTTTTACTTCCAGAAGCACTAAAAAATAACATATGATAATGCTCTCTAAGCCAATTTATAATAGCAGGTATGATTCAAAAGATGCCTGAGTCATAGTAGGCAACCTGTTCTTGTTTGCCTTGAGGAATCTCATTGAAATGTGATGGTAGGCACAATATCAAGACAGATTTCTGCAGCTATCCAAATTTATTTTTTAAAGTAAGATGACAAGCTAAGAAGTCCACATCTGTGTTATTCAATAATAATAAAGCTAAAAAAAAATACAGCTGACTGATGGCATACTCATTGTGGGATTTCCATCATACTTTAAAAGCACAGTTATAATTTCCAGGCTACCAGTGCCACTCAGGATCAGCTGTTTGTTTTTTTCTGCCACTCACATGATGACCCCATCTAATTTTTTGTTTGTTTTGTCCATCTTTAAGGAGATGTCATCTGAAATACTGTGCATATATCACTATACTTACAGTTTGTGAATAGCAAAGTTAAGTTTTCTTCTTCTTGGGTTCCCCCACAAAACAATGCGCTTACTTTTCTGTAGAAAGGACTCTTAACTCCTTTCATCCATCTAATTGACCAACAGCTCACTTAGCATAGGTTACTCCTATCTGCTTATCAGTGACTTCTACTAAGTATTAAAGTACCCCTTATAAATTCCATTGTTGAATGACTTGCCTTTTTATCCTATTTTTGCTTTTCTTCTGCATACTTCTGTGACTACATATGCAGTGTGCAAATTTCCAAAAATAGTTAGTCCTTGGTTTTCAGTACTTAGTTAACTCCAGTAGATAAGAGAATGTAGGTCAGGAGTACTCTTGTTTTACTGCTGTGATATGCAAGGTAATGGTTGGTAATCTGACAGAAGGGGAAACAACCTAAGACAGAAGCAGTGATTTTGTTTTTTGCTTCTGAGTGTCTTATTTCTTGGCAACATTTGAGCATACATTGTGGTTCATCCCCTCTTGCATCCTACATTTCATCATAGTAAAAAATGTCCTGTTAGCTTTCCTAATTCTGCTATGGCCACTGCTTATTGATTTTTTTTTTTTTTTTTTTTTGGTCTGAGCTTCTTTCTACTGAGAGGGAAAAGCCAAATTTTGCCAATAAACCCCCCTGAGCATCTGTATGAATTCTGGGTGGAGAGTTAAAAATGTTTGGCACTGTTGTAGACCAATTCAAAGTATATGCTTGTTTGCTTTTTTTTTTAAATTTTATGGAAGTTTGACATGGTTTACAACTATTTTTCTGTTACTGGTTCACAGATTTTAAAAAAAATTATCATATTTCACACAGTTCTAATACAGTGTAGTCTGTACCAGAAGAGTCTTCAGTGTTTTTTTATTCTTTCTTGCTGTGACATTATCCACTAGAAATTCTCATTACACTTTGTTCCCATTAATCATGTTGGTGTCAGGGACCTTGCATCTGTTTCTTTTATATAGACATGTCACCCTGTTGACAAATCACCTTATAAATGTTATAGCAGAAGTGCTGAATGGATTGTAATGGGAAGAGATTCACTGGGGGAAAGGAAGTGTTAGCAATAGGAAAAAATAAGGTAGTATTTCATCACAAGTATGCAGTGCAATGGAAGATACCTTGCCAGAAGCCTGAACACTTTTTAAGGCAGGGAAGTTATAAGAAAAAAATGCTCACATCACTGTGAAATCTCTGACTGTCTTTGTTTTTTATTACGTAAAATACAGTAATAGTTTATGCTTTGCACCTTTTGCAAATGACAATGTATAAACATACCATAAAAAATTGGTCCTTTATCTGCACAGCTTATGATCTCTGATTGCAGCTGTCAGAACAGATTAGATGAGTGAATAGATGAGTGAATAGATGAGTGAATCCATTTTTTCAGCCTAGATATCAAAATTTTTAAAAGTCTTCTGGATACTTGCGAAATAACTGCATAGCTTTCAAGTACTTAGAATGATGTACTGAAAAAAAATCTAATTTTGTCCACACTCCATTTGTTTTCCTATGCACAAAACTAATTATCTGTTCACAATGTTTGCCTTGAATTTTTTTTTCCTATCTTGTAATTTGTAGTGTTGGAAGCATGACACTTTGGCTAGCTGGTTGCATTTTGTTTTGATATGTTTTATTTTATAAGCCATGTCTTTGATCTCTATGTTTCTTTGAATAGATATAGTGAAAGAAAGTATATTACACAATTAAGCTGGGCTAATGAATTTCTAAGTTTTGTCTTGAAATAAAATAGCGTTATAAAATGTACCCTTTGAAAATGGACACATCACGTATCTTTTAAATAGTTTACTGTGGAACAAATTAGAAAAATGTTGTCCGAAGATTTTTGCTAACTATTCATAAGAAAATTAGGGACTATTCAATTTCTGTTATTAGTTGAAATTAAAATAGCTGTGTTGTTTCTATCTCCTCTCCAAAAATTGAAAGTGTCAGTTCATCCATTTATTGGCCTTTCTTAATCGATGTGTATTTTAGAGCTTTCTATGTCAGCCTTAAATTATCTTTGATCAATGTAAAGAATTACATTCACCTTTCAAACTGATTTTTTAGCATATATGAATGATTGTTTTCATCACAGCATGCTTCATTGAAGAAGGCTTTACTTAAATGTGTATTTGTGGAAAGGTCATCTACAACTGTGTTACAAATATGACACTTTTATCTTGTGTCTAAGAATATTGACTTGTGTTTTCTTCTTAATACTTCAAGATAATTAAAGATATATTAAAGAACCTCAGGGTCAAACTTAGAAACATGGTCTCTAGCTAGGAGATGACTAAAAAGAACACTGAATTTTAGTTTAAAACAAAGTCTTTTAATAATTGATGCCTGACTCATAAGCCTTGTACATTTGGGAGGGGTAATCTGAAGATACTCAGTTTTGTTTGCCATACAGTACATTTGTAAAATTAATACATCCCTGTTCCTGTCACATGATTGTGTAATAAACTCATAGGCTAACTCATGACATTTTAAAGATTGAAATATACCATCAGTAGCTCAAAGGTAAGAAGAAAGGGAACAAAGAAAAGGGTATCTGTGCCCTAAGGGACATATTCGGAAGAAAATTAATAATAGCTTTGAACTGTGTAAAATTCAGGTATTTTTTGTTAAAAATTTTTAACCATTTTTGTTTCTCTTTTAAGGACTTACTATGGTTAGTCTTGCTTCATAAATTTTCAGTTTATGGCTGCAGAGTACCTGTTGTTTCTATACGCACTCTTGTAAAGGAGAGCAAAATAGATTCAGGAGGCTAACTGAAGTCATCCCTGTGCTCTGTGTAAATGACAGTGCTAACCTGTGCAACATCCAGCAAGACATCACTGACAGACTTCCCAAATAGTGCAAATTTCACTTGGCTTCCCAAAATGTTAAATTCCTAGAAGTCCAGCAGAAATCAGTCAAGTTTCTCAACATCTCACATAGAATCTTAGGTCTCTTTCATTTGGTATTTTTCCTGCTCTGTGGTTCAGTTGCTTTTTCTGTTCAGTCAGTATTCTCTGTTGTTCAGTCAAGCTTACTCTTGGGGTTGGGAGTATGCAAAGTTTATTTTCAAAAAAATCTGCTTAAACCCCAGTAATTTGAAGGTGCATGCATTGTATCTCTTTCTACTGGTTAAACTTGCTCCTATTAATCAAGAAAAGTCTTCAGTGAGAGGCCTTAGAGATAAGAAGTAACAAATATCTTCATACCCACAATTTACCTGATCAATGAAGTTGGGAGTTGTAGATATGACTTTCTACAGTGTTTTGAGTCTCCTGTTCCATTTTGGATTCTTTACTCTCAGAGCTGGGCTGTGGATTATTAGAGGCATATCTGAATTATTTTTTTTCTTGTAAATGCCCATTAAGTAGAGAACCTCCACCTGCCATTTCACCCATTGCACCTCAATGGCTTGTGCCAGGGAGCAACAGAACAGGGCTGGCTGCCATGTAGGGAAAGGGAGAGTGGCAGGCAGGGCCATGCTCTCAGCAATCAGGACATCAGCCCTACCCCCCCCCCCCCCATTAATTTTGTTATTTTAATGGAATCAGATTATAGAATTAGGCATTACTTTCATGTTTTTTTCTCTCAGGCCAATTATAGTGATGGGTGCTTTTTACTTAATTAATAACTTCCAAAGCAACCATCCTGCTGAGATTAATGGGATGAGTTTTCTGTGTCTCTCAAGGCTGAGACTACAAAAAAAAAAAAAAAGAAAAAAACCCAGAAGTAAAGGAGATGTTTGTAATACTCAGCTGCTCAGGCAATTTTGCCATGTTGCTTTAAGTCCCATTCCTGAAGCAGGACTGAGAGTCAACCTTCCTTTTTTGATAACTGGTTGAGAAAGCTCTCATAACAAGCTACTTTTCAAAATTTTTGCAAGTCTGTATGTGATTTTGTTAACCTGAATGTGTTGCAGTACTAGGCAAAATATTAGTTTTATATAATCTTTATATTATTACCAAAATATATGCATTAGACTAATAATAAATATTATTAATAATAAATTCTTCTCTAGTAGTGTTCTAAACTCAGACACTCTGTAGAAATCTTGTTGGGAAGCTCACCTGAGAAAGGAAGAAACAAATATTGGTGTTGATGCATACATGTAATATATGGAGCACAGTCTTGCTTCGAACACATTTACTGTGGTGTCCCTGTAGTTGTGAGAAGATAAATGGGTACTTGAAACGCTGCTTGCTATTTAATGATAGAATATGCTGGTAACTTATCAAAATGTTGTTAGAGCATTTAATTATATGAGATTCCTAAAGCTTTGGACTCTCAGGCCCAAAGTACTGTAGTGAAAGTAGGCACAGTGGAACTGGTGTTAGTGAAAATGCTTGTGTATGCCAGCTTTGGGTCTTGCATATATACATCCGTTTAGTTGGCTGATTTACTATGAACATGGCATTGCAGTGAAAGCTTTAACAAGCCCATAAAGTGTTTCTTCAGTGTATAAAGGTGTTTGCAGTTGGACGTAAGTCAGGAAAAGGCTATTGAATGGTTATGCACTTTCCTTTTTAACTTTATGAAATTGTTGACGTCAAATATTTTATGTGATGCTATAATATACAAATAGCCGCTCTGATATTGTAAAGGTGAATTTGCTCAGTGACCCCTAATGTCTATTTATTTCAGCTTATTTAGCGGTGTTATAGTGTCCTTCTCCATGGTGCATGTAATAAGTACAATAGAAATCCTTTCAGAAAAATAGTTTTGGGCTTTCATAGACTCTCAGCTCTGCTCATCCTTCTGCTGTTCCTCAGTTCTGGCAGTGGTATTCTTGATCTCCACTTAGAATATAGAGGAAGATGAAGGAATTGACAGTCACATTCTATCACTCTGCTATCTGTCTTTGTGCTTGAGTGACCACATTTTTTTGTAAATATCTAAATTTATTATTTTAGATAGATGATTCTTTCAGCTCCTGTCTCTGTTTCTCTGTCTCCTTGATAACCTCCTGCTGACCTGTAGGGGCTAATACCAGAAGTACAAACTAGTGTATAATTATTGGGAAGTTTGAATGTGATAAAATAGAAGAAACAGCAAACAAAATGTTGGTGAGCTTGGCTTCAGCATAATATGGATTATTGAATTCTCATTAACCCCCCCCCAAATCCTACATTTATGAAATAAAAGTATTTAGAAGCTCTAAGATAGTTTTGACAGCTTGTATTTCTCTAAGCTGTTCTTTCATTTTGTCTGCAGGGTGAGGCAAATAATGCTGTACTAATTCATCTTTCCAGTGTAAATGCACTTATAGTTAAACAAATTGAAGTTCAGATTTTGGACCCCCATTCAGAAACAAATGATGATGCTAGAAAACTATGGACTGCTCAGGCTCTAGTTGTGGTTGATAAATTTGAAAGTATTTTCAGTGCTATGGCTTCGTTAACATAAAGTAGAATAACCTACGAGGAAAAAATGTTTTAGTCTGTATTTAAATTTCCAAGTTCTCAACAACCTTATTTAAAAAAAGTAATAAATAAAAAAATTCAAAGTGATTTCATAGTGGTAGTAGCTTTTCTTTCTGTAATACAGTTGGGAGATCTGTAGCCTGACTGAAGTCTAGTGATTTCACATCATTTTTATGTCTTCATCCATGTCTTCCCGGTATTTTGCATTATAATTTATTTATCCCTGTGCCCTATTTAACTTATTATCCATCAAAGGATTTTTTTTTCTGCACCTTTTCATGATAAATTAACTTGTTTAGAAACAAGGTGATTATGCTGCTTCTCTTCTGTGTCTGCTTCCAGCAGAAGACTGATGCTCTAAAATCATGCAGTTAATCCATGGAAAAATGTCTTATTTTCCCAATTCCATTTACCAGGATACAATAGGCAGCAAAGAGGAGGCAAAATGATTAAATTAAAATAAACATTATTATATTTAAATCTGTTTTATGATTTCTTTAGATCCCATCCTCCAACCTCTTAACAAAATGCAATGTTGGAAGATGAACAAAAAAATTCTAATAGTGTGGGCAGAAGGTGATTGTTTTCTTTTGTGTGGGCTTCATTTCATGCTGCACTAAAGCATGGGGCCTATTGCAATTAATAGATTGAAAAGGAAGTGTTGAATAGGACTAATGAGTGTAATTAGACTTCATTAGTAATGTCAGAAGTACCATATGCATTAAGGGGAAAATACAGTCCTGAGTGTTTGTCTGGCGTTCCATTCAGTGGAATGGAACATTGCAAAGTTGCATAATATAGGTCCCTACCATATATGGCACTTACTGAAGGAAGTAAAATATGCCAATCCATAGGTGTTAGTGAAAAACTGGTTGAGAGGGTGCTGTTTTCCTTGTAGAGATGCCTTTCCTAAATTAATGTGACATTTGTGTTAGATGAAGGTCGTAGTTTGGCATGAAACGTGACTGCTTGTCTGCTCTAATGCTCTGCAGGTAACTCTTTAAGGGCTTGCTTCATCTCAGCTTATTTTGGTCCAGATCTGTTTATAAGAGCTGCAACAAAAACCTTAGAGCCTCCAGCTGAATAGGCTATTTAAAATTAATATAGATTTGAATTTGTGATCATTTGAAACTACCAAAATAATTGATTTTAAGGGAACATTTCTATGAGAAGCAACATCATGCTGTTTGAATACAGCAAACTGCCCACATTACTATAATGACCTTGAAAGGGATACAATAAAATACTTCAGTGCACCCTCCTAAATCTTAATTTTCAGCTATTTTATCCTTGTTTAATTTTGTAGTTTATCTGTAGGATAGTGAGCTGAACTTGTTCTTTTTTTATGTCATTTTCTGGTCATTTCTACTTTATCTTACTGATAGTTTTCTTGGTCTTGAATCTCAAATTTATGTTTTATATATGCGTGTGTGTATGTATATATAGATGTATATATATATGCTGACTTGGTTTATTATTTCAAAGTAGTTACTTAATTTTTGCTTTTTAAGTTTTTTCTCATCATCATATATAAGAGTATTCTGCAGTTACCTGACTATGCAATTTGGTTTACCATGTCTTTTTATTTTACAATTTTGTTAAAATTCAGTGGTGTCATAGTTCTGATGAACTTCAGTTATTCTCCAGGTTAACTTGGATAACACTCTCAGGCACATGATGTGATTCTTGGGGTGTCCTGCGCATGGCCAGGAGTTGGACATGATGATCCTGATGGGTCCTTTCCAACTCAGCATATTCTATGATTTTGTGATTGTGCGCTGCTCATACCCCTTCAGTGAGGGACTCCACAACAGATTATTTTAACATATAGCTGAGAGAACTTCAAAAACTTCTGCAGAATGAATCCTTGCAAGGATGAATTCTTGCAAACTACCAAAGAGATGAGATCAGCTGTGGTTTTGTTTGACTGAGCCTTGAAAGCCTTCAAGGACAGAGATTCCATAATCTTTTCAGGAGACATGTTCCAGTGTTGCACTGACCTGTTATGGAAATCCTTTTCTTAATGACTGGCAATAGACACGTTAGGATGGTATTCAGTTTTCCAGTGAAATTCTGCATTTCAACCAATGTCTTAATGTTTGAAAAGCAAGTGCAATACAGTAAGTACCTAATCACTCCTGGGTCATTCTTGTGTGCATTCTGATTCTCTTAATGCAGATGTCTAAAAAGCCACAGCAAAAAAAGATAAAAAAATTGTGATTAGATGGTAATTTCAATCCTGATTAATGCATGTTTATTCCTTCAGTATATTTATGTACTAAGTAAAATTATCAAACTCTAGAAAGCTAGCACTCTCCATTATTCTCAAGTAGTTGTTCTGTTTTTTTCCCTTCGTTTATTTTTTTGTAATACAGATGAATGAGTTGTTGAATTTGGTTAAATGTTGTGAGTATGGAAATCTGACAGCAATTAATGGCTTAAAATTCCCTTGGCAGGAGTTGAAGTGTGGGTTGGAAGCAGAGCAAAAAAAAAAAAAAAGTAAAAAACATAGTAGGGTGAGTGGAAAAAAGAGACACAGGAGATTTTGTAGAATGAACAAAGGAAAGAGATGCCAATTATAGCGAACACAGAATCAACATCATATTGTCCATAGGGGCACACTTTTAAAACTTCTACAAGAATTCTACTACCCCTCTAGAATAGGAATGAAAACACAAGCTTCACCTCAGTTAAGAAAGCATGTTTTAATTTAGCTGAACCTCAATGAAAAATAAAGCAATAAAGGTGAAAAACAAAGGCTTAGAAATACAAATGGTTTCACCAATCTGTAATAGTCTGCAAGAATTCATTTTTTCTTGAAATGCAGGCACAAATAAATTTGACATTTAGTAGAGTATATTTAAAATGTAATATTGTTAGTATATTGGAAGTTTGTTTTCTTACTTGTTCTTTTATGGCCCATAAGTTGAAATTCATTGAAGCACCTGGAAACTGAGGAACCTAACTTAGGATATGTGGGTGTCCACTTCTCTGGATATACAAGAGAAAGGCTTCTCAAGAGAGGCAGTCCCCATCCTCATATTTACCTTCTCAAAAGTTTTAGCAAAGGAAAAAGTAATATTTATGGTGTAAGCAGAGAAGATGAGGGATGTGTATTCATTAAGAATACTGTGTTGAACAAGTCTTATCCTATAACCTTGTGTACTGTGAAACTTTGTCTTCTAAGTGAAAGGCCGTAAGTCTCTTTGTTAATCTCATTAGCTAGATAATTTCTTAGTTAGTCACAGTTTGGTCTGTTTCTCAGTATGTCCTTCTTTGCATGGTGAAATATTGTTACAATATATATTTTTTTTTTTAATGGTTTTAAAAAAAGTCTTAAATTCAATGTAAGTATCATACAATAAATTTTCATGGCATGCCATTGATATGAATATTTTAATAAATAGCACATATTTTTAAACAGATGAGATTGAAAATTGGGAAATAATAAAGGAAGGTGGGACTCACACAAACTGAATGTCATCAAATATCATCTCTAGAATGAAAATTGTTCTCTTGCTACTCTGAAAGTCATTGCACCTCGTTGAATCAGAATGGCCTCCTCCTAAAAGCAGTAAAATGAATTACAGAACCAGATTTAAATTACAGTCAAAGTAATGGCAACCAAGGAGCCCTGTAAATATGTTTGTGAGTTTCCATTAATAGGTGAAAAAATCCCCCCAATACAGAGAAGTGCTGGAGACAAGTGCCTGATTAGAATTGGGATCTGGAAGACATATTTATGATGCAGTGCTTAGAAATATAGATATGTATCAGGGCATGCTAATTTCAAGTGCTGTAGCATCTTAATTTTTCTAAAATAATTTTATTTCTCAGTATCAGAACTGTATTACTATAATTATTCCTTTTTTAGTATGTTTTGAATGACCATGTAGGATATTCATATAGGTTGAGTAGTGTTTTGTGTGAACTTCATGCCTGTTTGCATTGAGAAATGCAACATGCACATCTATCCCCATTTAAATATTGTATGTTGTCTTCCAAATAGTTCTGTTTCGATGAGAAACATGTATAAAGTAGCATTTCATAAGAAGGGTGACAGACCTCAGCAGCTGAGTAATGCTTGTTGTTGCCTTTAGTTTACCCAGTAAACCCACAGAGACACATTGCCATTACTCAGTTTGGATAACACCAATAGGGTGTTACTTGTACGTCTCTGTTACACCTTCATTAACACAGCACAGATGTTATTTTCAAGGCAGAATGAATCAGATATGTCCTTTAAAGTATAATTGGTAGTATTGGGGTGTCAAATCTAGTTCTGTGAAAACCAAATGAGGTATTTCTGGCAATAAAAAGTGCAGACTGAGCTTACTATACATTAGATGCATGACTATTTATCTAGTTTCATGGGAAGTTTGTGTTGTGTATGATGCTGCTGTGGAGTTGCTGATCTTCATTTAGCTTTATATAACTTCACTAAATGAAGTTGGCTTGGACATGGCCTTGGATAGGGTCTGGTTTATCGACATATCCTGAAAATTGATATGTCCTACTTATGTTGTTATTTGTACAAGATTGGATTCTGTATCTATCACCATGTTTATTTGCCAGTGTTATGTTTAAAAATTCAAGTGGCACTTTGCTGTCTGTCTGGAGACAGTAGAGATCAAAATCTTCCAGAGCAGGATGTTTACTGAAACTAGAAGAAAAAGCGTGGCTGATACCTAGCTGAAGTTATTTTCTTCTTTCTAAAGCTAAGAAATTTATTTTCTAAGGATAAAACTATTTTGAGGGAATTTTTCTTTCTATTCTACTGGGTACAACTGAGTATTAGCACATACCACGTGCCAAGCTTTATTAGTGATAATCTTCCTCCAGGGTTTTGTGAGAACTGAGAGCTTGTATCAAAGTGTATATCCATCTTAGAAGCAGTAGAGGACATGATGAACAGATTGGTTAAAAATCAAAATACAGTTCTGTCCTATAGGTCTTAAACTAGTCTGGACTTTAATACCCTGCAAAACAATTATCTGTCAAAGCCCACAGCTCGTTTTACCTTTTTTAGTTAAAGTTAATGGAAACTGTCCTTTTTTTCTTGTAAAGTTTGCTTTTTATCTCAAGTACGTTCAGTAAAATTATCCTTATCCTCCACTATTTTGAATAATTGTGTAATTCCAAATATTATGCAATATATGTGCAATGTATTCAGCCACTGCTGCACGGAGATTGAAAGGCAGAGCAAGCACATTTGCCAACAAGAAGTTATGGCCAGGTAACAGGCAGAAGGGAGGCAGGGGAGCCAGGTAAGAATCTCCACAAGTGGCAGTCACACACTGTTTTTTGTCATGCCAAAAGCAAGCTTGTTTAGAGTGATCTAAATGCATGGAACACAAAACCTCATTACCAAAAAGTCTAAAGAACATCTTTCATGAAGAAGAAAATGTGTGTGGAAAAGTTGTGTGTGAATGTAAGGCAATGAAAGAAAGGGGAACAGGAGCTGATGGAAAATGTACTAACGGAGGAGGCAATAGAGAATAGGCTGCCCCTTCTTTCTGGTTTGTGGAATGTAATTTAACAGGACAGAAAAAGTTGCGAAAAGTTAATTATGTTGGTATGGGGTAAATTTCTGTAAATGTTTTTGCTTTTTAAAATTTCATAAATGTTTAGAAGATATTTGATAGGGTATGCTGAGGTTAGATTCTGTTTGACAGGGGCATTGGGTAAGGATAGAGATACAGTTGGCTATTGAGTAGGATCTATCCTACTATCAAGGAGGATCTATCAAGTTGGATCTATCAGAGGAATTGTAACTTCAGTGTCACTCCAAAAATCACAAAATCAAACAAAATTTGTTTCTCTTTGCCCCTCTAGCAACTATAAAAGAGGCATGCACTGAGGCATCATGGAAAATGATCATTTTGCTACTGGTGCTACTAATTATACCTTAATTACCTTATTATGCTGTGACACCATATTGGAGCTAAGAACAATGAGCCAAACCTGATAATGTACTTTCTGTTCTGTTACTTATTCATAAGATTCTTTGGAAGGTTTATTTATTTTTCTTCCCCCAACAGCACTTTCCAGTGTTTGCAATGAGAACAAAGCAGTAAATACTTAAACCTGTGAATTTTAATGAGTGCCTTTGCAAAGTTGGAAACTCACTGGGGAAGTTAGTTGTTAGTAATGCAGCAAGGCCCTTGAGAAGGTGATGTATTTCCAGATAGGTAACACTTCAGCAGTAATAATCAGTTGCACTTGGAAAAAAGTAGAGACAGTAAAAGGGTAATGAGACTGATGAAAATAGATAACAGACAGGTTATTTTTGTGATATCTGACAAGTTGGTACAATTTGCATTTGATACTATTTTAGATTTCACACAAAGCAGTAATTTTCTTACTCATCAAATAACATTTATCTATTAGAATACAATAATTTCTGAAATAAAATTGCAAATATATTTTTGAAATGGTTGAAATAATAGTTTGACTTCCTTTTTTACTCCAAATAATAGAGAAAACTATATACAGGTTTACATAACTTTGGCTATACAAAAAATGTACATTTTTAAAAGAAAAAATTATTGGCTGGAAACAGTTTATCAAGGTAATGAATGCAAAAGAACAGTACTTTCCTGCTGTAAAACTTACCTTTCACTGAGGTTTAAATAAGCTTTCAGAACTGAATGATGCCAAAAATTGTCGTTATTCCTAAATGGAAAAAAATAGCATATACATATAAATATTTTTTCATTCATTTTTCAAGTGTTGTAAGTGTTGTTGAATGTTATGTTTTGCTCTCTGTGTATACCAATTAAGTTCAGCGTACCAGAGCTTAAGCTCTTAAGATATCTGAGCAAGTGTCTTATTTTGACACTGATTTCCATCATATTTAGCATTCAAATTTAAAACATTGTCTGTATCTGTTTTGTATTTATTGTTGTAATATTATTCAGATTTACAGGCCTCTTCAAATTGTATATCCCAGAAATCATACAGAAATCAATAAGACTGTACAGTAATCAGTGAAAACATGCAATATAATTAAACTTAAAAAAGAAGGAATTTGATTAAGAAGTTTAATTTTGATTGGTTGGTTAGGAGTGGCAAGTTGCTTCCATATGGTGAAAAGAACCAAACATGTGGATGTATTATAAACTACAATCCATGAAATTGCAACTAAAGGAGCTCTTAAATTCATGGGTTATGCAACTTTATTGCAGTGACGTTCAAAAGCTGACTAATGCATATTAGCTGCTATACTGTTGATCATTAAAGGGCTTGAAGTATTCATAATATTGAAAAATAGGATAATGAAAACAGCTGAGTGTCAGTTGTTGGTTCAAATTGAATTTGATTCGGTGCAGGAAAAAAGATAATCTAAAAGGTTCTCTTAAATTCAGTACTTGAAGTGAGATTTGAAGTGAATTTTGGTTGAAAACACAATGAGCAGAATTCAGGATAAGTTTAAAGCGAATATTTAAAAAAAAAAAATTATGTTTTCAAAACAGGTTCAGTTTTCACACAGTCAGGCTTTATTGTGGTCTTTCAGTGAGAAGTTCAAACATATAGGTCTCAGATTCAAAACACACATTGCTGCACAGGACTAGCAGAGAACAACCTGGCTCTTTAAACAACTTGCAAGAACAATTTTTGAAGCGCGCTATTCATGCAAAACTTGTATGGCCTATTTTTCAACTGTGTCAGTCCACATGGTGTGAAAGAAATAGTGTCAAGAAAATGAGCATGCTATAAACAGAAAAAGTTAAGATGTGGGATTTTAATTTAAATAGAAGTTAATGTATATGCTGGGCATATTCTATTCCTTCTTGTTTAGCTCTGTCTGTGCTTTGCTTGCTGCCTTTCCCTGGACACAGCCTCCCCAGAGCCACCACCATCACTGATGGGCTCGGCCTTAGCAGCAGCAGTGCTGGGCACAGGGAAACTTCCTGCAGCTTCTCACCGAATTCAGCCCCAGAGCCTCCCCTCACCACTACCAAACCTGGGCATGCAAGCCCTGTAGGATTTTACAGCAATCGAGATCCTAAACTGCCATGGGTATTCTGAGCTTGGAAATATGCAAAATCCCCGAATTCTTGTGTTTTCCACCATATAAAATTGTTCTTGAAAGTAGTGTTTCAGATTCTCCTTTGAATTCTGCATCAGTCAAGCAGCTTCAGTAGCTTGAGTTGAAGGCAGGAGCTTTTGTCCATTAAAATGTTTTCTGTTGTGAAAAAGATGAAAATATGGGCTTTTCATCAGTCTGCTAGCAACAATATTCTGAGGATGTGAACAAATACAGGTAAAAGATTATAAAATCCTCATGCTTTCAGCCTATGTCAATATGAGCAAATGCTATTCATATTCTGAGACCATTTAACTCTGACATCACAGAGTAATAGCTGTTCCTCCTTTTTTTCTGTGAAAAAGGGATAGCAGTGCACTCGTGCAATGTACATTTTTCTTTTTAGTTTGTGCATGCATCAAGAGACTACAGAGTGAGCATCAAATATATGGGCATTGATCTGGCCACAGAGTTTAAAAGCTTCTGGACAAATTGAGAACTATTTAATAACTGAATCATTGCTGTTAAATACTTGATTTTAAAAAGTGGTGAGATAATAACTTCACTGAGCATTTTTTAATGTGTCAAGATTATTGAAATGGAAGATGATTCATGTGAAAATCTTGCTCCATTTTAAAAAAGCCTAAATTGTATTTGTTACTAGCCATAAACATCTGGCCTTGTAGCACTAGAGAGAGAGTTTTATTGTTCTAGTCTGCCTTTCTATTACTGCTGGAGCAGTAGCTGTAGCATATTATTTTAAGATACTTTGTTGAGACAATTTTAATTGTGCATATATATTTTAAAATGCAGCTTATACTTCCCAGATAAAACTATTCATAATATTTTCATGAAATAAGTTAAAACCAAAACCAAATATAATAAAAAACACTACTTCTATGTAAAAATCTAGTGCTACTGAAGGACACATAAATTAGCTACCAGTATTTTGGTGCACCTTTAATTTTTTTGGTCATTGAAGGAAAAATGTTAGGCAGGTACTTTATTTATTTATCATTTGAGTATTAGATATTAATGCAATTTATTGAATACTGCAAAAATCCTTTGCCATAAGTAATGCAATATAATGAAACTGAGAAGTCTATATTAGAATCATAGAAACTTGAGTTGGACTGGATCCACAAGGTTCATGGAGTCCAACCCCTGGCCCTGCATAGGACGCCCCAAGGGTCACACCATGTGCCTGAGGGCATTGTCCAAACACTTCTGAACTCTGTCAGGCTGTGCTGTGACCACTGCCCTGGGGAGCTGTTCCAGTGCTGGACCACCCACAAAAGAACCTTTTCCAGATATCCAACCTAAACCTCCCCTGGTTCAGCTTCAGGCCATTCCCTTGGGTCCTGTCACTGTCACCACAGAGCAGAGATCAGTGCATGCTACCTGCTCATCCTTGTGTCTAATGTAGAAATGCCCTCTTTCAATTTAAAGCCATTACCCCTTGTCCTATCACAACAGGCCCCATTTTTCCCATGGTTTTTTTCCTTCTTCCTTGTAGAAACTCTTTCAGATTTTCAGGAAAAAAAAAAAAAAAAAAAAAAAAAAAGGTTATTTAGTGGTGAGGGTATTATACTATTCTATGAATTACACAATTTTTGACTTTTTAGACTGTGAACTCAGAGGGATTTTTTTCTGGAGCAATTGGATTTATTTAATAAATCTTTTTCAATGGAAGAAATATATAATGAAATAAAATTTTGTAAAGTAGACACAAAAATTCAAACCCAACGAGTGAAATAATATACTTTTTTTGAATCTGATTAGAATGGACAACTACTTATTAAAGCTTTACACTGAAGGCATTAAACACTTCAATTTGTTGCATAATAAATGGATCTGGGCTTAAGCTGACTGTTTTTTCATGTGTAATGGATCACTGTTGGGTTTTTGGCAGTTTGGTTGCAATTTGCTTTGTTGAAATGAAGTCCTACATAATTTGCTAGCCTCAGCACAATGTCAGAGCTTATATTTTCTTTGGCAAAAATTAATAGGGCTCATTTCCAAAAACACTTAAATGAACAGAGCTGGCGACTTAAAAAAAACAGGCAAAAAAGCAAACAAAACTCTTAGTCTTAAGTAAGAAAAACCCCGAAAACATAAAAGGCAAGAAACTGGAATCTCAGTAGTAAGTTGACCAGTTCTACAAAGCATTCAATTCCTTTGTGATAAACCATATTACAATGGTTTGAAATGGAATGAAATGAAAACAATCATTCAAACTTAAAGGAAGAAGTGACAGGAGCAAACTGTAGCACTTAACTTGGTTGTGGGAGATGTGGCATGTTCTTCTTTCCAAGGGCATTTAATTATTTACACAAAATAGAACATCTCAGATGAGAGGAATTAGGGCCATGCAGTGAAGGTTCTCATGTTCAAAGGCTGAGATTTAACTTCTTAATTTGATTTTAAAAAGATAAGAGTTTAAAAAAAGCATGCATTTACAGACCATTGGCTGATCTGAAATGGCTGGACTCCCCATCTTTGATGAAATTTTTATCTATATATGTTTCCACTGATGTATTGTTTAATTAACTGACTTAAAAAAAAAAAAAAGTAATAAACGTAAACAGAGCTGTTTTGTCTGAATATTTTCCCAAGGACAAGTGGATTTAGTCATCCTATGCAATCATATATATTAAAGCATTCTTCATGTCTTGGTATTTGTTCTGGAAAATTATGTAAAGCGGTCAGACTTAATAAAATGTAAACAGGTGCTCTATTTATTCATTACAGAAGTCATTTACTTCTAATTCACTTGAGAACTGGAACAAAAAGAAGACAGTTTGCTTGGTTACTGTGCAGCTTATACCTCCCCTGTCTATGGCAGAGTGTTTATCTCAGGGTTGCCTGGTCAGTGTGTGTCACCTGTTCTAACAAAGGCTCTGCTCAGCCACAGCAGCCTTTCCTCATGCTCGTGTTTTATGTCGTGGAATAGCCCTGCAGTGTGTTCTTGTTACTAGTAACACCCTACTCCAGCTCTCCTAGTTGAGAGAAAGCTGCAGCTTTAATGTCAGGTCTGTAAGCAGATATGGATGTGTTTGGTCTTTCTGGTGTCTAATACCAGGAACCACGATAAGAAACCAAACTATGAATTGAGAAACTGCTTCAGCAAGAGCTCTCCAAGGAACACGTCAGTGCTGCTGGCAGTCATGTTAATGAGTCAGTACATGGACTTCCTTTCTGAGTCAGCAGTCTGCCTTGGCACGCTTTTACATAGGTCTTTGTCGTAAGATTGATCAGAGAGGCATTCTGAGCTTTTAGGCAATCAGCAAAAGGAATTTTAACAGTGTTTGAAATTATGAATGCTGAAAGCGCTCTCTTCCAGCTCTGCCTGAGAGTCAGAAAGGAAGCACGTCAGCCAAGCTGTTGAGAAAACAAATTATTTGTTAGTATTAGGGCTTGACAGTGTTTGTTCTTGTGCAGTGTCATCACCACAGTATAAATATTTCTCATTTGCAGATTTGGTATAAACACTTTTTAAGTGTCATTGCAATTTTTTAAGTGTCATTGGACGACTTTTAATAGTTTCCTTGTGTTTTCTCACTTTTGGTCCTGTGTGTGGGGCTGTATGAGCACTGAGCTGGTTCAGAGGAGCGGCGAGGTCATTGGCAAAACCCAGGGGTTGATGGGATTGCGGTTTGATACAAAACCAAAACAGCCCATTCGCTCACCCTGATGTCCTTTCTCTTTCATCTGCCGGCTTTTTGTTTACTAGACAAGAACAGTGTCTTCAGGGGAGGCCGAGCATCAGGGAAGTGGGGCTGTTGTATAGCACAGTGGAAGAAAGCTGCTGGGCCTATAGCTGGGAGAGAGAAACTTCTCATCCCAGACTAAGGACTTACAGTCTTGTTGCAGATAGAGACGTGTTAAAAAGGCAACTTCCTTACATCTGGTTTTCAAACTTTCTGTTTAAGAATAGATTCTAGAAAGGTGACCCATTTTAAAATAAAATGTTTTGAATAAAGCAACATAGGAATGAATCTCTGTAGGAGGTCAATAGTAAGTAGAGTTTCAGGAGGCAGGGAAGGGAAGCACATTAAAAGAAAAAAGAAAAAGGTTTATACTTCAATGGCATCATTTACCTTACCAGAATCTCAGCCAGATTCTGCACTACTTATTCAGAGAAAAACACTTTGTCTTTCACAAGGTTTGCTCCTGGATGTTTTATAGTTCATGCAAGATTTTTTTTTCTTGCAATACTTAAAAAAAAACCCTTAAAACCCATTATGTACTTTCAACTTCTGCCCATTTTGTAATGTTGTTAAAATAAGAACTAAAATCTGCATATTAACATAAAGACATGGAGTTGTAGCAATACCTCTTATAAATCTCTTTCACTGTGACAGATATGTGATTACCTGGTAGTTTTTCCAATTTTGTTTTTTTGGTGGTTTACAGAAGTGCCTTAGAAAGAGAATATAACTAGGCTGAAGCAAGCATGCAGAAAAGGGGAAAAATTAGGTACCAACTGACGTTTATGAGACAGAGCATAAGCTGAAGTTGTATGTTCGTCGTTCTCCACCCTTTGTTTTTTATGCCTGTGAATAAGACCACACCATAATGAAACTCAGTAGCCTTTCATTCTTAGACCTTCATAAGGGACCCTATAAAGCAGGTGGCAAGGCAGGCAATTTCCAATGTCTCTACCCTCAAGAGGGTGTCTGTATGAAAAATAAGGATGCTGATGAGAAATACTACAGGCTAGCAAAGCCAGATAAAGGTGCAAAGACTATGGACCCAGAGGAAAGCAGGATTTTGAGAAGGTTGGGTTTTTTTTAATTAAGCACTTCATGTTATATAAAAAGCATAACAAAAGCCATGACACCAGAGGGTGAAAGTGAAAGGACCTGACAATGTTGTCACTAACAAGAGAAAAGGTCAGCTGAGGTAACAGTTAGTTTCAAGGCTGTATTTAGTGGTCACTGCTGTATTTTTTGAAAAGTAAGGGTATTAAACAAGGCTATTAGACAGTTACATTTAAAGTTGCTTCTGCAAGCCTTTCTTTATGTGATTATATTATCTTCAAACCACATAAAGAAAGGCTCACAGTAAAGATTTCAGTTTTAGAATTATATAGCTACATAGCAAAACAGGAAAACGCCTCTGCAGGGAGCAAGTTTGCTGAATAAATCAGGCTTTGCATCCTTACAGAGAAACTGGACTTTCCATCCTACCACTCAAAAATTAGAAAAAAATACTCACTGCAAGAGAAGGTTTGTTGTGTAAAAATAGCTTTTACATTTGCTTGCTGCATCATTTGTTTTCTGCATTGGTCTTAGTGATAGTTGCAAATCACTGATCTTATTTCATACCTCGTGTGAATTTCCTATCACTTGGTACATAACGTTGAATCATAATTCCAGATTAACAATATTCACAACATGCCGTCACCTTGATGATTTCCGTATGGAAATCACCAGTGCCTCTCATTGATGGCATCAAAGGCTTCTTTGCCTTCCTCTGAAAGATCAAGGTTTGAAGAAACCTCTACGTATCAGTGCTGCCTTGCACTAAGCTGTGAATCAAAATTTGATCTAAGGTAGCAGATAATTATACTTGTGCAGATTTAATGTAAGATAAAAGGAAAATATGTGTTCATGTTTTTTCAAATTGCAGAAACCACTGTATGAACATATCTTCAGTGTACTTGCAAAGCCCACTGGAAAATGTCTTTTTTACTGTGCATGAATGCTTTCCCATAAACCAAGATCACCACAACCCTGAACAGTCTACTTTAGGTTTAGTTGCTCCACTAAAATTGCTAAATTTCATTATCTAATTATGTGGAGATCTCACATCTCATGATCAATGACTGTGTCAATTAATTGGCAGTCTTTTCAGTTCAAATTAGTCTAAAAAACAAAGGAGCTCATGTTTTCTATATTTTTGTTGTGGGAAATTGAGGGACCTGATTGGAATTATATTTTGATGTAGCCCCTGGAAAATTATTGAGGTTTATGCCTTTGTATAGAAGTGTCAGATATCTTAAGACTGTACAATGACTAAAATTTAGTGAGTGCTCAGACTTTATTTTGCTCACTAATTAAAGGCAGCTTTTTCTATTTACAAATTCTCATGTATAGCTGGGTGATGAAGTCGGTTTAGATTTATTCCTAGCGATAAAAAAGTCAATTTTTCTGTCTTAAAGCAGATTGGTATGAGAGATTTTTTCCTGTGGCTATCAGTCAAAGCTATCAATTTTGGCAAAATGATTGAAGGACAAACAGTGGCAGAGAAAAAGGAGGAAAAACATGCTTACAAAGGTGACTTTGAAAAATACTGTACTCTTTAGCTCTATTGCAAAGTTTCCCCCCTTTCTGTGTAGCTTCATTTCCATTTGTTGATTTTACTCATTGATGATCCTGTGTTTGATATCTCTGCTAATTGTCACAGAAAGCTTCTGATTAGTTGACATTAAGCTGTGCTAAATCACTGAGTAGACAACACGAGTTGAGGAACAGTGAACTCCTGAAAATCCTCATGCAAATGTCCGAAGGTTTAGTGGTCCCAATTAAAAAAGTCATGTTGATGGCAACCTCTCTTTAGAAGTCTATGAAACAGTTACAAATTTTTCTAGACTTACAGTAGAAGTTGACCAATGAATTTGCAAGTATCAGGAATTGTTATGCTATATATGTTTAGTCTGGAAATAGAGGTGCTGGAAATTACATTAGAAAAGATTTAAGAAAAAACCCACATTGGTAACGGTAAATGGAAGATGAGAGCTGTGATATTAGTATTGCAGCAGAAAACTCTTTTTGCAGCCTGTCAGATGTGTTTAGCAGAGAGTCTTTTCCCTTCTATGTCTCGTTTTCATAATGTTTTAAAGTACATTCCTTGACAAGCATTTAAATGCTTTGTCGCGTGCTGAATGATTTCAGCATTCTTTATTCAGTCTTTTTCTTGAATGAAATTTTACTAGGCTTCACTGAAACCAAGAGCTTTCCTTTTTTTTTTTCCAGAGAATATGTCCACAGCTGCATCTGCTGTTGCTGTATGTGTGAGTTCTTGTGACTAAGAACTTAAACAATTGAAAAGGGAGGTATTCCTTTCAGTGTTTGGGGAGTGCTGCTATTTGAAAATTTAGGAATAGTAGCAGGAAATCTGAGCAATGCAGTCTGAAAATTAACATTCCATTCAATTATAAAACCTTAGCCAGGAGGAGTAACCTCTTTCTCTAATTATTCTTTGAACATTTATTGGCATGACTGTCTGTTGTGTAGGTTGCATGTCAGACGAATGTCAAAATAACTGAGGAATGTGAGGATTCCTTTTGTCTGCCATACAATCCAGCATCAATTTGAATGTGTAAGGTAAATAATTTCATTAAATGTAGTCCTTAAAGTGATGAATTCACAAAGAAATGTACTTCCTTTTAGTAGTTTCTTATGACATGGCAATTAAGCTTGAGGTCCCTTTTGCAGTGCTGTTTATATGTACAGCAGTGTAAAAAAGCATTGTTTTTTACATTGGATTGGAGGAGGAGGCCTAAATTCTCAGAAGGTGCACATTTTCAACTGTATTTGTTCTTGTGAGCTCGTTTGAGTGGTTTCCTTACCTCAAACCCTTTACTTCAGAAACATCTTTCTGATTTTAGCATTTTAAAGACACAGCATTTTGTTTACCCTACTGTATTATTCTTTCTGGCATTTCTACCACCATTCTTTGTTTTCTGTCTTGTATTTTCTTTGACAGTTTCTTGGATATTCTCCTATTTTGTTGTCAGTTACCAAACTGTGAATGGTAACTGGTGAGGAGTGCAGTATATTGAAGTAGGAAGAAGAGCTGTGAATTTAGTTTTTGTGGTTTTGGTTGGTTTAGTGGTTTGTTTTTATTTTTTAAGCAAATACTAATTAAGAAATAGACAATTGCTTAATTAAAAAAATACAGCGTTTTCCAGTCTATTTTTTTTTACAGTTTATTGATTTTTCAGTTCTGTATTGCAGTATTCCAGATTATAGGGGTGGCTGGCAAATGATTACATTACATTTTACTGGTAAATATGTTTATTTGATTCCAGTTGGTTAGTTTCCTAGATGTTGGACCATCATGTAGTTAGTTTATTTTATAAATTAATTATACAGAATTTGATTGTGTTTTTGGGCCAATATCTTGTCTTTTATTCTTTCCAGGAATTAGTGCACTTTTGTGTTTTTCAAGGTGGTCCATGCACAGGTGGAGTTTTTTTGTGTAGGTACTGTACCAAAAAATGCAAGAGACTGCTCGCTTCTTCGTCTCACCATGATCACTTTCTTTAGCCAGAGGTAGGACAAAATACCGTTAGAACAGTGTTCCAGCTGAAGTTACTTGGTTCCAATTCTTCATGTGGAGATAAAACCCCTTTTGTCATGACTGAAGCATAGGAACCTAGAAACACACAAAAAATTAATGAGCACATGCTGCATTTCAAGGTCTGACACAATAACCAGAGGCTTCCTCAGACTGAGCAGTGGGCAGGGGGCTGTGAATAATCAGCCACCAGCACGAGTGCTAATCTGGTGCTGTGCAGTTTGTGACAGGGGGACCCTGCTCGGGGCCTGGGTTCTTTGGCTTTTGTCCAGCTTTGCAGTTGAGCTGGTTGGTTTTCTGTTTTGTTAGGATTTGACTGACAGTTCATCGCTGGTTTCTCTAAAACAACATTCCAGGAGGCTTATTAGTGGCCCCTACCTGCAGTGGGCCAGTCAGGAGCTTGGAAAGGAGAACGTTGCCATCGGCAGCAGTTGGTCTCCAACAGAACGCTTTTGCTCAGCGTGGTTGTGGAGTCAGTCCCACAGCCACTGGAAATCAGTGAGAGTTATTCTTCTACCAGTATAAAAAAGTGAGTTTGACCTTAATTTAGGTGACTACTAAGAAATCAGGAGGATGAACCCTTTAGGTTGAAGAGCAGAAAAGCTTCCCAAAATGTGCAGACATATAATGCCATCCACTTAGCTCTAGAAAATGGCACATTTTGGTAGAAAATACTGCTATTTTTTTGACTCATGATACTGAATTGGAGAAGTTGCATGTATTTTAATTGGTCATATTGCCAGGCGCTCTCCCAGCAAACCTAATTAACTTCAAGCTAGAGAGCACCATTAACAGATGGGACTTTTTGTCTTGTATTTTTTCACTAATTAGAAAATCTCAGTCTTTTCACATTTATGGATTGAGCAGAAATTTTCATTTTATTGTCAATATGTCAGTAGAAAGTTGAGGGAAAAAACCCTACTTTACAAAGAAAGCAAAATAAAGCTGAAATCTTAACATATATTAGAAGCATGTACAGAACAGCAAAAATACTTCCTTTTTAAAAATCCTTGCAACTAAAAGATTGGAAATGTGTGTAGAAAAAAGAATACATTAATGTACTAGTTTTTTTTTTAATTTTCTGCTTTGATTTTTCATGTTTCTGATTCTGGTGTTTACTCAAATAATTTCTGAATTTTGATTTCACAGCATTCCCTTTAATAAGAAATCTGCTCAAATGAGAGGTAGTCTGTTAAAATCTATATAAGAAAGCTAAATCTTTTATTGGAGAGAGAATAAAAAGCAGCTTGTGGCAGGCAGACTGAATGTGTGAATTCTCTTTAGTGTGGTTTCATTCAGAGATGTTCCGTATTCTATTGCTAGTGACCTGTTACATCAGTTACTTACTACGCTCATGAGTAGTTAGGCAAGCTCACAGTGATTCAGGCCTTTACCATGGCTTTCACCTGTACTTTTCAGATGTACTCAAATTACTTTTCTGATGCATAAATTCAATATGTGGAAACTGAACATGTGGCTAATTTCCTTTTTTTTTTTTTAACTCTTCTGTATCTGCTGTGTCTGTTTTCTCTCCCAGAAATGTTGTTTCTATATTTCTTATCAATATTATTCAAGTCTGTAAAAAGAGATGCATTAAATATGAACTCTATTTTTAAAGATATGTTTACAATAAATATATGATTTTAGTTTCAGTACTAAATTGAAAGCTTACTAGACTGGGTAGTAACTTAGTGGGAGAAAAAATATAATTCCAGAAATGTAGGCAAAAACTTTATCTTAGAAAGAGTTGTTGACATCTTTGTGCTTCAATAGAACCCATTAATGCATAAAGGCCCATTGGTGTCCTAGGAAGTGCTGACACTGTTGCCATGTCCTGCTTGGGCTCTGTTTTATTACTGTGGCAGCAGGAAAGCTCTCAGCTGTGCAAGATCCACTGCAAACACCTGTAGTGAAAAGAGTGGTTGCCCTCATGAGTTGTCTTGAAGTATTCCTGCTAGATGAAGGCAGGAGGGAGAATTGGAAGCCTGAAGAAGTCGAGTAATATGCTTTAGTCACGCACCCCATGAGTGGTAAGACTGGGGGCAATAACCAAGCCTTTAGATTGCTCATGGTCATCATCCAGAGCTCATGCTAGCCTACTTTACTGCCTTTTCTTTAAAAAATTAAATCCTTGCTATGAATTTTCTGACAGAAGATAACTGAGAGTTTACTGTCCATTGGTTTATCAGATTGTCTTTTCTCACTCCCCTTTACCTCCCCTTTTGGATAAACTCAGACTTTTCTTGAAAAATATAAGTCTGTATGAGCTTTGCTGAAGGGGAAAATTTATATAGAAAATGTCTTGTAAAGCTGCCAAAGGTTGCAGTGCTGTTTTTATTGTGTGCTGATGACTAAATTTGTTACTGTAAAATTTAATAGCTAATTAACTTTTTAGTTAACTCCTTTTTGTGTAATAACAGTAAACAAAAAACAAAATAGAAACCGTAACTGAAAGGAAATGACTTGCTTGTAAACATTTTCAAGTCTGGGTTTCTGAGAAGTTTTTGATGTGGCTATAAAAGTTGCAAAGTTTGGATTTAGTACTTTAATTGCTTCAAGCTCTAAACTAAGAGTTAGTGAAGTGTCTTCAAAGTTGTGTGCTCTTGAACCTTTTCTGACTTCACTGAAAAATGGGGTTGCTCATCATCTGGCTTGAAGGTGCTTAGTTGCTTCTAGAACTGGATGTTAAATTCTAGTGGACATTCAGAGGTTAAAAGAAATAGTAGAAATTATTTAATTAATAGTAGATTATTTTTTAAAATTATGTTTCCTGCGCCACTTGCCTTTTCTGCATACAAACTGGTAGGATCACTAAGTCACTGAGACATTTAATAGCTAGGACACTGCCCAGCAGACCCAACCCTTAAGATTCATAGCTGTTAGCATGTACCTGTCATCAAGAGCAGCTGCTGGCTGTAGAATTTGCACTTTGCCTGTATTTGCATGAGAGTCAATGCATTTATCACTGCTGCCTGTTCATAGTATTATGTTCTGTCAAGCATGGCTCTTTTACAGTAAGTATATTAACAGCAAAAGCTGTTTCCCTGAATTTTTGAATCAAAGGTAAATGACAAATTTTCCTGCTTTCTTAGTATCCTTGTTTGAGCTTTTCATTTCTTATTTATTGGTGGTAGGAACAAGATGGAATCTTGTTTAGTCTTCTCATTATTTTATCACTTCATCTTTCTCCTATTCACTCACTTCAGCTCTCATTTGCTTGTGTTTCATCGTTTTACTCTTGTTTGCTTATTTCTGTGTTGGCCCAGGAGGGTCCAGGTAAAGCAGAGGCAGAAAGACTGTAGGCAGGGCAACGTGTTTAAGCCCAGAGAAAAGTCAGTACAACTTCTGGACCATGGTCCCAGGTTCTGTTGATGCATTTGAGAGTTCCTCTTCTGCTTACTCCTGATTATCAGGCAGGGTATAGTAGGGAAAAAAGCCTCTAAACAGAAATTTACTATCAATTTCTATAAAATCTGCATACATTTTATTTGTCTGGACAAATCACAAAGTTCTGAAGGCCTTTTTGTTGGATGAACTAACATGAATTCTGTAATTTGACATCGAGCATCTGCTTTAGTTCACTGGTTTATGTCCAAAAGTAATAGAAATAAAAACATCTCAATGAAATAAGTATTACAATACAAAAGGTGTAGAACACTGATCTTTTTTGAGAGCAAGCATCTATATTGTTTCATAGTAAATAGCACTTCATTTTGATTTATATTAATCTAAGATATATTAATTGCTTAGTTGTTTGTGTCAGCTGCAGTGCATAATTTCTTACTACTTACGGCTTTGCCTACATGGAATGCTTTCTGAATTTTCTTCTTTGCATATTGGTTGTCAGTTAATGAGACAGCAATTGTAAGCAAGCCGTTCTGGTTCTTCTATGGTCAAGACATGTCCAGGTCTTACTTTTGTTAAATTGCAATAATTGCACAGATGCAGGTGCATTTTCTAGAGTCTGCAAATTAATGCTGGGATCACCAAACTAGAAGTAATTCCTGACTTCTGAAATGTAACTTGAAGGAGGTGTGTCCTTAGATTTCTAAGGTTTTAATTCCTAACAAACTTGGACAAGTAAATTCTGTCTGTCTATAAAAGAAATACAATTGATTTGTTATTTGATGGTTAAAGGAAGTTTGGGGTTTCTATTTAAGGTATGAAAATTTTCATTCAAGTTAGATCAAAGCATCAGGCTATTGGCATCTTAGTACAGCAAACTTTTATGTAAGAAAAGTTTAATGGATCATTGAGGTTTTAGCTTTTTGTATATATAGAAAATAATTTGTGTTCTCCATAACTAATTTGAAATATAAAAACTAATGGAATTTTGTTTTAAATCATACTCTGATAAAAATGAGTAACTTATTAACAAAATTTACTGTGTGGATGTAGAAATGAAAACTAAGTGAATTTCAAAAAATATTAATAAGGAACAACTTAGTGTATTCTAAGCGTTGCAGTAGCCTTAGGGTTGAATAATTTAACCATAGGAGAAGAGTTTGAAAGAAATATTTTTGAAGAACAGTACAGAACAGATTGTCATCAGATAAAATAAGAACTCGCTAATGCCCTGAGGTGTTAGGGGTTACAGGATTTCTGAAAGTTGGTTTTTTTCACTGCATAATTCTTATTTTAATACTTAAACGTTAGAGGAAAATAAAAATAGATGATTATTCCTTTTTTGATTTTCTGCTTTGCCTCTTGAGTTCTGTGCTATTTTGTATTAATTATGTCTGGATTGTTTAATCTTGTATAAGCAAGAATTTGCCTTTGAAACTTCAAAGAGCTCTGTTTCACCTTTCACAGAATGTTCAAGTGTTACAGGGTATGAGAGACTGAAGTTCCTTCTCTAGAGTCTCTTCGTGGCTCTTCATTATTAACTGTAGCCCTTGTGTCTGATGTGACCAGCCTTTTCATTTCCCTTTGTTGGTTCGATAGTGCAGGTGAATGGAGTTGCAGGGGGAACAGTGCCACCCCTTGGATTATCCCTTTGTTACACGGGCTGGTCCTGGGAGGTGGGCTGATCCCCTTTATGGTTATCTCGGCTTCATTGAGACAGTGTTTCTCAAAGTTGGTGCTTCCCTGCAATATTATTATGTTGTTACACCCTAATCAGAACTCCTTTTTTTTCTTTCCCTTTTTTCTTTTTGTATTTATTCTGGATGCCTAAATTTTGGCTGCAGTCAGAGCTCTTCCGGAACATCTTGGTATCAGTAAAAACATTTTGTCTGCAGTTCCTCTGACTCTTGCCTCAAAAAGGTGCTGCACGCTTTTATGGAAATCTGTGGCTCGATTTTTCTGTTCCTTTATTTTTAGTTTTATTTTTTTGTGAATGATTTAGAGATATGCAGCAACTATTCCATGTATTTCCCCCTCTTTCCTTTAGTCAGATTGGTGTTTATTTTTAATTTCTTAGTAAGTGCTTAGTTATATGAGTTAGCATATGAGTTCACATTTCTCAATCTTAAACAGAAAGCTATTATAAATTAAAGGATTCTTTCCTTCTGTACAGAGAGGAGTTATAATAGATGTGTAGCAATTGCAGTGTTTTGCCAAATGCAGTGAAATAATAAACAGGGCAAGCAAGCTTGTTGCCATGGCCTGGTTAACGAAAAAGGCAGTAATTCACATACATACATGCTTTTGTCTCCCTTAGATTCTAGTTGCTGTGAATCTGGGATATGAGTCTATGTTTGTAACACTCCTCAGGCATAGTAAAGTCTCTAAAGTAGGCATTATCTCCCGTGGCAATCGAGGGAAGACTAGAGCAAACTCAGTAATTGTTATCCTGGGTCTGACTAACCAGGTTAAATTCAGCTTTATTTAGATGGGAATACAGAATAAACCTTGCATCTGAGAATCTCTCATATAGCATACAAGAGTGATTTGGGGTTTGTTAAATTCTCTTTCTTTTTTATTTTAATATAACTCTAGCCTGATGGGTTCAGGGTCTGCTTTTTCCACACACTTGATGAATTCAAGTTCAGCTTAATTCCTCTGTTACTTAGCAAAGGAAAAATGCTTCTCTGCTATCAGGATAAAAAAACGGAGTTTAAGATTCCAGTCCCTTCTGATACCCTTTGTGTGATTCTTTGAGACGACATGAATTGTGTTAGGTATGTGTTTTAAGGCAATAGAAGAGAAAATAAGCCTTGATTTAAAATCAGGTATATATATTACCAAAGGGGAATGTTGTAATTTTGCATACATATCTCACTGTTTGGTGTAGCATGGGAATCTGGAGCTGCTTGCAAAATACAGATATTTGCATTTTAGTGGCAGTTATATGAATTGTCACAGAACACTTAAATTCCTGAAGTGTTTTGGAAGATCTTACCCAGAATCTGTATAACATTATTTGAGCAGCACAGTGATGATTAGTAAGGGATTGGATATAACTGAAATGCAAGGCTGATACACTGTTATGCTGGGTTTGCTCTAGAAGACTCCTTTGGGTAGGAGGCAGTGGTTGAATGTTGTAACTTTAGACTTGCTGTGTGAAAGGAAAATAAAAGTCCTTTAAATTTTACGAAGTCCTTGTATACTTTGTGAAATTTGAAAGAATTAGAAGAGTTTTTATGGAGTCCCAAATGGATTATAAGTTTACTTTTTCAAATTTCATTTTCAACATTAAGGGGCCATTTCAGCATTCTGCAGCCCAAAACTTATGCTATAGGGTAAATCTCTTTTGTGCTTTGAGCTTTTTTGTTTGTTTGTTTGTTTGTTTGGGTTTTTTGTTTTTGATTTTTTTGTTTGTTTTTTGTTTGTTTGTGGTTTTGTTTTGTTTGGTTTTATTTTTCCTTTTTTTTTTTTTGTTATTACTTGTAGATTGTTTGCTTTGGATTTTTGTTGTTTTTTCTAAAAAGAGATACCTATATCTAGTAGTGGTTTTGAGGGTACTGTTAGTATATAAATGTGTCCACAGAATGTAGGGTAAAACATTACCACTAATGCTTGACTTCAAATTGCTTAAAAGTAAATAGCTGTTTCTAAAACTGGTTTGGGTAAAATAAAAAATTTCACCAAAATTGTAAGCTCTGTGTTCTCAGAACACTCAGCACCTTTTAAAATTCTGTTTGTAAAAAATAAAGGCTTTCCTTGAAATGGATTGGTAATAAGTAATGGACCAGATTTGATTCAGATTTAAACTGAAGCTTGGAAAAGGTAGCTTGTAACTCCAATGGGTAGGACAGAGTGTGCACAGTAATTTGATTCCCAGTATCTTAATTCAGAGAAAAATGGGCCTTGGGATCACTGCTAATCATAATTTGGGGTATATTGTCAGATGACAATCCACAATTCTATTCACCACAATAACTTCTTGTTATGGTGAGACTTTTACCAGTTGATATGAATTAAGTTGATATGAATAGCTTATTTCACCTTGCAACACCTGTACTCAATGAAAGAAGATTCAAATTCTAGATAATGACATTATGTTAGACTTAGGTAGAAACAATGGTATTTCAATGAGTTTCATGCTTCAGTCCTTGAATTTGACTGACAGATCTCACTGGTTCAGGTGATAATGCATCAGATAAGGCAACATACTTGTAATCAGGCAAAATATCCTTTTTCAGACATTTACAAAGTAAAAAAAAAATTATTTTCAGAAAGATCTAAAAGTAAGGAAAATATTATTTAAGCTTTCAGTTGTATAGTTATTTTAACAAGTCGTAATTATGTAATATTAATACGTTAAAGAGTTTATTTTATTGGAAGATGCGTACAGGTTTTATAGTGGCCGTGCAGAGCTCCAGAGTTTGGTTATGTAATAATTGTCATACCTTGCTTCAGGTGCTGCCTTTACAGCAGTGAGTGAGAGCTGAGAGGAATGTCGACACAGTTTCAAATGTCTGTTTAGAATGAACATATTGCGTGTCCCCTTCTTGCACTGTGATTGTCAGTCAGGCTTGTTCATAATACAGCAGCTTCAGAAAAAGGTCTAAAGCCAGTATTGAATCAAAATATTTTTATTCCAGTGCTTATCTGTTGCTTTAACAGTTTAGGTTGTCAACAAAAGTAGTAACAGTCATGGCGTGCTGCATCAACTATTGCTTTAAACTGTTTGAAAGGTCACTATAGTCCCAATGGACAGGAGTGCAGGGTAAATACATATTTTTACATAGTCTTACACTTTTCCAGTGGGTTTCACAGCCATGTATATAAATGGAAATTCAGTCTAATCTGTCATCACTCTTGGCTTATGTACCAATGAGCAATCCTGAAGGATAGGTCTGGTAAAACCAGACTGTTTGTCTCTTTTTCAATGCAAGAAAGCATTCTATGATAATACATAATGTTTGAAGTTCAAGTAGGAGTGTTTTTCTAAAGAAAATTGCAGCTGAAATAAAACTACCTTATGATTTTTTTTTGTTGTCTCTTTCTTTTTTATATATAAAAGAATAAATGGTTAATGTTGTTAAATAATTATTCTTTTCTTTTCTTTTGTAGGTTGTCTTAGTCTTCGCTCTTAGTATTGGTGCTCTTGTAATATACTTCATAGATTCATCAAAGTGAGTATTTGAGTACATTTTCCTTTCTCTCCTTTCCTGCAGCAATTATACATCTTTAAATTTCTCCATTCATCTACTTCAAATCAGTGCTTGGTTTCATCGCCTGAGTGCAAAGAACTTTATAATAGCACAGGTTCTACAAAAATAACTCAAGAATGGGAAAAAATATTACGTAAACTAAATTGAATACAGTCACATTGGATTTGTAGAATGAATAGAGAGAAAACCTACTTTTGTGTATTGAGATTATATGTACTATTGCAAAATTACAGTTTTTATATATTCATTACGCCTGTGTAGAATCTTCCAAAATAAAGACTAGAGTAAGAAATACAGGCTAAAAATATTTGTCAAAAAATTACAGTTTGCAGGAGGAAAAAATCATCTTGGGAGACTGACAGGAACACTTCTTAAAACCTTTGCATGAATTAGACAGTTCAAGCATTAAATCTTGCATATCTGTATTTCCACCTTCTGATGTAATAGGTTTCTAACAAGATAAGGTGAACTACTAGCAGTCTGCAAAACATACCAGTATTTTTTAGATTTACACCAATGCTATCATGCAGTGTTGTATTTTTGGCCAGGCAATAGAAATTGTCATCGGAGTATGTGGTGGTTTGGTACAAACCAAGGTAACTCCAACTATATTCTGATATTGTTCATACTCCACCCTTGTTTGCACATCAAGCTGGACACTATCAGTGTTGTAACAGGCAAATTGGTAGCCTAACATAGAAGAAACAAATAAAAAGGGACTTTAAAAAATATTCTTCTTTGAATCCAGTTCTTTTGAGAGAACAATATTCTGAAGTATCAATAGCAATTTAAAATTCTATGACATGCTTACTCTTTTCCTCTGAAATAGTTTAAGGCTTTCCATTACTTCAGCAGTTAATATCGCCAAAGTCAGTCCATGTGAGCCTGTCTGCAATGGTAGTAGTCATGTTCTGAAACAGTCATTCTGTGACTCAGAAAATCAGACATTCCACTGCTGACATCTGTACATCCTGATATTTAGGAAGGTGGTAGCACAGGCAAAAGGCATTCATGGATACATGGATGTCACTTCTGGATTGTGCAAGTTTGAAGCCGTAGATGTGTCAAGCATAATGCAAAAAACTAAGGTAGAGATTTTCTTTGTGGAGAGGAGCCAAGTGGTGGGAAAACTGAAGTTCTAGCTTGAGCTCTCCTCATATAAGGATGATTGGTTTTCCTTCTTGACATTGCAGTGAGTGTTTTCATTAATTTTAGCAATTTTTCCTTGATACATCACCACTTAAGTACCGAAGGTGGTCCCTTTCTGAAGATCTTTCTAAAACTTTTTAAAGCACAATGGCAAAGCTTCTGGATCTTGATATTTCCAGGTCAAAAGTGTGGGCTGGATTAAAACCTGTTTCCACTTATGTTTCAATTTGAGTTCAGCTACAGCTGTGTGTTGGGGTAATTGTCTTTTGTGAAAATAATGGATTATATAATGAATTTTAGGCACTGTATTCTTGAGTCTGTGATTGTTTTCCTCAAGGAGAGCAAAGCTAACAATGTGGGAGAGTCTCTGGGATACTTGAGCTTTCTTTGAGCTCCCTAATCTGTGTACTGCTACCGGTGTATTGACTGCTTGACCAACAAGTGTTTTAACTGGGCATTTCTCTTGGTTTTCAGTCAACATTTAACTCATGCTGCAACTGAAATTCAGTAACCTGAAGCTAACATACTGTACTTCCACACTTTTTCTTTGGTTTCTCCTCCTTTCTCCTCTCTTGCCCTCCTTTACTTCCAGATGCCTATCTTGGTCTTTTCTGGGTTTTTTTGTAAATGCTCACTAGTAAATTAATTCATGTTAGAAACACCCCTGATATATCCGTGAAGGGAAGAATTCTGCTTTATTTTATTCTGCTGACCTGACACCCATTTCAGCAATGTGGAATCAAATGTAGTGATATATCAGTCTATTTAAAATCCACAAGTGCATGCTTGGAAAAAGTAATTCCTTTGAGAATTAGGTCACACAGGAAATAATGAAGGCAGAGTGAGAGGAATGGTTGTGATATCCTCAACCAAGCAGCTGGAGCAGAGACCACAGCTTGACCAGGATCAGTGCAGACAGAGAGGCTCTAGTGCTCCCACCAGACAGATGGGGACATGCACCATTGTGCACTTTCCCTTAACAATGCGTTCCAGAGCTGGTGTGCTCTGCCTGGCCCACAGACTCTCAGCTGTTGCTGGGTCTGACATGTAAAGTTACAAAAATTGTGTCTTCAGTCCAAAGCTGAAGAGTACTAGTGTGAGCTGTCATCGAATAGATCTCGCCGGTGATCTGTTCATCCAAGACTCTGAATCTGTCCATAGATTTATAGATGCAGTGACAGGTATGTTCACAGAGGAGTACTGCATGACTTCATACCAAAGGGGCATCAAGAAACATGGGGAAAACAACACTGCTTCATTAGATACTGAAGGGAAGAGTGAAAAGATCACGGAGTTTTGTCAAGCAAGCATGTGTCATGATTAATTGTAGTATGAAAGCTGAATTGAAGTACAAAGGTTGTCACAGCTGTGAGAGGAGGGTAAACTAAGAGCTTTTTTATGCTACCCAGTTCATCACTCTGCCAGGCACTCTGCCAGAGTAGTACCAGATGAAATGGTATGTCCAGTGCAATGCTATTTGGAGAGATCTGAGCTCAGAAAATGGTGCAGCTTCAACATCTTCCATACCAGTTACTCCCTTATCTCAGCAGAGCCAATTAAGTAGCTTTGTATTGCTATAAAGTATTTCCGTACTGATTCTGTTTCTGGTACAAACTTCAGATTCTGCACCATGCTTTATCACAATATATGGGCACAATTGTGATCTTATACATCTGCTTTGTGCATTTTGCAAATGTGTCTATTCTAGACTTTCCTTAAAGCGTTATGCGTTTCTAAAATTATCAGAAAATACCCTACATACCTTACATCTCCATTCCCCTTTCATCAGTGTTGTGACAGGAGAGAGAGCACAAATAAATTCTTCTAGCCAACACAAACTATTAATCAAATTATCTTTTAAGAAAAATGGAAACATCTTTAATTGTTAAGCAACCTCGTCATGGTTGCAACTTCATTGCTGACATTCTGACTACTACATTATTTTCTTTCTTTTATCTAACTTCTGTTATATGTATAAAGTATCCACATAACTGACTGCATAAAGGTTCACTCTTAAAGACATATATTAATTGTATTTTTGTGTTTTCTTCTGTATGTGGATGGCTTTTTGAAAAGATTGTCATTCCCTCCAGGAAAACAGTTTTCCTGCGCTTCTGTCTCCTGTGGTACCTTTGAGTTCATTTTTTTGGTCTTGTCTTTATTATTTAGAAGCAAGTCTTTCTCGCCTATGTTAATAGTCAGACTTTGTGATTCCAACCTAGGTGATCTTGTCTACTTGTTTAGTAGCAATATTAGCTGGAAACATGTCAGAGATACGATACTAGAAATTGCTCAACAAAACAATGCAACGTGAAATGTCTGGTATCTTGTTTTGGAGGATTCATGCTCGTTTCTTGCTATTGCATAGGAATAAATTAGGAAGGATGCATTGGAAACCTATATTCTGTTTGAGGAATTTCCTGTGTGACAGCACAAGGAGAAAAGTGTCATTACCAAGTTCTCTTGGAAGGTTTTACTAGAAAAAATACTTTTTCCCTAAAAGCAGCACTTTGTTTCAAGTCCTTATGAACTCCCTTTTTTTTTGTGGGAACATTTGAGGATAAGCTGTGATAGTGTACAATGTCTGACTTTCCTGCTTGTTTGCTACTGCTTCTATTTTATCTTCTGAAAGACATTTGATTTTGTTCAGCAAAATGTTCTGCAGAAATACTGCAAGCCTGGTGAGGATGATTTATTTAAATTTATTACAGATACAGTGTCACTGCCCAGGAGAATTCACATCTTTTTTGTTTGTTTAGGTTGTGTTACCCCTTTTACAGACATGTATGAGGTATGAAGTTTATCTGAGCAGTTCAGTAAATCTATGTAATGTAAACACTAAAGTGTTTTTAGATACGAATCTCATTTTCATTACGAATCATTAAGTTTTTCCATATTAACTGGAATAATCTGCAGAACATTTTGATGACTCTTTCTCAGTTTCATGGCCCTTCAAGGAAAAAGCAATTTTAATTTCATTTGTAAATCAACAATTCGGTTCGGCTACCTCTGAATTTTGAGTGTCTCTCATTAGCCTGATGTATAAAAAAGTGAAGATGTGTCTAATAGGATCAGAAATCAGTTCATAGAAAAAGTTCAGTTTGAGCTTTGATTTTATGATAGCTTTCAGTTTGGTTTTCTGAATGTATTCTTTCTTTTCAATTTGCAAGACATAAAACGCTGATACTTTGTTCATTTTCTCAAATAACCAGTTTTAGGGCTATGCTGTACCATTTTGCTGAGGATATCCTATGCAGTTCACGGTTCTGTACTCTGAAGTATGTATTTACCAGTATTTTTAGTGTGTGCAGATTTTACATAGCCTTCCAGTCTTCATATTTGAGGAGTTAAGTAAGTAGGGCTTAAATAGCACTTAGCTTTGTTTCAAGCCTTCCTGCTTATAGTGAAATTTACTCATGCAAAAGTATTTTAATTATGTTTATAAAACTCTGCTTTGTCTTAGTACACTCATTAACTCACACTAAGTGGCTACTGGGGTATTCCTTCATACTAAGTACACATTAGAGTTAATATATATAAATATAAACTTTTTTTAATAATGTATGAGTAAGAGATGTAGAAGTTGACTTAAAATTCTGGGATCTGGTTCAAGGAAATGCTGTTAGATTATATTTACCATTGCTGAAACTGCTGAAATTACAGTGGTCCGTCTCTTGGCAAGTAGATTAAAACATTATTGTTCCCTGCATTTTTGGGAGGGACGTTTCACACAGTACCTTGCAACTGGTGGCCTTGTAAAATTTTAATATTTTGCTAATTTTAGTTTTGCTAACACTGCAGTTTCTGGCTGTTTCTGTGAGCTGATAAATTTTGTTCCTTGCAGAAGTAAATGCAGTTATATGTGTTCTCTCCACCTGTTTTGTACATAAAGAAGGAAAAAGGAAATTTTTACTTTTCCATAGTTTTATTAACTGCTCACTTTTCAAATGAAATGATAGGTGTAATTTTCTGATGTAAAGAAAATTTAGCTTAAATATGTAAGTGAATTTCTTGTGAGTGTTTATTTTCAAGTCACTTGTTTTTTACTATTATAACAGAACTATAACTTCAGTTGTTCCTGCTGCTCATTCGCAGCAAATCACAAAATATGTGGTTCAAAAAGACTCAGTCAACACCCTTTGAAATGATGCATAATTAAATAAGATTTTTGGTCATAAGTATTTTTAATTTTATCTTTACTGTGTTTATAACAAGTGCTGAGTGTACACCATTATTGCTTTAATTGAAAAGTGATTTCCAGAAGAAAGCCTTATTTGTGACAATGTACTTTAATTTTCTTCATTGCTCTGCAAATTTTCCTGGGAAAGTGTCCATAGCTAAGATTCATTGCTTTCATTAGCATGCTACAGTTGAGGACAGGTGGGTGTGCAGCTCAATGCATGGCCTCTGCAGGCAGCTGAATACCAGAAAGATTGAAGGTCTTTGTTAGACACAGATGGTGCTAATTATGAGTAGAATCCAGCAACAGCAGTGATATGATTATTGTAACGCAAAAACTAAAAGAAACAAGCCACAGTGGAGAGAAAATACCGCCTGGTAATGATTGTCCATGTGTTACTATGCACTTGGCTCTGTAGGAGAAAGGGATTGGGTATGATTGTGTGTTTCCTAGTTTTGTTGTTAGACGTTGTCCCTTGACCACCAATCATTATAGGTGTTACCTTTCTTGAAGTATTAAAAAATCTGGATGTAGTGATGCATACTGGAAAATTAGACGCATGTTTTATGTGCTATCCAGCTCTTAGCTCAGTGTTTGCATTCATTCTCTGACATGTTCAGAGAGCTTTAGTTTGGCAAATTATATGCAGATGAAATTTGTAAAACACTACCTGAACAACTCTTCCAATCTATTTAGGAGATTAAAATAATGAACTAAGGTAATTCCTCTGTATGTGTTTATCACATTAATGAAATAATGTTGGATTACACTGATTTTTACTAGCGGTGAAGAATCTCTTGTTATGCAATATAGAAATATTCTGAGTTCTCTAGACAAACCACTGTAATGAAGTTTCTGTTAATCAATGCCAGTAGTTTGTTTGCTAAATGGTGGAAATGAATTGTTGCAAATAAATTAAATGAGAAGTACTATGAATGAGTTTCAGATAAAATGGCAAACAAAAATAGATTTCCTTCCATTGTAATTGACAAATCAAGCTCTAGGGAAATTTTTGGATACTGTTTTTATCCCTTGGTGTTATACAGAAATTTGTAGTAATTGTGATGCACAACTTTGATGATGCAATAAATTCCAATGGGATTAATTTTCTGAAGTGTTGGAGCCTTGTAAAAGATCTCAGTAACTGTTGTTTCCTCTTGGCCTATCATTGAGTGTGACTGAGAAGAGTTTGGCTCTGTTTTCTTTATACATGGAAGAGGCTCCATCAGGTATTTATAGATGTTGATAAGATTCTTTGAGCCTTATCTTTGTCAGACAAAACAGTCCCTCAGGCCTCCTCATATGACAGGACTCCAGTCCCTTAACACCTTTGTGCCTTTCACTGGTCTCACTCCCCTTTGTGTCTCCATGCTGGAAACACATGTCCTAATGCAGCCTGGGAAATGCTGCTGACCTTCCTCACTGCAAGGGCCCCGTGGGTGGCTTAGAGTGAACTTCTAGACTCAGCTCATTTTCTGCAAAGCTGCTTTCCAGCTGCAGACAGTTGCATGCTATGCTAGAGAATCACTGAAGTTCAAGTTCATTGAATAATTTTATTATTCCAAAAATAAGTCAGTAAGCTGAAATAACAAAACTTTGTACGTGCAGTGATATTTACTGACTTTATTTGTATTACAGTGTTGCTAGATAGGCCTTTAAGTAAATATCTGTCTCTTAAATTAATGTGTTTATACTGAACATAGCAGGCTTAAGAGTTCAATCATCAAATAGCTAAGTCCGCACTTTTTCATGGGCCAATTCTTACATGGTTTAAATTTTTGTCATCTCTTAGACAAATGAGAATACTGTATTTCAGGAATCATATCCTTTTTTTTTTTAAGGGCTGAAGTGCAATGTACAAATGTTTTGTTTTTTTCCGAAACATTTGGCCATTAGTTTTTTTTCTTCAGTTTCTAGTGGATCGACAGAAATTTGATTTTGATATAGGCAAAAATCTGTATCACTGGCGCATTTTTAAGACAGCACTTTTTAGTAGAGCAAGACATGCTGTTCCCTGAAGTTTATCTCTTTGAAGGATGAATGGAGGAAATTCACTGGAAGTGGAGGTCTGACTTAGGTGTTGTCTAATTTGAATAGCTTGTTAGCTATATTTACATCACAAGGCTTTTTCAAAGAAGCAGGATTTTACACTAAAATGTCACACCTTTTGATGTAGGGAGGGCAGATGTGGCACCATTCCATTATGAAAGTGGAATGGTACTGGAGGATCATTCTCTGTGGTGTTTGAAGAAATTATAAAATCTATATAATTTACAACTTTGCTGATTTCGTTTGGAATTTAAGGAAAGTTTGATAGCTGTGATAGTGATGAAATATTGGAGAAGATAATCATAGGATGATTGTGGAATGTCCTTCATCACTGGTATCTCACTTGTATAGGTTATACTTGGTGATGCTTCGGTTGGCAGGATGTTGGAATGTCTGCTGCAATGTAAAGCTGACTGTGTGGCCTGGGAGACTCACAAGAAATGAAGACCACATTGTTGCTCAGAACATCTAAGCCTGTGTTACCGAAACTGCGGGAAAACAAAAAAAAAAACCTCTCCAACAACATTTTTAGTGTTAGAGAATCCAGGCATTACTTTATTCTGGCCAGGATGTGCAACAGAAATAATTTCATCCACACATTACTGGGGTTGTGCAGAGAAAATAATTCCATGGCACATAAATTTTACTAGATTTTTCAGATAGTTATACAGTCAAAACCCATAGAAATTCCTGAGTTCAATGTTCATTGGTCCCAAATTATGCAGTTCTTAGTATTTAGTTTCCTATTGGTTACGATTTCTTCACCTCTGATGCTAATTTTGTCTTCGTTCCTTGGTTCTCCTATCTATCTTTTTCGGGCCAGGTGTCTCCAAACATGGCAGGGATGATGTTTGGAGTTTATGGTCATTAATGGTCATTCTCTTTTGTGTATCTTTTGTGCTATTCCCAGTCTGTTGAGATGATCAGCTCATTATGCCGAGTGATGAAACAGTCCTTTGAAAAGAAACTTCAATTCCCTTCCCCTGCAGAAAAAGTGAACAAGACTGACTAAAGTTACAAAAAAATTTAAATTTTGTATCATTTCCACCACCTACGAAGTGGCAAGGGTGTCTAAAGGGTTTCAGTCTTACAGGAATATTTTTTTGCCTAAACATGCCATTGATAAAAAGTGAACATTTAACACCTTCATCTTTTATAACACAGTTTCTTATTTGTTATTATAAACTCAGAGACTCCCAAAAGAGTGAAGTGGATTGAAGCCTAAGGAAGATGTGTGAATCTTTCTGGCCCAGGGCAGACTCTGTTTTCATAACATGTTGCTTTGCAGTTCAAGATCACAATTACTTAGATAAGACTTTGGTAATTTAGTGTGGCTGATCAGTGAGTGTTTTCTTGGGGTTTTGGGGGGTTTTTGGGTTTTTTTGTGGGGTTTTTTTTTTGTTTTTTTTTTTGTTTGTTTTGATTTTGGGTTTTTTGGGGTTTTTTTGGTTTTGTTTTGGCTTTTTTTTTTGTTTGTTTTTGTTCGGGTTTGTTTCTTTGTTTGTTTGTTTTCTGGTTTGGTTTTTTTTTTAATCCAGATGCAGTGTGTAGACATGCAGGAATGTTTCTGAGAATTTGATGTTAGATGCTAGCATTTTATTTTTTTGTCTGAAAATGAATAGTAAATCCAGCAAGTATGTAGTACCACCAGGTAGAAAATTGTTTTTCCCCTTACTGTGTTGCAAGTCTGTTCTGACACCTTCTGGCAAGTGGCATTCCTGGCAAGTTTGTTTGCTGGTTGTTCTGGAGCTGTTTGTAAGAAATAAATTTAAGCACATGTTTGCACATCTATGTTATATTATACTTTTGAGTCAAATTTTTTTCTCTCTGCTGAGCGGTGATTTGCTTTTGTAGGCTGTTATGCTTCATGTGGGATACCTGAACTCCTTCAAGGGGTGGAGGAAAGGGCTTGACCAAGTCTGTAGCTGATTGTTGCCTCACTTGGCAGTTTTTCTCCAAGCAAGTGATCGTTGTTAAAGGGCATTTGAATAACACCGACTGGTATTCAACCCTCCTATGTTCCAATCTTTCTTTTCCAATTAATTGTTTCTACTTTTGTGTACTGACAAATCCAATGGCATCAGGTTAAACATCAGGCTGAAAAAGAACTGCAAATTGATGGCTGCTTCCTGGCAGTCTTCATTGATTTCTAGTTCTGTTTTGGGAAGATTGTCCCCATCAGCTCTAAATTCCATTGGCTTTTGTAGGGCAGGATCTCAAAGTTCGATTTGTGCAAGAGTAAGTTTTTCACCTGAAGGTTCAGGGCAGATGTCAGGCATAATCAGACATGTTTAGAAAACCATACTTCTAAACTATGTTTTAAGTTCTATAGTTTATCCTCTGCTGCCCTGCTTGCATAAATCTTGCATTAGTTTTGATACCATATGCAATTCATACCTCTGCATGAGCTCAGGTTTCTGAGTCCAGTGAAGCCAGAGTGTTAAAAGTACCTCCATTATCTAAAAAACCCCAGAACCCATGTCCTTTTAAAAATTCTACCCATGACTATGGATAAAAACCGATTGTAATAGAACATTTCGGTTTCTCATCCCTGTGGTTTCCTACTCTTTTAAACTTATATTTATTTTGAAAATTATGTTTAATATTTGTGTTGCAGCACTACATATTATGCAGCATCTGAAGCGCAAGCTGTTACTTGGCTTGAATTGCAATTTACTAATCATTATTTTCTCTGAATAATAATTTACTATCTATAAAACATCAATAAAATAAGCTTATTAACACCATTGTGCTTACATGCACATTCTTTGGATAATGACTTGGATCTGATGTAAGAATATGGATAAAAAAGTGTAGATTAGCATTTAATTGCTTAGATTTAAAAGCCTAGATTCTGGTAACTTTCACTGGAAACAAGTTCTCAGGAAACCTGCTCTGTGTTGGTTTTCACCACCTACACAATATTTTGAAGGTCAGTTTGTGTAATGAAACTGTATAGATCACATTTATGGCCTGCTCAGTTTCACTTCTCTGTTTTCATAAACTCATACTGTGCTGCTTGATGTGTTTCCAGTATTGCTATGGGAACATATTCTTAAATTACAATTCAAATTCTTTCAAAAACCACACCAGTGTATAATTGAAATCCAGGTTAGAACCTTTCTTTAGTTTTTGTTTTTTACTCTTTCCAAATGAATGTCTACATTTTTTGTTTCATCCCAAAGCATCTGACAATGCATCTGCAAATATTTTGTCCTGTGCTTTCTTTCCCCGTAGACAGATTAGTTGTGCACACTGAGCTGGAAGTATTCTTCCTCAGCACCAGACAAATTTCCACATCTATGTAATATAAAAGAGGAGATAACTCAATCGAGGTTTTAAAAATACCAGATACCTTATAGCTGTTATCAAAACATGGCTTGCATAGAAGATTGCTTTTCAGAGTGGAATTGAACATATAATCAGTGCCTTACCTCTCTGCTTTTTAAGCTACAGATACAAATAAAGATGTGACCTCTTTTTCTTTTTTTTCCCCTCCCTTTTCTCCTGTCAGCTTGACAAATTGTAGCTTTTGGGACACCCCAGTAGTTGATGAGTCATTTCTGCTTAAAAATAGAATTCCTTGCAGCAAGGACACCCATTCCACTTTTGACGCATGTGTCATTTCTGACAGAGTCACAGGGCCAACTGTGCCATGTTAATTAAGCAACCACGAGAAAAAGAGCTCTCTCTCTTCAGTAAATACCAGAGCTGGAATCCAACAGCACTGAAAAAAAGAAAAGGGAAATCCCATATACATGAACATGAATACCTGCAGGCTTTCCTCCCTTCCTTGTACTTTGTGAATATTTTGAGTCTTTTCTAGATCCCTGGTGCAATGTAACAAACATCACTATCCCACCTTTCTTCTGTGCCAACCCCCTCCCTTTTTTTTTTTAAATCCTCAAAGACCTGACAGAGCACCAGCTTCACAAAGGGAATTGTAAGATCTAATTACTGTGTACAGAAGAAAAATTGTAATGGAACATTACAATATTGTTATCCTTTTATTTGTGAGGCACAGAAATAGGTCTGCTTGAGAACAGTGATAAGCAATCAGCTGTGTTCAGCAGAAGGTACCTGTGATAGAGTACCCTATACAAGCCTCAATAGGAGAAAGTATTAAATACAAATGAGATTAACATTAATGTGGCAATTTGTGGCATTGTGGTAGATCTTGTTCACTTTAACATTCATAAAGTTTTGATTACTCTTATCAGAAAAGTCTAGTGCAATTACCTGGAGTGGAGCAGACTGTTCTTTAGCAAGATTTGCAGCATGTGGCATATTTATTCATCTGGTACTGATGGCAATTTGGCCCCAAAACTGGGGGCCAGCCACTTGAGCAGAATAATTTTATGGTGCCTAAAACTCTATTGCTGCAATGTTTCTCTTGAGATTTTCGGATTTGTTTTTCTCACAGGTTGTACTTTGATAAGCATTAGAAATAGTGAATTTTATGCAAGCTGGTTTCTTTGTGACCTCCATAAAGTGATCAATTCTTACAATTCAGGAAATGGCATGAGTTTGCTGGAAACTGTGATACCTGTAAGGTTCATTAGGTGGTGTAAGTCTGATGCTAATAGCCCTTAAAGATACTGCATCAACCATATGTGTTGTTCTTGTTACCATTTTGAATCGAATATTTTATCAAAACGAAGGCATTTTCTGTTTTCATGTAATTATTTAAATTTGTCTTAATTATAATCCATCTCTGCTGAAAAAGATAATTTTTCAACCAAGGTGGCTCAGTTTCTATATATACCTATAATGGAACTATAAGAATAACATTATATTGATTATATGAAGTATGTTTTGATACTATTTATATTTATGCTATTAAACAGTGTTAATTCTGAGTAAAAGGTGACTTAATGTGTCTGAACGCAGATAATTGATAGCTGATTTGCAATTCACAGTCATATTAGTCGCAACATTCATGGGTGACTTAGATTTAAAAAAAACAGAAGTAGATACTGATGTCCACTGTCAGTATACTATGATTTACAGACTATCCGTTCTTCACTGCAAATAATCTTTCTGAGTAATACTAGTACTTAAGTTCTTGCAAAGGTCTTTGAGAAATTAATTTTAAGCTCAAAGTTTTTCCACCTTGCATTTCAAATTTGGTTTCAGTTACTTACATTATATTAATACAATGAAATTCAAGTGGAAATAGGACTCATAAACTTGTATCAAAGTCAATAAGTAAAAAAAATTAATATTCTTATATTCATGAATGTCTTGGTTTGCCTTAATTAAAATTAAATTGCAACAGGGTACCAGGGATATTCTTTGTACTGTGAATGCTAAGTGGAGGAAACATCAGTTGAAATAAATTCTATTATTTACTGCTTTTGGAAATTTTATAAAAATGAAATAAAGCTGAAAATTAAATTTCTCCTGAGCCACTATTGGTAATTAGTTGCCTATTATAAAACTAGGCCATATTGCACTTTTTTCATTTGGTTCTTAAATGCATATGAAGACATTGTGATATCTTAGGTTAAGGATTTCTCAAATAGTTAATTTTTTAAATTAGTGTGGTTGTAGACTGGGAAAAAGGCTAAATGAGATTGTGAAATATCACTGCTTTGGAATTTAAACCAAAGGGCCTATTGTAGTAATTTTTTCACATTTCTTAATGTAGCAGTTAGCACAGTATTTTGGTTCAAACAAGTATCTTCTGATCAGAAACATATTTAGACTTCATTTTAAAGATATTATGTGATACAAAGTTTTGCATTTGGCTGGAGAACTAATTGCAGTGGTTAACTGACCTTGATGTTAAAAATGTATGTTAGCTTTCAATCTAAATATTTGGTTTCATGTTCCATTTACCTCTTCTTTTTTTCCTGTTAGTGATCTTTCCACTAATGTTTTGTAGAGATATTTCTACACATGTGAAAATCACATTTTAACCCCCCCTTTTTTGGTATCAATTTAATGAGTTCATTTTTAGTTTTTTAAAAATAGGACAAGGTTTTAGACTGAACCATTGTAGCAGGTTCGGGTTTTTTTTTCCTAAACTCCTTGGCATTTCCATTTTATATCTGACATTTCAGCTCAAGTATTTTGCAGTCCATATTGGGTACTACTGGACATTAGATTTTCAGTGATTTTTGAGTGCTTCAGTTCAACGAATGCTTGCATTTTCTTATTCTCCTCTGGTTATTTATGAAAAGCATGATAGCTATTTATGAAAGGCAAAATTAATGTAGTGCTCTCTGTTTTTACTGTTGCCCATTTAGCCAATACAAAAATAATATCATGCTATTAGTCATGAAGAAAACGTTTCCTTCAGTTTGCATTGCAGAAGCTATGAATTATTTGAACTGATGCCCAGAATTTAATTTCTTTCCAACTGGTGAAACCTGTCTTCAGTGATAGCTGTATTCATGCTCACATATTATATTTGTTGGTTAGCATATATTGCATAATACTGTATTTTCATGTGTCTGTATAGAAATAACCGTTCTGAAAATGGGTTCTTGAAACTTGAATAGATCTGAATAGTCTGTGCACATGGATCAGCACAGTACTTTGCTGCAGTGGCTCATATGTTCTCTTTGGTCTCCCAATTTGTCTCACAGCTCTCGTGATGTACATAACATTAAGAAAAAGTCTTTGATGAATAGAAGAAAAAATGAGTGTTTCTGTTTATTCTGGACATCTTCACTGCAGTAGCATTAGTTCCTTACTGCTTGTAAAAGCCAGCAAATAGAAAGGATAAAAGGATAAAATAAATCCAAATTTAGGGGTTGAAGTCCATTACAGAAATGCACGACATCAATTTTTCTGAATAATTGCCTTTTCTAGTCTGTTTTGAGAAATATTTATTCCATTCTCATTTTATTAGTGTTTCAGTGCTATCATACCTACCTAAAAACTGTATCACTGCATTAAAAAACCCCTTTAACTTTGTTTCACAGCCCACTAATCCTACACATCTTTGTTTAAAATATGAAGTTGATGGAAAGCAGATACAAGTACCTCCCTCCTCCTTTAGGCATTCAGTAGTTTAAATGGAATATAGACTCATTGCCATTTATGTCCTGGAAAATATATCCTGTCACTGCTCACAACCCTGTGTCTTAGCAACAGTGTTTGAAGAAATAAATACAACAACAACCAAAAACCCACCCCCCAAAAACCAACCCACACAGCAAACGTTTTCCAAACAATATGCTTTATATTCAGTGGTCTACATCCCATACTATATTCAGCAATGACTTGTATGAAAGAAGAAAACTTGTTCTCTGTCTCTTAGTTTCTGTAATGCAGTGAGAGCTTACAGTGAGACTTACTCATTTCTATAGTTTGATGTTGCTGGATGAAAGACATGGAAAAAGGTATGCAGCAGTTAGGAAATGAATTCATATTAATAAAAAAATTGTGTTTGGGGTTTTTTTATTATGTTTAGATTAAAAATGAGAAGAACAGGAATAAAAAAAAAAAAATCACTGGAACATCTCATTGTGAGTCAGTGAAGCCAAAGTTCCTTTCCTCTAGTTACTCAGGCACTAGTAAGGCTGGGACTTCCCAAGGAACTGTAGGGAGTTTATTTTATATTCCTCCTCGTGACGCTGCATGCATATCAGGCGTTGCTTCCTTTTTTTTAGTGGTATGGAACTTCCCTTGATTTCAGTCACTAAGAAAATAAATTCAAAAGAAGTAAAAAAGTATTTCAGATCTTGCTATGAGTATTATGCAGTAACACAGCACCGTCTGGCACTAATTATTGTCATGTGAAATACTGCGTTAAAAGAATAATCACAGAATCACGGATATGCTGAGTTGGAAGGGATCCACAAGGGTCACTGAGTCCGACTCCTGGCCCTGCACAGGTCATCCCCGAGAGTCACACCGTGTGCCTGAGAGCATTGTCCAAATACTGCTTGAACTCTGTCAGGCTGTGCTGTGACCACTGCCCTGGGGAGTTGTTCCAGTGCCTGACCACCCTCTGGGGGAAGAACCTTCTGATATCCAACCTGAACCTCCCCTGGTTCAGCTTCAGGCCATTCCCTCGGGTCCTGTCACTGTCACCACAGAGCAGAGATCAGTGCCTGCCCCTCCCCTTCCCCTCTCAAGGAAGCTGTAACTGCAATGAGGTGTCCCCTCCATCTCCTCCAGGCAGAACAGTCCGAGTGACCTCAGCTGCTCCTCATACAGCTTCTCCTCAAGACCCTTCATCATCTTCATTACCCTCCTTTGGAGTCTTTCTAATAGTTTAATATCTTTCTTATATTGCAGTATATGATAAGGTAGGAAGTCAGACAGAAAAAAGATGATTCTGATCTCTTGAAGAGTGGCTTGAGAGAAATGACTGTGACAGACATATTTCTTGCAATGTTTATTGGTCTCTGCCAGATGTTGCAATGTGTCTCCCATCTTCCCCTTTATTCAGCCATTTGGCTGCACTTTGCATTTCTTTTTACAAATAGTAATTTGGACATAATTTTAATGGGATGTTTCTCCTTCCGAGATTTTATTACTTTTAATCATCCTCTACTCTCTGTCTCACACAATACTTTAGGATTAATCACCTAAATCTGTGACCTTGATTATCTGAAGTTTCTTGGTTTTTGAAAAATTAGTAATGACTACTTTTTTTTTCTATCTGGTAACAAGAGACTTAAATTTTCCCAGATCTAGCAATGTCAGGCAGATGTCACCTGCAAAATTAGTTAGGTAAAATCAAAATTCAAGTAAGTAGTCTATGACAGATTGACTTTCTATACAGATAAAATTTACATGAGGTACATTGATGAGTGAATAAGAACCTCATCAAAGTCTTATCTATGCCAAAATATGGTTATCACTTATGTATTTACTTATAACTTTTAACTGTCTTCTGTTGCCACTGGCTGGTACATTGCTCTGTGTAAGAGAAGGAAGATGCCATTTACTGGAGGTGAGCTTCCTAGGACAGTTGACAAGGGCAGTTCAGTGTCCTCAGTGGGTCCCACAAGAACAACTCTCCTTCAATTAGCCACTCAACAGCATTTGGTTTGATCCTTATTCCATGAATTTTTTTTTTCACTGATTTTAATTCTAAACTGTGACAAATTGTAACTACACTGAACAAAATATTTTGAAGACGTCTGAATTCTGATTTTGCTCCATTTCTTTCTGGAGTACCATAAATGTAAACAGATTTGCTCTATGATAAATTTGGGGACAAGTTGTGTAATTTAAAAACTGAGAGTAAGCAACTTTTCTAATTCTTCCTTTCTAATTTCTTTGTCAAGCTTCAGATAGTTTCCACTTTATAAAGGGTATCCTTTCAGGTATAATTTCCTTTTATGGAGATTGCTGCTTTTTCACTTGTTCTCAATGCAGTTCACACTCATGTCACTCATGAGCTCAATTTTTAAAAAATTAAATAAATTGGAAGACTGATACAGATTTAGAAGGCATAGTAATAACTTGGTGGATGAAAAGATCTACATCATGGTTTTATTATGAGATTCAGTATTAGATTGTAACATTTCCATGAAATTATGAAAATAATTAATGTTGCTGAGGCATTATTTGTTATCACTAAACAAAGAGCATATAAAGCATTTGGGGTATTGGGATCATTTATGGTGTTAAGGATAGCTTATACAGAAGATGTAAGTTGACTTTTAAATTTTTTTGTCTTTTCCCCAGTGGAAATTATTTGGTCCTAAAGCAAATTAAAAAATATTTGCTTCTGAAATGAGCAACTCAGCTTAATTGACTAAAACCAATGAAAATGAGCATTCCAAGAAATGTAAAGAGAGACAGGGAATGATTCTTCCCACTATAAAATATCCATGTTTGATTTCTAGGGGTATTACTGTATGAACTTCCTCCTCTTTTGGCAAAGGAAAAAATTGTCTTGCCAAGTCTAAAATGCCTGTTGAGATTTCAGGGCTTGCATATGACTCAAAAAAAAAAAAAAAAAAAAAAAAAAAAAAAAAAAAGGAATCTCTAGCACAAGTAATTTTGGAATGTTGAAGATGGGAGTAGTCTTAAAGCTGTGGGTTGTATGTAGTTGATTTGGCTTGTTTTCGTGTTTGTGTCACTGCTTATTAGGTTTATTGTGCTTATGTGGGAGTAAATCTGTTAGTGTAGTTTATAAACCCTATAACTTCAGAGAGGTGATTTTTTTTTAGAGTGTATTGTTGTCTTTATACTGAGTTTGTTTATGTTCTCTTAATAGTAACAAGTGTCCCTATAGGAAAGGTAGAATTATGCCTGGGAGAGAATGAAAAGTAATAAATTGGTGCTAATAATGAACCAGAATATAAACTGGGAGCCTGGTCTCCTTCTGTAAGCATATGGTTTCTTGATCAAAAATTAGCAGCCATATTATCTAGTGGAACTGTTATGCTAGACAGAATTTTTAAGTTTTAAAATTGCATTTTAATAAATATGTCCAATGATCTGTTTGCATGTATGGATACTGTTTGACAAGCAGGTAACTGCATTTAGTGTTTCACTAGAAAAAATGAAATCATCATTTATTGTCAATGTATGACTGGTAATTTCATACTGAAAAGGCCCACAGATTTAGTGTGCTTCATTTTCTTGACTGAATACATGAATAAATATGTATATAAAGAAAGCTTATATGTAAGATAAAATGAGCTACTTCCAGAAGTTCAAAAAATTTTGGAAGCTAGATGCAGGTATCTATTACCTTCTTAGTTTAGAATTTTTCGAACTTTGGTGAGCATGTTGCATTTGTTTCATTTTTAAACAGCAGTTTGATTTTTAAGTCATATTTATGGTTGACTGTTGAACCAAGTATATAGGATTTATGCTTCCAAGGATTGTATTGGGTTTTATTTAGCACACATAGTTTCATGAATCAAATATTTGGTTTTCTCTCAATGTTAGCATTCAGGTCTGTTTTCACTGAGACTTCTACATATAGTGTTTAGAAGTACTGTTGACTGTCTGATAAAAGCAAAACATAGTCGGTAGATTAGAGTTCACAGTGTTTCATTTTTCATACTCTCTGTCAGAGCAGTTACAATTTACTCTTTGTCCCCTTAAAAACATAACAGAAAATCTGGAAAGGGTTTTTCTTTTCTGTAACAATATTAAATGTTGTATTTGTTGTTTTCAGTTTCTTGATATTATTGTGACTAGCTCTTTGAGCAATGTAGTATTCATTTTTCCCACTTACCATTTAAAATTAGAGAACACAGGTGGCTAATATCTCTCAATATTAATCTTTGAGTGTTCTTATCTTCAGAAATAATTAGTTCTATTGAAATATTATTCCAACTAAAAAACAGTAAATACTTTACCATAGTGGAATATTTGTGTAAAATGAATGACCCCCAGTGGTCATGTTGTAGATTACCCTCTGTCTTTTACCACTTTTCCTAACGTAATAGAAATGGAATTATTTTAAATAGGATAGCTTTGATAAATGATTTTTATACTAAAGAATTACTTTCAATATGAAATTGCAACAGTCTGTTGTGAAATATGTATTTTAACAGCTGAGGAGAACTGCTACATTCAGAAGATAATGAGAAAACAACTCTAGCTGAAAATTGTTCAGATCAGACCCACGTGTACAAAAGCAAGATCTGCACTCAGCTATATTTAGGCTGTTCTTTTAATGCAAAATGAAATGTCATCAGGAGGACTTTGTAGTAATAGACAAATAATTTTGGTATCTGCTTATCATAACTAAGTGTTAATGTTTTGCATTCCAAGATATTATTCCCTTAATTAGTTATCTATATTAATCACAGACACAGAACCAAGAATTTCATCTGCAGAAGTCCTTCCAGTAATACAAAAGAAATATTTTGTGTTTCTGATTTTATTCTGATCAATAGGATCTGAAGATTATTCGCCCTTTAGAGGCTCCAGTGCTGTATAACTACATAAGCAGATCTTTGCTGAGTAGAGATTTTTTTTTCCCCCCTATAGCAAGTTTATTTAATAGTCTTTAATATCTATATATGTTATTATACTTAAAGTGTCCTTTTTTGAAGTACAAAATATATATTAGTGGTTCTATTTTTTTTTCCATTTGGGATTTATGTTAAACTAAGACTTTCAGCATATAATACATACTCTCTTTTCTCTAGATTTGAGTGGATGCATATGAATGTATGTATTTAAAACCTTATGCATTCTGTAGGTAGTCACTGAACATGAGTAAAGCAGAGAAGATTCACAGCTACTCAGCTCTAAATCTGATTCAGACTTCGATCAAAAAGAATGATGAGACTCTTTAGGGTGATAACTTGCCCTCCTTTTTCAGATATTAATGAGCCCCATTTGTACTGAATTTCAATTCACATCAGTGCTGAAAGTAGCAATAAAAAAGAATTGCAGGTGAGAAATACAATTTTAAGCAGCAAATCAGATTCTTTAGCAAACCCAGGCTTAGTTTCTGATAAAAATGGAAGTGTCATTCATTGCTGCATTTTGCACACTGTCCTTAGGCTGCTTACTCCCACTCATGCCAGCTGCCAGATCTTTTCCAACCCCCACTCAGCCTCTGATGTAGGATTTACATCAAATGCTAATGGAATGAAATAAACTCTATCTGGACCTCAGGGTGAGTCAGGAGACTTACATCTGTTAACACAGAGGGAGACCACCTGAACTTGTGGAGTCTGAAACTGATCTCGAGCACCATTGGGAAGGAATCATGATGTAAACATTACATGATCATTATGTAACTCATAAGGGATTCTCTAACATAAATTCAGTCAGTTCAAAGGCAGTAATGTAGAAGCACATTGTAAACAGAAATAAATTCTTTAAATCCATGTGTCTGAAAATACATTGTAAGGAGAGGTGAAGATTGAATGGAAAGATCAACAGAAACGTGGTAGATGCAAAGAAACAAGCTAAGCCTTAACATTTCTGTATCAGAAATGCAAAGATATTCAGAGGCCCACATAAACAGAGGGAGGACGAGCAGCAGTTCAGGCCATCCTATTCAGGCAAATACAGACATCCACAGACCACAAAGTAAGAGAAGAAAAGGTATTTTAAAACGGGGTGCATATATAATATTAATCACACAGTTTAAGAGGATTAAGTGGTATATTGCCTGTTGATTCATGTATTGCCAGTAGTGTGAGAAAGGAAACATTATAGCTCTTTGCACTACTCCAGAAAAGAATAGCAACTCCTCCTCACCAGTTCTTTGTTTACAACTTGAAACTTGTTATTATGACAGGTTAGTAAATCAGTGTTAACTTGACATGCTGATACATAAAGTGAGTTCACTAGGTACATTTATTTATACTCTTTCAAGAAGAATATTTTCTGTCATACAATTTCAGTATTTATTATAGTTACCACAGTTCTCTGGAGTCCTTTGACTTCAGGACTTAGAGACACGATAATATAGATATGCTGTACCTGTCCTGTACATTAAGGCAATAGAGTACTTAGCTCAATCTAACAACCAATTAGTTTTCCTAAACTCTATGAATAGAGAAAAGAGCTTTTCAAGAAGTTAGAGCTATGGTTTACCTCAACAGGGATTTAGAAATAATTTTTAAAAGTATTTTCCTAAAGTTACAGTGATAAAGTATGTAACGCAACATTTTTGGGCTCTTCCTGGTCAACTGACCACTGCATAAAGCAAAAATCTATGCTACTTATTTTCCTAACCCAAGTGAATTTAAACAGAGCTGAAGTTAATCAGTTTTTGATCTAAAAAACTTTTAAATTATTGTCTTCAGAGCTACCCTCATCTTTACTAAACTGAATTTCCAGTATAGCAAAACTGCACAAAACTCATCTATGTTTTTGTAGCATCAGCAGAAAAAAAAAGTCTTGCTGGACCTACAGTGTTTACACAAGCTTTGATAAGTGAGCTGTGGTAATTTTCTTTTACTACCCAGAGTTGTTACGATGTCTCTTGGGGCTACTTAGTGCACCACAGCATGCTGCTGCTGCTATAGAAATGCTGAATACATATTTATAGAAGTGCAGCAATAATTTGTCATCTTCATAGATCTCAATACATATGCTTGATTGATTTGGAGCATCCAGATCCAGGCTGTGATTATGGCACATCTTTAGTTCTTGGAGTGCTCTGTGCTCTAGCCAAAATCATGGAATGTGACATCAGGCGGGGTAGGATTAATGGCAACCCAAAGGAAAGAGATTGTGCTAGGAAAACATCAAAAGGAGTGGCAAAACTCTGATCTTTAGTCTTTATAAACTAGGAGTTTTCAGACACTAAGAATCAGTAGGTATTTTAGAGGAACATTTTGTTCCATGTTTTGAAAAAGATGTGGGTTTTTTTCCCAGGTGATAGATAATATGAAACAAAACCTCCCAAAATGCAGGTTATTGGGAATTTAACCTTTACAGGTATAATACAGAGGCTGGTTGTTATAAACTGTTTTGCTGAATTATTTAGTTCATTGATTTCTTTGTTTTTCACAAGGTCTTTGCACAAGATTTGCAGGAGTACACGATAGCTTCCTTAGCTGGTAGTTTGCATTAAGTATAAGGTTAGACCTTCTAAAACATGATTTAGAAAAAGAATTAACTGACAGCTTGTGAAGAGAATGGGCAGCTATTAAAAAAGTTGATTTAGTTTTGGTCTTACATGACATTGATGGTACTTAACCTTTGAATTCCTTTGAGGTTTTAGGTCAAAAACCAATTGAATTTCATGGTAGTTTTTTTTTTCCCCCTAAGCTGTCAAACTGCTACAAGAATTTGCAGGGGTTTGCAGTTCAAATTATTAAGTTATGTTCTCACATTTCAATAAACGTTACATTTCTTACCTGAAGAAGATCCCATCTTTAACTTTACTTCTTTTTCACATGATAGGCCTTGTTACCTTCAAAAAAACGTAGTAAGTAATGCATAATTTTCTCTTTCTTCGTTAGTATTACAAAAATTTACGATGACAGTGAGGGGGGAAAAAAGCTCTAACAGAAATGCACTGTTTTTCTTTTGGGTTTTTCCAGTTTTCAGGTGCATCCTAATATCTTGGGCTCCATCTTTTGTAACAGGAAAAGGGAAAGAAAAATGGTAAAAAGAACTGAGAAATCAGATAAAATCCTTGTTCTTAAGGATCTGCTTAAATCAGGGTGCATTATAGGAGAAGCAGGCTGTAGTGGCCAAGGTTGGATATCAGATGGCCCAAAATGTCCAACAGCTCCCAGTGTTTTCCAGTAAAGTGTTTTCCTTATCACTGGCTTTCTGAGACTGCCTCACTGATCTTAAGTTCTGACCTTTCTTCTGGTTTTCCCAGCTTTTCCTACGGTTCCCTAGTACTTCCCACATGAAGGAAAGTGATCCGTTTCTCCGAATTGAGTTTAATTTGAAGCTGTCTGGAGCTTTGTGAGGAAATGTTTGAAGCAGTCAAAAGATATTTAATTGGTGACTAGAATGCATGCATGCATGAGTAATCAAATTAGTTCTGTAAAGCTTTTTCTAATACTGGAGAATATTTGCCATTTCAGAGTAAAAGAAAATTGGTTCTAGACAAAAGCTTTGATGTGGTCACTTGCAAGAAGAATGGGAACCTTAAGTGAACCCTGGTACATGTGTGTGACTCAGGCTTTAAAGCAATTCAGTAAAAACATGTAATCACTTTGGCAGATGCAGTTTCAGTGGTGTCATGAGTAACAGGAATAGAAGCTAAATTCTTCAGAGCTGTAAGACCTTAAAGTTCATGCTGATGCTTTTTATCTCTCCCTTTCTAATATAAGCAGTGTAACAATATAGCTGGGAATCAAATCTGCTGTACTTAGGTGCTTTTTACAAGACTTTTTATAGCAGCTGACAGCATAGGAAATTATTTATATATATATATATATATATATATGTATTTAGTGAACAGATTCATACTGAGAGCATGGTACTGTAGATCTGCCTGCTGGCTAAAGTAATGGTGTGAGTTCTTTTTATTTTTTAATGTTATTTTACAGGCTGTGTATTTTTGAGTGTTCTTCTGCTTATAATGCCTCTTGTTCTTTCCAAAATGGTAGGTGTCTAAATCTGAGCTAAATGGGCCTTTTTTCAAAAGCATTTGATAGCATTATTTTTACATATACAAGGGATATGTTTTTGCCTTGAAGTAACTTGCAGGTTAATTGAATTGTAGGGTTCTGCAATCTCATCCAATATGTTAAAAAAAAAAAAACCCAAAACAACAAAAACCTAAAAAAAAATTTGTGTTTTCTTAGAATTCTTGTTCTTGCTTTACTGCTTTAAGCAATACTGATGGAAACATGACTCTCTCAAACTGCACATTCCTGAATCGTTGAACATGGCAATTGTTTCCTTAAGTCGTTTTCTTTGTGCAATGTCATGTAAAGTTTACACTTGTATGTAAAGTGTATATAGTTTAAAATAAGAACATAATATCTGTTTTTCAGCAGTTCATAATAATGGTCATCAATAATTTTGAGACAGAAAACTCTTTGTTTAGATAAGTACTTGTGAAAAAGCTACCTTTTTAAAAAAAAGCGCTGTTCTTCAGTTTCTCAGAACTGCTTGTTTGCTTTTGATAAATTATATCAGAACATTGGCAAGTAATTAATTTGTGTAGCACACTGTAAACTAGAGTTTATTTGTGAATTGTTCCATTTGGCTGATATAGCCTCTAAAATTTTTATCTTTTCATTGTGTTGGAGAGTGGAATGAGTCCGATGTGGGGGAATAGTAGATAATTTTGCTCTAGTAAGAAATATTTTTTTTCAAATATGAATAGAGTACTGCTTCTTTTCTGAGAAGAAAAGAGAGCTGACCATATCAGTTGTTTTGAATGCAACTGACCAGATAGCTGTGTACATTTCTATTCATAATAGGATTAGATAACATAATTGTTTAAATGAAACAGAATTTCCGTGCATTTGATATCCATTTGGGCAGGGCATACAGCTGTTTCCATTCTGAAAACACACACTATCTTGAAGTTCAGCATTTCAGATCTGGAAACCATGCTGGAACATTTTCTTGTACATGTGCAAGTGCTATAGTGTAGCACATAGTGGATTTCACAGTTTGCCATCAGCCTCAGTAGTTTAATGTTAACACTGTAGTTAAACTGCCAAAGAGTCTAGCCAGGGATATGAGAGATCACCTTCTCCAGCTGCCAGAGAATTGTGATCTGTTCGTGGGCAGGAAGGAAGGAACAGTGGTCAGTTTCAGGGGCTTTTTTCTGTCCCTCTAGTTGTTTTTCCCTTTTTCAATCAAATCCCTTTGCAAAAGCAAGTTGCATCAGCTAGTTTTAAAAGAGAACACTGAGGCAAACTTAAAAAGCAACCAGTGCACTTAGCAGTGTCTGAATGGCTATAATGGGCCTGCCTGCATAATATGCATACTATATATCTTTGGAAGGAAATGTATGAACTGAGCCACACATGCATTGGCCCTTCCTGACGCATTACATGCGATGATATCTGTTGACAAAGTATTGTTAGCAGCAGAGATCAGAAAGACATGGCATGTGAAGTCAATTGTAGCTGCCAACAGCTCAGATTGTATTACATGGTAGACTTGGAAATCTCTATTAGGCTCTGTAGAGTGTCAACATATAGGTAACTTGACAAGGTTGACGGAGGGTTTTGTGTGTAGAGTCTAAGGATTTTCAGCCCCTGAATTAAGGGCAGATGTTTTACAGTGAGAACTTCAAGGCTTTGGATTTAGAGCAAAACAGTTTACTGTAATAACAGTGATGTGACTCCTCTCATTCTTAGGGAAGCTTTCAGGCTTCCCATTAGCTCACTGGCTGGCACCAAGAGCATTATTATAGAGAACTCAGTTATTCCACTTACAGCAAGCTGTCATTGTGATGTAATACCATGCTAGCACGCAATCCTAATATGTAAAATGTTAGTGGGGGAAAAGTTGACAGAAGAGATGCCCCAAACATTGGCTGATCTCTTTGTAACTGATTTCTGCTAACAGATGTTGATGATAAAGTGTTTGACTCTAGAAGCAGGACTGTGCTACTAAAAATGAGTAGTTAAAAGTCAGACTACTTTGTAGGCTTAAAGGTGTTTCAGGAAACGTAGCCAAAAGGTTGGTTTGCATAGGTCTCATTCCAATGCTTGCTATTTAAAGGTTAACCTACATAAGAGTCTATCAAGACTAACAAACTAAGATGATAATTTAAAAAAAACAAACAAACCAAACAAAACAACTAAAAATCTGTATGCTTTCCTGAAATTTGGTGTTAAATTTTAATTTTCCTAAATTTGACACTAGTATTTAAATCTGTAGAACCAGCATTGTTATGAAATAATTGTTATTTTCTTTATATCAAGCAAGCAGTGGACCTATGAACTTTGGTCAGTGTTCTCCTAAGAAAACCATGGCAATCAGTTCTGTAAACTGAGTTCAGAATATCTTGTTCCTAAATATATTCATGTTGTTTTTGTCTGTTATCAAAGTACCATTTAGAACTTTACCTGTACTTTCCTTTCTTTCATATTATTGTTGTCTTTTAATTTTGGGATACTCTTTGCTAGTATTTGTTCAACTATGTTTTGCAAAAATGCACTCATGTCTAAACTACAGGAGAATCACATTGCTGTATTCGTGGATTTCCTCTGGAATAGAGCAAGGTAACTTTTTATTGCAGGATGGATCAGGAAAGTGTAATCCCACTGTTGTATTCATTGTTATATGTGGTAACAACAGCTGTATGTTTGTCAGTGCCTTCAGAATGCACAGGACATATTATAGGAATGGCATTATCTAAATGTTACATGTTTTTGTAATCACTATATTTTTTAAAGGAAAATAACATTAGATAGTGATCACAAAATAAAATAACACAGATAAATGCTCATATTACGTTTGTTCCACCTCATTTATGTATTAAGTGGAAGAGCCATAATGTTATGTTTTTGTTGTCCTTTTTTTCACTGCTTAAAGCCCTGTAAATTAATTTTTAGTGTGGAAGTCTTAGAGCACTAGAGAGCACTTACTGGGGAGGAGAGATTAAGAAATCAATTCCACGAATAATACTTTGCAGCATTTACTTAAAAGTAAAAGCTGCTATTTTTAATCTTGCAGCTCCTGGCCAATTTTCTACACATAAGCCTGTGACAATATTTCCATCAAAAATATCCCTTTGCCTCTCAGCCATTAAAATTTTCCACAGGGTTAAATATTCACTTGGCACGTTTGGGCCTAGGAGAAATTTCTGGCACCCGCAGGCCTTGCTGGCCCTGCCAGGCTGCCCAGGAGCCTCCTCTGCTGCAGAGGGGCTGCCCCAGCCCCAGCTTTAGCTGTGACCTCCGGGGTGCCCCAGACCTCCCTCCTGCCTTGCCCTTCCCCTGAGGATCAGAACCCATTGCTGGCAGTGCTGGCAGCGGTGGCTGAGCCTTATGGTGGCAGGTGGCCAGGTCTGTGTGTGGCCACCTTGGGCTGCTCTTCCCCCGTCCTGGCTGTTCCCCCATATCGGGGTGCAATGGTGCTCCTGGGGCGCCACCAGGCCCTCGGTGCCCTGGCCTGGCACTGAGCACTGTTAGAGCGAACCGTCCCTTTGTCCATCTTGGTGTGACACGGCAGGGACACAGCCACGCAATGTGTCACTTCTCAGTGGTAGTGAAAATAAATAAAATAAAACTTAGATTAAATTCCCCGAGAGCTTGGCAACAATTTCCAGTCATCTTAGCTGAGAGAGGTGAAGAAAAAAATGAGCTTCTGTTTCAAAATCTGGTGATCAGTTTAAAGCTGAACTTGTGAAGAGGCACCAGAGTGCTCTGCCTGAAACTTGTTAGAAAATCTGTGGAGCCTTGATTGCAGAAAGCAGTTAAAAATGAGCTTTGGGAATATTCACAGATCAAGGAGATCTTAAAATAATTGCTTTATTTGAAACAGTTAATCCAAACTTTATGTTAACTTGTATAATCTATCTTCCTTTCCAGTTTGCTCTTTATTTTTTCTTTTAGTATATCTTGAAGTTGTAGGTAAAACTTTTAAGTAAAGGCAGTGCCTTTATGTGGTCTACCAACCATGCACAGAATTGTGTTGTTTTTTTATCCTCACAATTCTCCCTAGTAATGTTTACCACATTATTACATACATGTACTATCCTATGTCATAATAATGTGATTTCATGCAAATAGAACACCTGCTGATATATAATAATTCAAACTTTCACCACAATGCCATGTAGTTACATTAATTCTACGAATAAACTGTTGTCTACTTCAATTTTGTTCAGCGCTAAGACAATGTTTATATTGAAAAAGCTGAGCTTGTGACCTTGGGAAATTGAGGACTTGGACACCAAAAGATAGAAAGGTTTACATGTAACCCCAAAGTTTTCTAGGTAATTTGGGGAGAGAACTAATAGTTTTTCTTCTGTGCTGTATTTATGTTACTCTAAACACTGTAAATCCAAGGTTCTAGTTAATTTTCTTTTGGGTAAATGGAGGGTAATATACAGAATATGAGATGAGCTTAGGGTAAGATAAATAACAAATGGAAGGAAAACCCCCACCAAACAGCCCCAGACTGATAAACTCAATTTTAAAGCTGGAGGAAAGACGCACAGGGAGAATGGTTTGGGGCAAGTAGAACCCAATTTGCTTTTTAATTGTTTGCTTTACCTACAGAGTCAGTGCTCCATTTCAGTGTTTCATATCAGTATATTCTTCCTTTGTTTGCTTAGTACTCAGCAAGCTCAAGTGCATTATCCCTGGTGATTTCATCTGTCCTATGGCAGAACTGAGTTTTGGTTGAATATTGTAGCTGAGATATTTCTTTGTAGTTCAGATTTTGATCATATGAGTGTAAGAAAAGTTTTTTAATTACAAACATAGGAAATGTAATTTTTTGTAAGATAATAGCAAAAACCAGCAGCAGTAGTGTGAGCTAATTTGTCCTGAAGGTGTTTGGAAAAACAATCTCAGATAGAAAAGACAGTAGATTTTTCAGTATCCATGCATCATGTTAATCATTCCAGTAACAGTTGGTGTGATTACAAAATGTATTTAATGGATTTTAAGATCATTGTTGTTGTTGTTACTGGTAAGCCTGAGTCTTACCAGTAACATCTTAACCTTTAGAATTTCCCCGTAATTTGTGCTACATAAAAAATGAGAAAGCAATCTCTTCTCTACTAAACCTGAAAGAGAATAAAACAGTATATAGGTGTACAGAACAGAAAGACAAACGTTAAAAAATTGAAAGAAATAGCATGTCTCTTCACTACTTCCCCAAGTGATGTGATTATGGGACCCATAATAAATAAATTAAGCTCACTAAACTTACTCATTTTGGGCAATATTCCACACCTTTTTTTGGATCAAGAGCTCTAGCTTAACAGGTAATAATTATTGTTGTACTTGGAAGATCTCTCAAAATATTTGGGACTCCCACAATTTTCTGTCATTTTTTTGGCAGCTGCTTACAATCTCTTGAACAGATGCTGTTAGCTCAGGAATTTCTGGCTGATTTTCCTGTGAGATTACAGTTGCAGCTCCAGCTGGTAATTGTGGGTTGCAGGTCTCACCTTCCACCAAGTGAAGTTTGTGTTCTCAGGCTGTGTATTTCCTGACAGAAGCTTGCTCAGTTTCCTTTTTTTGTGCAGAAGGGAAAGGCAAATTGGATTTTGGCAGGAGGACAATTGGGGTTATCACTCGCGAAGGGCACCATCAAACAGTGGTGTGATATCACAAGTCACCTCTCCCCAAAACTGAGCTAGTATTTGCTAGTAGACTTGGTTTGTTATTCCCTTTGCTCTTTCATTAAATTCTGCAAATGCTTGGGTTGGAAAGGACAAATGAACAGGGTAGAAAAAGATAGTATGCAGGACTTAAATTGACAAAAGCATGAATGCCAGTTTTGGAATAAGAATTTTGCAGGCATATTAATGAGGATCACCCTCTGATTTTCAAGGGAATCCTCTGGTGGTGCTTTTGCTCTGCATTTGCTGTGCCTTCAGCTGCCAGAACTGACCTTCGCACTCAAATGAAAACTAACATAAAGAAATAGTGATAATTAATTACTTTAGATGATAATACATAAAAATTCCCTGGCATTCATAGTAATTTTATATGTGCAAGAAAAGGAATTAAAAAAGAGATTTTCATTGGTCCATATGAGCCTAAGATTCTTATTAAGAAGGTGAGCCCATTAATAGTAAATTCTTCCTAGGCAATTTGACTATGAAGAAATTGTGCCAGCTGGGCACATATGTGGCCATGTGACTGGTAACTTCAAAGGGATCTCCTTTTAGTAATAACAGGTGTAGAAATTCCTGTGATGCAGGTATGATGGGAAAATGGGCACTACAAGTTGCGAGTAAAGCAAAGACAGGATAGTTATGATGTCCACTAACTCTGTGCACATTTTTCTGTAAGCAGTTATTGCTAAAAACACCCCAGTTTCCATTTCAATTTTCAAGAGGTTAATAGATAATAGTATCTGCCAATTGATCAGTGAATAATGAGATCCTTTGGGTTCACATAAGTGAAATATGAAGAATAGATGTTCTAAATCTCTTTTCTCCATACACAACACCATATTTTTCCAAGATTTTTGTCTTGGTAAGTGCAAAGTAGGCGGAACTGAATCCCAGTGAGTTTATAGTATGACATTAGGAGTCTTGCTTTTTTCTATCTGTGTTAAGCGTTAGTCCTTTAATGTGCAGCTTGTAGAAAGTACTTGGTTGCAATGAGAAATCTGAGAATTTTTTCTCAGGTTGTTCAGATGTTGTATGTGTTATATGTGAACAAATTTGCAAAGCCGTAACAGATAAGTGTGTTGTTCTGGGAGTTGGCACAAGAACTATGGTTTTCTCTGCCAACCAAGCACTAGCATGGTTGCTTAGTACTCATTTAAAACAATAATGTCCCAATATTTTGGGAGTGGGAGGAGTCATGTTGTGAGGTGGAAATACAAACAAATTTACCGGCAGATTGATCTAAAGCATCTTTCTCTACATAGAGGTGTTAACTCACGAAATTTTTAATTGGTGCCGTAAATGGCATTTAAGCACATTTATACTGTATTTAAAAAAATTACAATGTTTAACATGGCTGAGCCCCTCTTAACACTTAAATGTTAGACCTACCCTGTAGCTATTATGGAGCCAGTGAATTGCAAGAGAAGATTGCTTAAATTATAAAAATACTGTATGCAGTGCTTATATTGAATGTCAAATAAATGTATTCTGATCACACAGAGCATTAAACGTATTTACTCCCTTCCCCTCCCAATTTATGAAGCTGAGTTTCAAAAGAACTTTTTGAGAATCAGTAAATTTACCCATCTATAAAGCTGAGTGTGACAAGGATATAATATATTAACAAGGATGCTTTCAGTGTATCTTCCTTTATTCTATTTGCTCTAGAAAAATTCTCTGAGCAGTTGTGAGGAAGGCAGAGAAATTATTAAAACACTTTTATTTGAGACTTCATATATTTAATGGACTGGTTTTCTTTGCAGATACATAGAGCTGTGTAGGTATATTTTTCAACTTTCAGTCGGTAGAGTTTCTTCATGTTTTTCTTCTTCATAAAAAGGCTCCCCTACACCCCCAACTCCCCCTCCTGCCCAAACCCCCATGGCCTTACCATGGGATTTTGCACACTGCATTAGTTAGTGGGATTAAGATGGTGGAGCGAATGCCTGCTGTCATCATGGAAATCAGGCAAAATTCCCTTTTAATTATTTTGTAAAGCTGGTTGAAGACTGTTAGTATCTATCCTTATAAATCTTGTCTTTCTCAAATGTTTGCTGAAAAGTCAGGGGACCATTTACAAAACACAAAGCAAAGTCTGCACCAACTGCTAGGAATTATTTTGTCTCATTGATGTTTACTATTGAGAAGGACAAGCTCTATTAAAAGAATTGTTGAAATTATTGTTCTTAGTATTTGTTCTTGGTTATCATAATTAATAGAGCTGTCAAGCACAAAACATTTCACATTGTAGGCAAAGCCTGTGCTTGTCAGCTAAATAATCTATCAGTAAATTGAACCCAAGGTGCTGGGTTAGGATGATGCCAGCCAGTGGTACAACAACAAACAGAATACTGACAGCCTTTTTGAAGTTTTGTATCAAAGCTCAGTAATGCCTGATATGTCATTGAGTTTGATTAATACACCAGAAAGGAGTTTTCTGACTCTTTTTGCTACTTATATAAAACTTGGGTTTATGGAGAAAGAGAATTTCTACATGTAAGTCTCTAACATCAAAAAGTGAATTGGAATTCTTTTATATTGATGAAGAGTGTCGCTACCAGTTTTATCAGGTTTGGAGAGACAGGAATGAACCTGCCTGTGCAGATTAATCAGTGGAATAACCTCTCAGGCAGGAGGTAAATGAAAATAAATTACTTGCCTGCATGGGATCTAAGTCTGTGGAGACTGCTCTAATATCATGTGTGCCTCACTCAAAGGCTGGTGCCTTATGAACATTTTGAGCCTTCCTCTTTTCTGTACACTAACAAAAAAGACCCCTCACCCACAAGGCTGAGTGCCTAGAGGAAGAACTGAGCAGAAAATCAAGTCTGAAATTTTAGTAAGCAACCAGACAGCTACAGGTTAGTGGTAAAATACCACAGAAATGGGAGGGGAGGAATGGAGTACAGTTGGCAGGGTGACAACATTTATTTAAAGACAGATTTTTCATTCTCTGAGTTTCAGATCTAAAAATTGGCAGACTTTACACCGAAGATTGCTTTTTCTCAACATTTTGAAAAGCAGTCTTTGGAGTTATATACTTTTTGGCATTCTCAGAGTTACATACTTTTTGGCATTCTGTACCAAGTAGGTGATACAGTATGAAGAAAAGTCTGTGAAGTGCATACAAATGCATATTTAGTACTTAAAAAACTTCTTGCGAAGGAACAGTTGCATAGAAACAAAATTATCCAAGCAAACATTTCCATGCAATCAAATGTGGTAACGCACAATGAAAATAGACCCCAGCATGGCAGCAAGCCTGCTAACCAAATTAAAATTCTGGGCATTAACTTCACGGTATGTGGCTGTAAGATTCCATGCAGGTGCATAGCTGTTTATTTAAATCTTTGTCCTAATCATAATAAACTATTGAAAAGATATTTTAGTAGAGGAGGAGGGGGATTCAATGGTGGTTTATTAAAATAAACAAAGTAAAACCTATTTCTCTTTCAAACTACTGATTTGGGTGAAGAACTACAGCCCATAACCAAAAGAAAAACAGCAGGTGGGAACGTGGAGTTGGGAAATGCCAACTGCTGGTACCACCATCCTGATATGTTGATCAGGATATCAGTTTCACAAGACAAGTATTGAAAAGTGTAATCATAGCTCAAGCAGGACTATTAATAGACAGATATCCCCCCTCTGTACCTCTGCACTTCCTAAATAGTTGCTTTGCTGCAGGGAACAAGGGAGGTATTACGCTTGCAGTAGCATGGTGTCACAGCGGAGAGTATGACACAGGCTGAGTAGGGTCTATGTGACAAAACAAAGAATCGACTTCTCTTCCATTTAGAGGGAGGTATGAAACCAGTCTATCCACTACTCTCATCATTCCTTGAAAGTACTGTGAGGAGTAGGAAGGGATCTTTGGTACTGCACTCGTTTGCTTGGGTTCATCTTTTACCTCTTCTGACTTGATAGCTTATGCACTCTCGAGCGTTTTAGTTTGAGTGATGGTCAAAGCAGCCTTGTCCTGGAGAGAGAGCAGAATTGTCTCATTTCCTCACTGTCAGCACTGCTATCTGAATACAACTAGTAGTTCTATGAAGTTCATATGCAACTAGGTCTTTATTCCCAAGAGATACAAGGAAGCTAGTGTTCCTGCTGGGAATTTGTCAAACAGTTTGTTGGCTGAAACACATATGAGATGGGAAGGAACCAAAGGGTGTGGGGATTGTGGCAATGAATGTTCGATAGGATTTGGGTGTGTCCTCAGTGCCTTGGTTTTAAGTTCTTCTAAACCTTGTTGTTCACTTTCATGTTTGTTCTTAGAAATGAAAGTCATGTTAAATTGAAGAGTCATCTAAGAATAAGGTATGCCTTATATTTGTTCCTCTATAGGACTTGGTCAGCCAGCCTTATCTATTTGTAAGTGGCAGAGAAGATATCAGAGGAACGAATTTAAGCTTCATAGGAAATGTTTAAACCATCTGGAAAGATGCTTCAAGTACATTTCCCCATGCTATCACCAAGGGCAGATTTTTTTCAAAAAAGGGCACCTTAATGTTCAGGTATTGCAAGATTTAATATTTATCAGTCTCTGGGGTTTTATTATCTTTAAAAAGGCCTTAAAGCTATCAGGACTTTTTTGTACAGGCTAATTTTCCCTCTAGCTTCCTGCCGCTCATTTCCCCTTCAAGGAGTCACATAATCTGGTTTAGAATGAAATAAATCTTACAGTGATTTGCAACATATGAATCGTTGGAAAAATTGTGTCCCTTCAGTCTAAAAAGGAATTCAAAGTGAAGAGACACATCCTAGACACTAGTTCATCTTCAGTTGAAGTGGTTGCATCTATAATGAATCAAGATGGTGATGGGAGAATAAAGGAGGAGCGTTCACCTGTAATGAGAGCTTTTTACCTTAACAGAAAAAGTGACGAAAAGAGTCTCTTCATAATAAAATAGATAAAAGTATGTTTTATGTATTTTATTCATATTTTTCTAAGGTTTTTTATACTACCCAGTGAATGCAGGCTGTGTCTTGATGAGTTCTATCCTTGTCTGTTCCTTTGCATCATTAAGATGCCTCAGAGAAACAGAAAAGTTTATGTAGGTAATGGTATTTCCATATTCGTTTGTATACCAGTGTCTTATTTAGAAATGAGATGTGGCAAATGAATATCAGATTTTCTTTTGGATATTAGGTTTCCAAGAAATTGGCAACTGGGTAAAGGCTGGAGTCAGCTTTCAGGCCCACCGTTCCTACTGAAGATCAGCCTTTCTGTAACTTCTAGATTAAGACTGTATGATGATGGCATCAGACTGCTGCCACATCCTGACATACTTCAATGATTGCCTTCTCAACTTCTGTTTTTCTTTTCTGAAGTTTTATTGACTACTGTTTTCTAGAATCACTGTTGTCAAATCAGTTGCCAAATAGATAAAAACCCAGTCAGCCTTTCTCTCTTTAAAACTAACAGATGGTTGCAACAATAAAACTTTTAGGCTTGTTGAGGAAGGAAGACTAACTTTATTACTACTTTTAAAATTCAGAAAATACAATATCAGATATGATTCAAATAATGGCAAGGCAAGTGATTAAATGCCTTCCTAAATCTTTTAGTCTTGATACCATCTGGGTATTATTTGCATGTAAGCCCAGGTTTAATTCTTAATGAAAATGCTACAGTCAGGCTTATGGAATCAAGAACTAAAATAGAATGAGTTCTATTCTGCTATTGAAGTGCTAGTTGTACTCTCACAAGTAGCTTCCATATGTTTCTAAAGTGACCAGAAAGTGCCCCCTGAATATAATGACACATTGCACCTAGTTTTTCACCCATACTTCAGTATAGAAAAGACTAGTTCATCTGAACTCTGGGTAACAAAAAAGGAAAAGATCATGCTTTTCCCCAGATCAAACAATTGATATTTGTACTTAGTTGTATCATTACTGGCATAGAATGAGAAAATGCAGAGAACAGTTTCAGCTAATTTAGACTGCATTTATCTGTGTTCTAATGTAGTTCAAATTTACTTCGATATGTATTTCAGATAAGCAAATGTCAATTTAAAATCATATGTAGAATTTTTATTTTTCATACATGTCTTCTGATGGATTAAGTAATTATTATTAATATATTCCTGTTTTCAAAAGTATTAATATCCATGTATTTATCATCTTAATAATGTGTGAAAATTTCCACACGAGTCAATCCAGCTGGAATGTAATTGTGAATAAAAGTTTCATCAGACTATCAGGCCACCTTTCTGACACTCTCATCTGTCTCGTCACAAGTAAAAGAAGTAGAAACGAGGAGAATTGAATTGCAGTGTGTACCTTCAGCTCTGTGTATTTGAACTTTGTCAAGAAGATTGAAGAAAATAATAAGAGAAATTCCTCACAGAAAATACTGGCCATGAAAATTGTCAATCATGTAGATTACTAATCTCATAACGATATAGTAACATAATAGCAAAAAGGTAGTCCATTAGTACATGTCATAAACATTCTGTGGTTTCTTATAATAAGGTGGAAGGCAGTGCAGGACGCAGAGCAATGTACAGCAAACACTTAGGGTGATGTATATTTCTGTAACGTAATTTTTAGGAACATAATGAACTTGAACTGTAGTTAATAGAAAAAAAGATTGAAACATTTTAAGGAGAATAAGTATTCCCCTATTTTATTTCCCTCCCGGTTACACTGGCTTTACATCTTTGATTTGTTTTCTTAAACTTTATATCTGTCCCTGTACACTCACAAGAAATGACTAGGCAGAAAAGGATTAGATTTCTAAGTACAAAGATCCTGTAGACAGAGACCATTTTACAGTAAAAAAAAAGTACAGTAATTTCTTTCTTATGAAGTGTTTAGTCTTTTCAGTTCATCCAAAATAGATGCAATGTTACACGTTTGTATGAAAACCCCAAAATATTTTGATTCTTAATTACTGTACAATATACACTTTGACATAACAAAATTATGCTGCTCATTATAAATGCTCATGTTATTTGTAAGAGAGAAAGACATAACCAATTATGGCATATGGCCAGTCTTTATCAAAGGAAAAACATTCCTTTCTGTACTTTGCAGGTGCATAGATTATTTTAGCTGTGCTTGTATTTAATTATCTATGACGCTTCAGTTACACATTTACATAGTATTAAATTCTTAAACATTTTTAACTGAAGTGGTCCTTGATGCACATACAGAATAGTAATGCTGTCATGAAACCCTTTCTTAGTTTTTTTCAAACATTGGTTGGAGGAGGGAGTTTAAGATACTTACAGTTTTTTTTGTCCATAACTACATTGATAATAATACATTTTGGGGAGGGGAAGAAATAAACATGCAAAACAGAATTACTTCTTGAACAGAGTTTGTATGGTTTTTCAAAATACTTGAAAGTGCAGACCTTGATACTTATGGAAGCGCAGAGATTGTTCCATATGTATATGTATTTACTGGTATGGAACTGATGTAGCAACATAATCAGTCAGGAACACGTCTTTCAACTTGTTTTTCATAAGGCCATAATTCACCATCAGACTTTGTGTGAAAGTATGTCTGTCAGTGAAGATGCAATAATTTATAACCGCCAATATCTTACTAGCATTGTGTATGATGAATATATAGTCCATCTTAAGGCCTTGTCAAGCTACTAGAAGAGGTTGAATGAACTACAGAATATTCAGTTTACCAGTCTGTGTTCCACCTGAACAAGCAGCAAGAAGGGAGAGAAGCCTGCCGAGAATTCCTAAGGCCAGTCTAGTTACTTTTTTTCAGTGTGTGTCAAGATTTACAGTACCAATGGGTTGATGATTCTGTGGGTAATGAAGTTTGGCCTGTCAGTCTGACACCTTTGTTATAAAACATCCTTGTGCAATCTCATAAAAAAAATTAAGATCTACCCACACAGGTTTCCATAAAGATTCTTGCTTTACATGTAGACTGGTATGTGTAGGACTTTGAAATAATGATAATGATGCCTAAAAGAGAGGCCAGAACAAATTAGGAGTATAAAATGCGGACAAATTTATTCGAGGCCTTCAAGGTACATTCAGGCAAGTGAACGTCCCCCTCAGGGACTACACCCAAAATGGGTGACCGGTCACGAGCCCTTCACCTTTTGCAAGTTCTGTGCCATTAGCATATTGGCCCCTAATTCTCCAATCGTACCCTCTGGTGACAATGTTCACCACCCCAGGCCTGCCCCCCTCCATCTTACAGTTGTTTACATATTTTCAGGCCCCAAGGCAATGAAATGTGTCCTTGAATCTGTATTCAGAGAGCCTTGTTTTGGCTAAAGATGCTGGGAACAGACCATTTTAGCACTTAGTAAGAAGCACTAAACTGCAGCAAGTTACAGATGCATGAAGTGGAAAAAAACTAGAAATATTCAAAGGCATCAATAAAATGGTGGGTGTGCAGACATGCTAATCGCTAATACTGTGCCTAAGTTTGTCATACATGGTTTGTGACTTAGTCTGTGATCTAATTCTTAACATTAGGAAGAATACTTAAGGATCCAACTGTTCCATAAGCACAGTCTTGACATACCTTCCATCATACTAGTCCATTTACTGGCTAATTATCATTACAGTGAGCTTCTGTAATAAGCAGTTATTGAATAGGAACATGTTCTTTACAGTCCCCATCACAGATGGCTTAGTAAGTCTTTGTTTGAGTCCTTACTGCATTTTCCACTCTTGCTTTTCCCAGAAGTCCTGGGACACTGCTCTTCCTAGTTCTCCAATGTATTTCACATAGTTTCTTCTTGTTTTTGTAAACTCAAACCCTTTGGGATTAAAGGCGTTTTGAGTATTTTAGTAACACTCTTCATGGTATTTCCAGTGAGCAACATAGAATCTACTAAACCATGTTCTTGTAGAAACTGAACGTGAGTAAGTTATAGCTTAAAATTCTTACCTTTTCCCTGAGCTTCCCTAAGCCCTTGGCTAGACGCAGATTTGGAAGTTAAGCCATTGGATTCTGATATCATTTGTTGTGTCCTTCTTTTCCCTTTAGTATCTCAAAGCTTCCTGCACTTTACCCTTGCCAAGGTGTTTGTGCAGATATGATTCTTCCAGAGGATGCAAAATGATTTTACTTATTGTTTAAATTCCCTTTTGCAATGTTGACTTACGGAATTTTTTTTGGTCTTTTTTTTTTTTTTTTTTCTGTAGCACATTTCATAAATTATAAAACCAACACATGTGCAGTGGTTGTGCATCTTTTCCCAAACACACATTCTGCGAAGCCAGAGGTTTATGCCTGTGCTTTAACCTAGCATCTGGTAATATTTTTTATGCTAATTCACTTACATGGAAACTGCTGCAAGTATAGAATCACGTTAGAGAGAAAATCCTGATCAGAGAGGGGCAAACTGTTGTGTGGTCCTTAAATGGTCTTTAGAGGAAGAATTAGAGCATTAGGAAGATGGTATGGTTTGGATTTGGTTTTGTTTTTTTTTTATTTATACGAGAGAGACTAGCGGGGAAGTGAGTGAATTCTGGAAAGGAAAAGTAATGGGCTCGTTTGAGATGGGGACTGAAGTGAAATAAACAGCTACAGCAATCAGGACAGGCTGGCGTTATTCTACCCTGGATGTGAAAGGATGACTAAGTACATGCGTTGAGAACTTTTAGCACAATATCTCAAGGCTTGTCTCAAGGCACTCTTAGTTCATGGCAAAGAAAGCTTTTTCTCTAAACCAGCTCTCTGTCATAAACATGAATGTCTGATGCAAGTTGAATAAGCTTTGCTGCCTAGGGAAAATTTGAGAGTCCACTGCATTTGGTTTCATAGCTAAAATGCAGTGGCAGTGTAATTGTTCAAATCACTGCAGGTTAATTGATATGAATCCAGTCACTCTGTTTTCCAGTGACTTGCTTATGGCTGTTGCCAGTCAAATATTTCAGATGTCTGAAAGTTATTAATTCATTTACCTGGTTAAGTGAAACCAAGTCCCCAAAACAGAAAACTAGAATTGGATTCCGTGATTTGCTAGACTAAACTTTGCCAGTAGCTGATTTATTAAAAGGAGTTTTATATTCAGGGGTTGGAAGGAATCAACTCCAGGGGTAAATATCCCAGGAATGTAGTTAAATTTGATAGTTCTGGTCATTTGTTTTAAACAGCACAATATCCTTCATAGAGATTAGGTTTTATAACTTGCAACAGACTTGTATGAACTATGTAAAGTTTTTGGCTTCTGGCTGCACTAAAAGAGAGAAACTGCTGCTATTTTAGATTGTTAGGAAATAAATGAGTTTGATAGCTTCTCTCCAGCTGAAGCAGGAAAACCTCTCTAACATGAGGTTGGTTCATAGCAACAATCTGAATACAGATGACTGAATTTCTTCTTAAACCTGATAGTTGAATCTCTGAAGACTAGCTGGTTTTATAGCAAAAAAAATCGTGTTTGCAGGACAATAAACTGATGAGTAGTTGTATGGTAAATTGTAATGTAGCCTCATCTTTGGAGATCCTTATATTTGTAGCTTCTGTCATGCTCTGCTGCATTAGTAGCAGACACCAAGGATATGATTCTTCTCCTTTTGTTTTTACATTGTTATGGTCATATTCAGAGTGATGGGATTGTAGAACTGAGACCAGCTTTGTGTTCTGTGTGAATCTTGAGGACTTTTCTATCATAACTACATGAAAGATTACTGATGTATTATTTTTATTGAGAATAAATTTAAGGACTGCTTTTCACCTTTTGCTAAGTCAATGCTTGTCAAATAAGATAAGAAAGATTCTCTTATTTCCACAACAGTGGGAAAGCATACGTATATAATATGTATCATTTGTGTTGTGATACGTACAAATATGCTACAGCGCATACTGTGTATGCCAGAGTTGCTATTACTGACTGTACAGTAACTATTTGAATGGTGCACTTTGGAGGTCTGTGAATTCAAGTTCTAAATTTTTGGCTCCTCATCTGCTTGCCTTAATTTATTAGGTTTCTGGCTTTGTCAGCAGTGCTTTAATCTCTCTTTGCTCAGCAAACCATCTTATTAGGCATGCACTTAACATTTGCATGCACTGTGCAGCAGTTTGTAAGTGCATACCTATACACCCAAGAAAACTTTCATATGTGTTAGATGCAATTAATGAAACATTCTACTAGCTTTGTTAAAGAGCACATTGTGGCCAAAAGTGGTATGAGGCTTGACTCCAAGTCCTGTCCCTGTGAAAAGGTTGGAAGTGTTTGTCTGGATAAAGAATGTGAATTTCACTATATAAGAGTAGTACAATTGGAGGTTTTATATCTGAAATGTGTGATTTTGAATTTTTTTTCCTGTCAAATTCAAAAGATGATGACAGGTTTCTCTGCAAATATTCTGAGAACTCTGAAGAGGCCAGAAAGTTACTTAAGGTGTTTTTGTCAATTAAGGTGATTTTATTTTGATCTAAAGTTCTGTGACTACTTACTAAATAAAAAGATTAATATTTCAAAAAGCTACTAGGGTATAAAAACAAAGATACCAAAAGTAATTTTACTGCAAATGGAGCCATAGATTCTGTTAAAAACCTTATACAGTAAGTGAAATTTTTTTTTTTTTGGTAAAGCTATTTTTTGGTGTTCTGTGAGTTGCTGCCCTGCATAATTAGTTTATATATTTGGGAACTGTGCTAAAAATAGAGTGATAATATACATTTAAGGATAATTAAGAAAAATTGCTTGAAAAGAGTATACCTATTGAGAAACATGGAACAAATCCTTTTGTAATGAGACACACGTAATAATATGTTATAATGTTACAAAGTCGTGCTTCTTTCGTCACAGGATAGCATCTCTTAAATGAATGTTACGTTTAAGTAAATTACGTGATCACTTATGTCTTTCTGAAGTCTCTGGAATGAGGCTATGAAGTACTGTGCTAATGTACATGATTTAGGACAGGCTAAGTGGTCTCTCTATGACTCTGGTCACATTGTTATGTTCAGTGCAACTATGAAGGTGAGTAAGGTAAAGGCAATTCACCACAAGTTCTGGAAAAAACCCTGCTTTATTCAGCAGAGATGTCTTTAATAGAAAAGCAGCAGAAGGTGACCAAATAAATCACTCATGTCAATGCATCCATTTTACTATCCATATTCATTTAGTTTGGTTGATTATGCATTCAAATCAGTGAAACTTGTGTTTTTTGGATCCTGTGCACTGCATTGAAAGATTCACCACTGCATATCTGTGTGTTTATGATCTTTAGTTATTCATCAATTACTGAACACTTTGGACATTTTGAAATTGCTCTGTATCTCATTACTTCATCTTTTTTTTCTTCAAAATACACTGAAAATTCAGGTTTGCTTTGAAAGCTCAAGTGAAATTATTTTGAATGAAATAACAAAATGCTTATTTAAAAGAACCGATTGGATTTCAAACTTGTTACTGTAATTTATAATTCCTCCTTCCTCTTCTTCTTTCTCATCCTTTTTGTCCTCCTTTCCAAGCATCTTCTCCCCCATCCCTGAGTAATACTGGTGCTATGTACAGTATTTTGTTTACAGTAGTATAAACATTCTCAGCCTGTGACTTCATTGCTGAAATAACTCACCTCTTTCATATCAACTCTTACCTAGGAGCCGTACAGCAGACTCATTGATGTAGGTTTTTTTCTGCATGGCAGCCCAGGCCAAGCTGGTTTCATTGCATGATGCAACTTCACCTTTTTTGGTTGTCTATGGGATTAATTATAATCTATTCTTGTATTGCCTGTGCATGCCAATGTGCTTACCATAATGATGTATACACTGAATGCAGTCTAGAGCATTAAGTGCATGAAATGGAATTAAAACCAAAAATAAACCCATAAAATTAGAAAGTTTGAGCAAATGTAAATTATGCTTATCACTAACTCTAGTTAAGCTATTATAGAATGAATAGGACATATTATGTATCAGGTCTATGTATTTAAAAGTTCCAGCATATTACAGTAGTTTATTGACCAGATGGACAATTTTGGTGTGGTCAAGATGTGGGGAGGAAAGGATGTACTAACTACCCTGTTGTGATAATGGCTGAGTGGTGCCAGTAGTATCAGAAAGATATACCTCTCCCTGCTGTCAGCTTCAACAGCAGGTGACAGTGAAAAGAGGTAAGGTTGTAAATAATCATTTATTAAAATTCAAAATTCGGGAAGAATTTTAACTGTAACAAGCTTTTGGGTTTTATAATGATAAATAACCTGCAAAATGATTTTAAGTATATTGATTTACAAAACACACAGTGACACTCCATATGAAGAATTATAACCCTGTTTGAAATTTCTTTTACAAATGACATTGTGACCATTCTAAGCAACCTGTTATTCGTATGTTCTTGAATGTATTCAAATGAACTTTTCATCAGCAAGGTATAAGGTATGATTTAATGCTAATCCTATTTTTTCCTGATAAAATAATTAAACAGCAATCTAGGAAATGACTTGAAACATTGTGTCTGAACACAACTTTCTTGTGCTGTTGTTCAGTGCATACCTTTAGTGTATGCTCAGAAGTTACAGTTTGTGTGCTTTTTGATGTCAAAATTAATGTACAGATTCCAAATAATTATTCAACTTGAATAAGTACTCTTTATTTCATAAATTTTACTTTGAGGACCTATGATATAAAATGTTATGATGTTTGAAAAATGGTGATAGAAGACAGGTGTATATATAATGTGAAAATGTGCTCCTAGTGTGAACTTGTAAGCACATAGCTGAAAACATACAATATATATTCAAAGTAGTAAAAAAGGGAAGTAATTTCTACAGCTGTTGTCATGCCCCCCACATGCTGATACTGTGCTTCCCAAAGAATGTGTATTATTTAGGATTACTTAGGATTAATTTTTTTTTTAATTAGTCTTAGAGTCCACAAGGCAGTTACTTTTTTTTTCCCTTACAGTGAAGGAAAATTATTTTAGGACTCTAAAACAGATCAGACATATATCTACACAGTAACATGAAGTTCTTCCTGCTATCAGTACAAAAGGGATTATGATACCTTTGGACTTTCCAGCAGCTCAGTGTGTAAGCTCAGCTACACATCCATTCTCTCATGCACAGTAGCCAGGAAAAAAAGGTGATGGATGTTACAGTGCAAACCATTTTGAGAGGTGCTAGAAAAAAAGGGCCACTATATATTAATTTTTAACATTGTTATAATCTTCTTCTTACATTGATGTAAAGTACTTTTATATCAGGCTTCTGATAATTGATTTGAGCAACTGCTACAGCTGTAGGCAATTTCTTATTCCATTTGTTAATGGAGATAAAGTTACTGCCGAAAAAGAAAGGCATAGTGTCATTAATCTGCCTAAAAAGGGCCTTGCTTTTCCCATTTAGCAAAACCACTGGGTGAGACTGTCACTCAGGCTTCAGGATAATTTTGTCTGAAAAGTATTTTCTTAATTTCTTCTTAGTTTAAACTTTTCCTATTCTTTTGCTAAGTAAATGTGGCTATTCAGGGAGTCTTTCATAGAGTCAGCATTTTGCCTTAAGAATATGGTAATTTGCACTTAAGACAGTGGTGGTAAATAATCAGGTCCCACAGCTGCAACAGCTGTGACACAAGCTTTTCTAAGAAGGAAAATTTACTAGATTACAGTTATATACATGTGGAAATGAAACCACAGCAAAGGAGTTTATGGGTAGAGGAGCTGTGTAATGTGTTTCCCTTGAAAAAGGTACATGCAATAAAGACTCTTCAGGGGTCTATCTAGGTTAAAAAAAAGGGAAGCTGGTAGAAGGTATTGTTGTAAGTTTTAATGTATGCTGGGAGTGAATGCGGCCTTGATTATGCCTTGGTTTATGGCAGAGGAATTTAAACAGCCATCCTGTGATGCTCAGGATATATTCAAAGATCTAAAATGGTGGTACCCTAAAGTACCTTAGGTATTAATTGACTAAGGTGCATTATACTGATGGGGTAGGTAAGGCAAAGAGATCCTTATGAAGAATGAGAGGTAGAGTCTGAAGTTATGAGAGTTTGTTTGGGACTAATACATCTTCTAATTTTATGTAGATTTTTTTTGAAGGAATGTGCGTGGTTCAGGTTATGCCTTCATTTGAAACAGGAAAAGATATATCCTGCCTGGTATAAGTGTAGATTAGGACTGCTTTAGAGTTGCTTTACATTATTAACACAATGTGACTGTTTTTGTAGCATTACTAATAGATTTGGATCATGGTATTAGAAAGCCTGACTAAGGAAGCTGATCCAGTAATGTAATGTCAAGTTTCTACCACATTGCAATACTTCTGACTTTCATTGCTCATTTACATTATTTGTTGTTGCTAAAGTCAAATAATGTACCTTAGGTTCAAGTTTATTATTACTCAGTAAAACTAGAGAGTAGCTAGATATTTTTCATCAAAGTATCACAGAAGGGAATTCCAGAAAAGACAGATGAATGAACCGTAAGTATTTTTACGCTCCAGTTTATCTGGTACTCTTGTCATTTTCAGTTAGAGTATTTGAAATTAGACTAAATTTCAGAGGACAACATTTTTTTTTTTTTTAATTATAGTATGTAAGCTAGCAAGAAATGTATGGAAAGTATATTCAAAATCATCTGTAGGAATCTGTTATGCATATCAAGCAGAAATTTAGAGCTCAGTTCTTTGATGTGCAAAAGAAAAAAATCTTAATTTACAATCAAATAGGATAGACGGAGAAAATTCTAATTTTTGTTCATTGTATATATTTTTTCAAAGAATTCAGTCAGATGAGGGAGAATTTTAAAAGTTGGATGACAGTATCAACAGAATAAATTAATAAAAGACACTGAGATGGAGGAGTAGTTGGAGCTGGCAATGCATGATGATGGTGGGCTGTTGAAAACTGAGTTTGAGGAAAGTGGATAGCAAATGTGAAAAGCACCGTTGGGTAATTTTAAGAGATGGAAGCTGCAAACCAGAGTCACATCAAATAGAGCAAGGAATCTCAGAAATTCTTCCTTTTGCTGCAAGGTAAGAGTAGCTATAGATAAATTTATTCAAACAGACACTTATCTAAGGATGATTTGTAGGTCCTCTCCTACAGAATGAGGAGATTTTAGAAATATCACATATATAGATCATTCTATTGATTCATGCAAATGCAAGGACTCTAAGTGGTCCATATAACGCAGGCTGAAAAATATTTAATGTTTTAAAAATCTGAGATTCACCGTCTCCCCAAAGAATCAACACCAGTGTTTATCTATGTGTTATAATTGAAAAAGTTTTATGCTGCTGCTACACTTCTCACTAACTTTATTAATTTCCATTGTTAATTCAATATCAACATGGAAAAGGGATTAATATTCATAAGACTTGCTAGTATTTTCATGTCAACAATTATCTTCTCTTTTCTGGGGTAAACAGCTACAATAACTTATTACTCCTAGACAGACTTTGATAAAATATATTAAGTAACAACTAGACGAGAAGTAATAGAAAGGTATCATTATGAAGAAGAGACATGCAAGATTATCAGCTTTAGCTGATAAGGTATGCAGTTCAACCAAATCTTTTCATAATGCAGTCAGTATAAGGGATAAAACTGAAGTGGCTTATTAAAATTTGTCCCAAAGAGTAAGGTTAGTTGAAGCAGTATAGTCATATTTTTCTCTTTAGAATATTAGTAGTCTCACACAAAATCCTTTTAATTAAAATTAAATCCTTTTTATTTAATTAAAAATGTGGTCCCAGGCATTGTTGCTCTGTCATTTTCCTAGAATTGATCTGTCATCAGAGAGATTGTTTTGTCAAGGTAATGTCATGCTATCTTTAGTTGCCAGTGTTCTTAACTCATGATAAGCAATTAAGAAATGTAACGCAAAATAAAACGATAGTCTCTTCCTACTTATCTACATGATTCTCAGCAAACCTTTTCAAATTAAGGTATTTTAGGATGAAAATCTGACTGGTGTATTTTGCTGGAAACAACCTGTTCTATCTTTTATATGCTCCTCAGAGAACTTGGAAGTTATGGAGATGGATTCTGGGCCATTCACTTATGCCTGTTTAGTGCTGAGTTCCTGGGTGTTTAGCTGTTCTTCAGGGACCTTCCTTTGACTTTTGTTTGTAAAATTAGAAAAGACACATGCTGCAGACAGTAGTGAATATACACACATCCTGATGAAATTATCATCAGAGTGAGCAGTTTTAATGCTTTTTTTTTTCTGTATACCCAAATAACTCAGTATGGAAATATAAGTAAAAGCTTCTTGTTATCACAAACAGTTTTGTGTTTGGGCTGAGGAAGATAATTTTATTTTGCTTCAGTGCTGTAGTACATAGGGTTATGTTTTACTAGGGAGTCTGTGAAGAAGCACGATGTGTGTAAAATTAATGGAAAACTTGAGAAAGATGAAAACTGACAGCATTATGCTGAACTTTACAAAGTTGTATTAGTTCATTTAGGTAAAATAGTTACTAACTGTTACTTGACTGTCACTTAATATGTTGCCAGTTGGAAATAGGTCTGCAAAAGTTGGTAGAGTTAGATGGGCATCAGGAAAGTATACCTTCTGCAGTTGTACCAACTAAATTTTCCTCATTTTGTATGTGAATGTGACAGAAATTAAAATTAGGAGCCTCTCTTTCTTTCACACTGGAAATCCTTCTCTATCTTAGTTTCTGAACTGAATTAATTTTGCATTCACAGCATTTAAATATATCTTTAAATTTTAAATAAGTTTCAGTCGAAGTGGGAAATAAGAACAACCTAAACTTTTAAGCCCCATTTTTTATGACATGATGCAGAGAAGTGAAAGAATCAGAAGAAAAAAATAAATCTCTGATTCTGAGAAAAATTTTCACTAAAAGAATTTTACCAATTTAATACTGACTGATCTGATTTTGTTCTTGCATGTTTCTTCTGTGACTGGAATTTTTTCTGAAAGACGATAAGAAAACCTGCTCATTTTACCCCAAATTATTCTAAAAGCTTGTCAAGGTTCCCCAGTGTCATTGGGAGATTACATAGAAGGACTTAGTTGTAGAAAGCATTTGCAGAACAGATGAGTCATGATGCATTTTTTTAATTAGGTTAGAAATAGAAGAGTAATATTCTAATGCCAGCTTGCAATCTGTCAGACTTTAACTGAAGATGTTGTAATAGAAATTAGGAAAGGGAAGTAGGGACAGAAATTTGAAGTGTTCTTGGGTTTTTTTTTCTGAAAAGCGGGGTACTTGCAAATTGTAAGGTGTAGATTAAACACAGTGTAAGAAATGTTGCAAGATAGTTTTATTTCACATTATTTGACAGTTCATATTTTATTTTGATCAGATTTATTTTTTACTTATTTTAAAATGGAACAAAGAGGATTCTGATTTTTGATGTAATTTAAAGGCATCTTAGTGTGTATGAGCCTAAGATCATCAAAGCATTTTCAGAAGGAATGTGAGAGGTGCCTATCAAAGTGAAGAAGGGAGGCCACTCCACATGTAGACTGCAGAAAGGGAGGTGGAAACAATGACAGTAAAACAGAGTAATCCAAAATAAATTCATCACATAATGAAGCTGAGGAGTTTTTTGTGAGTGGAAAGAAAAATATGATTTAATCTGTTCAGCAAAGGAGAGTCAGAATTGAGAATTAAAAGAAAAGTACTTGGCAAACCCCAAGAAGCTCCAGAATTTGACACTGGAACACTTCGGGAGCAGAAAGTTCTCTGTGTGTGTGTGTTTATAGGAGAAACAATTAGCTAAGAATTTAGATACAGGAGGTTGAGTGGTCAGATAAGATTTAAATGTAAATAATATGCGAATATACAAGAAATGGTCACAACATCATCCTCAGCTATCAGACCATAACTGTCTACAAAATTTGGTGAGAAAGGGATTGTTCCTCCTTCACTCAGTAGCTCCATGTGCACAAAGCCTCAGAAAAATATCTCTAAGTAGTGATGTAATGATCCCCTAGGGTTTTATGGACCCAAGTCTCAGGGCTGTGATGGCAGATCGCATGGCACTTCTCCTACAGGCGCAGTGGGTCTTCCCGCTGCCTTCACTAATGACTTGTTCCAGTGATCCGGCTGCCTCTCCTTCCTCTTTGGGAAGGAAACCAGCTGAAGTCTGCCTGTAGCTCCTGCAACACTAACTGAAAATGCTGGTAGCAAAAGTTCCCCAGTGGTGCACCTCTTCATATCAAGGGAGAGTGAAGTAATTTAGAAGATATTTGCCATCAAAAACTTAATTGGTGCTATGGCTCAAAGAAAGGCTTTCTAAACTGAGATGCACTTACCAACTAGTCTTGCATTTAGAAGATGAATACAGATACTGTAAGAGAATATTTTTTTTCTTCCTGTGGGGCATACTGAGTTAATAAATGAAAGCCATTTGAAGTTAGAAAAAAGTATGTTGTACTCTCTGTCACTTTTAAGATGTTTGACATCTTTGATTCTAATTTAGTCTTGATGATTTGTTTTAATTATGATATTTGTTTCCTGAGATATATATTTCATAGGATCTGTGTTAATAATTTTGCCATATGTTCAAGCTTGCTTCAGTAAAGAAGATTTTAACTGCTTATTCCCTTCTCAGCTGTGTGACTAAACCATAAAGGAGCAAATTCTTTGGCACTGAATGAAAATCGCTTTTACTAAATGATACATGTGGCTTTTCTGTAGTTTTACTTCAGTGCTATGTCACTGAAACACAGTTAAAAAGCCTAAACATAACCACCTTAATTTTCTTTTTTGCCATACTGTTCAAAATATGTATTAAAGGAGTATAAATGGACACTGTCATATCAAACTTTTGCCAAATTTATTTTTTTACTCTAGACTTCATAAAATTTGGTTGCTCTAAAAGTCAATTTGAGGGAATTCAATATTGCAGGGGAGCTTCCAGTAAAACAAAGTAGTTTGGGGGAAAAAAGACCACTTTAAGCAGTTCTGTGAACAAAGAAAATTTGCATCTCCAAATTAATACATATTAATTTCATTGAAATACAATTCGAAAGTGAAAAGTGAATGGAATGCCATCAAATGATAGTAGTGAACTTCTAAATATTGAGTGGTTTCTCTTATTTATTTATTTGTGTTACTTATGTTCTAGCAGCATCAACTGATATTTCTGTACATAGCTACAATTTAATTTTAAAATTTGCTCTCATCAATGGACATTCCTTCTGATAGAAAGTGCACATTTTACTTTTTTCATATAATGCACTGTTGTGCAGTCTAAAAACTGTCATGAATACAGGAAATAAAAACTTCCTAATTTTTCATATGAACAGTTTGTTAAGTTTTATAGTTTATTTCATTGATACTAAGAAATAAAATACATTTTTATCTACTTTCAGTAATGGGTTTGGCTTTTCCTCCACCATTCAGAAACCAGATTTTCAAAAATTAAAATTTCAAATTAGGAAAACTCTCTTAATTTCTAAAAGTTTCAATAGCTTCTTAAAGTTCCAAAATTGTAGCAGCCGTGGTAAGATACTAACATCAATACTTTCCTGAAGTTACAGCAGAAGTAAATTTCTTTTGTGGTGATTTATGAAAGTTTTACATACATAACTTCGAAACTTGACAAAATGTAACTAAGTTAATATGTCTTAAAATTAATGTTTTCCCTTAAAAAAAACCCTAAACTATACATAGGTAAAAATTTGCATCCATCTTAGTCTTTGCATGTCTTGTCATTAAAAAGAAAGGAGAAAAAAAAAAGCAGAAAAATATTAGGAGCAGACTGACATGATGTGCCAAAAATACAGGAGTCCACTTTCTTACCCAGCAAGAATAGAGAACTGTAAATTGTATATTGAATAGTCATTTCAAGTGCTGAATTGGGTGTACAAAAGCTTTCCTATTGTGGGAAGATTTTATCTAAGATCATTCAGGTGGCTGCCACTGTGATTGCAAAGCTGGTCTAAAGTCTGAATGAACGTAGAACTCCTTACTTCTCAGGGGTCATAATGGCAGTGGCTGCACTGGGACAGAGACTGATATTTGATAATAAGGCTTTGATCAAGAGTTTGCAATGGGCTTTACAGCTCCTATCAAGAGGTGAAGCGATACAGTAAAAACCACTCGATATTTTCAACTCTGTTGCAATTTCAAAAATCCTGGAAATATGTGAAAGCTTCTGTGGGAACTTTCATATTAATATACTCACAGAAACAATTAATTTCAGAAAATATTAAACAGCATTTTTTGCCCTCTTCTAGTCATTTTATGAGTATTCAAGGAATAATTCCAGTAGAAACATTTCAATGCATTAGAAACATTTTAAGCCAACCAGAAATAAGCAAGAATAAATACGTGATGTAAACTGGTGACAAAAATAGTTATTTAAACAGCAGTAAGTACTTTTGAATTGAAGTGACATGTGGTACATTCCGTGGTAAAAGTGTCATGCATAGTGTTGGCTTCAGTGTTGATTGTAGTAAAGCTTTAAGGATGCTGAGAACACCTTGTCAAAATTTTGCCCCATATATGTAAAGTTAAATGGAATAATTTTTTTACCACTCCTGTAGTCACTCTTGCTCACTATTATACCTGTACAACTGGGCTTTGCAACTCCTAGTTTTGCTTTAAAATTGTATAGATAATTAAAGATGCTCTGTCAAAGCACTTAACAATATTACACAATAATAGAATAATTTATTTTAGAAATGACCCTTAAGTTCTCCACTAAACCAGTCTCTAAGTGCCCCAACTATACCTCTTTTAAATACCTCCAAGGGATGGTGACTCAACCACTTCCCTGGGCAGCCTCTTTCAACGCATGACAATGTTTCAGTGAGTTATTGTTTCCTAAAATCCAATGTAAACTTCTCCTGGTGCAACTTCAGGCCAGTTCCTCTTGTCCTGTTGCTTACATTTGGGAGAAGAGGTCCACCCCCACCTTGCTACAATCTCCCTCTAGAGAGTGCTAGAGAGTGACAAGGTCCTTCCTGAGCCTACTTTTCTCCAGGCTGAACAGCCCCAGCACCCTCAGCCCCACTGTGCTCCGGACCCTTCACCAGCTGTTGCCCTTCTCTGGACTTGCCTCAGCCCCTCGCTGTCTTTCTTGCAGTGAGGGACCCACTGCTTGAGGTGCAGCCTCACCAGTGCTGAGTGCGGGGCCATGATCCCTTCCCTGGTCCTGCTGGCCACACTCTTCCTGTTACGAGCCAGGATGCCATTGGTGTCCTTGGCCACTTTAGCACATGGTGAGCTGGCTGTGATCAGCAGCCTCAGGTCTTTTTCTGATGAACAGCCTTACAGCTGCTCTTCCCCAAGCCTGTAGCACTGCAAGGGGCTGTTGTGACCAAAGTGCAGGACAAGGCATTTGGCCTTGTTGAATCTCATGCAATTGGCCTCAACCCACTGATCCAGCCTGTCCAGATCCCTCTGCAGAGCCTTCCTACTTGCCAGCAGATCAACACTTCCGCCCAGCTTGGTGTCTTCTGTGAACTTGCCGAGGACACTGTCGATTCCCTTGTCCAGATCATAGCTCAAGGTATTAAGCACTACTGGCTCCAAAGCTGAGACCTGGGGAACATCATTAGTGACCAGACACCAGGCAGATTTGACTCCATTTACTGCACTCTTTGGGCTCAGCCATCCAGCCTGTCTTTTACCCAGCTAGTCCCAGCCATGAGCAGCCAGTTTCCCCAGTAGAATGCTGTGGGAAATGATGTCAAAAGCTTGACTAAAGTCTAGGTAGACAGCATCCACAGCCTTTCCCTCATCCCCTAAGCAAGTCGCCTTGTCATAGAAGGAGATCAGGTTGGTCAAGCAGCACTGCCTTTCATAAACCCAAGCTGGCTGGACCCAATCCCCTGGTGTCCTGCATGTGCTCTGTGATGGCACTTGAGATGTTTTGCTCCATTACCTTCCCCAGCACCAAGGTCAGGCTTGACAGGCTTGCAGTTTCATAAATCCTTTTTCTGATCCTTCTTGTAGATGGGAGGTGGGACCTCTCCAGTTAACCAGCACTCCTGATAAAGGATGGGAGGTGTTTTGATGAGCACTTCTGCCAGTTCCCTCAGTACCTTTGGGGGTTGTTTCCATGCAGCCCTCTTGACTTGTGTCTAAATGGTGTAGTATTTTACTGGCCATTTCCCCTTGGATTATGGGGTCTTCATTCTGCTCCCCGTCTCCCCACAGCCCCATTCCAGCTCAGGGGACTGTGTACCCAGAGAACAACACATCTTGGTATTAAAGACTGAGACAAAGCAGGTATTAAGTACCCCAGCCTTCTTGTTCTTTGTCACTGTGTTTCCTCACACATCCAATGAAAGATGGAGATTCTCCTTAGATCTTCTGTTGCTAATATATATCTTGAAACATTTTTTATTGTCTTTAATGCCAGTAACCAGATTAGGTTCTAGTTGGGCTTTGGCCCTTCTTATTTTCTCCCTGCATAACCTCACAACATCCTTGAAGCCCTTCTGTGTTGCCTGGCCCTTCTTCCAAAGATGATACGCTCTTATTCCTGAATTCAAGCCAAAGATCTCTATTCAGCCAGGCTGATGATATTCTTGTCTTGCCAGCTTGTCTTTTGGCCCACAGGGATGGCCTGCTTCAGCGCGTTTGAGATTTCCTTCTTGAAGCATGTCCAGCCTTCCTGCACTCCATTGCCCTTCAGGACTGCATCCTAAGGGTCTTTCTCAACCAGCATCATAAACAGGCCAAAGTCTGCCCCCTGGGAGGGCAGTTCTGCTGGCCACCCTCTTTATTTCTCCAGGAATCAAAGCCTGTCATTTTGTGATTGCTGTGCCCAAGACAACCTCCAATCGTGGCATCACCCACCAGTTCAGAAAAGCCTTCCCTAGCTAGCTCATTTACCAGATGTGCACTTCAGTTGTCGGACTATTGATCCTACCACTTTTTTTAGGGGGAAGAGCCCATTGCATTTAGAGTTCCATCATTACTGTAATTTTTATCCAGTTATAGTAAATCTTTCCTGTCATTGCTAGTATGCTATTTCATCGATTTTATCATAGTTTCTCCTGTCTTTTTGTGGTATAAATGTATGAAACCATGCTTACGTGGAAGGGGAATAAAAATGTTTCTAATAGTCTGTTTCCTACTTCAAAAGTGAAACCTTCCCTAAAGGGGTGGAATCCCATAGGACATGCCATGTGATTTTAATACAAACCGGGGCATTTTATTAGTAGTGTTACTGGTCCTGGACACCTCAGCACACTACTAAGAAGCATAGCACTTCTGGTTTTGGGAAACTTGATGTAAAGACAAGTTTCAAATTGGCTTCCTTTCTGCAGCAGGCTGAATTGTGCAATGATAAACATTAGTGGCCATATTTTTCTGTCAGCTCTAATATGAGCTACTGTTGAAAACAAACAAAAAGAATCCAAACTGAGAATTTAATTTGGAACATCTAAAATCTTTTAAAATCCATCTGTGAAAAAATTAGTAAGGTTTTCATTGTCATGCCTTTCTGACAAAATCATAATTTAAAATAAAAAAAGATGCTGTGTTTATCTTTGAAATGGATAACTTAAACATTGAAAGAGAGGGATGATCTCTGAAATGAAGGAAACTTAAAGGATATGACTAACAGAAATAGCAGTTTTGGTATTAGGTAAACAGGAGTCCCAAATCAGAACCGTGGTCCATTGTGCTAAGTGTTTTGCAAACAAGATGGAGATGTATTATGCGTTAGCTAATTTGTCAGATCTTGTAGGTTTTTGTAAAGGACAGTGACACAAAACTACAGCTGTTAGCTGCAACCCTGGCTGACCTTAACTGAAAATTGTGAAAAGTAGCAAATAATCATGGAAGGGAAGAGCTCTCTGTCCTGATTTTAAGCCTCTACAATTCCATTAGCTTCAGTGAATTTCTGCAGCTTTTGCAGGGAGCTAACCTGGAATGTAGAGTCAGTGCAGGGCTGTTGATTCTGTTCCTCTTTACTTCCTCTGGGTAGGGTGCATTGTGACTCAGTGTGTAGCCTACCTTATTTTGACAAAAATCCTTTGTTCTCATTAGTGCAATACAGAAAATGATCCATTTGGGTTCTCAGATTACATCCACTGTTTTTGTAACTAAAGCTGTATTTGTAAAGTATGAGGTATTGTCTGCCGTCCTATATGTTAACATTTGGTTTCTCTTCCCTTTTGCCTGCTCTTTTAAATCAATTTTATTTGAACTGTAACAGAAGTGTCTCGTAACTTCAATGTCTTTTCAAATAGCCTTTGAAAAACAATTTTAATAAAATGTCATAAAGCTTCTTAAAATGTAAAGCTATTGTACATTAAGGAGAGTTTTGCTGTATACATTCATGCATCTAGAGACAGGAGAGAGCATGCTGTAATTAACTTGTTTGACCTGAAATGTATACAAGGAATGGAAAATTTGGCTGCATGTGTAATGACCTGGTAGTCCAGGTAATTTCCTTTATGCCTTAAGTTAGGTAACTGACATTCATAATGCATAGAATCTTGCTTGTTGAGCAGTCTAGCATTATATTTGCAGAACTACTGCTATACTAACTGGTATTACATTCACATTCAGTGATTTATTTGATCTGGAAAGCCAACAAATTCCTGCTTTTCTAAAAGGATGTTTTCTAGGGCTCCAAATGATCAAATGATCTACGTTCTAGTTTCCCTCTATTACAGTTGTGATGAACAGATGATCATTTGCAATATATGTGTGTATATATATGTATATATGGTGGGACATTATGTATATATAGTATATACATCAGCATATATTGGGACATGATTTTCACTTTGGTCTATGACTACAACATTGGACTGTGGCTTCAACAACCTGGTTTAGAAACCTCACAAATAAATCACTAATGATACTTGTGGAAGTTACCACCTTCCTTAGATAAAAGTATATTTATAAAGTACCAGTTTGTATAGAGTAAGCTTCGGATCTGTCCCACTGTCAAATAGAGCATAAAATAATAAGCTAAAATTTACAATGGCTGCCTGACACACACAAGGGTATTTTAATTAACCTGCATGCAGAAATTAACCCTTAGAGTACTGCTTCAAATTCTTCAATTTATTTTGTTATTTAATTTTACCAGTGGGCTATGCTGCTTTTCTACTCAGTTCATAGTACTGTACATAAAGTACACTAAATAGCCATACAAAAAAAAAGAAGTGAGAAAAAGAAAAAAAAAATCCAATCAACTTTACTTATAAACAAGGGATTCTACAAGACTAAGTACTCCAGGTTGCTAATGGGTAATGTATTCCTAAGCAACTACTTTTTTGTTAAAGGTTTTATATTATGACATGAATTGAAAGCATGTAATGTTTCACTGTACCTGTGTGCTTGTTAGGTTTCTTCCTAAAGTATCATAGGTGTGTCTCCTTTAGAAAGAAGTCAGTTCTTTAAGGGTTAATGTGGGGTTAAGCAATCCTGAGGTACTCTCCTGCTTGTCCTCTCCTAAAGGTATCTGCATGTTAATTCTCAAATATTACCTGAACAGGTGAATATAGACACTGTATGAATGACTAACTGAATGAATGAAATAATTCCTTTGAAATGCTTGCTTGTATCTTGTAACCAACTGGAAAACAGAAACATGATTTCTGAATCAAGGTCCTTAATGCATAAAATTCTCAGCAGAGTAGAAACTCATATACTGAGAATTCATTCTGATTTCTTTTTCTTTCAAATAGCCCAATAGAATCCTGCCAGAATTTCTACAAAGATTTCACGTTACAGATCGACATGGCTTTCAATGTGTTCTTCCTACTCTACTTCGGCTTGCGTGTAAGTAGTGTGTCTTTGGTAGCAAGAGGCAGGGAGGGAATACAGCTGTTATATATGGTGATTGAATAAGAGATTGTCTGTATTTTCTTTGAAAGAAACAAGACTACTGTCTTTAACTCAAAAAATATGAGCAGTGTTTTGAAATGTGTAAGTCAAAGTTTCAAGACTTAGATAAGTAAAACTTCTCTGTTAAATATCTTCATGATACACTAAATTTTTTCCTTTATTTGTATATTTCATATTTATATAAAGTAAATGTCTTAATTACTTTTTAATTATTAATCAAATGTGAATAGTAGTTTGACCCTATTTAAGCACGTAGGCAAGTTCTAACTATGATGTCCGTGGCACCTAAGCTTGCCAGTTTCCCTAGGCTGATTTTGTAGTCAGGAGAGAGAAATCCATGGTTCAATTCAAAAGACTGAAGTACTTCTTCAGTCCTGAGCTATGCCCTGTAGGAGTCATCCTGCTGATCTCCTCTGGGCAGATAATAATGGGTCTCTGCAAATAGTCCTGTATTCAGAAATCTGTGAGCAGCAAATACATTGTAAGACTACTACCAGCATATTTGCTGTGCTAGAACAAAGGTGATATATTTCAAAATTTTTTATACTTGCCTACACTTTTCTAATATTACTGATATATTGTTAATAAACGTGGAAAAAATATTTTTACCATAGATATTACAACTGATCATACACGCGATCTATCTCTTTAGTTAGACCTTTCGTTCTAGTCTCAGTATGATTATCAAGCAATGCACAATACAGACTTCTTTTCAATGAGAGATGTTGTTTTGTCTTTACTGATCTAAAACATCAGTTACTACACTAACTCTTGAGTTTAATATTTTAGAACAGGTACCTAGTCAACATGAGAATAATCTGATTCTTTTGTCTCTTCTCCTCTTTTTTTTTTTTTTTTTTTTTTTTTTTTTCCCCAGTTTATAGCAGCCAATGACAAGCTATGGTTCTGGCTAGAAGTTAACTCAGTGGTAGATTTCTTCACGGTCCCTCCAGTGTTTGTGTCAGTATATTTAAACAGAAGTTGGCTTGGTAAGTAAAATAGTTTTTCCTTTAAATGCTTGTTCTAAAATTACTTGAACTTTGCACATTTTGGTGAAAAATTTCATCATAGGGTGTCATTGTATAAATAGAAGAATGTTGCCAAAGTTGTTTTTGAAGTGAATTTTAAGCAGAAAGGTGGATTTGGTCAGAAAAAGCACTTACTGTATCTGTTTTGGTTTTGAGTCATTAATGAAATCTCCTACTCTAAGTGGTGGAGAATTCCATTTTGGAAGTACTGTGTAACATGAGGCAGCTTTTATAAAACAGTGAATTAGATTGGTTGTCTCAGCTTGCAACCTGAACAGGTGAGCCAGACCATTCATTCACTGAATTGGATTACCATGAATCATTGTCAATAGAAGGATTCAATATAACGAAATCAATAAATTTTCATTACATTTTTTGAGCCAATGTGGCTAAACCTTAAATCCACTGAAGCAACTGATTTGGGAGATATATTTAGACACTTAATATTTTTGTTGGAATGCTAGGAATGCATTAGGAAAAGTATGCCACATATAGAAGGAAATACACAGTGAAACACAGAGGACCACTCAATTAAAGAACATCCATAATGTGACAAATGGAATTTCTTGTACAAATGTTATGTGCTCTCTCATTAGGAAAAAATAAAGGTCAAAAATGTTGGGATTTTTTATTCACGGAAAACTTTCTAAAAATGGCATACTTTGTGAATGCCATGTTTTTTAGATAATATATGAGTTTGGCAATTAATTCCTCCAGAAATTCAGGCACTCATTGTCCCTGAAAACTGAAAAGAGTGGTTATCTTATATGTTTCATATGGAAAAGAAAATAAACCAGAGGGTCTTTAATTGTCCTGTAATATTTTCATCTTAATACAGAAATGCGGAGATACAAAAATTACTGATATGTTTCTGTTTTATGGAAAGAAATCAATACATTTATAACCATGGTAAAGGTCATATAACCATATCAGTGGTTATTAGTATGCCAGAGAAGAAAGCATTAAAACAGCCAGAAAAGATTACTACACATCCTAATATGTGATACTGTCCTTATCACATACTTCATCCATGTATGGAAAACTAAGGCTTTTTGAAAGAGAAAATGTCATACAGTTCCATATTATGATAGGAAATAAAATTTAAAAAGAAGGTATGTAAGTAAAAAATGTCCTTATGCTTAAAAGAAAACTGCTCATTCCACTAGCTATAATTTAATCTCACATTCCTTGTATTATGTGAATTAAAGGGATGCATTTTCATACTTTTATATGATGTATCAGATTTTCTGAAAACCTTCGAGATTGAAATCCTTGGAGATGAAGGCTATCTGCGAGAATAGGTTCACAGAATCCATTGAAAATGAATTTGAAATGAGAAAGTAGCAAAACCACAAACGCTGGGAAATGAGGCAAAGAGATAATTATTTGGAATGAATACTCTCCATGAAAGTGACTGCATAATTGACTGACTCATGGTGACACAGCAATCCAACTGACGGTACTGACAGGGATAATGAGAGAGTTTGCACATTTAGCAGTTTCTGCTGCATAGATTTTATGTCATTTTGCAGGAAGAGTTAAGCACTCTTAGGGTTGAAAAGATTTCCATCTCTCTTAATTACACCAACATCACTTTATCTTGATTTCTTGTTTATAGCCCCACTTTGCCTGTTTTCTCGTGGAATTCTCCTGAGACATTTATCACCTGCTGAGGCAAAAAACTGAGGTGTTTTTTTAACGTAGTCAGCTTAGGAGTGGCATATTTACAATGTTTTAGCTTTGCACCTGCTTCCAAAGGGGTTTTCAGTTTAGATAAACCATCCTTAGTGAAATAATTTTCTAATTCAAAAATGTGAATTATTTGGAATCCTAACATAGCTTTAATTGAGATCATCAAGGTATTTTGAGAAGCTGTGATGAAAGAATTTTTGAGTAAATACATCGAAGTGTATTAATGAAGACTGTGTATTCCTTTACACCTTTGAAAGAGATGGCCAAATTTACTGTCTGCAGAGCTCAAATACTTTGGACAGTCCTACGGTGATAGGACTGAATGTGTGAGTAGAGGGGAAGGGAGGGTGTTTAGACCGTATTATTTACAGTTTCAGGTTAGGTGCCTAATTTGTCTTTTCTATAAATTTTGTAATTGAGAGAGAGATCCTTGTGCAGAAGGGGATTCAGAACATATAAGTTGTGGGTTTTGTGCCAGTTGTCCTTGTGTGTAAGTAGAATTAGCAGGGAGGTTTGCCTTTTAGTGAGGCAAGTAAATAGGGAGTGCTTAAGGTTAGGCAGTGTGAAAACCATTTAACATTTGCACATTTTAAGAATATGTTAATGATTTAGCAGGTTTCCTTTGTATGCTTTAGATTTCAAGATCATTTAGGAGCTGAAATACAATGCACCATCTGGAATGTATTGTGCAGCAGGGTCTTTCCAGTTTATTTCATTATTGATTCATGTCAGTCAGCTGTAATGAGTTCATTGAAGTAGTTGGCAGAATTAAAGTTCCCAGTGTGGCTCCCTGAATGCCCAATTCCACAAGAGCTGTCCTGGTTTAGCTAACTGACTGGTACCAGTATGGACACAGTCTAAGCAGTATTTTAAAGAAACCAGACTATCCTAAATAAAGAATAAACTTTGCCTTTGGAGCAGTAAGTGCTTATAGAAAGATGTGAAGCATAGCAGAGGACATGTCCTCTAAATGTATCATCTGTTAATGTACTACAGTGGAAAGCCAGTGGGCTTTTTCTGTTCTTATGCTAGTTCAGAAATGCCACCATTCACCTATTATGTTGTTGTTAGTGTGTGAAGCTTTCTACATTCCTTTCTACTCTTTTGTATTCAGCTGTTCATGACATGTATTTTTGCATCTTGAAATGCTGTATATGAATTAAATTTTCAATCAGTATTCATAAAGGATGTTGTTTCAAATCTAGTCTTCCACCTAAATTCCAGTTTTCAAACAACATTCAGTATTGAATGACAGATCAGATTATGCTTTTCCATCAAAAAGTTTCTAGGAATGTTGTTATGATCAATGGCTAAAATAAAGCTGAAGGCAAAACAGGACTTCAAGCCTGCAAAATGTCAATTTTTTAGTTTTGGTAAATCCTTCCAAGAGGACTTCTATGGTATCATTTTTGCTTGTGCAGGATAGCATTAGGAAAGGAAGTACATGAAAAGAATACATCTGGCATATGGAAAGATCTACATATTATTATTGAGAGTGGGGGAAGTAGAGATAGGAAAGTTCTACTATATCTGTAATTCAGTGATATTCAATACTTTATCATGCTGTATAAGAATTGTTTATGCCTTGACTTAGAAACTGTACAGATACGAACGTCAGTGTGTTTTTGGATGTTCATTTTCATCTAGATCCCCATGACATTTTTCCAATACTATTTTGCAAAGAGTAGCATTTGTGTAGATACTTGCTCATAAACTAAAGCTCTGCTTTATGAAATTGTAAATATTGCTTGCACAGCTCTGTACAAGAAACTTTCTGATAGTGGTAGGACAGTTCTTCAAGTGCAGGGTTCTGCAGAGTGGAGAGAAGCTTCCCAAGGGAAGAATGCTAATGGAAAGGATAGAGTTTCTGGCTCTTGGGATTTTACAGGTAATTTTGGCAGTGAATTTCAACCAAATTATTTCAGTGCATTGCTGAGTCTCTGTATTGTCTATAGTCTAAGCAAAGGTAGGCTAAAAGGGTTGTTGGACAGAAAAAGAATTTGCAATGGGAGAAATAATGTAATGGTAAAATTCCTTCTTTTTAAGTTCAAAGTTGTCATGATATGAGTATCGTAGCCAAGTTTCAGATTCAGATCTTCTATCCTTTGGATAGCTTGCAGTCTTAAAAATTGGAGAGTCCTGCAACAAGTGGATGTCTTCCAGTTTTATTTAGTAAAGATTTACAAGCACTTCACACACCACTTAAAACTGTTATGCTATCTTCTGTGATAGCAAGGGCAATTCAAATAACTGAAATGCCTTTTATCATGTACTTGTATGCTTATGAAAAAGGAAGTATTGATTTTATGAGCTGACTGTGTTGGACTAAATTGCCCTGACAGAATTGTATTGTTAGAGAGGGATTTAACATAAAAAATATGGTCTTGGCTTCACATTTGCAAGAGTATGTGAATGAGGAACAATCGGCCTTGGAACTACAGCGATATTAATACAACCTAATACATGATTTTGATAGTGTCTCTTATTATTGAATCTCAGAAATTAAAGAGAAAAAAGATCTATTGAACATTAAATCTATTTCCTTTTCCTGACTGTATGCTTCATCTATTCTAGTGTACAGAACATCAAGTGATAGAAACTGTTTAATTCCTAGTAAATTCTATTATTAGGAAGATTTTTTCTTCATCTTATTCCCTGACATCCCTTTTAGTCTAGGTTGCTGCTGATGCTGTACTGTTTTTTTCAGAAAATTATTTGAGATAAATAGTAGGGGAAAGAAGACAGACAACAGATACAAATATAGACTCGTGCAAAGCATAGAGAATAAATCTTGTCAGGTGGTGATTAGTGCAGTTAGAGGAGGGGATCTTTTTTTCCAGTGCTTGCTCAAATTCTGTCCAGGTCCTGTTACAGACATGTCAATTAATTTTGGATGAGACTTGTGGTTTCAGTATCAATTCCTGGTCTGAGAAGACTGTTTCCAACAACTCTGGTGGAAATTCAGCTATTTTGGTGAATCAGAGAATGAAATTGGTTTCCTACCGTGGAGAGAAATAGATGGCTTTGGAGAAAAAGTGGTGTGTCTTATTATGATAGTTAAGGTGATGGTGGGAAGCCTCCTGCCCATCTAGCAAGTATTCTTCAAGATGAGGCTTTAGTTAAAAATCTGTGACATTAAAACAACTTTTATTTTACTGTCTTGTAGACTTTCTTACCGTAACCTCTGCAGCTCAGCCTGAAATCATATTTGAATCCAAAGAACACTTTATTCCTTTTGAAAAACTTAGTTTAATGGCATTTACATACACTGACACAAAGGAGTCTGCTGATAACTGGATTGTAGGGATACCACTTTGACTTTGCAATCATTTAGTGGATTTTGATACATCCACAGGTCTCAAAGCACTCCCCTTAGTACCTTGAATTTGCAGTCATTTGCAATGACTTTATTGGTAAGTGTTGTGCATTTCTGCCATCTATTGGTGAAATCTTTGAGTGCACATCCAAATTCTACAATATTTCTTACAAAACTAGTACAAAACTCTTTTATACAGCTTTGATGTATTTTTGGGTCATTTTACTTACACAATACAGTATTTTATATATAATGGAAGCTAAATTCTCTAAAATTTCCTAGAAGAGTTTTATGTGTATGTGCATGTGCACTGCTTTTCTTTTTCTGTAGCATTTCTTTCTACACTTCAAGTGCCTTCAGAGAGGTATCAGAATGAATTTAATGAAAACAGTTTTGAATGCTCGGTGTGCTTGGTGATTTATCAATAATCTGTCACTGAATGGACCATTTGCATTATAGTGAAGACAACATTTTTGCATTTTTCTAGGCAGTTTAATCAGTTCAGGTTTCACAGAGCATGTACATTTTGACAGGGCACCAGTTAAAGTAACACTTCACAACAGGCATTTGACTTGCTACCATATTAATACAAGAAGTTAACCTTGTGAGAAATATGTATTTGCCAAAATCTGTGACAGATTTTTATGGATATATTGCATTCATTTGTGATGATATTCTTCTGCTTCTCTCTCCTCCACTGATGAGAAGTCAAACAAGTTAGCCTAAAGACACTGGAGCAGAGGAGAAACACAGGGACAGCACTGGTTTTAAGTGTCATTAGTGTGTCATTTGACATTCATAGAAGCTGTGTTCTTGCTTCCCTACCTCTGTAAACTCAAAGCAAACTGGAAAATTTAAATCAACTGTTCCCAGTTGATTCCTGTCTGTGAGTGGTACTTAGCACAGGAAAATGACCCTAAAAACATTCTGTTTTCTATTCTGCTCTCATGCGGAGGGACAATAGGCAGGGGGGTATCTTGATTTTTTAGTGTGTGAATGAGTGGCAAGCGTAGCCCAAAAGTAGTCCTAATCTCTGAGTTTTGAGAAGCTATTGCAACTTAGTATCATAGCTGATACCAGTTACCTAGCTTTAAAAATTGCTTCCTCGTGTATTTGCCAGCCTGGAAGGACTAATTTGACCTCTTTCATCTATAACCTGACTGAGCAAGAATGTATCTTTAGTGGAAGAAAATAAATAATCCTGACTTACGTTTATAGTTACCTGCCAACACATTTTGCCTATAAACAAATGCATATAGTTTGTGGCCATCCTGCTTTACACAATTCCAAGCTGTGCTTGTCACTAACTCTCTTCATTATCAAGCATTGCATCCTCTGCTATCATTGCTTAACATTATTAGGCAGAATATTAATAGAAATATTAAACAGCTTGAGGTCAAGAACACATTCCTGACAAGACTCCCAGGGAAGACATGCCAGATACTTTTTAAGACTCCCTGGGGTTTGGTCCATTTAATGAGTGCCATGGCAATGTTGAGTAAATTACACCAGTATTTATAGCTCTATCACTCAAACATGTCATTTAATGGAAAAGCAAACACCATATGATGCTTTTCTAAATGTATACATAATTACTTATCTTGACTGCTTAATTACTTTGTAGTAGAATTCTTTGTTTTGTCTGAGATTGATTAATAGGCTTATGATTACTTCTTTTAAGCTTGTGGAAGTAACATTAACTTTTTTCTGGAACTTCTGTAAACTGTACGTGCCAGACTCGCCTAAAAGAACACTAAGTAGCCCACAGAGTGTGTTTTAAAAACTATTGGATGCAAGTTATCCAGACACAATGACTTAGAAATATCTGGCTTAACAGGTGTGTTTATTCACATTCTCCTTAGTCACATTAGGAAGGCAAATATGAATCATTATATGATCGGGTTTTTCTGAGTTATAAAATCAAATATGTATGGGACACTTCTGCCTTTTCTCCATCATTACTGAAATGTCCACCATGTTTCTAGTCATAATGCTACTGTTAAAATGTCTTTGCAATGCAGTAAGTCTGTGGTTGGTTAACATATTTCATGAATATTTTATTCTTTATGAATTCTGATGTTTTTAAACAGAAAATATATATTAATATTTTGGTCTGTGGTTTTATTTTTTTTCATGAACAGTAAATGTAATCAGTATTTTCATTTAAGTGACCTAAATTTAAATTCCTAATAAGATTTCCTTGTCATATAACCAACTGTCCCTTTGTGAAACACTCTTAGTATTCTTTCATGGTTATAAGATTTAGAACTTCTAAAGGTATATTAATGTTCTTCAGCATATGTTTTTCTGGTAGACATTTCCATGCTGTAAGCCAAACTTTTTATGTATATTTCATACAAAGGAACATAAGCAGCTAGACTTTACATTAGCGGATGTACCCAAACTGTCTGTTATCATCATTAGTTGTTCTGTGTCATGTTTTTTCTGGACATCAATCCATAGATGTTCAAGATCATAGTCTGCCAAATTTAGTGATTCAGGAACACAGAATGTTATTTTGATATAGATTGACTGCTAAATTATAAATAGTTTGTATTTCGTTTAATTCAGTCACACTCCCCAAATGGATAATAACAGGATAGTAATAGCAAGAATAAAGGATCTATGCTGAAAAATAAATCATTGCAATTTCCTTTAATAGCCAAACATTTTGCATTTTTTTAAAAGATATTACATAATTTTCTCCTCTCCGTGTTCTTTTCTGTCCAGTTAAAATGTGTTCTCAGTAACTGGATCTTATTTGAAAAAACAGTCTATTTTCCTTTTATCCTGCTTTTTATTATCAGTTTAATTACCACTGCCCTTGGATTCTCTAATGATTGCAGTGGTCTTTCAGACTTTGTAATTAAGTTCTTCTGCTTAAATGAAGGCTACCCAGACTGTTGAGTTTTGTTTTTAATAGAATATGGAATAATACTGTAAAAGGAGAAAACCCATTCCCTCGAACTGCCAAGGGAGCCCATAATTATTTATGCTGTCTTCTTGCATTTGTGTTTACTTGAATGAAGGGCAGTTAAAAATGGTTCCTTTAGTGTCACATTGTCATCAGTCAAATGTTTTCCAAATTTTCTTGAGCTATCTACAGCATGTAACTAACCTGCACACATTCCTTAATGGTAATATGAGAGATTAGATTGATTTTTTTTTTTTTTTAAATTTAACTAATTTTTTCTTATCTAAAGTCAGATGAAAGACCAGTGGAAAATAGAAATTCATTTCTGGGCTGCCAAGTAGTATGTTAACATGTACAGTTCCTTGTAAGCATTCAATCTATTCTTTATACATTATCTGATAGTTGTTCCAGTGATAGCTTCTTTCATTGATTTTTTGACTGTTTTCTTAAATATTTTGAATTTGAATAAGTTTGTTGCTGAGTGGGAACTTCTTAATTTTGAATTTTGAATGCTTTGAAACTTTATAAGTAATATAATTGATATCTGAATGAATAAAAAACTAGAAGTCCTTACACCTAGAATGTGACGGTTTATATTTTGGGGTTTTTTACATGAGTTCTGTGATTCCTGATTACTGTTTTTGATGTTTAGCTCACTTTATATTTTGAATTTCTGTATCACTGCTCAAAGGAGCTATTTTATCTTCTAAGCCTTGGACTAAATGTACTGCAATGTCCATGGAGTTCTCATTAATTCAACATCAGTTTTCTAGTGTGCTCTGTGGTGCATGAATCTTGGTTTATGTGGAATTAAGAAAAGATGCATTATTCCGTTTAAGTAATTAAAAAATCCAAACTGCATATCCATGTTCCTTCTGACTTTTTTTCAAGACTGAATTAATCAAAAGCAAATCCTGTTGAAACTGGAATTGATATAAACTGATGCAAAGATAGTTGGGCTTTCACTGGAAAGATTAGAAGTTAAGAATTCCACACAAGACAGATATTAAATTCATTATAAGAACTTTCTCAAGAAAGTTCTTATAGTGGCTGTTTTTTGTGAATATCAAAGGGCTCTGACTGAATTTATGTACTCAACTGAGACTGGAGGTTTACTTAAACAGGATCATTCTGTAATCTTTTGGCAATTCTTTCACTCCACTTTATATATATAGAAACTAAGAAAAGGCAAGAGAGAATTTTATTAAGACTTTTCACTCTTACTGTAATTCCATACTCAAAAGGGGAAACTTCATTAGCATGGTTATTTGGATGCACTGCTTGACCATCACCTGAGAGGTTCAAACCCCATTGGGATTAGGTAGGATGACTTCTTGTGCTTCAATGCTCCGGGTATCAGTATGAGAAAAGCAGTTGGTCAGAGCCTGGTGCTGATAGCACCAAGGCTGTGGGTCCAAGCCCTGTATGGGCCGTATACTTAGGAGTTGCACTCTGTGATCCTTGTGGGTCCCTTCCATCTCAGAATATTCTGTGAATCTCTAAAAGTTTGACCTTCCTGCTCATGTGACATTTCAGAATTAATGGCTGGATGGCTAAAAAGCTGTTCCTTTAACCAGTATTCTATCTTTAAAGTTGCAGTATTTTGCTATACAAAGGCAGATAGCATACAGAGAATGAGAATTTGGGTAGTGTTCTTACAGCTAAAGTATTTAAGGCTTTTTCTGAGGTTTTGAACTGCACGATATTTATACCATCTGGCAGAGTTTCATACAATATTGACTTAAGTCAAAGGAACAGTAAGCTTCATAGTTTGTCACATTTTGCCACTTGTTTCACATCAGTTTTTTGAGTGTATAACATTCTCTAGTATTTCTGTATTTATATTCTTACACTCTATAGGACTTGTACTTGATTCACTGCTGACCTGCTGCCATTTAGTGTTCATTAACCTTGTTATCACCTTCAGCAGTGTTTAGTATCATACTATTTGAAATTCTAAATGAAAACAGAAACACAGTAGAGAAAATGCAATCCATAAATGGAAGGACATATTGCTACATCACAAAAATGTCTCTGAAGCTGTTGTCTCCTCCATAACTACTTGCACTGTGGAGGCTCACCTAATGGATTGCCAGAAAGTTTGTCAGTAAAGCTAATGATGCTCTGAGGCCAGGATTTATATGTTCTCTATATCTGCATGATTTGGGAACTTTTTGTTCCTTTTCTCAGTTTCTTCTGTTCAGGGAGCTTTTTAATATGGGATGGTGTTAAGGAAGCTGCTCTTAAACTTGGGAGTGCATTTTTGTTTCATTCAGGCATTTAAACTGGTTTTGAAAAAGTTTTAGTTTTTGTGTTTATAAATTGTATATAGTTATTAAAGATTTTTCTCTATATCTAGAAACTTTCTCTGCTTTGGTATGTATAAAGTGATATGAAGTGAACAAAATTACATTTTCTTGGTATTTTAGGTTCCAGCTGTCTAAGCTCGTCTTCAAAATTGCACAGGCATTTGCCAGAAGAAGGTTTTCTTATGATATCTCCCTAGATGCAGCTTGGATTCAAAAGCCGCAGTATAGGAAAAGCAGCCTATTTAACTTTATCAGCTCTTGTGTTTGTTGCTGGTAAATATATAACAGGTGGCAGATGGAAAAACAGAATAATGCATCTTTTAATTCAAAAATAGCATTAAAACTTAGAAAAATGAGGACTTCTACATAAATAAAACTTCTATAAAGCTTTCTTTCTAAATGCATTTTCTTATTGCATTTATAGGTGATTTATACAGCGAAATTATTTAGCATTCTTTTAAAATCAGCTTTTATAAAGTAAGGCAGATGGAACTGTGGCTACATGGACAGGTTTAGTACACAGCATTTTGTTAAGCATTATCCTTCAAGGAGTACTGCTTTTATTCAAAACAGTAATATTGTAGCATCACTGTGGATGTTTAGCTGAAAAGAATCAGCTGTCTATTATCGTAAGTGTGAAGTTCAGTTTGAAGAGGTTTTGCCTGAAAGTCAGGATATCTAGTGACTGTAATCTTCATAATCAAAAGGAAATTGTTGTAGTCCCTTAGAAGCACAGATGACTGAGAGCAAAATGGTTTAGTCTACTGCATTTTGTGATTTCTGAGGTACTCAAAACTCTCCAGTCGTTAGTTCTCCATTATCACCTAGTTACCCTGCTTCTCAGTATAAATTATCTATCAGCTTCATTGTCTTCCTAATTGCTGATTATATTGTTCTTTGATCAACCCCTTACTGTGTGGAACATTTTCCTACAAAACGGAAGGAGTTTTTGTGTATGGGTGTGCTTGTGCTGCACTACAGAGCTGCACAGGTTCCTTTCCAACCACTGTGCACCAGCAGTTAATGCCACTCTCATTCATCCACACCGCAGCCCCTTGGCCGTTCACAGTGACATTTGCTTGAAGATACGGAATGCTTTCAGTTGACACTAGACTTGGGAGTGTGGATCATAGCTGTAGAGCCCAGCAGGTCTTTTTTTGCTGTGAGCCAGCTGCAATATTAGTAGCCAAATAGAGCGCTGACGCTGTGTGCTGATAGCGAAGTGAGGATTATGTTCGCATTTTATCAGTTTGCTGTTTTACTTAATTCTGATCAGAGATGCTTTTCTCTGAAGTTAGTCAAGGGAGCCAGTGAAGTTCAAGCATGTAATGACTGCAATGTTGTGACAGCAGAAGAAAAAATCTCAGCAGGATAAGTATAAAATCCTAATATGGTTTGAATGCCTATCACAACGTTCATATTTATTCTTTTTTTTCAAAATGCAACCTTTGCAACTCTTTCCTATTCAGCATTCATCCGCCCTACCTGATACCAAAACTCTTAAATCCTGTAGGGATTCTTAACAATGTATATTAAGGCTGCTGTAGGTAATAGGTATAGAAGTTCACTTACGAATGTAATTGATTAGTTGATTATGTAAATAAATAAATTCAGATAATTTTATTAGTAATTATTATAATTTGTATTATAGATACATAATTTATGTGTTTTTAATGCAATTTCACTATTTGAAATTTAAATACTTATTAAAGCATAGTTAATGGAGTGTTTCTTAATGGCTAATGTGTGGTTGAGACAATGCTAACTCTTAAGAAAAAGTTATTTTCATAGTGGTTAGTGTTCAGGCAATATATATATATGTTGGTGTGGCAGTCAGTGAACATCCAAGTCTCTACATGTAAAATATTGTGAATATAAATTCAAATGGGACAGGATACTTCGTAAAGAAAATGGTGTGATTTTAGTTTTTATTATTTATTAAATTCCCTGTTTGAAATTTTCTGTGTTTTCATTTCCTTCCTGGTGCGGGCAAAGTGTAGCTATCAGCACTGCAAAAGCAGAGACATCTAGAAGTATCATCTGAATTCTTTCATGTTTGCCCTTACCTGGGAAATTAATGTAGAGAAAATTATATATCATTGCACACAGGGCAGATCCTATAAGAAATATGTTGCATTCAGTGAAAAATAGCAAATGATACATAGATTTGAGGAAAAACATCTTCTAGGAAAATTTCAGACACCATACTTTACTAGGCGCTGGCTCTAATCTACTCTGATAGTGCATGGACATTTCCCTATATTTTCTTATTGATTGGGTAGCATTGGCCTGTTACCTGAAAACGTGAGAATTTTCTTCTCAGTAGGCGGATCACAGACAGATTTTCTGTCTGACGTGAATTTGAAGAGAGGAGTTTTAAATGCTACTTCCTTTACTGGCTTTATTCATGGCTCAGTGATGAATTGACACTTGTTCTCAGAGCTTGTTTTTAAACACGATGCACTGCTGAGGAGGTGAAGACTATTTTTTACTACTGCATTGGGGTGAAATAAGGTATGCTGGTGTATGGATCTATACAACAGCTGTGTTTCCAAAAAGCAGTTAAAACACCATAATCTTTGATTTCTGTGGAATTTTATGACTAAATTCTTAATCCGACAGCTGGTCTGAAATACTCTGTTTATTGTTGGTACAATATAAATTTACACAATGTGCAAGGATTCATTCTGTACACTGAGTAAAAGGTTATTGCTTCACCAGGACAAGCATAAATATTTTTTGAAATTCATCATCCATCTGGTCAGAAAATGGAATTCATGAGTTTTTTTGCACCTGGATCATAATCACATACAGAATTTTGTGGTGTATCATTTTCATAACTGGTTTCCCATAATTTATCTGTATGTATCTGCTTATATCCATTCTTTAACTATTTTCTTTGTGCAACTCAAAGGCTAAAGAGGCTCGATGAATAGGATGCGTTATATCATACCAGTTGATTAGAACTGAAATATTTGACTCCTTTTCAAGTCTTATTTCATAGTATGCTCATTGTTTCTTTGGCAGTTATGGCCTGTGCCTTGTGACTCACGGGAGCAAAGACAGACAGAATTGCAAGTCTTTTTTTAAATCAATGTCCTGCAGCATGAGTCAGGCTTTAGATCTGGCCTTTGCCCTTCCTTTGCCTTTGTTCTTATCATTTGTTCTGCCCTATGGTTACAGCCTCTCAGAATAGCATATTCCTGATTTTAGTGCAATTTGTTCCTGATGAATGCCAGGGAAAATTACATAAGATGCTAACTTGTCATTTTTCAGGAAGGGAAGCTTCTTTAGATTGAGTTGTTATGGTCACTTTAGAAAGTAACCCTCAAATTTCCAACCTTCTGTGCCACCTCTTTGCAAGGTTAGCTTGCTGAGGTGTAGCCTCTTATTTCAAGGATCATTTTGGTTTTAGTACCATCATCAGTAAAGTGTACGATTAATGTTTTTCTCCCCAAATCAAAGAATTTAAAAAGGCATATTTTCCATCTGTTTTGAATATGGGCTCACAGTATCTGGAAAGGACTACACAAAGATAATATTTAAAAAATAGAATAATGAGAGCTGAATAAATTCTTTGCCTTCTTAACTCCTTTTTTATCCATTAAGTAAATATGAATACTGGTTATTCTTCCTTTCATGCTTTCAGCCTTTTGTTAAAAATGGCACCAACATCACTTTGGTGCGATAAGACTTCTTTTGTTATATATGATGTTTACAAGTTAATATTCTCTGGTTTTATGTAAAGATCTGCTCTTCATTCACTGCTGGGTATATCTGTGCTTGGTTTATGGAATATGACATAGCTGTTGCCTGAAGTGGTGTAAAGCAGAAAAGTTAATGTTTACATATCGAGTGACTGGTTTTGTTATTGCTAATGCCAAGCTTTCTGAAAGTGGTTTAATATCTTAAGACTTTGAGACTGGGAGATAAAAAAATAAGTAATGCAACTACATGCATTTTCCCATGAATTCAAGATTGGATTGTAAATTTACCTGATAAATAATTTAGTGAGATTAATTAGTGGTAAATTCTTGGCAGAATGAGCATTATTCTGGTTTTGTCATAGCCCACAGACATTGCTACAAAGCTGTACTAAAAAGTAGTTGTTGGCCAACCTATATAGTTTTTATATTCAGATGTAGTAGTTTTTTCTTTTTTTTTCCTGTGAATAATACTTCTACCATTTTTGAAATAGCAGCAATGAAAATTTTATAGGCCATTTTGTGTACAGCAATGGCTTTTATATTGTCATTTCAGAACTAGCAATTTAAAAGAGAGGAAAGGTAGCATGTGGAGAATTCTGTGTTCACTTATTGTAAATTAAATTAAAAATGAATTTTCAAGGAGGCAATAGTCACAGGATATAACACAGTTATTTTCCTCTATAACAGGCTTCTCCTTGGCAGGTTTCCTTGTGTTATGTGGTTTTTTTTACAGATTGTGCTTTTCAGCACAACTGTAAGCAAACGGTATCCTACAAAAACACAGCAAATCAGTCACCCATGTCTAACCTGTGTTTTAAAGGACAATGATTTGATACCCAATTCTACCCAATACATTGGTTTTCCAAGGCAGGATCTAATCTTCGTTTTCTCTCCTTCAAGATGATATAGCAAGTACCTAGTCCCTGCATAGCCAAAGGTGAGATGGAACTTAGCTGCTGAGCAGTCTTCCTTTCTGCTCCTGCATATTTAAGTTTAATAGCTTCACATTTGGATGGACTTTGGAAGCAAGCTGTCATTTAATTATAGCAGTACTTCCATAAGTATATAAATCTATTTTTATGACAAGTTCAGGGAGGGTCATGGAGTGATATCCTTCAAGGGTATGCTTCTGGAGAAAATATGTAAAACTTTATTTGTAAGTAGCTTGTATTCATTGAAGGCAAAATAGGTTGTTCAAAGTCATGCTAGAGCTCTTTATAACAGAATGTTTGTTGAATAGTTTGGATTAAATACTTCAGAGCAGACTGCAGACATCTCAGGTGTTACCAGTATATCTACTGATAACATAGGGTTTAGGAGTTTTAGATCTACTGCAGACTAGGAGGTTGGGGACCGTGTCCTTCACAGGGGTAGGAAACAGTGCTGTTTTCCTAATGGCACCATCTTCATCTGCTTAATTGGACTCCAGACTTTCACTGAGATGCTTATCTGAGCTAGACTGCCTAAAAGGTGTATTTCTTGACGACTGAAAATTAGGGTACAGAGAACAATTTTCTGTAATCTAATTTTATATCTAATGTAAAAAATTTGGCCAAGTAATAGATAGATGTTATAGATGGCAGAGAACTGTAATGTCACTGAAAACAAAAAACTGTCTTGGGTAATCAGGTTGTAGAACAAAATACTAAAAAATATTCCTTTGGAAAGCAGAAACATCTGCACAGGAAAGTAATATGAACAGCTTTGTGTAGCTGGCTGTGATGTTGAAGAGTGCTTCTCAGTTCAATATGCCATCATCCTGCTGCTGCTCAAATTTATATATATTGGCTTTTTAAACTTGTGGAGCAGGTTTATTTTAGATTTAATCCTAGTTTTTGTAATTTAATTTGTGTTTTCACATTTTGATGTTATGCAGGAGATTAAGTAGTGCAATGACTGAAAAGGAAGAAAATTGAAAAAAGTCTGGCTATGCCAGGAAGGTGAGGAGTTAAAAGAATACTGTCAAATTGTTAAAACCAAAATAATAGGTTATGTAAACTAAACAGCTTGGCTCTTGCTATTTATTACTTGGGTCCTGTTTTCCTCTAGAGACATTCCAGGCTTTCAAGGTAAAAGGATTCTACACCCAAACATTTGCTGTAGTAAGTATGAAGTATACTAATGATAGGTTTAAAATTGGATAATAACAAGACTATAATACTAGCCAAGAGGAAATACAGAAAGATAGGAAAACAGTGTGCCTTATATGGCAAAAAGTAAGTAGGACGTTCTTTCATTTTGAGCAGTACAAGATATGATTAGTAACACAGATAAGTACTATCCCTGTTGAAATCTTTTCAATTTGAGAGGAATGATTCAAGTGCTAACAGATATATCATGGATATTTGTCAGCATGCGGACATAAAGAATCAAAATCCATTCCTATGGACTCAGTGGAACTTGAGTGTTGTGACCAATGGGACCATAACCGTGTTGTTTGTAAGAACGCAGTGTTAAAGGTTACAAGGTAAAGGACTCACAGAAGTAGTTTGCCTCTGATTCACTCTCTGTATCTTACAATTTGAAATTTGTGTGTACTATTCTCCCCTTTATATTTGGCTGTCACCCCTTAATAACATTTCCAAAATGCTTTGAAATCCTGTACATTTCATATAAGCACGTAGTGCAGCCTATTTTCGTGTCTGCCTTGCCTTGTACGCCAGATGGCATTGGTATATTTGTGGCTCTTCTGAGGACAAAAAACAAGGGGGAAAAAAAGGGGGGGGAAAAAGGAATGATAAGCATATTCCTCAAAATAAGGGTAGCTTTTCAAGATAAAGTTTGTATGTTATGCTCAAAGGAGGAAAATTCATGGAAATAACCTATCATATGCAATTGAAGATCATGCTTACATTTTAATTTAAAGAACTTTATCCAATTCAATGAGATGGTAGTTACGTGAACAAAAATCCAGGTTTGTGAATATTCATAGAGCAAGTCTGCGTGACTTGGACTCTGTTCGTGCTCTTGCTTGATGGCAAAATTGTTTTGTTTTGTGTTGTTTTTCCTTCAGTAAGATAACTGTCATTAACTGGGATTGAAGGAAGGGTTGTTGTGTTTATTTGTTGGAGGTTTTTTTTATTTCATCTGGGATAATTCCTGTAAGAGTTGGCTGATTATGTGACCTCTGCATACTAGCTTTAAGTGGAAAACAGATAGGTGAACTTGCCAAAGAAACTAATATATAGTAAACAATTCCCTTTTTGTACCTAAATTATAAGAACTATGTTCTTTTTCCAAGTGTACCTGTTCATTCCAAGTGAACAGCATCATGTTTGTAGGTTTTGAATCGATGGGTGTGGTTCTTTGGTGTATCTGAAAGAAGCTTATGTGGTAATATCCGGATAGAAGATGGCTTTTAAGCTCTAATACATCACGGATCAGAGGAGCATCTGCACTGCCTGCTTGCTTCTGTGATTTGTTTTGTCCATCCAGTTTGTGATACTCATAGTCTGTTTTGTCCAGCTTAGTTTACTATTTGAATTCATTATTTGTTTCAAGCTAGCGGAAATGAACTAGATTATACTGAATTATCTTTTGATAACAACATGTAAAGGGGAGCTTTATCCTGTGTCCAGTTAAACAAATCTGCTCAGAGAAGTTCTGTTAAAGAAAGAGCTCTGAGCTGTCTCTCCGTGTTGATACTGAATTAGCAAAAGCAAGGGTAAATATATGACCATCTTCGCTATTAGTCAATGCTGTGACTGAAGACTGGGCCACAGTACTTGCGTGCAGTGCTCCTGGAGCTGAAGATACATAGTCATGATTCCCAGCAAGATTTTAGTCTACCACAACCCTTCTGGGGGCACGCGTACAGAAACTTATAAAACTACTAGAAGGCGTAAAAAATCTCATGGAGAATTGTTCAAAAATGGATATCGTGTCAAACCTGCTTCCGAAAAGGAAGAGCAACATACTTTGCGAAACTCCTTGGTGTCTTGTTATAGGGTCGGCTCATACTGGGGTAAGGTCCAACTCTAAACTTTTTCTTCAGAACTGTAGTTTGTTATACTGTCTCTGGTGGTAGTATTGTTGTATCTTCTAAAAAAGATATTCTGATTTATTTTTCAACTTAAAAAAAAGAAAGCTGCTGTATTTCAGTTGCTTTGTAGGAAGAATTCTTTCCCAAACTGATGTGCTGCAATGTATTCCTATCTCCCTCAACAAAAGGGTTCATTGTCCACCTAGAATCAAATAATCCAGTCTTTATTGAAGGGTGGAATGTAATGTTCCACAACGTTGGTGTTATCAAGATTTTTTTTTAAAAACTGCTGTCATTATTTAAAAGGTATAAGAGTAAGTTGAAGAAATGTGCAGCAGAGAGATTTATTAACGAGTCTTTGATACAGCATTGTTCAAAAGCAATCTACGTATATTCTAAACTTGATTGCAGCTTTACTGTCCTGGTCATAGAGTGTTGATTGTTTTCGTGCTGCGGGCTGTTCTCCCCACTTGTACTGTTGCATAACAGAGGTGGGGAAATGTATAAAAATATTTTGCCTGGGTTGCTTCCAAAGAATGGCAGAACATTTTCCTTCCATTCTATTTTTTCTTGTCTTTTTCTTTTGAGCTTTCATTTTCAAGCTTATCTACAGGGAGTAAGATCTCAGGTTACGCTGCCGCACTGTGTGAAGACGTTCAAGATGGGATTGTTTTGCATCCTAAAACTTTTCCCTCCATCCTATGTCTCAGAAAAGGTTCCTTAATATGGATTCTGTTTTTTTTTTTCCAGTCTTCAGTAAATCATGTGGTCTTAATGAAATCCAGGGTAGAAATAGCCATTGATTGGTTTGATGAAGATGCTGTTCTGATGAATGGATGAATGGTTTTTCAGGAATAGAAATGGTAAACGGAATCTCTGTATTGAATCCTTTTACCAATATTTTGGATATACTGTTGTCAATTATGAAAAAAAATGAACAGCATAAGGCAATAAGAAAGGGATTACATTTCTCATTGATGAGAAACAAGGTAATGCTTGGTGCTCTTCTTGTCGATTGACCTCCCATGTTGAATGAAGAAATATCCCAAATCCTGTTCCTATTTATTAAAATATCATTAAAATCATATGAGTATAGTTGTCATGATTTCCTTGCCTTTCACTTTCAGAATTTAAAATAGTAAATTTCTTTTTTTTTTTGGGGGGGGGGGTGGGATGGGGGAGGTGGGCCCTTGCAACCTACGGCTAATCCTGATTGCTGCTGTGTATTAATCCAGTGGAAAGCATCAGTTCAGAGAGAGACTGCAAAACTGTCTGAAAGACAGGAAAATACCCTATTGACTGTAACTTCAAATAAAGCTTTAAATAATACTGTTTAATTTGCTGTAAACTTTATAGATAAAATAATTTTCTACTGTAATTGCATTGCTACTGGCACACAGTTATTGGCCTTGTCTGTGTCACTATTCTATTCTAAAGCATCCATTTTGCTGGGTCCTTATTAAAGAGTCAGGAAAAAGGCACGGCTACTATAGTCTTGATCTAGCCTGGTATTTCAACATGGTATATTGCTTCCTATTGAACAGGTAATTGATTTCTCTAAGACTGATTTCATGGTTTTTTGGCAGCATGTGACCTCTCTTAGTGACCATTTTTTACAGATTCTAGGTTGGACACCATGATATGAAATAATATTATGCATATTTTACATTTTCTATGTATTTTGAAAATGGTCTGTTTGCTGCACAGGCAACGCAGGTAACTAAATAAGTATTTTGCAGTAAGAAAATAATCCTGTTTTATAGTTGAAGGTTTATTTGAATCATCATACCTACAACTCAGATTATTGTACCAGAGACAGAAACTATTGACTAAAACACTTTGTCTCATATTGTTTAAGGAATCTGGTTTATAATCATAAAATTTTTTCTGGTCTTGAAATCTATAAGTCTCTTATGTTTGTCCTGGATATTGCAGCTGAAATAAACTCCAATTCCTAAGTGTATTTTCATCACCCGCTTAGAAGCAAAATGCTGAGATCCAAGAGGTCCTGCATTTATTTTATCTGTATTTTTTTCTCTGGTTAGAGAGATTTTCTGGGTAGATTAAATATTTTGGTACTTTTTAAAAAATAATTTGTAGAATAACAGTGTATATCCTGTTCTAGTCAGATCCCATAAGAAAATTCCAATGTAAAACCCTTTGCCAAGAAAAAAGATGAGTTATATGATGGAGAGAAAGTAGCAAGCACTTCCTCAGCATTCTATTTAGCAGTTTACAATTAACTTTGGCAGACAGGATCCATGAAATGTGCAAAATTGGAAGGGTCCTCACTGTAATACATAAGAAACTTAGCCTATCTTAATGATTATATAATTTAAATGTAAAATAGTCTTGAAAGTATTTCTTAAGAAAAGAAATTCTTCTTCTCCACTTGTATAAAACACATTCCCAAATATTGCTAAAGAAAAAGAGCTGTACACATTTGTGTACGTAGCTGAAACGGCTTTGAAAGGGGGAATATTTGTTAGTGCTCCTGTTAGTGAATCTTGCTTTCTATTGTTGGTGCATAAACAAACATCAGCTGTTTCTGTTCTTGGTGACTTGGTAGACCTGACAGAGGTCATCATCTCAGTTGTGAGACCGTGGGTTTGGGTGCACCTTCAGCAAGGGTGCAGAAAACAGCAAGCTGAGTGCTGCCGTTGGCATGCCTGGGGGGACAGGATGCCATCCAGAGGGACTGGGACAAATCCGAGGAGTGGGTCTGTGGGAACGTCCTGAAGTTCAACAAGACCAAGTGCAGGGTCCTGCACCTGGGTCAGGGTCACCCCCTATGTCAATACAGGCTTGGGTGAGGAAGGGCTTGAGAGCAGCTCCTGCAGAGGATTTGGGGGTGCTTATAGATGAAAAGCTGGACATGAGCCAGCAGTGGGGGTTTGCAGCCCAGAAAGCCAATTGTGTCCTGGGCTGCATCCAACGCAGCGTGAGCAGCAGGGCAGGGAGGGGATTCTGCCCTCTTCTCCATTCTTGTGATACCCCACCTGGAGCACTGTGTACAGCTCAGGGTGCCTCAGGAGAAAAAAGACATGGACCAGTTGGAGTGGGTCCTGAGAAGGGCCACAAAAATCACCAGAGGGATGCAAGACCTCTCCTGTGAGGAAAGGCCGAGAGAATTGGAGTTGAGCCTGGAGGAAAGAGGGGTCTGGGGAGATTTTATTGTTGTCTTACAGTACCTAAAGGGGGCAGACTTTTTAACAGAACCTGCTGCAATAGAAGAAAGGGTAATGGTTTTAATATAAAAGAGGGTTGTTTAGACTACATATAACGAAGTTTTTTACAATGAGCATGGTGAAACACTGGAACAGGTTGCCCAGAGAGGTGGTAGATGCCCCATCCTTGGAAACATTCAAGGTCACACCAGACAGGGCTCTGAGCAACCTGATCTAGCTGAAGCTATCCCTGCTCATTTCAGGGAGGGCTGGGCAAGATGACCTTTAAAAATTTCTCTCTACCCAAACTATTGTATGATTCTATGAAAATCACATAAAATGAAATACATATAGCAATATAATAGCAGGTCTGTTTGTGCCTAGAAAACTGTAGGGTACTGGAAAGAATTAATTTGCCATGTAAAAATTCCTTTGGCTTTTACAATTGAAAGATAGTTCTATTTTGTAGCTAAACTGTCCAAGCGAACTCTCCAACTTTTTTTTTCCCTAATTCTATTCTCTGAAGGGAATTTTTTAAAATTATGTGGGCTGCAGCAAATGCAGAACTTAATCTATAACTATTTTCTTCTTTCACAAAAAATACATTGAAGCCATAATATTTTTCTTCTATCATTTGATGTCTCAGTGATTAAAATGTATCTCAGCCCTTAAAATGGCTTGGAGATAGAGGTTTTATTGTAACTTAGATATTTTTTCAGTTTTTTTTTTTAAATGTGGCAATGGTTAACTTGATCACGTCATTAGCTTCAGATGCAGTACAAAGCATTTGAGAGGAAGGGTTTTTCTCCCACCAGCCATTTTTCAAAAAAGTTCCTAGGCAGTGGAGTGAGGAAAGCAGCTGGATGAAAAGGAGCTGGAAAGGTTATGATTGCTAGTAAAGATTCCCTCCTTCCCTGTCTAACCACATTGCTTTGGGTAGGAGTAGCAGCTGTGGGAACTACTGGAAATGGAACAGAGGGATGTGTCTCTCACAGTTTCAGCAATATGGTCCAAAATTATCATTCTCTCATTGCAAGTGGATCTGAAATTTATCATTATTAAGCTTCATTTTATTGCTTTTCATTTAGGTCCCTGAATCCACTTAGCAAGTTGTGATTAATTTTCAGAGATCCCCACAGTCAGTAATTAAAAAGAAACTTTATATCCATGTAATAGACAGGAGTGTACTTTAACACTACCTAGGAGCTTAACAAGGCTACTTAACAGGACTGTTTATAAGCCTTAGCAAGAGCAAATATTTTATTTAACAGCTTTCCAAGAATATTTCAGGAAAAACTTTTTGATTGAATACGTCTTGCCACATGCACCTTTGAACTTGAGGAGAACCTGTTATTCCAATGAGATGATGAAAATTGTGACAAGGTTTATATGTTTGCCAGGATCAGTATTTCCTTAAGTTTCTAGAAATAAAAAGTGGCTTCTTGCACTGGAGTTGGGTAAAATAAGTGTCAATAAAGAGAATGTATGAGAATCTGGACTTTCCTGTAACAGTTGCAATACCATGTTACACAACTTTTATGTAACTCCTGGCTGTACTCTCTAACAAAAATTATCCTTCAAGCTTTACTTTAATTTTATAAGCTGTGCATATGTATAGTACACAGTGTACTTTTATTCATATGCCAAAGATCTGCAGCCAAATCATTTACTATCAGCATAAGACTATTATAATAATTTAAGCCGTTAATCTTTGATATTATTTTCTCTTGCACACACTCTCTTTGTATCTGTCTCACTGACTTTGTAGTGTCTGGGAATTGCTATGCATGCAATCTGATTTCAACATAAAAATGCTATTTCTTTGTAAAAATACTTGCTTTTTTAATAGTTGAAATGTAAGGTATTCCTATAGTTATAGACTGATAGAAAGAATTATAGTAAATTGGCCATTTTTAAGAGAAAATGTGTAATTTCCCTGTTCTTCTGCTCAAGTTTTTTTTTTTTAAATTAGGGTCGAGATAAGGGAGCATTATTACAATAAAAGATTTTACATCATTAAGGTTTACCAATTTAATCAGGCATATACAGTCTACTTTATCCAGGTTGTCAGATCTCTTGCCCATGATCTGTTATTTTTCGCTAAGCAACGTGGGAGCTTGGAGGACTGAGACATTTCAGATCTGCATGTGTCTTTGACAGCCCAAAAGAGAAGGACGTGCATTACAGCCAACAACAGAAACCTCAGTGAGGTTATTTCCCCTTAGCTTTCAGCCTGTGTGTCTCCTCCCATTACTTCCTACATAAACTAAGGCTTTCTGGTAGGATACATCAGTTGTTAGGGAAATAAAGTTAACACAGTTTGAAAAATACCTGTTTAGGATCCTTGAACAATTAAATATGGAAGAGTTTTTCAAAGGTATTTGGCATTTTGTATGCTACCTATGTTGGTTTATTTTTTCACTGTTATTGTTATATGCTGTTATAATTTGAATTATTCTTTGCTATAACTTTTTTTGTTTTCTTTTACTACAGGTTTAAGATTTTTAAGAGCACTTAGACTGATACAGTTTTCAGAAATCTTGCAGTTTCTGAATATACTTAAAACAAGGTAAGACTTTTTCTTACAGGCTGATTTAGTTCCTTTGGTGTCAGAATGTAAATGGCTTAGATTTGGGGCCCTAGTAATGTATGATTTTCTTTTCTGGGAAAAATCCCCACTTGTTGTCTGTTCTTTAAATCTTTTTTCTGCAGATGAATGATTTGCCAGTGATAGCATCCTTTGCTAGGTGATCAGTAGATTTTAGTTGATGTGTTATTACATTTGAAATATTGAGCAAGGTTATGTGTTGATAAATTAAAAGCAGAATTACTTACATAGCTTTGCACTGATTAAATCTTGCTTCTTTCTATATAATCAGTCCATGTTCTGCTGTCTTGAAAAAAACTGAAATCAAAATTAATTCAACAGAATACGGTTAAAAAGTATTTTGAGAAATTGTCATTGTGGCTGCTCCAGTTTTTTTGAACTGAGCATCCTTTTTCACATCAAAAACATATTAAAAATTACACTGAGCTATCTTTGTATTGTGTTCATTATCCTTAGTATGTCTTCCATATAATAATTAAAATACTCCAATTAACCTTCTGGCTTACTAGTTCTTTGGCCTATTAATACATGAAAGTTGTGTAGGAAAAGTACAATTTTGGACAAAAGATAATTTTGGAGGAAATAAAAAGAAACATTCCCATGCCTTGCAGTTGAAGACACATTGTTTTTCATCACTCTCTAAAATGGTCCAAGTGAAGTATTGAACCCAGCTTCCAATAATTACTGTAAACTCAGTTCCATTCTGAAAAGCTCTCCTCTCTGCACCAGGTGCTATAAATGTGTGAGGGCTTTATGTACAGGTAAATCCATTTCTTGCTGTGATAATTTGTCGCAGTGGGAAAATAGGTATCAAAATTTGTACACACTCACAGTAAACAGCTGTTTCTCCAACCCTTAACCTTGAAACAGCTCTCCTTGCTGTAAAACTCTCATACTATCTGTCTTTAGTTGTATTACTGAAGGGAAGCCAGTTCTGATCAAAGACAGACATCAAAGAATGTGCAGTGAAGTCCCATAGCTCAGAATGCTCCAGTATGGTAAAGGAGAATAACATTTAACATGTAACCTTGCCAGAAGAAATGGCAGTCAATGGAGAAGCCCCATAAACTCAAAGGATTTTGGAAAAAAGCTAATAGCCCCTTCACTAGTGAGGGATTTGTGAAATTCCAGATCCATAAATGTGCATTAATCATATTCAATGTACTCAGAGCTGGTTTATTCAAGATTGACCTGTATACTGAAGTAGCCTTTCTCTGGTGCAGAATTTACTCTTATATTAGATACTGTCCTCTCGTTGATTATTTGTATGACTGTCAAAGTATTTGTAAACCTCAAAAGTTGATTATTGAAAGCCTGTAAAGCCAATCTTTCTTATGTGTTTTGGTTTAGTCAGTTAATTAATCATTAGCAGTTCATCACTAACATCATTTATTTAACTGAAAAGTTGTCACTGCCTCAAAACAGTTTTTTATGTCTCTCCCTATTCCTCGTAATGCAACAGAAAGTCATGTCTATTTTTTTTGTCTTACTTAATAATCTGAAATTAACTAAATAATGTGGAATGCTGTCAATGTTCACAAAACATATATTTTAAAAAATGGATATGTCAAATTAAAACAAATTGACAGAATGCAATTTATTTTAGAAAAGTTTTTAGTTACACCTGGCATAAGTTTGATCATGTGAGTGCTTGGGTTTTTTTTTAATGTCTCGTATGAGTTTAGCTTTTAGAAAGCAACCAGTTAGAAAATTAATTTATTACTGCTACTGCTACCTTCAAGGACAAATTGTCATATTTTCAGTGTGTTCTGAAGTACCATCAGAACTGCAGTTCATGTGCTGCACACACATTTCCTGTTACAGTACCCAAATACTGTTTAATTGAGAGCTTCTAATTCTGAAATACTTAGCTTCCTAAATTAAAAAAACTTGCTGAGAAAATCTCCATTAACCATCTTTGTGGTTAATGGACATCCTTTAGTAATTTTGCACAAATTAGAGCCGTTAAACTAGTAGTCTCAACAAATCTAATTTTATTTAAATAAAATTTACTTCTCTAAATTCAAGCAGTGATTTCAATTATATACCATGGCCTTAAACCTTTATTATTACTTTAAAGTCTCATACTGTATTTTATGCTTTTGCCCAGCTACTGCAGCATTATTTTGCTCAGGGATGGTTAAAAATCTTCTATAATTAGGATATTTTAGCATTTCTTACAGTCCACTTTTAAGGTTTTGTTGAAACTTTCTACATTTGATAAAGAATCAATGACAGAACTTGAACTGTTGAATTGGGATAGCAAATTCAGTATACCATTACTAGCTCTGAAATTTTAGTAGGGGAAAAAACGTACTTTATTATTTAAAAATTCAGCAAAACATAAGAGGTGATACGTATTAATATGAAAAAGTATAGAACTAATTTGACCTAGGTATTTCAGTGCATTTGGCATTAATAACACATAACTACTGACTAAGGTGAGAAACAGATGGGGTCTAATGGACACAGCTGTGTTTTTAATATTTACTGCAATTGCAGAAGAAATTCTCTCCTCCTTTTCTTGTTTTCCCCAGTAAAGAAAAACATTTACTCTAATCTAAAAATTAAAATTACTCCTGGAATTAGTGACTGAGATATGAGGATTAAGGGACCATACGTATACACAATGAGCAGAAGGGTCACTCCAAAAGTGGAATCCAGAGCAAGAAGCTGTATGATGCAAAAATAGAGGCAGTAAGGAGACTAGCAAAGTGTTAGAGAATTGTTAGAATATCTGAAAACTAAATACATTTGAAAAGATCCTGTAAGACAAAGCAAAATTTTACTGTGGCATTTTAAAAGAGTGTACTCTGCCATGGACTCGTTTGTTTCCCTAACTTGAAATTAAATGTATTTTACTCAAGATTTTTTGTTCCCATGTTTTATGAAATTAGAATCTACAGTTTTCAGTTGAAAATTTTCTCTCCTTCATTGTTTTCTAATATTTTTCAAAAAAACTACAGGGGCTTAGGCAGGGCTCACAGTAAGGGATTTTGCACAGATGTTGGAAAGAGCTTAAAGAGGGGGAAAATGTTTATGACTAATCCTTCATCTATATTTAGACTCTGGCAGAAACACAGGGAGTATTTCACAGAGGACAGACAAGGTACAGTGTTCAATAAATCTGCAAAAGTAAAATACATCAAAGAAGTAATGCAAATAGTTATACAATTAATGGGTATTGCAGTAATATGACACCAAGAGACATTATTTTATCAGGAACATCTCATGTTCTCAGTTCAGGAGAAGGATGATATTTGGCCTTTCATAATGGAGCTTTGCATCAGCATCACTCCTCTCATTTTGTCTAATCTAGAAACCCATTGGTTTAGGGTCCTGTGCTGTAAATGAATGTTACCACCAAAACACAGAGACTTTAATCAACCATAATTTAAGAAAGAGAGAAATAGGGAATATATATGATGTAGCTGAATATTAATGGAAAGACTGCTGGTATCTTATTTTGTTTTTGAGTACAGTATTCATTTCAGCATCTGTCATATTACCCAGTCAATATTCTTTTCCTTGTCCTCCCCGATGTCTACTAACTGCAACACTTAAAAATATTTTAATGGAGCTGGTCTGGTTAGTTTTCCAGGTTTTTTCCCAATTTTGTTCAGAAAAGAATGCGTTTGTATTGTCCTTAAAGTAGTTATAACCAGAAACATTAATTAATTTTACCACAAAACTACTACTGCTAACACTGATAATGAATTTTCCACACTTTTTATACTTTTGAATGTATTGCTTTAAGGATAATTGTGTTTTGTTTCTGAGGTGATATACCTTCTTATAAATGTTTTCAAAACCATGAAGGGGTAAGATTGTTTACACACAGTCATACATGGACTGCACTTCCTTGTATTTTTGTTTAACATCTTATGATGATTTTTGTGAGAAGAGAGGGAGCAGATTTTGTTTGTATTGTTTCCACAAGATTTTAAGTATGGTATTTTCCTGCTGAACTGGATGAGGTCCTTGCTTCAAAATCACTTCTGGCTACAGTTGGGAAAATACTACTCAGTAGGACTAAAAAGTGTTTGCAGAGTTTGATTGGTAGGTTTAAATTACACTTTTCTCTCTCTTTTTTTTTTTTTTTTTTTTTTTAGAGAAAAATGGGAATGCAAAACATGAAATACTCTTATTTCATGTGAATATTCCATAAGGAGGTTCATAGGTGTTCATGCAAGCAGAATAATATAAAAAATACTTAGGACTTCATACAGGAACTGTAAAATACCTTCGTTTGTAAATATAGAATCATAATTTTCTTATGTATTTTTGATGTCTTTACATGTGAATAATTCTGAGTCTAGAGCAGTCAAAAATGAAGAGATGAGTGTACTGAGAGGCAACCAAATTATCTGTGAAAAAACATTATTTATTTCTATTAGTTTGTTTATGACTACAGATATAGCTAAGGTTTGTGTTTGTCGTTCTGCTCTGATACACTGGGACTTTCTTTTCAAGCAATCTAAATTATGAAAATGTGAACTCTCCAAAGGCAAAATAATATGTATTATGCGTAAACTTTTGAGTAAGTTTTTAGGGGGTCTGTTTCTTTTTGGAAATAATCATCAGGTTCTTGAGTCTAAAGTATGCAGTTGTATAGAGGTACCTATTAAAAAAGCGTGAAAAATTCTAGTCTGAGTTGCTGTTTGTTGTGTTTATTTCCAGTAATTCCATCAAGCTAGTGAATCTGTGCTCTATATTTATCAGCACGTGGCTAACAGCAGCTGGGTTCATACATTTGGTGAGTACACGTGAGAACGCTTCCGTGACTTTTTCTGATGGATCTGAAAGGCTCTCTGAGCTGCTTCACTCGCTGACACCGCGTTGCTCTCGCTGCTGCCGTGGCACATCGATAAAGTACAATGAAATAAATCGCAGCCTCCCGGAGTGTGCGGCTGTGCTCGCCGGGGCGGCAGCGGCGCGGCTGAGCGGCAGGTGGCGCTGTTGGCCGCGGAACCCGCGCTCACCTGAGTCCGCCCGCGGTTCCGTGTTTGGCCAAACTGAGCACCGCGCCACTTACAGATTACACCCAGACCAAGGCAATGCTGCTTTCTAGGATTTGATTGTCTTTTTCCTTTGGTTTTCAAAGAAAGTTTTTCTGTCCTACCGTAGGAATACTCAAACTTCAGGTTTTTGGTAGAACAATTTTTCGATGGCACACTGCTTTCCCACTGACAAATTTATAATTTTGTCTCAACAGTGGCTGGCTTTTTGGAAAAGTAATAGCTTACCACTAAAGGTGCCGCTAATGCCTTCCATAGCTACATAATATTTTAAAACAAAAACATTGAGGAGTATATTGCATTGCGAGTAAAATTTACTCTGAAAATATTCTGAACACATTTTTATTAAATTAACTAACTACATTAGTAAGTTATATTATTTAGTAGTGTGGAAAAGATGTTTCCCATAAATGATCTGAGTAGCAAGGCTATATATATTGGCAGAAGAACTGTACTACTCAGTTTGGGACAGGGTCAGGTTCTGTATTTGGTAAAAATAAATCACAGGAAAGGATTCAGAGTTTATATGATACGCCAAGTTTTATATTTATACACACACGCACATATGCATATGCATATATAGGTAGATTTACTTTGGGGTTAATTTGAGTTAATTATAATGAATATAATTCATTTTATGTTTTCTTATATATTGTAGGTGGAGAACTCAGGGGATCCATGGGAAAATTTCCAAAATAATCAACCGCTAACATATTGGGAATGTGTTTATTTACTGATGGTTACAATGTCCACTGTTGGTTATGGAGATGTTTATGCAAAAACAACCCTTGGTCGCCTTTTCATGGTCTTCTTCATCCTTGGGGGATTGGTAAAATCTCTTCTTTATATTCTTCTTAATATTCTAGTTACCTTAATACTTGATCCTCTATATCTCAATATTGTAATTAAAGAAACAGTAATATCTGGATTAGTAAATTAAAATTAATTATAAACTTTAACTTTAACTATAACTTTAAAATATATTAAATATGCATTTTTTTTCCCTGTAGATAAATATTTTGGCAGAGCTTGTCAAATTAGTTCAAAATTAGTCCAGAATTAGAATTTTTCTAATCCATTTAAATGAGTAATGCATGTGAATATATGAAGTGCCTTAATATTTTGAACTATAATGTTATTTGTAGTCCTCTACTTCTTAGTGACTGACTGTAGTGCATTTTTGGAGGTTGCTATTGATATTTAAAGGCACTTTGCGGTTTCAGAAGTCCTACCCACCCTTCTGTGTTCCTTCCCAGAATTCCAACAAACACTGTGGCTTTGGACTGCCTTAAAGAGCAGCTTGCCTGATCCAGATGATGGCAAAACACATTCTCTTTAATTTCAAACATCCTTTCATATCATGTAGTACAATTTTATCTCACAGTTTATCACAGGACCATAAGCAGTATCCTTCTATATCAGCAATTTCTCATGTTCTTTGTCCTGTATATAAATGGCACCCAAGTAACTATTTGTCCTGTCAACCTTTCCATTATTTGTCGGCATCAGTAATATTATAGGACCTGTTGCAATGTTTTCTAAACCAGCAACTCTGTGCAAGGTAAATGCTTTATGAGTGACCCTTAATATATATTGTGCCCATACACACCAATGTATATTGTTACTTTACCCTCATTATTGGTTTAACATATACATGCATCTTACAGAGGTGGTATGTATATAGCCAATGTTATGAATGCCATATATGAGACACACACAGATGTGTGTGAGCATTACATATATGCATTCCCATCTCTGTTTTTTGACATGTGACGACAAAGATCATGTCAAATGGCAGTAGCTCTTCGAAGTATCCAGCCACAAGGAAGATGTTTGTTGGACAAAACATGGCAGAATAATTTTTATTTTCTCCTCAAAACCTTTTTTCTATCACGTGTTATTCTAATCCTTCTAAACTCAAGAACTTTTGGATAAGTTTTTTTTTGGGGGGGCGGGGGGGGTGATTTTTTTGTTTCTTGATGGGGAAATAACCCCTGATTTCATCTTGTTTTTGTCTTTTAAATTCTTTTAATGGGGGTGAAGAGTCTGTGTTTTAAAACAGAAATGTAACAGTAATGGTAATACTTGGCTTTGTTTTTTTTGCAGTGGGGCTTGGATAGGTTTTTTTCCCCTCCCCTCTTCAGGAAGAAATAGACATAACTGTTTTTTGTGATTAGATACCAGTTTGAAGTAATTTTGTTCTTGTTTTGTGTGTCCATTTTTCCTCTTTTGACCATTTTCTTTATTTATAAGGTGTGCACCTTCTCCAAGACCAACTTTTACATTGAGCCCTCTTGTTTTGTTTGATAAGAACTTTTACATTTTTTTTTAAAATTTTCTTTTTAAACAACTGCATAGATCTATTTCTTTTGCATTTTCAGATCTTAAAAATATATATCTTCTGAAAATATTCATCATCCCCCTTTCTTTGGCCTCTCTTTTTAGTCTTTTCTTCTGTCTCCTATCTTCTTCTTAGGCCATGTTTGCCAGCTACGTCCCTGAAATCATAGAGTTAATAGGAAACCGCAAGAAATATGGTGGTTCCTATAGTGCGGTTAGTGGAAGAAAGTAAGTATCCCAAGAGGCTCTGCTGCCTCTGCTGCAGTAGAACACTCTCTGCATGCCATTTTCTTTTTTTTTTTGTGTTTTTGTTTCGTGCATGTAGGCAATGTTTGCTCGCTACGTGCCAGAAATTGCTGCTCTCATCCTTAATCGGAAGAAATACGGCGGAACTTTTAACTCAACCCGAGGCAGAAAGTAAGTCCAAAAAGACCAGGTGTGGTTGTGTGACTCTAAAGAGCCCCTGAAGGTGGTAATAGCTGACTCACAGCTTACAAGGCTGTATTCTTTGACATCAGATGTTACCACTGGAGAGTTGTCACACGAAAATTAGAGACCTGGGCTGTGCTATGGTACAAGTCACAACATTTTGTCCCTACTTCAAGAGAACCTGGACACCACTAAGACTACACTGACATATCTTGTAAAAAGTGCTGCTATTACATATGCAGTTAACTCCTACAACAAGGGTGAGTTGTCACTTCACTGTTTTGGGCAACAAAATATCGTGTGGTTTATCTCTTAACTAAATGACAATGATAATTCACATGATTTTCAGACAACTCAGTTCTTCAGAAAGCTTTGTTTTACTGGATGCAAAATAGGAGATATATATTGATTGGTTTATTCTGTTGGTCTGACTGTGTGAGAAGTCTAATAGCTCTGTTTCTCAATGTTCAACCAGCAGATGTAGATTTCATGCACCTTTTTTTGACTTCCCATGGACATTGCAAACTCTCCTGGTTTTAGGATCTGTGACCACGGATTTTAAAGCAATTCTCTTCCCCACAACACCTCAAGCTTATCTGAAGAAGAGCAGGCAGTAGCCTTAATATCAATATAGTATGGTAAAAAGAAACAAACCCATAAAACCCACTATTTTTACCTGGTGGCAAAGGTTAAATTTTATTGGACCACATGAACTCATTACATTTCCATGGAAAGCCTGCTTGTTTTCTTGACCAAGTTAAAACTAGCTCTTTCTGGCATTCCCAGCACCTGGACCTGCTGGGATATAGCCTTTACTGAACGAGATGTCCTCGGTGATATAGTGCGATATAGCACGATATCACCTTTAGTGTTGCCATCCTTCATTTCATTACATATCATTGTGACACCCACTGGTAGAGAAATATTTGCCCTGAAAGTCTAGTCATAAAGTGGGAGAGGGTCCTTTTCATATAATATAAACAAGATACTGAAAGAAATCTATCAAATGACTTGTCCCTCTCCTTACTTTAAGATAGTTTTTTATTTTGTTCTCTTCAAATCATCACCCATGCAACATTTTATTGACGTGGATTATGGTTTTATCAAGTTATTTCTCCTCTCTGTGTAGCAGAAAGACTGTAAATGTCCCACAGAGCTAATTCTAGAATACTGTCTTGTATCACTGGGTAGATTAATCAAAGTTTTAAAATTAGATAGTAATAGATAATAATAATCAAGCAATTAGTAAACTTCAATATGTGCATTTATTGAGATACCCTTGAATTTCTAAGGTAAACTGTAAACACTGATGCTGGAAACTTGCATCACTTGCCTAGACAAACTAAATGCCTCGATTTATTTCTGAGAATGAGTAGTATCGTTAATTTCCCAAAATATTTATTTGTGAGAGAGGCAAGGACACATACTTGGCTTCTCAAAGAGAAGTTTTTCAAACACATAACATATACCTCTGTTTTTAAAGCTCCAAAGGAGTTATAGCAGAGGGGAATATGGTTAAAACAAACACACAGGGTTTGTGTCCCCCTTCTACATTGTCACTAGTACCCAGCATTGCTCAGATGTCTCTAAATTTGGACCTGATCTTCAGTCAGAACCCCACATCCTGAAAAGCTCGACTTCAGATTACAGGCTTCTGCTAGCTTTGGGGCGTGCTTGATTTTATTTTTTCACCTTTTGTTTTTGTCCTTTATATGCACTATCTGTTTTTATCTCACTCTGTCGTCACTGCTTCTCTGCTGATCTCTACTGCTCATGTAATTTGTTGCTTGAAATGCAGCTCTGTCATCAGCATACAAACTGTTCAATTTACTTTATGCATTGTTTTCTGGTTCAATTATTAATTACTAAGTAGTTTAAAGATGTCCTTTGCTCATGTGAGTCTTTCATCAGAGAATCTAAGCTTGGAAACAGCACGGTAAAAAGCCATTACCACCCCTTGTTTGATGTTGCTTTTGCAGTCAGTAGAACAAGATTGATGAAATGTTATGTTTGGCCAAAATTTAAGTTTTCATTTGGAATTCAGTGTTGAGAGAATGGATTGTCAGAACCAATAAGTTTTCCTTTGCTTGGGATATGGGCATGTGGTAATAATTAGCAGTATAAGGTCTTTAGTTGAGCAACCAAGCATAGATTCTGGCAGCAAAAATAATGAGAAACTACAGTTGTTCTATTTCTAATGTCTGAAAGTTTCCAGATAAAATTAAATATTTTTCCAATATGAAAACAGCCGAATTTCAGTGAAAGATGTAGTTTCAGCCCTTAAAATAGGAAATGTGTGTACTTTTTAATTTTCTACAAAATAGATAAAGACATGGAACCTGCTTTGTAGCATTTATATATATATGTTTATACATTTCCGTGGTTTAACCCCGGCTAGCAACCAAGCCAGGAAACAGCACAACATGTTGCCTCATAAACTGTGTGTGTGTAATAACGTGATTATTAAACGTTTGGGTCAGAAATTAAAATCAGTATATGATTATGTATTTTTTGAGTTTTGCATGGAGTGACTGATACTAAGGTGAGCCCTGCTATGGGATTATAACTATAAAGGAGTTAGAATGCATGCATAAGAATTATTGATACAAACTTCACTAAATAAGAGGAGAAATAACCAACACACAAACAAGTTTGATCTCACATTTCATTTTGCTTTTCAGCCAATAACGTCCCCAAAGGATTATAAAATACATAGGATTCATTTTGCATAACAAGGGACCTTATTTTTGTCTTAGATGAGGCACACACATGCAAACTTTGCAAACAAAAGTAGTTTGTAGATGGTTTGCCGTTATCACTGGTTCAGCTTACTGGATACTAGTTTAGTTTTGCTATGAAAGTCCACAGGGAATTTTTAAAATTTAAAATTAAAATTATAATTCCTGCTTTGTAATATTATTGTAAGGAGGCTTCTAAGGAAACAGGAATTTCTTCATAGTCTTTGACTGAAGTTTCATCTTCAGCTATTAAATAAACAGCAGTACTTACTGTTGCATATGTATGAAAATGCATACCAATACATCTATACAAAATGTAACTTAGATCAAACATACGCATTTAATCATGAATAATGAATTTGGCACAATTACAATCTGGAGCAAAAAAACAACCAACCAACCAACCAACCAAGAAAACCCCAACAAGCAAACAACACCCTCCCCGCCCAACAACAACAACAACCAAACAAAAAAACAAACAGAAAACCCCAAACAAACAAACAAAAAAAACCCAAACCAAAACAAAAAAAAACCCCAAGCAAACACAAAAACAACAAAAAAAGAGAAGTTACCAAAATGGTAACAATTATTGTCCTTAATTACAGATTTATAAGCAATGAGAGCTGCTCTGTAGGTATTGATATTGCTGCTAAACAGCTGATTCTCTACTGGTTACAGATCAGCTTATCAGAAGATTCTGTGCTGTTGTTACTGTGTGCCCTGAGACACCAGGATCAGGTGGTCAGTAGGCAAGCAAAACTGGCCTTCTCTCTTTAGTTGTACTCAGAACAAACAACTGCTCCTTGCTGTTGACATCACTAAATACAAGTGATACAGAGAAAATCAGATTAGAGTTACGAAGACAGAAAATAGTGGATATTAAATATCAATATCAATTATATATATCAAACTAAATTGTAACTGCAAATTCAGATATGAGAAACAATGAGACCTTAAAAATATTACAATACAAGTAAGGGTTATCTTAGAATAATAATAGTGTGGCTTCCACTATTTTCCACACTGAGTCCTACACAGCTTTTCTCCCGGATGAGCAATTCAATCACTACTGTTTTTCCTTCCGGTTCATTTCCCTGGACAAATTCTAAAGTGCACAACTTTACACTTTGGGAAATACTTTTTGAAAAGCAGCTATTGAACATAGTATTCTTTACAATGAAAGGTTCCTTACAATTATTACAATTACAATTATTTATTCTTAGCCATTTTTCTTAATAATTATGAGACCAGCAAGTGCTTCCTTATACCTTGTCTACATTTAGCTCTTTTCTTTTTATAGCTTTTAATTTGACTTTTTTTAGACTTTTCCTCTAAACTATTTGTAGAATTCATGAATTGGTATTCAAGGGACCATTTAAAAGTGATTTTTCCAAAGTGAAGTACCATAAAAAGATGAAAAGGTATCTCCCACTCTGTCACCACAACTGGTTTTAGAATAGAACATTAAGCCTGAAGGTTTGTTCATGCATTCATACCCCTGGAAGGGGCAGTGATCACTTTGGATGAATTTCTGTAATTACCCAGTTTTCTGTAATGTTCAGGCTTTAATTCTTTTGAGACAAGGCTTTTCTTCAAGAAAGTCTTGGGTTTGGATAAGTAGATTTATGCTGTAGCACTCTTTTTGTGGTATTTTGGAACTTACACCTTTGGTTCCAGCCAAAACAGGACTTACAAGATCATCTGTGTTATTTAAGGAAAAAAAAATCAAGTTTATTTTGCTTATTTGTTTATAATATTCATATTACTGAGGTGTGGTATGAGATGTGGTAAAAGATCCAGATTTGTTTTGCCTCTACTAATTAATAATTAGAATTTTATTCTGTATTTACTAATTTACTTTTTAATCAAGATCATTCTTGTTTCATTTCTGTATTTATGTGTGTATGTATCAGACTGGATTTAAATTCTGTGAAATATTTTCCAGTTAAGATATTAGCTTGTTGTAAATCAACATGCACAAAGCTCTAGAAAGCATATGGAAAGAACATTTGCAAACTGATGAACTCAGCCTGGATAACTTACTGATTTTTTTCAGTCTTTACATTGAATCAATGTCTTTTAATTCCATGGACTAAATTGTTTTTGCCTTTTTTGTGCAAAACTGCTGTCAAATCCAATGCAAACTCTTTAAGAGGGCAGAAGGAAGAACACAATTTTCCATTAATAACTATGGCAGAGAGAGCAATGCCCCTGCCTGCGTGGGGAGGTTGGACCAGATGAACCACTGTGGTCCCTTCCAACCTGACACATTCTGTGATTCTGTCCATGTCTATATAAACTGCTTGCTTTGTCACCATAGTAAATGTTTATGCTAGACTTCATTACAGATTCAAAAGATTAAAAAAAATACTAACCTGAGGCATTATTGTAGTTAATATGTAAGATTAAAAATGCATTTTAGTGAAATCACAGTTCTTTACTGTATAAGCTATTAGAACCTCGTTTCTCTTCTCTCATGATCTGCTCTGTTTCCCAGAGATTTCTTCAGATTTCTTAAATTTACAAGCCATAAATTATCAAATCATCAACATATCAACAGGAATAATCATCTGTTAGAAATTCCTTCCAGAAGGAAACATGGGATTCAATAACTAAACTTCACAGAGAAAAAATAAAAACTGTAGACAGATAGATATGGTAAACAGAAAGACAAGCAGATGATTTAAGTTGACAGGCCATATTGGACTCATTAGCCATTTGAATTTCATTACAAATTAGAAAAAAAAAGAAAAGTTAAGGCATAACCAAAGCAAAGGTCCATTTGCTGCAGTAATGAGAGGCATAGCTCCAAAGAAAGTGACATTAAATTATTATATTAAATAATTTGATGCAATGTGTAAGATATTATTTTTTCAATGGGATGAGAATGTAATAAGAGAATGTGACGTGGATTACATTATGATCCCAGGGGTGTCTCTATTTCCCATCTGCTAGCCATTCTTCTAATACCACTTTTTCAAATGAAGTTTCACTTAGTGATAAAAAAAATCTGATGAGTGTTAAATAGACTGACAGATAGAAAAAATAGGACAAACTTCTTTTTTTCAATTTTGTGTGCCTATTAAACTATATCCATTCTTTTAAAGTAAGAAAGGAAATGTGGAAAGTAACATATAAGAACATTATGATTTAAAAATGCGTATTCAAGGTCTCAAATCACGTTCCGTTCCTACAATAACAGTCTTACTTTATATTTCTAGTTAAAGTTGTAAAAGTCCCTTTTCTTTGCTTAAACTTAAAAAACAACAAAAAAACCCTTTTGGATTTGGCATCAAGTAGCAGTTGTTGCTGTTCAAATTTTGACCCAGGAAAGACTGAATCTGGTTTATAAATCTGCTGACCTACCATATTCTACAAACTGTACAGTCCACGGAATTCCAGGCTGTGTAACGTGAGATGGCAGAAGTGATTAATTGATCAGTGAGTTTTAGAGACTTTTTGCTTTCATTCGGGTTCTGTTGCAGAAAATTAGTCATGACATTTTGGGATGATTTCTGTGGAAAGAAATTCTTTGGCTCTGCTCACAGATGAAATGCTCAAAAATCTGAAGATCCTTTCCTAACTCCTGCATTGCTTACAAAGGATTTAATTATTTTTTGACTCATTGAGCACTTAAAACACACATAAGGTGATTTGAAAATGAGTAATAATGGGAGAAAGCAATGTATTTAACAGAAAATACTTTCAGTTGATTTCAAAAGTAATAACAGGATGTCTTGTGTGTGTGATATCTGCCACACAAAAGTGAAGTCCAGGGTTTGGAGGGATTAGAACAGTAGATTAAGGTCTGTTTGCAGGTGAGATGCTGATGCTGGAGGTGTAGATTACTCCTGCATTTTACTGTAAGCTTTCAAGTATGGACTCCATGTGCATGCTATTAAACAGTTTTTACTTCTGTTTATACTAAACTATTCACTCTTGTCATGTGGTGATAGACCTGTGTTGTGCCTAAATGTTGTGGTATTTTTCGTGAACGCAGAAATTCTCTAGATAATATTGCCATTCAGAATGAATGAAAGGATGAATATTCATCCTTTAGACTACAGTGGAAGCCTCTTAACTAATCCAGACCCTGAGAGAAACAGATCACTGTTCTTTCACCATAATGCTGTTCTGCAGCAACAAAGAATATCAATTTTTAACTTTGTTTGTAGAGAAACATTGCACAATTCCTTAGCTCAAGATCATGAAGATGTAGGATGGACTCATTTAGCTGTAGCTGAGCAAAATTAAATAAGTAAAGAAGCCCAGAGTGGCTCACGTATGATAGCAGCCTTGCGAACAGACTGGGATGAAAGCTCTAACGCGCAGTTTAAACAGAGGCGTGTGCTATTTATCCTGGAGTGAAGGAGCTGAAATGCACTCTTGTATTGGTCACAGATATTTGCATATATGTGATGCATATATCTATTTGCATCAGAATAACTTTCAACTGACGTTACCAATTTCCTATTTGTGTTAATCTGGTGTAGGATCCAGTGGGGTTCCACTGATCTATACTGGGCACCATATACTGAGTGGAGCTTTTTGAGTGCTTCCTGGTATTAGCTAATACCTTTTTCTTTACTCACGGTTTAAGAGAGAATCCAAAGTCATGGAACCTGTTGGAAAGAACAGATAATTTCTGTCAGAATTAATCACAGCAGCTGAATGAGTACACTGTGGTTCCTAAATAGTTGACAGCTGAACCTATTAGGTCCAATTTACAGAAATTAAAGGCACCTGAGATAAGTTTTCACATACTGCCATTACATCTCCTGTGACAGTATGGTCGTATGCTTATATACTTTTAATGTTGATAAATATTTGAAAATCAGGATTTTTGGCCTCTCAGTAACTGCAACACTTTTGAGATTTTTAATTCTTCACAAATAGAGTAATAAAAATCTACTTTTGAACAAACAGTTGCAGGAGAAAAAATGTTAAAGTTGTTTGACAGTCAGTTTTCTATATCCTTCAGTATTTTCGGCTTGTCTCCTTTTTCTAGAAGATTTATAGAGTCTGATGGGAGAATCATTTTGAGAAACTAGCTTACAGTTTAATTTTTTTTTTTTACAATTATCATGTCTTGATTTCAGAGTATTTTACACTCTCTCCTCACAGATATGAATGACTAATGCAAAAAGTTTCAAAAGTATCACTTTTTAATTTCCTGCTTGCTGGAGTTATTTTTTAAAAACCAACCTGTTGTGTCTCTTCTTGGTCCAGAAGGGTCCATTTTGTCATTCTCAGCCTTTGCTTTTGTCATATATGCAATACATAGGCAAGTTTTTAATGATTATGATTTTATAACAATACTATTATGGCTAACTGTATACATTGGCTACATAAGAGATCCTTAGAGGACCATCATCCTTGTGTTCAAGTCTTCTGTGACAAAAAAACCAACCAACCAAACAAAAAAAAACCAAACAAAAAAAACGCACTTAAAATTGTGGCGGCACAGCACTTAGTACTCTAACAGCGTCAGTCTGCGAGGGGACTTTATATTGAAATAAAAGACACATAAGCACACACAATGTGAAGTTTTGAACTGAATTATCAGAATCCCGAGTAATGTTCGGTAAATCATGGAAAGCACAAGCATCTAGAAACGAATTGTAAACTGGCATGTTTAAGAATGCATACCACTAATAGATAAACAAGCGCCTCATATATCCAGTCTGTTGACATTTATTGAGTGTTTTTTGATAAGAAGACATGACTGACAGCCATCATTTTTTTGAGCAAAACCTGTTAGACTTTACAAGCTGCTCTCTACTTCAACCACAGCAGCCTGCTACTGTTATATAAAGAGTTTAGATGGTCAGTAGATGAAAGAATGATCAGAATGCTAAGCAGGAATTCCTCAATAAGATCTGAGCATATGTATTTGATATAAATATCATAATTTTATAGAGGCGTCTGGATCGATATGTACCACACTTCCTTTAGTTACTTGACAACTGAACACCAAGTATTCAACTGGATACTGAACTGTTTTGTAGTTATTATTTTTGATTTATTAGGACAGACTAGTTGGAGTGAGTTTTTTGGGTTCTTTATACTTGTTCCAATAAAATGGGTATAATTCTTTCAAAATAAACAGGCAAAAGCTTTGCCTTTTGTATTTTGTCCTCTGAAGGAAGAACCATGCAAAAGAATCCCATTGACAGTGGATCTGTTTTCATTTACAGTGCTATTTACATGGATTAAGTGTATGTTCTCAATTACCTCACATCAGAAATGTAGATGTTTTAGCTTCTCATTGTTTTCCTTTCTGAAACAGTTTGTCTCTGTGGTAGCTTTGGATTTTTTATCACCACTTTTGTTTACTTTAGAAGAAGTTAGAGTATTTTTAGCAAATGGATCGTTATGTCAATACTAGGGTGGAAAAAAAAATAGGTTCTATAGAGAATTTCAGTTACGTAGAATCACAGTTGAAATCAACTGTGTACATCTGTGTTAATTCTTCATATTTGAAATATTTTCATGTTTCTTCATATTTCTCAAATTAATTTTGAAGATGGTAAGTATATATGGGAGAGGATGCATCTTTGTTGATAGAATATGGGGCTTGATAAGCTTTTGATTCTTTTAAAAAGATTTCTTTTGCAGCATCATAGTCATGTAATACAGATTCCCCCTGGTATATTAAACCATTTCACATCTGATATGTGATACCAATGACAACTATTACTTAACAAAAACCTCAGTTGTCCTAAATACCTATCAGTAATAAAAATGTCTAAATTCCAAATCATGGGACTTACTAGATTTTGCTAGATTTTGTTTTTAAAGAATTTTTTTAAAAAAGTATTAGTTTTGAGGGTTTTTTTATAAAGAAAAGCTTAATGCGGAGGTTAGTCATTTCTGTTGACCCAATAAATTTAATGCTATATCTTTCTGCTAACCAACTCTTTAACTCTTTTCCAGAAAACAAAAGGTATATACTATGTTGCTTCATTAAAGTCTCAGTGCATGGAAAAAAATGAGTGTTTAAAAAAAAAAAAGTGAAGAGAATGGTAACTGAAGTAAAAAGAGGAGGTTATAAATCTTTAAATCATATACAGGACAGATTGGAACAATATAAACTCTTCAAGTTTTCTTAAATAATGTACCTAATATCTCTCTATGGGAAAGTAGGAAATCTGTTTTCAATTTCTTCTACTTTTAAGCAAAAATATAATTTATGTTAAAGGAAGGTTTCTTTGGTGGGAGTTTTCAGTCAAAAGTGAATGCAAGTATCTCATCAGAAAATATTCTTTGAAAGCCAGGAGGTTTTCTTGCAGTGCCTGTTCAGGACACTGCCTTGCACTATATAGGAATAGCAAAGAAAGGAAGAATAGACTATGTCCAACTCCAAATCAGAATATAAAATGAAACACGGTGCAGATGCCTTCTAGCACTTCAAAAAGAATTAACCCTGATGTCCAAATGCAAGAGTATTTGGCAGCTGAATGTTTTATTTTCACTGGAGCAGATTGCTGTGTGTCCCTACTCAGTGAGAGGTATCTTATAGCATGAATTATTGTCTAATCTTTTGATGCAGTGGTAATTTCTCCTGCAATACAATATTTTGGGTTGTACAGCCATACTTCTGTAATGTGGACTGTAATTAATGACAGAAGAGAACCCATATTAAGTGAAATCAGCCAGGGAGGTAATAAATTTTATGCACAGGAATGCAGCGTACTAGAAAAGCATTCAGAGGAGACCCAGCTAAAGCTAACAGCACTGGATGTGGACAAAGGACTTCCCTACAATCAGGATTTATTTTACTATCAAAAGCAATGCATAAACTACGCAGATGGAAAGTTAAATTTCCTAATTAGTAATAGATGGAAACATTTGAAGAAAATAATAACCATAGTTTAAAATCATTCATCTTGGAGAATGTGCACAGACAAGATAAGGAATACAAATAAATAGTTTTAGCTGCTATTGATAATTTCCCTGGGAATTTGTGGTTTTTTGATACTAGATGGGTTTACATTCAGGGAAAACATTGAATGCCACTAGACAGCAAGAGCTTCCCAATATGTTAATGTAATGTCGTGTTCCAAGCAGTCTGTTTAGAATTTAGATCAAGTAAACTACTAAGGTTTTAAACCTTCAAAATCTGAAGCATCGTGAGGTTTTCTATTTACATTGCTATTTTATATATAACCTTAGTGCAGTAGGACATACACGCACACCTCTGGCAACTCAGGCCATCAGGGGAGCAGAGGAAGAGTCCTTCTGGTGGGGGTAGTGTAGGCATGGTTCTCACCAGCACACAGCCTGCTGCAAACTCTGCCAGGCTGCAAAGCTCCCAGGGGAAACCTCATAAGGACCCCTTGCACCAAGGAAAAAAGCTGACCTGATATATTTTACATCTTGTTTTCTGATACCGTGCTTGCCATCTCATAAAATTGGAAGGCTTTGACTCATATTTTTGTGGTTTTAAGTGTTTGCAGTTCAAGGACTCTGTGCTCTGTGCATTTACTGCACCTAAAACTTCTGTTTAAAAAAGAAAAAGTAAAGCAGAAACTATGAATAGCAAGTTTAGCAATAAACATTGACAGAATCGAGTCCTATGTTAAATACAAATCAGCATGGCTAGAGTCTCCTATAAACATCTATTTCTTGACTATTAAATAAAATGTAACAATTGAAATTTTAGTCTGTTGCCATTTCTAGAATTACATTTGAGTCCTGCCGATGTCATTAAGAGCTCATGCAAAAGGAGTTATCGTATTTCAAAATAAATGTTTAACACACTGTGCTCTGCCAGAAAAGTGATAATAGTAAACAATATCATAAGGTGTGCTGTACTTGTGTAATAGTTTATTGCGTTTTGCTTTTCTAGTCACCATCTGAACCACTGCAAAAGTAACAGTACATGATGGTCATATTCTTCACTGCATGGGGTATATTATTACAATCAATTTATTCTTTGTTCTGCATAGTTATCTCTTTTCCAATGAGTTTTCTGCACTTCTCACACACATTTCATCAAGAACCAAATTATGAAGCAAGAACAGACTCCTATTTTAGTCCATTACATAAGTAATTACTGCTGCCACCTATTACTTGGTGTTTCCTGACAATGAGGTATCTGTGTTACTGAGTTTTCCACAGAATAATTATGAAGTAGCTGAGACTTGGAAGCTCTAAGTCTTATCCTTGGAATTACTTTGCTTCACATTCAGCAGTTCAAGTGCCAAATAAATGCAAAGTTATAGGTTTATAGCATTTGCACCTAGACTGTATGACAGTAATGAAGGTGATTTTCTTACTTCAGGAATGGTTTCTGTACCACCTTGTTCTCTCTCCCTGACTTCTGTGAGCACTGTGGTTGTTGGAAGTGTTAGCAGTAGACATATCAAAAATCACCACCTGTCTTAAACCCACAACAGTAATGGAAGCTGGATTTGAGATTCTCCCATGAAGGAAATAGTGGAATATTGTAGGGTATTCCAACCACAAATTTTTGGACTTTACTGTACTAAAAGAGCAAAGATGCCATAAGTCAGGAAGAGTGCAATTTCCTAGGCCTTTTCTTCAGACTTTCAGAATTAAAGATGTAGAATTCAAGAATATGTATGTACATATGCATTGTGTTTCTATCTTATGTGGTCAGCGACATTTACTAATGAAAATGAGGAGCAGTAGAAACCTTTGTGACATTGCAGTCTGTGCAGACTTTGAGTTTCTAAGCAGTGTGTTGCAATGATGGAATAAATAATGACTTCTTGTACTCTCCTTCTAGGATTTATGGTATGAAAAATATTTCATTTTTGTTGCTCATGGTCTGTAATTGGCAAGTTTTACCCTACCTTCCTTGGCATAACTGCTTCAACTATAGAAAAGTATTGAATCAATTTAGGGAGATTTGCTGTCATAACCCAAGAATTTAAACAGTAAACCTCCTTAGAGGAGTTTAAAGATACTGAGAAAGATGTGTGTAATAAAGAAATATGACTTTGAAATGGACTGGTTAATACAGTGTATAAACATATATATAACTGATGCTACTTATTGTTAAATGTGTAATACAACATGGCTAAATGGCTTTGCAGGTGAGAGTGTATTTATATATATATATATTTTCAATTGCAAAATAAATTTTGGAATTGACATTTTCCTTCTCTGACTTCGTGGAATAGGATCTAGAGAAACATCAAGAAGAGACTAATGCTCTTTTTTTTTTGCCAATAAATTATCATTTCCATCTCTGCTTTCTTGCTTGCTTGTTTTGCCTTCTTTGCAAGATTAACTCTGATTTTTCTGTAACAGGCACATAGTTGTCTGTGGTCACATAACACTTGAAAGTGTGTCCAACTTCCTGAAGGACTTCCTGCACAAGGATAGGGATGATGTCAATGTAGAAATCGTCTTTCTGCATAAGTAAGTAATCTTTTAAGATTGGTTTTATAATCTGTTACTAATACTCATCGAATTAAGCTGTATCTTTTGGCAAGACAGGATTCTTTCAAGCTCCAAATGACCATAAAATTAGTATTTGCAATTATGTTTGTTAACAGTATGTCTTGAGAAAAGTTGGGGTTTTTTTCTGCATTTTTCATAACTCCCTGTTAACTATATATGTTTCAAGCAGACAGACTTCATACTCAGTTGTGTCATCTGTGAGGTAGATAGCTAAGTGCATAGTTGAAGTAGGTATCAGGTTATGAAATAAAAAATATTGAAATGCAAATAAATACATCAGAGTTTTTTTTTTTTAGTGGTAAATAGTCCTAGGGAAGGTACCAAAATGAGTTAAATCAGTAAAACTAATGAAAGATACTGTATGTTGTACAAACTTATGGTATCTGAAAATACCTTTTCACTCTGGATTGCTCTAGGAAGAACGCTTATTTCAAATTGCAGGGTATTTATAAAATGAAAAATTTAATTTAGATTTAATAAGATTTAATATAAGTGAGATAATTTACAAATATATTGATGATAGGAATGAAAATCTTGTCATGGTGATAATCAGTACTGCTCTTTATTATGTTAAATATACATACCTACACACCTGTAGTATGTTGCATTTTTCGGATGTGGAATTTGAAAGGTGTCAGAAGGTGGTTGGTGTTTCTTGCAGGCTCTGCATGGCGTGTAACACAATATCAAATAGCCATGCCTGGCAGAGGAACTGCTAGAAAAGGCCATGTGATAGGAGACAGTATATTTTCTGCTCTCTAATGGCATCTGTTTAAAAGTGTTGCAAGCTATGAATGAGTAATACTTTTACATTCAGCAACACGTTCTGCACTTTTTGTGAAAGAAAATGATTAATAAGTTACAGAATCATTTGTGATGATTTAACAGTGGGTGCTGAAAACTAAGAATCAGCAGCATTTGCACAATTTTTTTCATCTAGTCCTTTCAATTTGAACCAGAGATGATATCCTCAAGTAACTACCTCATTTGTTTGCATTCCCTCTCTATGTAATAACAAGTGACTGTGAGAGGAAATAGGAGACCAAGATATCCACAGCGAAAATGTGTGGTGATAGGAATCAGGAAACTGCATATTCACATGAAAGGAATTTAACACCTTGCTACTTATTTGTGACTGTGTGGCTATTAAATCTGTTCTATTTTAATGAGTGGCACCAGAAAAGATTTTACAAGGTTGATGCCATGTTATGTAATTGACTGTAATCCATTTAGCTTTTCTTTTGTTTCTGGCAAGATGAAATGAGACAGAAAGTCACGGCATCATTATGTTTGTTTTAATTGTAGCTCATACAGGCCACAGGGTCTCTGGTTTCTTTTTCTGGTTTTTAGTGATCTTGCATTGAGCTCTTTTATTCAACACAGTCAGCTCTTCCTGGAATGGTGCAGAGGATGATTGTGGTACTATATAATTCCTGGGTAGAATGGTGGGAGAGGATGCTTTCAAATGTTTGCCCCCATACTTCTGGATTCACATCCCTTGGAAATGTACACACGATGAACGTGGAGAGTGGCACAGCAAGGTGGGCCAGAAGCTCTGTCCACAGAAGTGAGCAGTGAAAGCAATGTAGTGTTTTATCTTTTAAATATGGGACGCTGTTTCCACACCACAGAAAAAACATCGGCAGAAGCCTGAATCCCTAAAATAAATAAATGGGTGGGTTGGTAAATGCAGGAAATGGAGCAGCTATGGAAACTGACTTCTCATTTGCTCTTTTGTTTTCTTCCTCTTTCCAATGCAGTATCTCCCCTAACCTTGAGCTGGAAGCTCTTTTTAAGCGACACTTCACTCAGGTGGAATTTTATCAGGGTTCAGTCCTTAATCCCCATGACCTGGCGAGAGTAAAGGTAACAGCTCTGTTGTTTTGTTCTCCTACTAATTGACCTTTTCCTAAGTGCTCCTTGCATTAATTGGAAAAAAACCCACTAAAGCCTTTCTTCGTGTAACCCCAAAACAGTTTTTCCATCTCTATTAGCTTAAGTAATGAATTATATCTATCCTTATAAACCATATTTTTCCCTGTATCTTTAGATCTTCAAAGCTACAGCAACAGTGACCTAAGATACATTGTCTGCCATTCCACTGAACTCTTTATGAATTTTTCATTGACATTTCATTCAAGGCTCTATTTTACGTCAATGTTTGATATAGTAGAATACAGTAATTGCTTAGAATGCTGTTGTCATAACTTACCAGGACAATTAAAAAATATTTTTTCGCCTTCTAAACCCTTTTTCTATTGTCTAGAATCCTGAAAGAAAAATGCAATTTATGATTTTTGGTAAAAAAACTAAATTATATAAAAAGTAAAGATTAAATTATATAGAATTAGATAGTTTTATTATCTAGAATTTCTAAATGGCAAATTATTTCATTCTCTTAATGCATGAAGCTTAAAAAAACAAGAAAAGAAAGTTGTCAGATTGTCAGATACATCATTAACTCTTTTGTTTCTTTTTCCCCTCAATGAAATGTAAACTGGCTACTTAAGCCAAGAATATTTTAGTACAATGTTATTAACACTTTCTGGAGTGCTAATCATGTCTTTTGTCCATTTTGGCTGCAGAAATTGCTTAAGCTTTTGTAGCCCCGTGCACACTGTTTCAGTTCATCAGAACATGTTCTAATTATGACCATAAAATCGTGTGTTATTTTGTGTTCTATATTCCACCCTTCTTTGTGTTGATATTTGGTTGTATGCACTGGAAAATGCTTTTGTCATCTGCTTTGAGTTCTGTAAAGCTCAGGTTTGTGTGAATCTAGAGGTCCTGTGAATAGATCAGTTGTCCTCCTCTTGCTTTCTAAATCTGGTGCTCAGATTCTAAATCAGTTCAGCCACCTCTTCCGGTCTTGAATAGGAAGGTACTTAAATCCCCAAACAAAGCTGCAGGACTTGTGGGAGCACTGTACTGGCGTAACAGGAACTTCCTGTGGATTTAGAAGTCTAAATTCCAGTATCTGGCTACAAAGATTAACATTACCACCTTTGTGGCTCAGCTGATACAAAATAAGAGTCGTCAGTTGAACTGCCGACCTGCTGTGATCCTCATAACCAAGTTTCAAGAAATTCTCTGTGTCCATGAGAGTGGTTGTAATCACTGGCATGAACTCATGTTAGCCTAGAAACGTTTTTGATTAGCAGTATTGAGAACTGACACTCACACTCATGCAGCCAGTGCTGGATTCCCTGATACTTTGAGGAAAGAAGAGCTGGAAAGAGACGTTGCTATATATGTTTCCTTTTTCTTTGGTGTCTCAGATAGAGTCAGCAGATGCGTGCCTAATCCTTGCCAATAAATACTGCGCTGACCCAGATGCTGAAGATGCCTCCAATATTATGAGGTAAACTCTGTAGTTTTTAATAGCTTTTTGGTTCTTAAAGCTGATTATCTAATTTTATATCTGATCTGTTAGACTAAAGAAAATTGTAGGGTTTTTTTTTTAGAGGACAAATTATAAGATCCTCACCAAAGTGCAGAAGTGAGAATACCCAGAATTCCTACCTCAACCATTTCATTTATCTGCTTTAGAGTGTGTCAGAAGAGACACTTGGAGCACAAGCTTTGGTACTCCTAGTCGTTTTGCAGGACCTAGAGTTTGAGTATTCTTAGCTAACTGTGGAGAGGAAGGGGAAAGCAATTAGGTTGTTGCAACAATTGATCACGAGGCATGCACTGCAGGGGCTGCTGTCCAAGATGGGCAGAGCACCCTTCAGCACTTCACACCCTGTGCTCTTGGTGGATCTGCTCCTGCAAGTAATGTGCTGCTCAAGGGATAGCAAAGTACACCAGGGGCTTGTCTCCTGTCTCCATCCTGCTTTTTTTACACTAAGGACAAATCATTGCTTGTTTTGATTGTCAAGGTATTTACCACATTAGTGACTACCAGATCTCCTCCTGCTTTCCTCATAGTCTCTGAAGGAAGGAGATTAAACAGTCAGTCTGTAGGTGGCAGCTAGAGTTACAACAAACCTAAGCCATTCCATTTTTTGTTTTGTTCATACAACCCTAGTTTTAATGAGACCAGTCTCCTTTTTAAAATTGAAATCTCAGTCAGTGATTGATTAAAAGTCCTCTGGTATTGGATTGGCCAGTGTTGTGAAGAAATTTTACTGGCTCGTCCGATGTTTGCATGCTGGGTATTGAAGGAAGGGGAGAAATAAAAAAGTAGAACTAATATTGCTCTTTTGGAAAACTTCCACAGTGTGGAAGGGATGTAGCTATCTGAGAAAGATACAGGGATAAAATACACCCAGTTTCATTTTACAAACATGGCTTGAGTTACAATGCAAGAAACTTCATTTTGACATTGATTGCATAAATACATTAAAAATATTTGAGTTGCAGATTGGTGCACTCTTTATAGATTTAATACGTTTAGCATAATAAAATGCAAAAAAATTAATGTGGCAGTGGAATTCTCTTGTGTTTTCTCACAATATAATTCAAAAAAATTAAATGTTTAATTAAACAATTCAGCAGAAATGGAAAATTAGAAGGAAGACTTGTTACAATAATGCTATTTTTTTAAATGTTTCCTGTTATAGCTTTGATATGCTTCAAAGCAGAAGCCAGACCAGTAGTTTACAAGATATTTTCTACAAAATAGCAGTGTGAACATGCTATGGCATTCAGTCTTATAAGACTATGATTCTGTAATAAGTCAGATATTTTTTCATTGTTTTATCTTCTTTTTCTACCTTTAATTTTTAAATACAAAACTTATTTTTTGAGCTGTTCATCTCTTTAATTTTGCTGAATTCTTTTTTACGGCACGTTATCAATTCATGCATTTCTAAAACATTTGCTTTCCAGCCACTTAAAATCTATACAGAGCTGAGTATATCTTAGATCTGTGATGCAATTTAGAATACAGAAAATGTGCAGATCTAGAAAGTAGCCCCATATTTTATAAATTCAGCATTCAGATATCCATTTTGATATTGATCTTTGGATTAATCCATAAAATCTAAGATGAATTTGCATGTGTAACACAAGATCATTTTTAAGGTGTTTAGATATGATGAATATCTAGCAGCTATAAATAAATAATATGTGATGGGGCAGAAAGAAAGTAATTTTCTCAGACATTTGTTATTGGAAAACGTGATCAATTATGTTGATTCAAAGGATGATGTAATAATTCAAACTGTATTATTTTCCTAACAGAATGAGTGTCTGAACAGAGCTGCTAGAACAAGTAACCTTTCTGCAACCTCCATAAGAGCAAACCATTCAGCTGAATAATTCCTGAGGTTTATTGTTCTCTAGTAGTGCCACTAGTTCTTAACTCAGTTTGATTATGTGTAAATATTGCTTAGGTGTGACATCAGTCGGTTTACTTAATAGGCAAATGACTAAGGAGGTACAGTTTTAATTGTGGGACTTGGCAACACAGATAAATAGCGGTATTTGGATGCATTATCCAAATACCCTATCAGTTAAAAGTTATTTTAATAGTTTTGCCTTTTCTTTTCAGAGTTATTTCAATAAAGAATTATCATCCGAAGATAAGAATTATCACTCAGATGTTGCAGTACCACAATAAGGTAATGTGATGGCCAATGTTTCTTCACAGAGATTTTTGCTACATTGCATTCACTCATACATAATTTTTCTTGTTCCATTAAGAGCAAGCATTTTTCTTTCCAAACTAAAGCATCTTAATAAGCCTTGTCATGTAATCCAGTTACAAAGTAATTTAGTTCTATTCATATATGCAAGGGACTTTATCAAAATCTTGACATTTATTAGTTGCCTAGGATCTAATTCTCAAAGCTGCAGTGTCCATAGTTGCTATTGATTCCACATGACCTTTTACCTCGTAGCTTCTATAAGTTTTGCTCTTACTGTCTTATTGGAGGTTATTGTGATTTTTTGATTCTGGTGTGACGATGTAGACCTGAAGTTTTCAAGCAGCAGATAAATAAAATTACGTGTTTTTTGATATAAAACATAGCTCATTTGTAGAATTTGGTGCTAAAAATATTGTGGAGTTCAAAATTACCAATCCACTTTGGAAAGGAATTGTAAAAATTTTTTTATGGCAAATTTGTGGCCTTTAAACACAATGAAGTCAATTTATTTAATCCTAAAATGAGGAAGTCCATAAACTGCTGACTAATAGGGTTAGGAAGAATATATCAGCTATCACAGGACTTATATGTGACCTGCTTATTTTATTACTTCTGGAAGAATCAATCACTGCCAAGTGTTTGAGAAAAAGCTTGACTGGGTAAAGCTTCATTCAGTGGAATACACAATAAATCTGGTACTAAGAAGGTTTGATAACAACTCCTTATATCTGTAACCTTTTGCTAGAACAAGAGCAACTACTGATGCCTGTTATGTCCTCTTCCTGAATGTTAGGGGAGAAGCCTGGCCTTTTGTAGAATAAAAGCAAGGTGTATCTCTGCTTTAAACAGGTTCAGAGGGGAAGATTTTTTAAGTACTGCAGTTTATAATTGCTGTTCCAATGATTGTGTCTTCAAGAATAGCTTTTATCAAAATGCAGAACTATGGTATTAACCTAGGAAAGAAAACAAGGAAAAAAGCCTCTGTACTTCTTGTATCTATGCAATATAGATGCAATTACGTGTCAGAGAAAATCCAAGAGTTATGCCAATAACTGGACAATATTTATACTTATCTAAGTGATCAGTTTCAATGCTGCAGGTGTGTCTTGATCAGTTATTTACTTCATTCTATCCTTATAAATAGCATTCTTAGAAAAAAGTTTGGATTTTTATTGTCAAGTACCGTTCTTCAGGGTGGAAGAAATGAAATAGAAAAGATGAAAAATGTTGTATACCTTTTTAAATCATAGTATCTTAAAGGTTGCAGCTTCACGAGTTGTAATCTAAGTTATATTAGCTTCTTGTATATTATGTGTGTTCCTTACCAGTCAGACAGTAGCTCAAAGTGCTGTAAAAGGAATATACAGAGGAAGGAAAGCTTTACAATATTCTGTTTGTTCAGGTGTGAGGATTTGCCTTACAGTGTTGCAGCGAGCATGTCTTGAGAAATGTAAGATTTTATCTCTAGTAGCTAAGAGTGGAACATTTCTTAGCATAGAATTAAGCTCTGAAACACTGTCAGTACTTCTCCCTACTCAGAAAAAGTCAAACAGAGAAAATAATTCACTGCTATCTTCTTCAAAACCACACTGCATTTGAGGAAGTATTTCTGGTTCTTCACCTGTGGGTTATTTTGTTTATTTGTTTTCCAGGCCCATCTACTAAATATCCCAAGCTGGAACTGGAAAGAAGGGGATGATGCAATCTGTCTTGCTGAGCTGAAGCTGGGTTTCATAGCCCAGAGCTGCCTGGCACCGGGCCTTTCAACAATGTTAGCCAACCTCTTCTCCATGAGGTCATTCATAAAGGTAATGCCTTGTCTCATTAGAGCATATTAGTCTGCAATTCAGGTTGTCAGAGGCTGGAGTAGAGAACATGACTCAAATGTGAAACAGATAAAAAGACATTAACAGATTTTGTAAGACTAAAAAGCCAGCACGCACTTTCACGCGAAAGTTTTTTGCTGAAAATTGGGCAGTAAGCCAGGTTCTGTCAAGCTCTGTTTTTATTTTTATTTTTATTCATCAAGTATCTGGCCTTTAAACTATTTTCCAAAGCATCATGCATTTCCAGGGAGATATTTCTGGCGTTCTGTGATTTTGCTTGATTGTAGACAAACCACATGTTTATACATGAGAAAAGTTGCTGCTGCTAAAACAAAAATATGATTTATGTAAGCCCCATATAGCAACAAAGTTCCCAGAAAAAGGGACTGGTCATTTTGGCCTTTTATATTGAGTGACCAATGGACCTCTGACTGTGAGTAAATAAGGAACATGTGTTAGAACCAAAGCCCAAACTTCCCACAACATCACTCATGGATTTGTTTCTCCTCAGTCAAAGAGCTCTTTTGGACTTAGATTGCAAAATTTTAACCCAGTTATTCTTAGGCTTCTGTGGCAGCTGTACTGGTTCACTGGACCAAGGCCTCGATTGCAGCAATCAGTGCATCCTCCCTTGTGTCTTTCTGGGACACTGATTCCAAACATGAAGGGTGGGCAGTTTCCGGTCTCGTGGATGTTATTAATGGGATCGGAAACATTGGAGTAAAAGGTAGACCATGATCCACTTCAAGTCCATTGTGTAAGTAAGCAAAAAATAAAAATAAAAATACCCTAATGTCCTCAGATGGCAAAGCCAGGACTGTTCTCTTAGAGGTGCATATGTTGGTGCAGGACAGTGAGTCATTATTTGCTGCTTATAAAGTCCTGACATTATGAAGGTAATCCTTACAATACAGCAGGCTCCCACATGTCAAAAATATTCCATACTATTGCATTAATAAAAAAAGGCCAGTTTTCAATACAGAAACAATTCTGGGCTCTACACTTTACTGCCTGCATTTGCAGTATCTTCATGTTTATTTATCTTTATTCGTGTTCTGAAAAAACCCTAACCGAAACAAACAAAAAAAAGGAAGTTGTTTTACTTCAACAAACCTGGAAGCTGTGACTCATCAGCATGTGGCCGTTTGGATGTTAATCCTTTCTAACTATATCTCTTGTGAACATCTTTCTTCTTGCTGGTCACTTTGGTCTCTCTCACTCTTGCCTGGTGCGATAACACAAGACTCTCAGGAGTCTCAGACATTCGTAACAGTCACACTAATGTATGCAAATTACTGAGGCAACCTGTTGTATGAACTTGGTCTTGGCATCAGAGTACGCGTGAAAATTTTGCTCACCTTCTGTCTTTCCAAAGTCAGAAGGGGTCAGTTTTCTCGTAAGGAGATCCAGATATATGGGTATCCTCAGAAGTGTCGGTCTTAAGTTATTTTCGTGCTGATTTTAAACAGTGAGAAAATGGATATAGCCACAAAATTATAAAGTGTACAAATGCATGACTACGGGGGAACTGTACTAGAGACACACACATTTATGGCCTGGATTTTTAGCTAAAAACACTTAAAGAAGTCAAAACCTGGAAATGTACAGGTACCATGTTTCCAGAAAATATATCTAACTACTTTGCCATTGTCTTAGCCACCTTCAATCCTGTGTTTTCTTATTTTATTAGATAATTCTCATAATAGTTCCAGTATAGTTATAGATTGGATCTCATTGATGAATTGTTTTAAGCTGAAGGCTCAACTTCACAAGGCACTACACAAATTACATCTGAGTATTCCTCTATACACAGAATAAGCATAAAAATAGCCATGAATTTGATTTGGAGGAAGCTGTCATTGTCAGTTTTTGCTCTTGTGTCTGATTATATACAGTTATAAACAGAATAGTGTGCAGACATACCTTGTGTGACTTCAAATGTCGTGTTCACATGGCATTGGGAGAAAAAATGCCATAAGGTAGTGCATTAACATTGCAATACTCTGTTAATACTTGTTAAAAATATGTTTGCCACTTAGCTAAGAGTGAATTTTCTAGGCAAGTAAAATGCACATCTTCACTTCCAAAGATCTCTAATTAAATTAAAAACTGAAGCCAAATAAACATACAAGAATTGAGACACATTTCTTTATGTGAAGCCCACCTTTTCAGTGATAACAAAAAGTTTGTTTATTTAGCAGAAAGGATGTTCTTTCTCATGTCTGTCTCACTAAAAACTTGAAAAGGAAAACTTAGTGAATGGTGGCTGTGAATCAGCAGTGCATTGTAGGAGAGCAGCTACATTGATTATAATTGCTGAAGAGGACTCTACTGAAGAGAACTATGTCCATTCCCTAAAAGAGCTTTTACCCCTTTTCATTAAGAACATTGAATTTAAGTACTGTCAGACCTTCATAAATTCCTTGGGTAAACATTATTAGTGGAGTCTCTCACCAGTCAGGAGAGGAATTGCCAGGAAAATGCACGTAAACTTCTGTATTTTTTAATGAAAGCTTGAAATGTGTGTTTGTTCCGCCTCCATAGCATGATTAGAAAGTGATTTAATGCGCCATAAATGTTTGGTCAGTCAAACACAAATGAACATGATTCATGATGACATTGCACACATTTAACTCATTATGAGTTACTTTACAGCAAAATTATTTGTGTAAACAGTCTGCTCAATGTTAGAAGTAAAACAAACTAAGAAACCTCAAAATATTATATTTGTTCCTAATATTTTTCTTTTGGTTTTAGAGATGTAATGTCATATGGAATCAGTTATATTCTTTTTGGCACCCAACTGAACAAAAAGGGTATCAGCTCAAAAAGATTAAGGTTCTGTAAGCAGTTAAAGACAGATAGATTGCATCAAACTATATGCTAAAGGAAAAAAATCCGCAAAACTTTACACCTGTAAACTGCATTTTAATAGTCCAGTCTTCTTTTAGCACACACTGTTATCATTGTATTAAAAAAGGAATTTGAACTCTTTATTAACTTGCGCAATCTCAGAAAGAGATGGAAATACTGTACTGTACTGCAATTTCTATATTGTGTGGATTAGCAAATTCATACCAGAAGTCTCTCCACATGAAAAACATTGCAAAAAGCAGATGGAGTAATAGGCAGAGGTGATCAAATTTTGTCCCTGTATACAATCCTACAATCTAAGTTAGTATTGTTCTGTAAATGAATAAAATGTGGAATGTGATACTCGACTGTAACACAAGTCCACAGCCAAATTTGTTTTGTCTTTGCTCTATAGGTAAGGCAGCCAGTACACCTCATTCCAGATCTGAAAAATTATCTAGAGCTGTCTCTATTATCCTCTAAGCTATTTTGAGAGCAGGAATGTTTTGTGGGCTCTTTTGCCAGCTTTTGCTCACACCTACACATATGCAGTGCCCACTTTACATTCCTTTCTAGTCCAGGCTGAAAGAGAGGCATAATAAAACCACACAGATTTACATCAGTTGGGTGCTTACCTACACTGATGAAACACATCAACTTGTTTGCTGTTTATTTTTGGCTGCCTCGGCAGCCTTGGACTGTTTTAAAGTGTGAAACTGGAGTATGAACAGTGAATTCCTTGAAATGTAGGAGGGCTTTAAAAGGGGGTTGAGAAGGAAATGCAATGTCTCAATTTATTGTGAGGTTCTTCAGGAAGCTACATAATAAAATTATTGCATGATCCTTCTCACAGGACCTAGAGCAAATATTAAATGTAGCCTTTTACCAAAGACATTTATCTTGAAAGATCATGTAAATGTCTTTCTAACTGTAATGTTTTTAATCATTGATTCTAGGAATTAAAACCTGTTGTGGTTTAAAACTGTTTGTTGTTTACACATAGTATCAGTCCTTGTGATAAGAGTATATTTGTCTTGGGCTAAAGTCTACCATGGGACTGCCTTTTCAGTCAATCATTTGAACAGATCAACGCCAATCTATCTTTCGCCTCATGATTGGGTAGAAATCTTGCCCTGTTTTGTACATTTGAAATTATTAGAAGTAGAGCCTGTATGCCTTTCAGTTAAAATCCATCCAGGCCAGCATCTAAAAAAGAATTAGCTGTCATTAGATTTCAAGAATACTCTCTCTGCCTTGACACACTACAAAATTCTACATTAGTATTAATGAGAAAAAGTGTATGCATCTAATTTGAAATTATAACTAATCTTAATTAGCATATTTGATGTTTTATAAAAGATACTCTTTATAAAAATTTTAAAAATCATCCTTACATGCAGAAAGCTGTGGAAATAGTTGACCGAGACTCTAAAGTCTTCATAGTACTAAGGATATTTGTTAGCTTTGATTCCAGCGGACAATGAAATTGAATAAAGAGGCAGTTGGTAATTTTTAATACTTAAGGAAATGCAATTGTAACACTGTAAATCTAAGAAGCTTCATTCTATGATGTGACCGTAAGAACTGCTTTCACCCAGTTACTTGTCTGTCAGATTTAGATATCCGTATGTAAAGGCATAAGAAAACTAGACATTCACTCAAGCAATTTGGGTGGACTGAAAGGGCATTATAGGTGAATTGGAGGAAATATTTAAATGACATTGCTTTCAATATACACTTCCTTTTCAACTACCAATGAAGAATATTCAATGGCATATTGAGTTAGGACAAGGGGTTAGGGCTTTAAACTGGTAGAAGGCAGGATTGGATTCGATTTTAGGATGAAACTGTTTGCTGTGAGGCTGGTGAGGCACTGGAACAGTTGCCCAGAGAAGTCGTGGTTGCCTTGTACCTGTCCAAGGCCAGTTGGACGGGGCTCTGAGCAACCCAGTCTAGTGGATGGTGTCCCTGCTCACAGCAGGGGAGTTGGAATGAGATGGTCTTTAAGGTCCCTTCCAAACCAAACCATTCAATGATTCTATGGGTATTCTCTTTTCATTCTCATCTATGTTAGAGAAATTCAATGCTGTGGAGAATTGTAACATTAAACATCCTCAAAGGCTTTGTCCTCTTTTTTGCTCTTTCCATGGTGGTGAGGACCTGATCTTATTCAGTGTTCAGGAGCACTTTATATCTGCTTTCACTGTGCTATAAAGGAATTTTAATTTTGTTACTTCCTTAATATTTATAAAGACACTGCACTGTCCTTTCCCTGGCAAAATGCAATGAAAAATCTTAGCATTTAGCACTTTAGCATTTGTTCTCTGTCTTGATAGTGATACTTAGATCTTGGCAGAAGAGATTATATAGCATGATCAGGTTCAGATACACTCAATCTCTTTCATGTAACTATTTATGTCATTACACTGAAAAGCAAATGCCATGAACAAGATAGATCATATGGAGCTACAGAGTTTCTGGTAATTACACTGCTGGGTGTAGGGCTGGGTGTATTGAGGGTTTTCATTTTCTCCTGACATTACTAATGGTAGCTCTTGCAAGAGCTACGTCATTTTTTCATATCTCTGTCACCATGTCTCACTAGAAATTGACTGTATTATGTAAATATATTTGCTGATAACAATATTGTATCTATATATAAGAGAGAGGAGAGCAGAGGAGTATCGTGACTTAAAAAAAGATACAGATGAAAATTACATTTCTTCTCTTGGGATGCACTGTGTAGTTTTCCAGCTATTCTTCATATAGGCTATTGAAGCAACGGGTAGTTTGTTTTATGACTATCCAGGAGACAGAATTGCAGTATGACTTAGTCAAGGAGAGATAATCATGTGTTTACAGTATTAGAGAGGAATCTGGAAGATACAGATTCAAGTTGTTGTGGTAGTATGGCACAATTTGGATCACGTCCCAAAATTATCTAAACTTCAAAATAGCATCACAAAGGCTTAGATTAGTCAAGAGCATATGACTCCTAAAGTATTTTTCCTCACTTTAAGGATTTTGAAATTAGTATCGTATTGACATGGATTATGGATGGAGCTGATTATCTGTGGAACCTTACTCTGTTAAAATTTATGGTAACTGCAGGACTCAAGGAAATAAAAACAAAATACTGAATACTGATGGTTCTTGATAGTAAGTTCATTTCTAGGAGATCAGCAGGTACTGCCTTTCAAAGTGTATCGGGCAGGTGACTTCATCTCTCTTTGCAATCACGGGGAAAACGTCATGGTTCAGATGGAGATAAAACAGAAAGATCATCTTTAGTTGACTATTATAATCATCTTGTAATAACATTTTATAGCATCCCAAATATCAGCCATTCTTTAAATTCAATAATCAACATTTTATGGTATCCTAAGAGAGCATATCTTAAATGCTTCAGTCACTTAATGAAGTTTAATTTAACACTAGCTGGTGTCTGTGGAGCTTGATCACTGCATTGTGAATGTTTGGTTTTTTCCAGTCCTTTCTTGGTCCTTGACTAAGGGTGAGCATTTAACTGTAGGTCTGATCTGGAGTTCCTCCCTCCAAATCAAAACCATCTGCCTAAAAAAAGAAAGCAAGGAAAGAAAGTAGAAAGGGAGACACGTAATGTATTTCTTTATTTTTTTCAAACCCCAGGTGGTGTCAATCTAAGAAAAAGCCACAAAATAGGCCATAAGTTACAAACATGCCCTTGCTATCATTTCTCTTATTTTTTTTTACGAAGCCTGCACTTTATCTCTCTTCTGTATATAGTTGCTGATCAACAACATTTGCAAGCTTCCTATATATATAAAAGGGTTATAAAAAATGTGATATGGCTTCTCTGTGTGTGGTGGAGAATAACACAATGCAAATCCCTTTTATAGTCTCTGAATGGTGAAACAATTTCTGTGGAAAAAATTTCTCCTGATTGTTAGCAGCCCACTTGTCAGGCTGTATATGATTTGGAACATCTCCATATCTCAATTTATTCTTGCAGTCGTTTACATCTCCAGAACTGAAGTAACTGATTACTTGGCAGCCTGTCAACAGGAGAACAAAAAAAAAAAAAAAACCCAAACCCGAAAGAAAACAAAAAAAACAACAACAAAAAACCCAAACAAGAAAAACAAAAAAAGGCAAAAAAGAAACCAAGAAACCAAACCCCACAAAAACCCCAAAGAAAACAAAAAAAAAAGAGGAAAAAGTCTTCATAACTAGCATTTCACCAGGTTTCTTAAGTTTCCAATCCTCCTGTTCTTTAGAGAATCTTTTTGAAAGAGTGCCTTTTGACTAGTTTAACATGAGGAAAAGATTGATGAATTCCAAATTAATACTTAGCCTGCAGGATAAGAATGCAAACTTGTCTAAAATACTATATATAAGTCCTGTCAAAATAGCTCTGGAATACTGAACTTTTAAAACTTGAAATATTTTGGTCCAAGAGAATCGTAGAATCACAGAATATCTTGAGTTTGAAGGGACTGACAAGGGTCATTGAGTCCAACTCCTGGCCCTGCACAGGACAACCCCAAGAGTCACACTGTGTGCCTGAGAGCATTGTCCAAACTCTTCTTGAGCTCTGTCAGGCTGTGCTGTGACCACAGCCCTGGGGAGTTGTTCCAGTGCCTGACCACCCTCTGGGTGAAGAACCTTCTGATATCCAACCCAAGCCTCCCCTGGTTCAGCTTCAGGCCATTCCCTCGGGTCCTGTCACTGTCACCACAGAGCAGAGATCAGTGCCTGCCCCTCCCCTTCCCCTCTCAAGGAAGCTGTAACTGCAATGAGGTGTCCCCTCCTCTCCTCCAGGCAGAACAGACCAAGAGACCTCAGCTGCTCCTCATACAGCTTCACCTCAAGACGCTTCAACATCTTTGTTGCCATCCTTTGTTCTCTCTCTAACAGCTCAATGTCTATGTTAGGTTGTGGCACCCCAAACTGCCCCCAGCCCTGGAGGTGAGGCTGCCCCACCCAGAGCAGAGCAGAGGGGGACAATCCCTCCCTTGCCCAGTCAGCAATGCCTCCTTACAAAGCCAGGCTGAGAAAGTTGGGGCTGTTCAGCCTGGAGATGAGAAGCGTGTGTGGAGATCTCACAGCAACTTTCCAGTGTCTGAAGAGGACTACAGGGAAGCCAGAGAGGGATTCTTTTTTATGAACTGTAGCGATAGGACAAGGAGTAGTAGGTAAAAACTGAAGGAGAAATTTAGTCTAGATATTAGGAAGGAATTCTTTACTGTGAGAGTGGTTAGACACTAGAACAGGTTGCCCAGGAAGGTTGTGGATGGCCCAGTTCCGACAGTGTTCAAAGCCAGGTGGGACGAGGCCTTAAGCAACCTGGACTAGTGGGATGTGTCCCCTCCAATGGCAGGGACGGTTGGGACTAGATGATCTTTAAGGTCTCTTCCAGCCCTTAAAATTCTGTGATTCTAGTATTTTTAAAAAGAGAAAACTGATAAACTTCTTTCCTCATGCTCTCTGCAACCTTTTTTCACCCCATGCTTGATGTGCTTGACAAGAATTCACTGTATTATTTTTGCATAGGATACTTGATTTACTGATTACAGGGATTTATTTTGGGATTTTTTTCCAGCATTCTAGAAAATCCCTTAAAAATAAGCAATGTTAATTTCCATAATGATGTACTGACTTATGTGTTAAAATCTGATTCATGTTTATGCAGTTGTTTGTAAATTTTAAAGAATGCTGTGATTTTTACTCAGAGCTATGCATCTGTTTCTTTGGTTTTAGATTGAGGAGGATACGTGGCAGAAATACTACCTGGAAGGAGTTGCAAATGAAATGTATACAGAATATCTGTCTAGTGCCTTTGTGGGTTTGTCCTTCCCTGCAGTTTGTGAGTAAGTAGAAATATACTTAATATACAGAAGAATTTCCCTTCTTGCAAGACAAATCTAATTTTTTTGCAGGAGATGTTTTCACTCTGCTGAAGTCCTAATGTTGCTACGTCAGATGATGTCTAACAAAATAAATGTTAAAGCTATCACTGCATGGAAGTATCTGCAACACTGGAATGCCTGGTTCCAGGAGAAATTTGGAATTAAGTGATTGTAAATGAAAACACAGACCTGACTTTAATGAGCTTGGTGTCAAACTAGTTAACATAGAAAAACTTCTGGAAGCTCCTTTCTTAGAGGAGGAAGTAGATTAAGAAGTAAAATTCCGTCTCTTATTTAAAGAAGGATGAGTATGCTTCTATTCCTCCAACTTCTCCCACTTTTCTCAATTTTTACAGGAGCATAAGCATAGGTTATGGCATAAGAATGAGGGGGAAACAACTGTTAGGCAAATATTACTCATTTAGAAATTTGTCTTTGTCTGGGATGTGGCTGTGACAGAGCCCAGTCTTCAATTTGCTGGTAAAATTTGAGGTGCTTGCAATCTGTCCTATTGTGCCAGCCAAACTGTCTAGTTTACTGATGGGAAAAGTTTTTTGCTTCATCTACAAAAGTTTGTGTGGATTTCTTGAGACAGGAAATCTCATAACATATTACAGAAATGTGTATTGTATTCAGAACGAATGGTAGTTTGTGCGGTTAATACTAGCTACAGTCATGAAAATTAAATCTCCACACCAAACCATTTTCAAATGCGTCAAGTTTCTATTGAAGTTAGTAGGAGGATGTGACTGAGACTGTGTTTGACATAAAACTGACATTCATTTATCCGTGCTGGGGGAATGGAGACAAAATAATCAATAAAGAATGGGTGCTTACTGAGATTTAGAAACATGCCGAAACTTTGGAGCTCTCCTCAAGCATTTGGTTATCTGAAACATTAGCAAACTGTGTTTGCTAGTTTAAGTGAAACAGAAAGATTTATCTCAAATTTCCCAACACTAATAGCTCTATTAAAAGCACATTGAAAATTAAAATGTAGTGTTACTTATTAATGAGTTTGGTGCACAGGTATTTTCAATACCGTAAGACTGTTCAGTTTTCAGGAGAGCTGGACAAGGACAGCAAAAAGTCCATTGCATTGGTTTGTGAAGGAGAAATTGAATCACTGGATAGGTTTTGTGTATTCAGCTACCTGTGAAATATACAGACTTTGAGAACAGGTTTTGTAGTGTAGCTTTTAAAATTCATGCAGTCAATGACATTTTAAAAGTCTGAAGTTAAATGAAATGTTCTGCTTCCTCGAGTTATTTGTCATAAATGCAAGTCTAGGAATGTGATTATTTTGTAAATAGGCTGCCATGCAGTCTTGATAACAAAGGGGGTTAGAGCAGAGACAGTGGGGAGGGACACTCAATATTGCTGAAGAATTTCAAGCTTTTGATGTCAACGTGACGGTGAAGAATTAGAAGCAGAAGTTAAAATCAGTCTGCAAGTTCTGTTTATAACACCACATGTGTGTACTGTGTGAACATATTCCAACCAATGTATTTTCAATATGTGAATGTAATTCCTAACATTCTGTGCCATTGGATATTGCTGGACCAGGTGTGGATGATGTTGATAGAAGATAAATAACCAAACTGTCTCCCACTAGAGCAGAGCCTTCTAATATTTAGTAACATAAGGCTAACCTTCACCCAGGTTCTAGGCCTACCATTCTCTCAAAATTCTCTCCCAAAATTTTCCTACTGAGGCCAGCACATTAATGGATTGACACTCGACCTAGCCGTGGGAGCAGCCACCTGTACATATGTGATGTTGGTTGTGAAAGGGACTGACTCTTGCTCTTCTCTTCCTGCAGACTGGTGTTTGCGAAACTAAAGCTCTTAATGATAGCCATAGAATACAAGTCGGAAAAACGCGAAAGCAGGTATGTCCAATGCCTCCAGCGACTGAAGTTCCAGAATGCTCTGTCAAGAATTTTGCCTGCTTTTTTTTTCAGAATGAACATAGCTATTCTTTGAAACATTTCAGAATATAATTAGCATGACATCACATTGCAGCATTTCACATAGGACTGAAAGGCACTTACTTCTGCCCTCTTCCTCCCTAAAATTACTCCAAGTCAGAATGTTCAGTAGAAGGTGCAGGGATAGTAGTACATATGTCCCATCTCCAGAAGTGATTTCACATATGGATTTTTTTTTTTTTTTTTAAATAGTGTATCACTTTTAATCAGAGGTCCAGCTTAGTCTACTGAAAACAGAAAAGTGGAAGACAGATGTGATATCAAAAGTCATTATGACTATGTGTATTCTCAAAATAAAAATTTCATTTAAATTAGTTTGGGTGAACCAATTTAGATAGGATACAGTATAAAAAAATATAGGGTAAACATAAGATTTAAATTATATCTGTTCTGACAAAATTTACATGAATAACTTCATGAAACTGGAAAAGATTAATTTGGTCTTGAAATTACCAATTACCTGGCTACTTTATTCAATCAAAAAGAAAAGAAAAAACATAATTGTTCTTAGGACAGATTCACAGATGGGAAGCATAGTGTTTCTTGAATTTGTTTTGTACAAAAGTTCATAGAAACCTGATTGAACGTTGGAGTCAGTCTTCCATCAACTTGTCCATCAGTGCTTTAAACAATATTCATTTGCATGTAACAAAAATGTTATTTATGTTCTCTGCAACATGTGGAGGGTCATATAATAAAAATACCATGATACTGTCTCTGAGAGGAATTTGATTTTCCTCTTTCAAAATTATGTTTTGTACTGCTGTAGTAAACCTGGAGTGATACATTCATTTTCTTTTTGGCCGTTAATTACCTTTTAGTGGCCAAAGGGCACTTTCGAGGGCAATTGCTTCTTCTTGCAAGAGAACCAGTTCTGTCAATTGAACTCATTCTACAGTTTCTGGGGTTTTGGAAATTTAATACTTACTATTAAATTTCATGATTTTTTAAAATTAAAATAACCTATTAAACCTGTGTTAGACATTTGACATGGAAAAAACAGTGTTACAACTGTTCATGAGTGTTTCCATGCCCTGTAGTTGATTTTGCTGGATTCTTCCCTATGTTATAAAATGAAATGTGAAGTGGTGTATGTGCTGCTATTGGATATCATTTTGTTCACACCATGATGATTAAGAAATCTTTTTTTTTTTAATATCAGATTTTTTATGCTGTATTTAGCTCCTTTGGAATCTTAAAATACTTTTCCATTGAATGACCTCATTCCGCATTAGCTAATGTAAAGCAAACAACCAATTCTTTTGTCTCTGAACAGTTTAATCCCTTGCTAGAAAAAGGAAAAATATGATAGTAACAGCAATGGAACAATTTACCAGATTTTTTTGTCTTCAATATTAAGAAATATTTGGTTTCTGTTTTTCTCCTAATAATTACTGGCCAACTTTATGTTGCCATTACTTCAGTTGTCATTTACTTACATAAATGCTAATATTGCAGTCTTTTGCAGTAATAACAGATTGTTCTTGGCTTCCATATCATTCTTTGCATTAACTTCAGTGAGGGTTGGATTGAGTTCTTAATCACAAGGTGATGCAGAGGATTCCACAAAAAGTAACGCAGTGTGATACAATCATGTATTTATTTCTTAAAGCCATGCAGGTAACAGTTTGCAATTAATTGATTTAGTAGGGGGAAAAAAAGGGTCTAAAATTGCAGGAAACAATCCTAATAAAGGGATATAAACAGCTGGATTTGGTGAATATGTAACAAGAGGAGGGCATATAAGGCAGATAGTCACATTTTCTTATAACCCTGATCCACAGTAGTATCTGCTGATGTTTTTAACCAGTGATAATTTTATAGTCACTGTTTGATCAATCACAGAGCTACCTGCAGCATATCTTTACTATTCTACTTGTTACTGTGCTCTTCAACCCAAATATGTTAACTACGTATTTGTGGTTTTCCAATCCTTTAGTCAAACCAGAAAGGTAATTCAACAAAACTTTAGTTTCTCACCTCCTAAGTATACCTGCATTTCCATGCATCTTATTAAATGAAAAGGTGGGGAATTAAAATAAAAGTTAGAGTAACATAGTTTAGAAGCACACACTCTTTTTGAACAATGTACATTTGTCATTTGTCAATTGTGTTTGTTGATGTTGACATTGGAAATATTTTATTCTGCTCATGTCTAAATTTCTTCCTGGTAATTCTTCATAAAGGTGAAGTGGGAGCTGACTATGTTTATTCTTTTAAGCTTTCAGCCTTTATGAGAGTGATGAAAAGTAGACACATGCTGATTTATTTTATAATTATACTTTGCATTCATGTTTTGTAAAACTATTGAGAAGTTTTACATAATTTAAAATTTAGAGAAACAATTTTAAATATAACTAAAAATTTAGAACATTTTCTAGGTGACACTCTTTTATTAAGAGCTAATATTTCCAGCCATAGCTGAGACAGGGCTAGGAACAGTATTTTCAGAAGCAGAGGAAATTTTTGAAGCATTCTTTCTACCTAAAGAACGAGAAGATCTTACTCACAGCAGTTTGATTTTTGTTACTAGTCATAATAAAATGTCTATATCATTATATTATATATAGGATTTTTTACTTACAAAGGGAGTTGCCTGTTAAAATTAGTTTCATCTGCCTTCATCACGTTGCACTCAGAGCTAAAGCAGTGAAAAGGCTTCAGGTGTGTGTGCAGCTCTGAACAGTAGTAATGTGAGGGCATTCTAAATTTCCTAATCCCCTCTTTAAATATTCAACTCAGCCTTAACGATAAATACTAGTCCCATCCTACTGAATGGCAGACTTTTATTTGACTGTTAATATCTTCATTAGACGTAGAATGGCATAAATACTAATATACCTCTGCACATCTTTTCTCACCAGGCAGTCACCTAGATTCTGGTTTTCTAAACTTTTCTGATCTACAGCCAAATTTTGTTAACTCTACTGTACGGAATATGAACTCAATAGTAATTATAAATTATCAGAACTCTGTCCAAGCTAATATTGCTGTATAAGTTAACAGTAGCTGAGCTGCCTGCCCGCAGATGGTTTTTTCTTCTTTTTTCCTGACTACTAATAAAGCTACACAAAACAGAAAGCACACCTTAATAACGAGTTTTGTCAGTATTAGGTAGGTAAATATAAACAATCTGTGATTTTACAGAATTGCTTAAAAGCAGATATTTAAGCCTAAATATAAGTTATATAGTTAAAAATATGACAAATGAGTATTAGCTTTTTTATAATGGTTAGAGTATCTAGAGTATGTCTCTTTTTAGGCAACAGTTTCTCATCAAGGTATCTTAAAGATTAATTAAAATAGCCATGATTATATTATTTTAACCTTTGCATTTATATATCTAATAATGTTTAAATTATTTCTCAGCTATCCAAGAAATCTCTGAGTTTACAAAGCTAGAGTGTTTCTACAAATTTCTACAAATTTAGAGTGTTTCTGACCAGCTACTAAAGTCTGCATTCTAGTAACTCCAGCTTACAATCTGAATTAGCCATTCCTTCATCTCTAATTGGTTTCTGGGAATGTTGTAACCCGTTATTAAGAACAGGAAGCACTTAAATCAATTGTTGTGTCCCTGATGCAAGCCAAATACTGTCGCTTAAAAATGGTCATTCTTAGTTTGTTGGGAGAGAGGTTTTGGCTTTTTTGTAGGAAAATGCAAAGGAAACACGGAGAACATGAACCTGAAAATGTCCCAACGTTGAATATATAGCAAAAAATAACAGTTCAAATGCAGACATTCAAACTCCTCATCTGAAATTCCTTATAGAGAAATTTCTCCCTTCCTTTTTCCCCTGTATTTTTTTAATACATAAATAAGCAAGAAGGAAAGCCTAACTGGGATTCTTCCCTCCTGCTACCCATTTATACTCCCCTTGTAAAATTTTCTCTTTGTCTATCCATATATTTGTTCTCATTCTCAGCAGAAAAACCTTTAAGCCTTGAAGACTTTTAAATAAAGGGTTTTTTTTGCTTTTGCTTTGGTGTCAGTTGATTTCTTATCAAAGTGTTTGATTTGCAATTTTTTTCTTGTCGTTTGCAGAAGCCGAAAGCGGTATGCCCTCTTCGTTACCTTTCCTTCCAACCTCAATCCTACCTTCACTCCTTCTAACTTCAGGACTAATTCCTTGCCAAGAACTCAGGAAGATAACATCTTTGTCTATCTTTCTCTGTATATACACACACATATATACATATATATATTCATCTCTCTATGTGTGTGTGTATATATATCTGTGTGTATATTTATATATGAGCCCCCAATCTCAAAGAGGAGAGAGAGAACAGCATTTTGTCTCTCCAGTGTTTTTTGTGACTCACGCACTAACTTCTTTGCAGGAAGTACAAAAAAAACAGGATTCGTTTTTTAGGCTTTTTTTTTCCCTTTGTGGAGTCATTGGTGTTTCAGATTGTTGCATTTGAAAAGCAGATTTTGCTGTTAATATCTCCTGTCCTCATTTTGACTGTATCATGACGATGTATATTTCGTCTTTACCAGCCCTTGTGCTGCCATACTGTTTTCATATTCACACCTTCATTGATGTCCTTCTTTCCCCAGAGTCTTTCTTCAAAACACGTCTTAAAATACAGTAGTTCATGTTCTCTTGCAGTCTCATCTTCCATTAACAACCAAATACCCGATTCTTTGCATTTCTGGTCCTGTTTTGAGTCTAGTTATTCATTATACAGTACTCATTAAAGTTATTGTACTGTTCCAGTGAAAGTGCCATGGATAGTTTGTATTATATGTCACATTCATTTTAATAGCATTTATTAACTCATTTATGAAGATGTTACTGAATGTATTTGTTTCTCAGCTTTGGGGTTTTTTTTGAGATGGCACGTTTTGCATTTTCTTTGGTGTACCATGCTGTGAGTCCCTCTCTAGTCTACATTCTGTTGTGCTGCTATTGGTTTGGATGAAGTAAATAAGGCATGCTCTTCCATATCCTTGTCTCTCCTCATCTCTGTACTTCCGACTGCTTGTTTTTTCATAATTCCTTATAGCAGTCTGTCTGACTGTCAGTGATGGTCTTTGGAAACCTGCTGTCATCGTCCAGACATTTCAATTTCCTTCTTCATCACACTCTTCAAACTTTACTTTCCATGTCTGTTCTGTTGTGTGTGTTGTATGTGTTATATGTATTTAAGTTTTAGCCTTACCTTCCTATAGTTTCTGAGTAGATGTGTGATAAGAGAGGTGGCTTCCTGTCAGTTTGGCATTATTGATATGATCCAACTGCAGAGAAGTTACTGCAACACTTAGCATCTCCAAGGATCTGCAGCTGTTGCACCTCTACTCTGCTTCTTGCTTTTAAGTATATCTTATCTTGTGGTGAAGGCATGTTAATGCTGGCATGATGAGCAATATGAAGAAGTGTTGTACCAAGTGAAGTTGCTTGCTCCCAGAATAAAGTATATTGTTCTGCCTCATTGTACTGATAATTAATCACTTCTGGAACCAGAAGGAATAATTTAATTGTTTCCAAGTGTATTGAGTTCACCATCACTGTTGAACTAGTTTGGACTGTGCCCAAATAAAATACCTCATGCACATCCTGTAGACCATGACTTAGTAGGTGCTGTTGTAAAAAACTTAACTCCTGGGAGCAACCTTTTATATGCTTGTAGTAATTAAGCTTTAATATACTGTAGCATGTAATGTGCACTGTGTCTTTTGCCTTGTATTCTTTTTAGTGTCTTACTAGATTTTGCTGTATAGAGCAATATGGATCTGAATTAATGTCAGTGATAGAGCCCAGAAGAAAGAAGCAATATTTAAAAGTTACAATTAGTGTGAAAACTGGTATGTGCACAACTCCCACTACGAGATTTGTGCACCTACTCTCACACTCCGCTTCAAAACATATCCTGAAACAACAAAAATATTATCTCCAACTAATTCTACAGTTGGATGAATGACATGGTATGTTTTAAAAGGCCATTATGATAATAGTTGTACTTTTTATCTGGGCAGAACATGAAACGATCAAAAATAATAGCTGGTTTTGTTTAAAAGTGTGGTAGCTGTAGTAAGTAACACCACATAATTTTGGTTTAGATAATGTATTCATAGTACTTAAACAATATTATATCTTCCTGATTACTAGATGATATTGCTGCTGTTTGAGTTGCATGGGGAATGGTACAGTACATCTACCACAAGGTTTAAAAGAGTTGTTACAGCTTTTATCATTAGTTTAGTCAAAATTTTGCTGTTTGTGTTCCATTTGATTCAACAATTGGTCTTTTTCTTTAGAAGAGGGTGATGGCAGTCACATGGGTAGTCATAAAGCTGAAAACAAACAAACAAAAAAGAAGTAGGGTTACTAAATCAGACAAATTTCCTTGATGCAGGGATAAACTGTTCAGTTGGTCTCTGATGATGGGATTCATTGCATCTAACTTTATCAGTCAAAATGTTAAATGTTGAATCTCCTGTTAGTTATCCAGACTTAGTTCATAACTGCCAGGGAAGACAGAGACAGTTCTTGAATGCATTAGAATTCAATCCTAAAATAGATGAGATGAATCCCACCTTTAGCACTGTCTAAAATGTAACATTGAAAGTAAGACCAAAGAGGAATAGTACATAACAGAGGACAAGGAAGATCCTTAAAAGAACCCTCCTGGTGCATGTTTGCATTGATTGACCTTATCCATGCTTCCAGTTTTCAGTCTTCATATAGTGCTGCTAAAATGTTGTCACCCTTGCATATTTGCTGCGCTGTACTTGCTGGGCATCTCCACATGCCTTTGTCAGCTCAGTGTAAAGATCTTCACGACACCTCTTCCATGTTAATAAGATCCCTCCTTTGTTTTTCTCAGAGAAGGCTGACAGTTGTACACCTCTGAGAGTCAGCTGCTGTACTGCTGTGTCTAGATTAAGAGTTCAAAGTTACATACAATCACAACTTCAGCAGTAGTGGAAGCCTGCTCAGTTTCAAGCTATGCAAAGCAAATTGCGGAGCCGTGCCTCTTGGCAAGTGGCCTACTAATTGATACACACTGTGTAATGATGGTTCACACTCTGACTCTGATTAGTTGTTTATTCCATGTGGTTTGCCTAGAAGAGAGCTGAATATTCTAGAAAACTGCAGGAAATGTTTTTCATCTCCTACTGAAATCTTTTGTATGCTGATAAATTATTAGAAGTAATGCTTTAAATATTCTAATCCTATGGAAAATATCAGCTTTCTGTAACTTTCTAAGAATTTTTTTAGTGCAAGTAATATAATTTGAGTGCAATATGCATGATATTTGAAAGCAGGAGACAAATAAAAATCACCTAACAGAAGAAATCAGTAAAAAATAAATAGCTGAAGGGCACTAGTCCTACCCCAAAGTGTCAGTTCACAAATTGTCTTACAGTTCAAATCTCCAGTTATTAGGCTCTCCATCAAATATCTTTAAGTCCAAGAAAACACAGGAGATCCGCAATTAGTAGTCAAAACCTTAGCTTACTTCTAGTGCTTTAAAGGAAGATATAATATGATGTGCTTTAGCTAGATCTGAATATTGGTGTATTGTGCAGTCAGTCATCCCTGCACTACCAAAAAGAAACTGAGCAGTGCTCATATTCTGGAGTAGTTTCAGGTAGATAGGAACGGATGAACAGATATTTTCATATATCTGTATTTTATTGAAGGTAGCATGTATACTTAAAACATCAGAAAGATATAATTAAAGAAGTTGATCAAAACACGCAGTGAGAAACATGAACAGATATCTATTCTCCACTGACATAGGAAAAAGTCATCACGTCCTATCTTAATTTTTCATTGAATTATCAATGTAAAGAAAACCATAAACATTTGTCTAGAATTTTTGTGACCACATCAGAATTTTTCTTTTTTTTTTGAAACTGTGAATCTCAAATGTGCACTGATTTCCATTTGTGTTTCACCTGCTTATATTTCTGTCAGTCTGGAAACGCATTTTCAGCTGTGTAGATACTATACCTGAGTGTTTCCTGTGCTTTAAGTGTTCTGTGTCAGGTTGGATGGAGCTTTGAACAATCTGTTCTAGTGAAAAGTATCCCTGACCATGACATGAGGGCTGTAATTGGATGATTTTTAAAGGTCCCTTTGAACATAAGCCATTCTGTGATTCAATCTGTAATTCCTAAGAGTGCAACTGAATTCAAGAGTGATTTCCACGTTTTCAGTGTGTGACATTTTCATTACTTTTAGATGCATGATGTTGCATCTAGTCACCAAGTGAATCTTCTTTAGCAAATGAGGTAACTTTTGGAGATAAGAGTAAAACACAGGTTTCCAAACTGCATATTCTATTCCACAAGTGGCTTCCTAACTGTAGTTTTATCAAAAAGTAATGAAACTAACTTCTCCTAAGTTTATGGTGGTGAAGTATATCAAATTCCCATTGAACACATTAAATCATATTTAATTTACATGGCTTTAATTGCCACGTGTCATAAACATTCACGTGTGAAGGAGCAAGCAATCATGTGTGCCCTGTCATGAGAGGTTTTGTCCTGAGGAATTTTTTTCTGGAACTGGAGTCGTTAAAGAAATTGTGAATAAATGTTTTTGAGCTTTCTATTACTTGATTACTTTCTGAGGTAACTTAAACTAGAAATGTTATAAAATTACAAAGTTTGATCAAGATCTTATAAGCTTCTAAAGTACTTGGCCTTCCTTGCTTGGTTTCTTGAGTTGATTTAAAAAATCAAATTGTGCTTTATGATAAAAACATGTACTTGGAAAAATTAGTGTCATTTTTAGTAACATTTTTTCTGATGTGTGGCACAGAATGCATATGGATTTGCTCTATATATTGCTATTAAACCTCATGAGTTTCTGTCCTTTTTCCCTTTCCCTTTGCAGCCTTGGAGATACATAAAAATGAGACATTAGCTGAAGCTGTCTCTCTTAAAACTCCTGTTTAGTTTGCCATGTACTTACATTCTCAACTATGGGGATGTATATATGCATATTTTCATGTTAAAAAACACGTGCATCTCTAAACTGCTGGATGCATTTTTCTTGGAATACTCAGAAGTCTGTCTTGTTTTTCTCTGTGCTGTTTGCTCCCTATATTCTTCTACTTTAATTCAAAACATTTCACTTGCTGTATATATTAAAGGGAGTCCTTTTCAAAGCATAACTTTAGCTAAAGACACTACAGGTGTCATAAGAAATGAGTCAGTTGCTGCTTTAGTAAGCAGTATTTTTAATATATCCATACAGACTCAGTAGAAATTGCTCATGATTTTGCTGTGGTTCTATATCAGTATGTATATAAACCCAAAGCTTTATGAGCTTCTGCTGTAACTCTTAGCCAATAGCAGTGATGGGACAAATTAATTTTCATTTCCAATAGAAGATTTTGCTGCTGGGGTCATACTGCATTGGCTGTGATCACATCTATATTTTGTGGTTATAAATACATTGTATTTGTGAAAAGAATGATATGTGAATGAAGTATGAGATCTGAGAAAAATAGCGTCTATACACTGACCCATATGAATTGATTTGATGTGTCTCAGAAAAATTATGCTCACCATACATTGCATCCTAAATGAAGCCAGTTACTTCTAATTTAAGACTGTGTTCCATACATCTTAAAAGAATTTCTTCATTTGCTTATTACTTCATCAAATTTTAAGTTTTGTTTTGAGAAGGGAACATTTACATATCAAGTGGTTACCTCAGTTTTTGGAGTTTGGGTTGTTGAAGTTTGGGCAGGAGTTTTTTACTCTCTGGTGTGTTTTATCTATATCCAAAAATTGTATTGAGGAAAAAAACCAACCTGGGTCTGTGTAAAGAAATGTGTTAATCTGTTTCCACTGAAAAGCTGTAACACTTACGTGATTTAAGAATCAAGTAAGGAAATAAAAAGTATTTTTCAGACTAGCAGTGCCCATTTGTACCTAAGAAAAACAGCCAACCTAGACTATACTACAAGACCTTACATATTTTATAAGGAACAGTATAATAAACACATGAGATTAGCATCTATAGAAGATTTTTTGAGTTTAATAGCTAAATTCTCAGTGTAATGGCAGGTTACTACGCACTAGTAGGCAGGGAAGAAGAAAGGTGGAGACTAAGGCTCCCATAGTGATAGCCAGTACAGGTACCTCTGCAAGTGCTAGTAAGTACTTTGTGGGCTCAAGTGACAAAAGCTTGTGAAGGAAAGCTAAATTTTCCAG